>OX940800.1:32035257-33235257 GCA_954870605.1 Acer campestre | reverse complement strand
CTATTAATATTAATGCACCTAGAAAAAACTAGATTAAACGGCTAATTTCAATCTAAGCGTCAAGAGCATTAATCACAAATTCTTAGAATCCTATTCCAATAACTAATACTCTAATTTGATTTTTAACTCTTAAAAATCTAGTTCATTAGTTAAAATTCTAATCTATGTAAATTATTTACTAAGACTAGAATTATAAAAAAAAAATGTATTTACCAAGTTTTAACTATTAAAACTAAACACATTATTGGGTCCAATTATTATTAGGGGCTTAATCAAATTAATCCTAATAAATATTAAAGGACCCTACTAATCTAAGTAATTAAACTCTTTAATAATTAGATTAGTGATTAATGAGAATTACCAAGTTTTTACTCCTAAAACTAATCCCATTAATTTATAGCCATTTATGTGTATAGCCCATTTTAATCACATTAAAACTAAAACACATAATAAAATAGGCTAACATGCATGTATGATATATCACCATATATTTATGTGTAGGCACAACTAATTTAAAACACGTGTATGCATGACAATGCTTATTCATCAAATAATAAAACACATACATGAATTGACCGAGTGTTGTGGATTATTTGACCTAAAAAAAATTGAAATCTAATTACAAAAATATTCCCAAGGCATTCCTTGGTCTTCTTGTAATTTCTGAGTCTTCCAGTATCTTCGGGTCACACAGATTCATCTCATGAATCCAAAAAAAAAAAAAAGGAATATGCATGGAACGCACTAGGCAACACTTGCCAACGAAACTGTGCAACCGGGACACACCTCGCTTGCATACCAACCAGCAATGTTGCACAAAGCAACATGCATAGTCTTGCAAAACGATGTGCGTGGGTATGCACAATCGCGCAAGTCAATATGCGCCTCGTCCTTCTTTGACTAAAGTGGATCTTCGTGTATACCAGGTCTTCATTTGATTACATCAAATTTTTTTTTTTTTTATACAATAAACAGTAAATAAAAAAAATATAAAAAAAAATATAAAAACATTATACAACCCAGAAACACTCTAAATCCACAACACCATAAAAAATTACGATCAACCATGTTTTTAAATAAAACAATTTAATCAAAAACATCATACATTCGTTAAATTTGTGCCTACACATTCACACATGCAATCAGGAGCAATCGAATTCGATTATACTGTACAAAAATTGGCTCTGATACCAATTGTTGGTACCTGGGGTTACAGATTGCGCAGCGGAAATGTTTTAAAATTTTTAAAAGCAATCATCAAATAAACCCATTTGTACAGTAATAATCGAAAACAATAAGAAGGAGATGAAAACTATTTCATACCTACGTAGGAGGCTCCTTCACTTTAATATGGTCTGCTCCTGATTTGAACCACTTGATCTTCCTCACTATGACCCTGAATTGGTAATGGCGTGTGGGCGCGTCACGGTACTCAAGAACAAAAATGGAGGTAGAAGAGAAGAGCACACAAAAGACAACTCTTGTTCTTTTATTGGTGAAGTGCGGCAATAATAAGTCTAAAAGAAAAAAAATAATTCTTTTATTTTGTCTCTAGCCGCACACTTGTTTCTCTTTCTTCTCTCCTGTTTTATGCAACCTACTTGCTTTTAAAACTTCTTTTATTAAAAGACAAAAAACTGATGCCTTTTAAAACTTCTCTCATTAAAAGACAAAAAACTGATGCCTCTTAAATTTTTGTGTAAGTTGATCTCATATAATTCGGTTGTTATTTTTAAATTAAAAATATATCTCATATATCTTTAAAAACAAACCAAATCTATTTGATTTAAAAAAAAATAAAAAATAAAAATCTTTATAAAGATATCTCATATCTTTTTAAAAATAATTAAACATTTATTTTTGAATTTAAACATTTTAAATTCAATTTCAAATATTTAATTTAATAAAATAAAATAATCATATTATCTTATTTTATTCAAAATCAAATATCAACTAACACCCTCCATTTAGTGATTAACAACATAATTAAATAATCTTATTATTTAATTTATTTAATCACCATTATTCATTAATTAAATAATCTCATTATTCAATCAATTCCCGAATAGATACGTGTCACTTTCGTAACACAATTAATTGGACAATCCAATTAATTAACCGTGACCCTTGTTATCTAAATCGATCGGGCTAGCAAGGGGACCTAATGGACCTACAGTATTTTGAGCTCCAATAATCCTTAGAAATAAATAATTAAACTCTTTAATTAATATTTCATGATTATTAACTTTGGTGTTATTCCACTAAAAACCCGAAGTTGCACTCTCTCAACTGTAGACGTTTTTACACAAACCAATAACTCTTGATGTCCATTGATATAGCTATTACATATGGTATAATCCTCCACAGGTAGTTCATAATTAGAGCTAGGTCATAATGTCCGTTATACCCCTCTAATTATATCTTTCCATTAAGTACCATTGATTCTCTAATGAACAATAAATCCTACATTCCTTACGGAATTAGAAGAGCGCTCATATTGTTCAAGCCCCGAATCAACCCTTAAGGGAACTACTATCTACTTCTTACAAGAAGGAGTGGATTCCTCTATTGTGTGCAGACCTTCCCAGCCACAAGCCAAACCGCGATTCCAACATACGAAGTTATTGACCGGGAATGCAACTCCGATCTCACCCATGGTATATCAAAAACCACGATCTAACTTGAAGGAGTCGATAAGACACTCAGGATTAAGATCACCCATATATAGCCATCATTTGTTGATATATATGAATTTCATCTTTTAACGAATCTTGGTGAGAGATTCATATAGATCATGGCCCAGTCTTATATGATCAAATCATATAAGGTGCCTCCATTCTCATATCTCCATATGAATGATCTAGGATAAGATCACGGTACATTACGGAATGGACAGCAGCTGTAGATTGACCACAAATAAATACCCAGCTTTATTTGCTATCTACGGACTCTTTAGATTGCTCCTTTCAAACTGAATCCATCTATATATGACATTCATATACTCAGTTTGAAATTACATCCGGCAATCTTGGATGTTAAGTACACATGTTATTATAAATGTATGAGACAATTTGAATGAATAAACTACTTCTTTTATTTCTTGTTCAATTCACATTTACAAACTACAAGCTTTAGGGCAGAAACCCCAACACAACCGAGATGTTCACCCTTCAATGGTTGCTTTCGTAGGGTGACCTTGGTATTGGCTTTTGCATAGATTTTTGTAAAACACAGCTAAATGATGTAGTTTTACTTAGGGCACCTATTTAAACCCCTCTTTCTCATCTTTTTCATTAAGACCACGAAATAGAAATCCTAGAGAGATATATTAAGTGGTTCTTGAGGGAGAAAGCTTCAAGAAAGCATCTTTGACTCTCCAAACCCTAAAACCCATCTTCATCTTGCATCTCTAGCATCATTCAAGCATGGGTCTTCATTGATGTCTTTACTTGGTAGGTAGAACAAACAACTCATCTCATTTATTGTTCTATTTAATCTAGACATGTCTTTTATTGTTTAGGTTAGTAAATCTTCACATTAATTGCATATCTAGTGAAGTCATGACATGTTTGGGGTTTGTTTGTGATAGCTTGTATGATTAGGTTGTTTGCCTAAATAGCTAAGCATTGAATATTCTTATGGAATTGATTGTTGATTAGGTTGATAGATTAAAGTTTATTTATCTAGTCAAACTCTAGTGAAAGTTCGTGTGCATTTAATTGACAATTAGGTTGTTAGAAATCTCTACAACTAATTGAGACCTCATGTATGTGCATGTAGGCTTGTTTGATAATTAGGTTGTTAGATTTGCATCTTTACATCTAATTAAGCATCTAGTGTTTAGTCTAGCACTCTTTGCATTTATGCATCATTTACATATTCACCTAGACTTTTAATTCTCTTCAATGAGTCAAAGCCTTGTGGCTTCTAGTTAAAGTTGCACAAGCAAGTGAAGTATTGCAACCAAGGGTTGGTTGGCAAGCATTGCTAAGTACCGCTATAAAAGGTCTGCGGGTAGATTAGGGGGTGCTCACGCCAAGAGTAGTGGATCTAGGGATATCACTAGGATTAAACCAAGAGTGGTGAGTGCTAGTGTCCATAGCTTGAGGTTGTCATGAGTGAGAGTCCATGTATCACTTGAGGGTGTAACCGTATTTTCATATAGTGTATTTTTGTGGCTGAAGTGGCCTCATCCCGTGGTTTTTCCCAATTGGTAGGTTTCCACGTAAAAATTAAGTGCTCTTTAATTTCTACACTACTTGATTTTTATTGTATGTTTGTTTTGGGTTAATTGTGATTAATATTGACTAATCGAAAAAATTGATAATAATCGATTAGCAACCCATTCCCCCCTAGGTTGTATTAGATACATGCGTATTTATTTTCACTCATATTTACACTTGAGAATGCACTCAAAGCATCTATGTCTTATATGTCCTACCATGTTACAAAAAGGGCAAATAGGTACAAATTTGAGAAGGTTACCTTTAGCTTGAGCATTCAAAGCATTTGGCCTTTTCACATTATTACCTCTTTGTAAGATCCTAGATCTTTGTTAGCTTGATTCCATTGCAAAACTCTCTTTATTTGTAATGGTTAGTTGCTTAGGTGGTTCTTGGTGAAAAGAAGCTTCAAAGGAGAAAAGCAACTCTTACTTGGATGCTAAGGTATCAAGATACTTCTTCCTCTTGCAAGGTGTAAGCGCACACATACACAAAATTCATACATGTGTGTCCCTGCATTGTTGTGCAAATATTTGGTATAACACATTCACATTCATTTAAGTATGCACCTGCATTATTCTCATATTGACAAACATTGTAGAATTGCATGTTTTATGACTATCGCTTGGATATGGCATGCTTGTATGACATTGTGTTTATTTGTTTGAGTTTCTTATATTTTGGACTTGAAAATGATCTCATATGATTCCTTATTAAGTCCCAGTCATTTTGGTTACTCATTCATTAGGTTTCGAGTCCAAACGATGTAGCTACGCTACTTTGTGTTCTCATTCGTTGAGTTGTCTTTTTCGTTATTTTCTGAGATGAATTCTCAACCATTTGTCAAAGTTTTGTAGTCTTCATTGTTCATGAGGGAGTCACAATTCGTAATCCGAAGATGGATTCAAAATTGGAGTTCGAAGGCCCCAATACGGTCAAAGAATGCGGGATGAGCGCGAGGGAACCTTGCTCAGCCAACAGCCAAGCAAGGAGGAGCACATGTGGAGGACATGTGCCACACGGCCTAGCAGCCTCTCTGCCCACGTGTGCCACATGTGCCCCACACGGCCTGGTGATGTGTCACATTCTGATTGGCTCATTTTTTCCCTCTACTGAATTCTTTTAAAAGCTCTCCTCCTTCCCTCAAAACGTATGTGAAGAAAAATTGAAAAAGATAGAGTGCAGAATTTCTTCATGATTTTTGATTTCTTGTTTTGATCATATCTCCCTCAATTCAACTCGAAATTGAGTGATTAAAAAGTCAAAAATGTTGGTCTTGAAGAAAGCTTCAAACCCCAATCATTTTTATAGTCATTTGGGTTCGTGATTTTTCACGGCAAGCTGATTTCAGTCCTAGTCTCAATTTTGTAGGTGAAACATCTTCTTCTTACTTTCTCTTTTGATCATCTCTTTTAATCTTCCTATTTGATAGATGAAATATGTTGAGAATGATTTTATTTAACACTTTAGGTTTATTGGATTGATTGATTATTGAGTTTTAGCCTTGTGATCTCATTTTAACATATTTTAGCTAAACTTGATTAAACTTGAAATTGATTCTAGAAATATCTATTATGATGTGCTTCATGATAATTTCTAGGTTTAATTTCATGATATAAGAACTAGGATTTTTAAGTGATATATTGAATATTCTAATCTTGTTCTTATTGATTCACACGCTTTGATTTCTGGATACATTTGTTATTGTTTGTTGAAAGCATATTCTAGATTATCACTAAGCATGTTCATAGAACTTGATTGATCATCTTGCTTTATTTGATTGTGTTTGCATTCATTTGCATCACTTAGATCTTTGCCTTGTGAAAGGTTGGAGTCTCTTGTCAAAGTGAGTGAAGCTTTAATTTGAGCAAGGAGTCTTGACTAAGACATGTGGTCCGGATAGTCAAGCAAAAGACTTAGCTAGAAGTGTGGTACTCCGGATGATCAAGCTAGGAGAGCTTGACTAGGATCATTGTAATCCGAATAGCTAAGCACAAAACCTTCCTAGAGACTTGAGAGTCTTGGATAGGAAGTTGCTTCCTAGAGATGTAGGACTCATCTCGTATATGAAGTAGGCTAGGTGATTCACTAGGCCCGAGGGTAGATTAGGAGTTGATAGCTTAGGGTGGAAATCATGTGTTGATTGCCCTGAATGTGTAAATCATTTTTCTTCATATTGAATTGTTTTGCCGGTGGTTGTGGTATCAACTCGTGGATGTTTCCTCATTGAGGTTTTACCACGTAAAAACTATTGTGTCAAGTTTCGTTTTTATATATCTTTTTCTTCCATATTTTTTATATCAATTGCATCACTTGTATTTTGGTTTCCACATATATTGATTAAATCAACTCAATTGATAAGAACTGTCAAGTATGCTTTTTTGTTTTGGAAGAATTTAGGTCTATGCCTATTCACCCCCCTCTAGGTATATTCTACATTATTGCTTAAGGGAATTTCATTTGGTATCAGAGCGGGTGTCTAGACGCACTTAGATAGATCATTTCTTTTTTTAGTGTTTTTGTTTTATTTGTGGTAATCATGATTAAGGAAGTGTGTTCCTATGTGGCTTCTTTTGTTGAACCTATCAACTTGGATGATAAAAAGATCAATTATCTTATTTTTGAAAATGAACGCTTATCTAAAGTCAATGTGTTTCTCAATAAGAAGCTAGAGAATCATGGTATAGGCTCAAAAGAATTCAATGAACTAAAAGACAAGATCCTAAGTCTAGAAATGAACTTAAAAGATAGTAATGACAGACTTAGCATCTTGAAGCAAGATGTAAGGATTCCCGGTTTTTGATTGGCTTATTTCATGGGCAAACCACATATTGGGGTTGTTTATAAAGGGTAGCTTAGGTGATAGGTGATCATGCTCAATGGCCCTACTCAAAACCTCAAGGATGACAAGCACTCCAAAGGTATACCACTAGTGCTTATTTTTCTTATTGAAGAGATTTAGTTGCACACACTCAGTAGTAATGTTTGCATATGTATGCTTCACTTTTGTGTGCATTTTCTTCAAATGTCACATTTACACAGTTGCACTTTGTGTTTTATCTTGTTATGTGTTTTTTGTGTCTTGTAGTTCGTTTCTAGACATTGTTCGGAAACGTCCGCGCATGCATGAAAGTGTGCTTGGGTTAGCACGAAGATCGCTTTCGTAGAATGCCCTTGGCTTCTCCTTTGGTTTCACCATCATTGGTGAAACGGCGGTTTGATCGGCGGCCATGACCACCGAATGGAAACCGCCGTTTGATTCCAGAGAGCTCTGGATTGGATCTGTGGTTACGATCGGTGGCCTGGTCACCGAATCAAAACCACCGAATAGACCTGATGCATTTATTATCTCGGTCTCTATTCGACGGTTTAATCGGCAGTTTCAAAACCGCCGAATGAAACCGCCGATTTAGATATTTTAGGTCGGTTTCATTTTTGGGTTTTGATCGGCGGTTTCCCAAACCGCCGAATGTGGTCACCGATTGAACCTCTGCTTCTGGGTTTCAATTCGGCGATTCAATTCTGCGGCCACGACCGCAGAATGAAACCGCCAAATGGTGATTTCAATGGCAAAATTGTCTTTTCACATGCCCTGTTTTTTATGTCTATAAATATCGCACTTTCTCATTTCTCTGACCAAGTTCTTGACTCCTAAAGAACCCTAAACTCATTTGAGAGATTTTGGAGAGATATTTCATAGAGAACTCATTTTCTAAACACTCAAACCATATACATGTGTATCAAAGATCATCTAAGCATTTTCTAGCATAGTTAGTTGGCTTATTTGAATGGGTCTTGGTCATCACACTTCCCTTGGTATGTTCTTCACTTTTAGCCATTGATATTTAGTGTTTTATTTATCAAGGCATCTCTTTTATTATTTGAATGTTTTTAGATTAATATCTTATATTCAATATAGAGATTGTTTGTGATGACATGATTAAGTGTTGTATTGTGATAGCTATCTAGGTTTTTATAATCTATTTTTAGCTAAGCTATTTAACATGTCATTTAGCTATTGATATCTAGGATTGTTTTTATTGACATATTATCATCCTAGATAAGCATATAGGGTTCCCTAGCTCTTATTGCATGTATTGAGTATTTTTATATATTCACACATAGGTTGTATAATCTCTTCATTGAGAATTTAAGTCTTGTTGGCTAAGGTTGCTTACGCCACAAGCAAAATGGACTAGAGCCACTTTTAAAGGCCCGCGTGGTAGAAGTGGGGGGTTATAGACCGGAGTGTTAGGTGAGGTCTACATAGGTTGTAAACTCTATTTCAATTAGTGGATTTCTAGGTTCGAGTGTGGCGCACTATACAACCCGTGGTTTTTTCCCAGTGGTTGGGTTTTCCACGTATACATCAAGTGTTATTTAATTTCCGCACCATATTACACTTGTTGTATTTATATTGACTATTAGGGATATTTTCGTAAAATTGACCTTAAATGAAAATTGGGTAAAAATTAGTTAAAATCTATTCACCCCCCCTCTAGATTAATATTGTACACACCGAGTTATTTGTTTCAATTGGTATCAGAGCGGGTTTCTAGATATACTTAGGTGATCCTTGCTCACTTTTGGTGTGTTTTGCATTGTGTGTGATTTCTTGATTTATTCATACATTTTTGCATTCATCTCATTTGCATTCATCCAAACACTATAAGTGATAATGGGATGAGCAAAGAGGGAGCGTCGAGCGTGAGGCCACCGTTGCTCACTGGTGTGAATTATGCCTCATGGAAAGGCAAGATGGAGGCATAAGTGTGTAAAATCCGTGATAGGGCATGGATGGCTATTGAGGATAGGTATACACCTCCTATGATGACTCCCAGAGGTGGAGGAGAAGATGTTCTCAAACCTAAGGTGAAATGGAATGCACAAGAGTTTGAGACTTCAAAGTGGAATAGGAAGGCATGGCACACTCTTCTATGTGAAGTGGATGAAAATCAATACAAACTGATTCAGAACACTAGGATAGCCAAGGAGGCATGGGATATCTTAGAGGTTGCACATGAAGGAACCGATGTTGTCAAGGATTCCAAGCTACAAGTCCTTCAAATGCAATTCGAGTTGCTTAAGATGGAGGAGGACGAGTGCTTCAATGACTTTGAAGTCAAGTTGATGGATATTGTTAATCAAAGCTATCAACTAGGTGATCCGTATTCGGATAGGAGAGTTAAGCAGAAAATCATGAGGTCTCTCCCTGCTAGGTTTGAATCGAAAGTTACGGCTTTAGAAGAAAATTTTGGTTATAAGGACATGAAGCCAAGCGAGGTAATTGGAAGACTCCTCGCATATGAGTCTAGGAAAGGTCCTAGTACTTCACCTCCTAAAAAGCAAAAAGGGATTGCTTTGATAGCCTCCAAGGTTGAGAATGAGGAAAATGAGGACTTAGATGAAGACACAACTTTGTTACTTAGAAGATTCAAAAAATTTGTCAAGTTCGAGAAGAATGGTTTTGGATCCAAAGGCCAAGACTTGAAGAAAAAGGCTCCCTTCAAGAGAGTTGAGCCTAGGCAAGAAAATAGTGAGAAGAAAGGGATCCAATGCTATGAATGTGGCAGTATAGGACACATCTCTCCCGATTGTAGGAATTTGAAGAACAAGATGGGAAGAGTGATGGCCGCCACATGGAGTGAAAGTGATGACTCCGGAGAAGGAGATAAGTCATCAAGTGATGAAGAACTTACCATTAACTATACAGCATTTGGAGCCTCGTATGTAGAAAATGAAGTTGTTGGTAAGAAGATCTTGACTAGTGATCCCATAGAAGAAAGAGATGAAGAAGTAGCTCTAGAGGAGATAGGTGTAGCTACTCATTGGGACACGACTCTCATTAACTCAAGAGACCAAGGTGAGAGAAATGGCTCCATGAGTGAGAGGGAAAGTGTCGAAGATAACTCAAGTGAGGATGACTTTTCCCCTAACTCTACAAAAGGAAATGTAGAGAAAATGGATGTTCATAACTTTATAGTCAAGTGTGAAAGTTCAATGATGAAAAATAGAAGAAAACTAAAGATTTTAGAGGAAGAAAACTAAAGATTTTAGAGGAAGAAAATCTAGAACTTTCATCACACAATGACCACTTAAGTAAGCAAGTGGAAATGATTGGTCTTAAAGACAACGTTGAAGGATTTGAAAGCTCTAGGTTAGAGAATGAAAAAGAGATTCAAAGATTAAAGGAAGAGAACCTTAGGCTTTCAACACATGTTGACCACTTGAGTAGTGAAGTGGTAAGATCCATGAAGGATGAAGACAAGCTAAGAGATGAGCTAGCTTTGTCTAAGAGGAATGAAGAAGGGTTGAAAAGAGAGCTTAGAGATGCCAGAGATTTGATCACTAAGTTGACCTCTAGCACGGAAAAACTCAACCACCTGTTGAGTATTGGAAAAGGCCCTTGTGACAAAAGAGGTCTTGGCTTTGAAGATGACAAGGAAATTCTCACTCCTAACAAGACCATATTTGTCAAGAGCTTAGGCAAGAATGAGGCTTCACCAGTGCAAACTCTAAGGAAGAAGATTGATTTAGGACAATGCTCTCATAGTGCACAAGTGAAGGTAGCTTCAAGGAGACAACCTCAAGCTCAAAGAGTTCCTCATGTTAACTTCCCTCAACCTAAGATCCACAAAGGGAAAACACCTATCATGCAAACTCAATCGAGTGAGCAACCTTGTCTTGGCTATCAACAACGATTGAGAGATCCAATTCAACAACCAAGACAACCACAACGACAATGGACTGCACCAAAGCATGCACATGGGAATGGTATGATTCCTAACTTTATTCCCACTTGTCATTTTTGTGGAATTGATGGTCACATTAGACCAAGTTGCTTTTATTACATTAATATGTGTAGAGTTAAAAGCATGATAGAAAAGAGAAAGGCTAGAGCTAGAATGCATGTTCACATAAAGGAAGAAACTCATTTACATGATCCTTTATCTTCTAAAGCCCTAGAACCTTTGTCCACTAGGAAGAAAACTATATCACCTAAGTGGATAAGAAAAAATAATGAACCCGCTTGCTACGAGACTAGCAAGTCTCATATAGGTTCAACCGAGTCAAATGGACTTGGAAGGTCCATAGGACCTCATGACCTTCATTGATGAAGGGTGGTTTTTGACCCCATATGGGGAACTCAAGCAAAGAGAGTTTTTGCATACTGGATGCATGCAAAATATTTTAAAGATCTTATGTGTCTTTGTTGATTGCTTGAGTAAGCTTGGTTGCACATATGTATATATGTTTTCTATTCAATAAATGTGAACCATGCTTGTATTACAATCCATGTCATATTTATGTTCAAACATGCATTTTTGGACTAGGAAATCTACATAGGAAGTATGATTTGAATGACCTATAGTTATTTCCATGACATGATGATTCTTAAATTGACATGCTCAATGCCATATGAAAAGCATTAAATTCAAATGACATGCTAAAATGAAAAAGCATGAATTGATGATTGCATAATTCTTAAATGCAAAACTTGTGTGAAAAAGCTTATGAGACTCAAATGATTAAAGGATCTTGTATCCAGTCAAAGGATTTTACAATCCAAATGTCTCTCTTTCTTTATTTGTTGAACATGGTTACTATCATACGGGTTTCAAATCCAGAAAAATCAAATATGGTGCAAAGTCGCTCATGCCATGTTTCGCTTATAAAGTTGGATATAGTGTTTATTAAATTGAAAATCAATAAATTCTCTAAATCTTTGCTTCTCTCATGACATTGGTGAAATTGGTTTGAATTCCTATTAGAAACCTTTGTCATTTGCTTTGCCAAATACCATTGTATTTTGAACTTGAATGCAACATGTCTTGTATGCAAAGCATCTTTAGTTCACACATTTTATCAAAATAAATCTCCATGTTTCTCTCCAATTAAGTGAGTAGCATAAGTGACTTATATGAATATGCAAATATCTTGTATGCTACTATCTCTCTTTGCTATGAGTGACCTTGTTGGGGACTACTCCTTTGCCTATATCATGACAAAAAGGGGGAGTAGTATGTGGTGAGGGGAGATGCTAAATTGTTGTGGCAATTTGTGCATATTGGGGAGATTACATATTGAAGGGGAGTAACCCATTGAGGGGGAGCATGGCATTCATATACATTGCATGATGTTGTGTTTAACTTTCTTAAATGCAAATGCTTGTTTATTTCACTTGATTAATCTCACATTTGTGTGTATTGGAAAATATAGAAACCTTGTTTTCAGGGATTGATTGTTCTACAAGAGATTGAAGACCTCAAGATTTTAATTATTATATCTCTTTGTAATGTAGAAAATCATTGTAGACCCGTAGTTTCTATTTTGTTGTGAGGAATCAATGTGAGTGGTGGTTTTGTCATGAAATAGCCAAAGGGGGAGATTATAAGGATTCCTGGTTTTTGATTGGCTTATTTCGTGGGCAAACCACATATTGGGGTTGTTTGTAAAGGGTAGCTTCGGTGATTGGTGATCATGCTCAATGGCCCTACTCAAAACCTCAAGGATGACAAGCATTCCAAAGGTATACAACTAGTGCTTATTTTCCTTATTGAAGAGATTTAGTTGCACACACTCACTAGTAATGTTTGCATATGTATGCTTCACTTTTGTGTGCATTTTCTTCAAATGTCACATTTACACAGTTGCACGTTGTGTTGTATCTTGTTGTGTGTTTTTTGTGCCTTGTAATTCGTTTCTAGACATTGTTCGGAAACATCCGTGTATGCACGAAAGTGTGCTTGGGTTAGCGTGAAGATCGCCTTCGGAGAATGCCCTTGGCTTCTCCTTTGGTTTCACCATTATTGGTGAAATGGCAGTTTGATCGGCGGCCATGATCACCGAATGGAAACCACCGTTTGATTCCAGAGAGCTCTGGATTGGATCTGCGGTTACGATCGGCGGCCTGGCCACCGAATTGAAACCGCCAAATAGACCTGATACATTTATTATCTTGGTCTCTATTCGGCGGTTTAATCGGCTGTTTCGAAACCGCAGAATGAAACCGTTGATTTAGATATTTAAGGTCGGTTTCATTTTTGGGTTTTGATCAGCAGTTTCCCAAACCGCCGAATGTGGTCGCCGATTGAACCTCTGCTTCTCGGGTTCAATTCGGCGGTTCAATTCTGCTGCCACGACCGATGAATGAAACCGCCGAACGGTGATTTCAAGGGCAAAATTGTCTTTTCACATGCCCTGTTTTCTATGTCTATAAATATCACACTTTCTCATTTCTCTGACTAAGTTCTTAACTCCTAAAGAACCCTAAACTCATTTGAGAGATTTTGGAGAGATATTTCATAGAGAACTCATTTTCTAAACACTCAAACCATATACATGTGCATCAAAGACCATTTAAGCATTTTCTAGCATAGTTAGTTTGCTTATTTGAATGGGTCTTAGTCATCACACTTCCCTTCGTATGTTCTTCACTTTTATCCATTGATATTTAGTGTTTTATTTATCAAGGCATCTCTTTTATTATTTGAATGTTCTTAGATTAATATCTTATATTCGATATAGAGATTGTTTGTGATGACATGATTGAGTGTTGCATTGTGATAGCTATCTAGGTTTTTATAATCTATTTTTAGCTAAGCTATTTGACATGTCATTTAGCTATTGATATCTAGGATTGTTTTAATTGACATATTATCATCTTAGATAAGCATATAGGGTTCCCTAGCTTTTATTGCATGTATTGAGTATTTTTATATATTCACACATAGGTTGTATAATCTCTTCATTGAGAATTTAAGTTTTGTTGGCTAAGGTTGCTTAGGCCACAATCAAAATGGACTAGAGCCACTTTTAAAGGCCCGTGTGGTAGAAGTGGGGGGTTATAGACCGGAGTGTTAAACGAGGTCTACATAGGTTGTAAACTCCATTTCAGTTAGTGGATTTCGAGGTTCGAGTGTGGTGCACTATACAGCCTGTGGTTTTTTCCCAATGGTTGGGTTTTCCACGTATACATCAAGTGTTATTTAATTTTCACCCCATTTACACTTGTTGTATTAATATTGACTATTAGGGGTATTTTCGTAATATTGACCTTAAACGAAAATTGGGTAAAAATTAGTTAAAATCTATTCACCCCCCCCCCCCCCCTCTAGATTAATATTGTACACACCGAGTTATTTGTTTCACAAGAAATTGAGCAAAGGGATAGTTCTGTTGTTGGCGCGAAGAGGCTAGAAAACATGCCTAAAGCCAAACTTAGTGAGCACTTAAATTAAGAGAAAAAGTATGAACAATGGCTAAATAAATCATGTGAAGATGTTAGGAAAAGTGATGACATCTTAAATAAAAAGTAGGATTCTTAGTGATAAGCTTGATTAGGCAAGTAGGATGATGCACAAGATGTCATCTAATTCTAACAAGGTAGAATCCCTCATTAAAAGTGGTAAGCATCCATGTAACAAAAGTGGTTTGGTTTATATCAATGAGAAGGAAACTCCTTCATCTAACAAATCTATTTTTGTCAAAGCAAGTGTTGAATCAAATGTAGGTACGCTCTCTCAAGGTAAAGCAATGAAAGCTACCAGAGGTGCCTCCACATCTACAAGGATATCAAATGAATGATCATAACAAGATCAAATTCAAAAAGCATCAACCTCAAAGGCAAAATTTGGAGCATCAAGGGTTACATTTCAAAGAGGTAAAATTGTGTGAAGACCAAATGCTTTGGAAGCAAATGCAAATGGTAAATTTCTTAAATTCATACCTATTTGTCATCATCGTAATATGGTAGGACATATTCGACCTAGGTTCTTTGAATATATTCGAAAATGCAAATTTGATAATGCTTTTTATGATATGTCTTTGAATGGTCCTATGCAATCATCCTTATATGGATTTAGTACTAGACCTAGGAAGACCTTGGACAAGCATGTTGTGAAGAAACTTGTTGATGACTTGCTTGCCAAATCTTGTGTTGTTCCTCACTCTACTATGCATAAGAAAGTTGATAATGCATTGTTTGATATTTTTGAAAATGTGACCAATGAGGTCAAGGTGTATGTTAAAAAATCTAACATTGAGTCAAAGTATGATAGTGGTAAGAGTGAGAGGCGTATTGTGAAGAGTGTGTGGGTTAGAAAAGACACACCTAAATGTCTAGTTGCACAATATGCTCTATGTGTCAACTCCTCCTACTCTTGGTACCTAGATAGCGGTTGCTCTAGGAACATGACCGAGAACAAAGAGTTCTTTAAAAATCTTGTGTTGAAGGATGGAGGATGGGTCACTTTTGGTGATGGCACTAAAAAAGCAAGTTCTAGGCAAGGGAACTATATGTATCCCCGGATTGCCTAAACTTCGCAATACTTTATATGTTGATGGGTTACAAGCTAACTTAATAAGCATCACTCGTTTGTGTGAAATCTTTAAGGAAGTTAGTTTTAACAAAGATGTGTGCACTATAATTAATAAAAAGGGCAATGTTTTCCTAAGAGTCAAAAGGTCCATAGACAATAGCTATTGTCTTGAGATAGATCCTCTAACTTGCAACATGGCACATGAGTGCAACAAGGTAGATTTGCGGCATCAACATTTGGGCCTCATGAATTTTAAAGACTTAAAAAGGCTTGAAAAACATGGTATTGTTAGAGGTCTTCCCAATCTTGGTAAAAAGCTTGAGGTTATTTATGAACCTTGCCAATTAGGTAAACAAACCAAAATGCCTCACAAAAAGAACACTTATATTGCTACCAAGAGACCTTTAGAGCTTGTGCACATTGACCTAATGGGGTAAATTCAAACCGAGAGCATCAATGGCAAAAAGTACATTTTTGTATGCGTTGATGACTACTCTAGGTTTACTTGGGTTTATTTTCTTAGAAACAAGACCAATGCTTTTAATTACTTCAAAAAGTTTTGTAATCAAGTTTAAAATGAAAAAGGTCTTGATATCAAGAAAATATGTCGCATTAGGAGTGATCATGGGACGGGATTTGAAAATGCCAAATTTAGTGAGTTTTGTGATGGTTTAGGGATTTCTCAACACTTAGAACTCCTCAACAAAATGGAGTTGTTGAGAGGAAAAGCTGTGTCTTGCAAGAGATGGCTAGGGTCATGCTTAATAGCAAGAAAGTCCCTAGAAACCTATGGGTTGAAGCGGTCAATACTGCTTGTTATGTGTCTAATAGAGTTTTTAGAAGGCCGACAAAAAAAAAAAGTCCTATGAGCTATGGAAGGGCAAGAAGCCCAATGTTGGTTACTTCCACACTTTTGGGAGTAAGTGTTATACTTTGAATGATAGAGATCACTTAGGAAAGTTTGATGTTAAAAGTGATGTTGGTCTCTTTCTTGGGTATGCTATTAATAGTCATGCATATAGAGTGTTTAACTTGACCACTAAGACTATTATGGAATCTATCAATGTTAAGATAGAAGACCTTGGCATGCTTAATTTGTGTGATGATAATAGTGTCAATGAACCTGTTAACAGCCAAAATTGGTGAAGGACCAAAAAAGAATTTTCCACCCAGGTGCCAGGAAAAACCAATTTCTTAGGATACCATCCGGCTGCTTCAAGAGAGAGAGATATAGACCAATTCGGATACACACCCCTACCAGAAAAACCAAGACTAGCAGCTTCCTAACTTCACATATACCGGATAGTACCCCGACACAGAGCTCCACCAAGTATCCCGATGTAGCGTTCTTCATCCAGTACCCTGCTATTACAACATCCAGATATCTAGTTACCGCTTCATCCAGTACCCCGCTATTACAACATCCAAATATTCAGTTATTGCTTCATCCAGTATCCTGCTACTGCACCAGCTAGGTATCCCGCTGCTGCTTAAGTTGGCATCCTGATTCTAGACGACCAAGCATCTTACAGAAATTACGGAACTAGTAGGGGGTGGGGTACTCGAAGACTTAGACTCCTTCTAGAACCAGTGCCACAGGCAGTCAGGATACCAGACGAAGAATTTACAAAGGCAGGACTTATGCACCCAGAAGGCCAGTTTAAAGCTCCAAGGAAGAATACTGAAAACGCCATTGTTTAGTCAAACAGAGGAGTTAGAGTTCTTCTTGCTGGTTGACAGTTCCATTCAAATAAGGAGTCAACTCGATTAGAATCCTTATAGGAAAGAATCACTTGATTCCAGGGATCAAATCCCGTAATAATCTCGTTGATCGCCAAAGGAAGGTCCCATGATTGCCGAAACCCTAGACCGAAATTATAGGAGTGCATGGCAAGCAATGGGACCTATATATATGACATTATAATCTACAGGAAAGGGATCTGAAAAAACCAGTAAAATGAGAAAAACACTAGAACCCTTCAGCCTATTCTACTTATCGACATGCATGAGAAAGCCACCACCATCTCTTCCCCCAACTGAGATTCTCAACCATTACCATAGATAGAAAAAAAAAAAAAAAAAAAAAAAAACCAATGTATCACTGTATAAACAATATTATGAATAAAAATCCTATTTATTCAGCTTAGTCCTTGTGTTTTGATCTTGTTTGCATTGAAAAGAACAATACAAGTATCGAACCATTTGATACCCCTCCGACCGGGATCCTCCCCGATATCGGTTCTTAAAGTTGTTATTTGGAATTTCACCCAGTGACGATTTTTCGGTAAAACTTCTGGAGCCGTTTGTGGGGATCTACATTCCCAACCAATCACTTAAAACAACCTAGTTCTACCCAAAGATCATCAGAATGAGACTCCAATCCTCTCAGGTTCATCCCGATCGATTAGGACCCCAGTCCCTCTCTTCCACTGAGAGAGCCCAAAAGCGGGGTAGAGGATCCAAGAATGATAATCTGGCACCAGCACCCCTTCCAGCTGCGAGCCTAATACCCCGAGACCCGGTTGGGCAAGAAATTGATCGGGGCGCCCTTGAGCAGCAAACAGTAGCCTATGTAGAAGCTATCCGTCTCCGGTGATAGCAGAGGGAATTCCTTTCGAAGCAGCCGGGCTCGGAGGAGATATAGGCCTAGGTACCCGGGTACCAGTGTTTGACCGACTGGGACCACCTCTCCCAATCCCAGTCCGTCAGGTGGATCTCAGACTCAGATTAGTGAAGTCCACCATTAAGATTCCTCCTAAGGGGGCACAACCCTCAGCTAAGCCCAGGGTGAAAGAGATAAATCTGCAGCCCGATTCAGAGGGAACTGCCAAATCCACAAGGAGCCACAGAATGAAACACAAAAGAGCTAAGTGGAAGAAGGTGTCCATTAATTCAGAAACCTCGGATGAAGAAGGTTCGGTAGCCCGATCCGAAAGCAAAAAATCTAAGCGCCTAGAAGATCAGATGTCCAAGATGGCAAAAGAGCTTGAGGAATTGTAGAAAGGAAAACACCAAACAACTCGGAAGAACTCCTGGGAGAGATGAATGCACCCTTATCCAAGAGAATCAGGCAGGCGGAATTACCCCCCAAGTTTAGGATGCCCGCTGAAAAGTATTCCAGAATAGAAGACCCCGTCAGCCACCTAGAGAGTTCTGTCCACTAGATGGAAGTCCAAAATACAACCTAGTCAGCTATGTGCAGGATGTTCCCTTCAACTCTGACCGACTATGCTAAGACATTTTTCAGGAAATTACCATCAGGTAGTGTTGATTCCTTTACTAAACTTACTGCGGCATTTTGTGCACAGTTTCAGAGAATCAAGCCTCGTCCCAAGGACCCTATTTTGCTTCAGTATGTGATCTAGGAGCGGGGTGAAACCTTGAGATCCTATGTGGAAAAATTCCACAAGGAGGTTATCCAGATGGGAGTATTCGATGAGAATGAGACATTGGTGAATTTTCAAAGAAACCTATGGGTTGGCAGATTATTCCGGTCATTTGATAAACACCCACCGAAGACTAATCAGGAGGCTTACAACCGGGCTATGGAATAAGTGGATATAAAAGAACAGCTCAGGATCAAGGTCAAGCATGATGAAGCCCGATTAGCACCACATCCTAAGAAGGAAGTCCTGAAGCCCGCACCTGCCAAGAGATTCCAGAATCAATCTATACGCCGCCTCCTCTTCCTTTGTACCGGGAAAGGTACCCGCCAATAAGAACACCTCCCAGAACTGCCCCTCCAAAGGAAATAGCCCGGATAGCAGGAGAGGAAGATGGGTACAACTATTACACCCCCCCTCAACACTTTGTGAGAAACCATTTACCTTGCCATCTAGGAGAGGAAGCCGAGTCCCATGAAAGCCCTAGTTGACAAGAGGAACCGTTACAAGTACTACGACTTCCACGATGACATGGGACACAACACCTCTGAATGCTATAGCCTCCATAACCAGATCGAAGGATTGGTAAGGGGAGGCCTATTGACTAAATTTTTACAGTAGGTACAAGACAGTATCAAGGAGGGGAAGCAGGTACAGGGCAAGATGCAGGAGGAAGCAGAAAGACGGAGAGACGGGGAAAATGATCTGATGCAGCAGATCCAAGTGATCCATACCATTAGTGGAGGCCCTACCTTGGCTAAAATCTCCAACAATTCGAGAAAGAACCACGCCAGGAAGATACCCGGGCTCGATACCAGTCATAAGGTACTCAAAGTCAGCAATGGATCTCGAGATTCGTCCTGTTCCACTAGGATCATTTTCACACAGGAAGATGTCTACAATGCAGTTCAGCCTCATGATGATCCCATGGTAATCTCATTACAGATTGCCAATTTTCAGGTACACCGCATCTTGATAGATATAGGAAGCAGTGTTGACATCTTGTTTAAAGGAGCACATGAATAACTCAACTTGAAGAATTCATGTTACAACAGCTGCACCTCGCCTTTGTACGGGTTCACAGGGGACTCTGTTATGCCATTGGGATCGAAAATTCTACCTATGATAGTTGGATAAACTCCCCTTTAATAGAACGTGGTGACAGAATTCATCGTGGTAGATACCCCGTCTGCCAACAACGCAATTTTGGGAAGACCATTCTTGTTGGGGATTAGGGGGGTATTATCCATCTACCACAATGTCTTGAAATTCCCAGTAGGAAAAAGAGTAGGAGAAGTTAGGGGGGATCAACAGTTAGCCCGTAACTACTACGTGGTGTCTATCAATCCCGCTGCGCTTGCCAAAACAATGCACATATGTGACTGGTGAACCAAGTCAGGGGATGCCGAAACAGGATCACTATGTTTTGGAGGATGGAGAGGTACCAGACATAATCATAGAGGAACCGGAGGAAGAAGAGCAGGGATGGGTCAGTGGGCATCCCGTGGATTAGTTAGAAGAAGTGCCAATCAAGGAAGATGATCCGACTAAGGTAGTGAAAGTTGGAGGTGGACTAGATCATGAAGTCAGGATGGACTTAGTTGAACTACTCAGGCAACACAACGATATCTTTGCATTGAGCCACAAAGAGATGCCCGGCATCCCCCTAAGCTTAGCCACTCATAGACTGGTAGTAGATGCCACCTTTAAGCCAATGAAACAAAAGCGAAGACATTTCAATGCCGAACGGAATGCTGCAATACAGGAAGAAATAGACAAGCTCTTAAGGGCCGGGTTTATCAGGGAATCCCGATACTCTAAATGGATAGCTAATGTGGTCATGGTGACCAAGCCAAATGGGAAATGGCGAATGTGTGTGGATTATATCGACCTCAATCGGGCTTGCCCCAAAGGTAGCTTCCCCCTACCCAAGATAGATCAGATGATTGACTCCATCGCTGGGAATAAACTCTTAAGCTTCATGAACGCTTTCCTGGGGTATAACCAGATCATGATGCACCCTTCAGATAAAGACAAGACCATTTTTATCACTGGGCAAGGCCTCTACTATTATAATGTAATGTCATTTGGTCTTATGTAGGGGCCACGTGCCAGCGCATGGTGAATAAATTGTTCAAGGAGCAGATAGGAAAATCCATGGAGGTATACATAGATGATATGATTACAAAATCCCAGCAGACTAAACGACATACAGAAGATATGCGCCAAACTTTTCCGGTGATCAAGGAAAACCAGATGAGACTAAACCCCGTAAAGTGTGCTTTCGGGGTAACAGCGGAAAAGTTTCTGGGATTCATGGTACACGAAAGAGTGATCAAGGCCAATCCCAAGAAGATCAAAGTCATCCTAGATCTCAAGTCCCCTACAACTTTCAAGCAGGTACAAGGGTTAACTGGCCGGATAACAGCCTTGAACCGCTTCATATCCCGCTCCACTAATAAGTGCCTTCCTTTTTTCAAAGTAATCAAGCAAGGAAAGAAGATGAAGTGGGATGAGCAAAGCAAATAGGCTTTCCAAGCTTTGAGGGAGTACTTAGCTAGCCCGTCATTGTTGGTAAAACCTAACTCGGGGGTGGAGCTTCTACTCTATTTGGCAGTTTCAGAAGCTACTACTAGTGGAGCCTTAGTAAAGGAGTGCAATGACAGGGTACAGACTCCGGTTTATTACGTGTGCAGTGCTTTCTCCAAATCTAAGAAGAATTACAATCCCCTAGAGAAGCTCACTTATGCCTTAGTAACTACTGCCAGAAAGCTCCCGCCCTACTTCTAAGCACACACCATCATGGTAGTCACTGATTAACCTTTGCAACAATTCCTTCAGAGGTCGAATTTATCACGCAGGTTGGTATTATGGGCCCCAGAACTCACCCAGTTTGATATCAAATACAAGGTGAGAACCACGATCAAAGCCCAGACCCTAGTCGACTTCATTGTGGAGTTCAGCATGACTTTAGACCTAAATACTTCAGTGAACCCAGATTCGGATCCCGCCCATCTAGAATGGCCCAAATATAGCAAGACCTGGGTACTGTACACCAAAAAAGCATCAAGTCAATATGGATGAAGAGCAAGAATCATCCTAACCGACCCTGAGGGGGTCGAGTGTAGTCATTGTTTCAAAGAACCACTAACAATGAGGTAGAATATGAAACTTTACTAGCGCGAATAGGAGTAGCAGAAACCCTAGGGGCTGATTTCCTCCTAGTTAATAGCGACTCTCAATTGGTGGTTAATCAGGTGTCAGGAGTGTACCAGGCAAAAGGTGACAACATGGCAGCATATCTGGCTAAGGTCAGGGAAACAATGGGGAAACTCAAAGGTGTGAGGATGGAACAAGTGCCCAGAGAGAAGAACCATTGTGCGAACGTCCTGGCCAAGATTGCAACAGGTGAAGGACACGCTGTACCAAGAGGGGTATCGCTCCAACTAATACCCAGTTCCAGCATAGCCAAGGGCATAGAGGTTCACTCGGTTAACCGACTCCTTTGCTGGATGGATCCTATAGTGGATTACCTTTGAAGTGATGTTCTTCCTCTAGACCTAAACCAAACATGCAAGCTAAAGAGAGCTGCCACTCGATACTTCCTCGTGGACGGGTACCTCTATCGAAAGGGGAAATCCTTTCCACTGTTGAGATGCCTACATTCAGACAATGCACATTGGGCTCTAAGCGAGGTACATTCTGAGGACTGTGGCAACCATGCATTAGGTGAGACACTTGCTTACCAGATACTTAGAAATGGTTATTTTTGGCCGACTATAAATCAGGATGCAAAGCAGTTTACACGATCCTGCGAAGCTTGTTAGAAGATAACAAACCTCTATCATCTTCCTCTGGAAAGGCTCTCCTTTATCAGCACTCCATACCCATTCGCTATTTGGGGACCGAATCTAATCAGGCCACTACCTACTGCACCAGGCCAGGCCAGGCCAAGCATGTAGTAGTGGCAATAGATTATGTTATCGAAAAATCATCAATGGGATGAAATTCCAAATAACGACTTAAAGGGGGACCAAGATCAAGATTGACCCTGGTCGGAGGGGTATCAAGTAGTTCGATACCGACTGTATCCTCGACAATGCAAATATGATATGGAACACAAGAAAATAAACAGGAATAAGCTTTTTATTGATCGTTACTTTTCATAATAAATACAAGAACTATGACTTTCAGGATTAACAGTAAGGTATGGAGATTCAGTGGGTAATGGAGATGGTGGTGATAATGAACTCGAGCATGTTGATAAGTAGAAATTTATCTTAGGGTTTCTAGACATGGTTTTCTTCCCTTGATGAATAAGTAGTTGTATATATAATGTTAGGGTTATGCTCAATAGCAAGAGTGTAATGTTGTACTTGACAATCTTTTCATATTAATAAAGTGATTTCTGTTTTGTTAACAAAATCTTATATAGCATTTATTATTATAATTGTCAAAGTAAATAATCATAAGGTCAAAAGGCTATGAGAAAAGAAGAATTGTTCATACATCTGGATATGTATGAGGTAGACACAATTCTTTAGTTAGTCTTAAATAACGTTCACAACTTAAGTTAAAGGTTGGGCACCTTTATCTTGTTAAAGTTGTAGAATTCTTTTACTAGCATTTGAGTGGGATCGAATGTGTTGTGATGAGTCTAAAATCATCGAAGGGTCTTCGAGTAAAAGAATCTACTGCACTGGGTGCATTGAACTGGATCACAATGAAATACTTTTTCTAGAACCATCAATAGACAAAAGTCTTTTCATTATCAGGACAATCGGAGAGTCTATCTTAATCCTGAGATAAATGATGGACTTATGGTTGCAAGTGTTATCATTTGAGCTATCAATGAGTACGATTATATCGCATAGTCTATCCTCGATAGTTTGGCGGTATTCATTTGTTAATCGATAGAGAACTTCATTTATAGATATGGACATCGTGGCTCCATTTATTAAATGTGAGTAGAATATCATCATATGGATGCTTTGCGGTTTTGGATATGAAATCTTAACGTTGAGTTTTCAATAGTGTCTATTGAAAGATGACTTCTGGACAAGTCATAATATATATCCAAGTTCAAAGTGTAGTCATGTGAGTAATTATGATAACTTGGAGAGCTATAAGCGGTTTATGAGCTCTTGGCGATTACTGATATTCTTCACGATGATTCACTATCTCCCATATGATTGTCTAGGGTATGAATGAGTATCGTTAACTTATTCCATCTTTATTTAAGAGTGCAATTTTAGTTCTTTAGTGGAATGAACTAAAATTAATAGATTGAACCTAAGTGAATCATTTGTTGATTGTGATTGGGTTATGTCTATTGGAGCTTAAATTTAGATAGGCCCGCAAAGATCTCCAATCCGCACGGACTTACATGAATCACTTGATATATTCTACCGGACTATTTGTGGGTCCATTTAGAATTGTATTTAATATATTAAGAATATAATTTGCATATTATTTATTTAATAGGCTGTTTAATTATATTAATATATTAATGAAAGACATGTGGGCTTGTTTCTTTTAGTAAGAATGGGTTTAGTTCACATGTGGGCTTTTTATTAAAGTCCAAATGGATTAAATAAAATAAGAAAACAATATGTAGGCCCAAGTTCTAGTCATGGGCGGCAATGGCTAATTTTTAGCCCATAATATTGTTTTATTTTATTATTTAATTAAATGGAAATTAATTAATATGTTAATTAATTATCTAATTAAAAATCAAATCTTTTTCTGATTAAGAAATATGTTTCCTAGTAGTATACTACTATTAGTATTATACTAAATATAAAAGACTTTATTCGTTTAGTCAAATTAGGAAGTCTTTTATATAGTCACAAACACAATAAAGAGTTGGATTATGGTTTGAATATTATATACATGACAAGTTGAATTCAGATTGCTATAAAAAATATATAATATATATGGCAACTTAATTATTGCCGAGATATATAATATAATATATATAAAAGCAGAATTCAAGTCAAAGAATATATATATTATGACGGTAGTGCGCAATATATATATATATATACAAACATTTTATATAAAATGCATGCAGTGTTTTAAACAAATGCAAATACATATAATGCATGCAGTGTTTTAAACAAATTCAAAAACATATATATTTTTTGCGGCAAGCATATAGACCATATATTTGGCTTTTTGTTTTTTGCGGCAAGTATATAGACATATATATATATTCTTCATATTTTTTGATAAACCCTAGTTTTTGCAATTGAGAGCTTTTTCTTTTGCTAGAGAAAAATAAGATCCAACTCTAAGACTAGTGAGTGATTCGGCCTAGAGGTTTGTGAGAGAAGAATTGTTCTTTTTTCGATAGTGTACTAGTGATCTTAACATCAAGAGATTTTATACACACTTTCGAATTAGGTTCACGCGAATTTCAATCTTACGATTGTGAATTCAAAAGTGACCGGAACGTTCTTAGCAACCTATTGGAATTTTTGTGACTAACAGAAACCAGAAAAGTTTTGTTGTCCATTCTCAGGTATACAATTCAAAGAGAAGGGAGACCACACTCCTAGGTGATTCATGTTCGTGATCGGATTGGAAGATCTTGCGGATTACCATCGACGCATAGTCAATCAGATCACGCGACAAAGGTACGATATCTTTTGGTATGTATTGCTTAATTAATTAAAGGGTTAAGGTTCAATATGGGAAATTTTTTAAAATATACTAAACTCTTTTTAGTCTTGCTTCCACTGCGTGCACGTATTTTTTCCCAACATATAAGTCCCGTTGCTTGCCATGCACTCCTACAATTTCGGTCTAGGGTTTGGCAATCGTTGGATCCTCTCCCTTTTATGAGATAATCTCGGAGCTTTTACGTGTAGAATCTAGACTTTCTTTCCTAGGAAGAGTCAATCTCATGATTAAATTGTTACCTTCCTAGTAGGATTCTTACTGTGTTGACCTGCTCAAAATAGGACTCTATGGCGGGAAGGAGTATATCTCCTCTGTACAGCAGTGTTTTAATGGGTCTTTTATGGAACTTTTAGTTTTTGGTATGAGAATCTTGTTGCCTGGTATCTTCCTGCTTGGCTGGCTAGCTATATCAGAAAGTACAAGCCAGTAAGCATCCTGCTGATGAAGTAGGGGGATGTCTAGTTGGTATAGTAGCAGGATGCTTAGTTGAACTCCGTGTCGTGGTGCTGCGGGGTTCATACTGTAGTGGGATGCTCATTAGAACTCCGTGTCGGGGTGCTGTTGTAGGGAAAAATATACCGTAAAAGTACACGCAGCGGAAGCGAGACTAAAAAAATAGGTTTAGTAGCTTTTAAAATTTTTCCTTTTATGAACCTTAACCCTTTAATTAATTAAACAATATATACCAAAAGATATCATACCTTTGTCGCGTGATCCAATTGACTATGCGTCGATGGTAATCCGTAAGATCTTCCAATCCGATCACGAACGTGAATCACCTAGGAGCACGGTCTCCTTTCTTTGAATTGTGAACCTAAGAATGGACAACAAAAACTTCTCTGATTTCTTTTAGTCACAAAAATTCCAATAGATTGTTAAGAATGTCCCGGTCACTTTTGAATTCACAATCGTTAGATTGAAACTCGCGTGAACCTTATTCGAAATTGTGCACAAGACCTCTTGATGTAAAGATCACTAGTGCACTATCGAAATAAGAACAATTCTTCTCACAATCTCTCTTGGCCGAATTTCACACTAGTCTAAGAGTTGGATTTTATTTTTTCTCTACCAAAAGAAAAAACTCTCAATTGCAAAAACTAGGGTTCTTGAAAATATATGAAGAATATATATATATATGACTATTGCCACAAAATATATATAAAGAATATATATAAATCTGTTGCCGCAAAATATATATTTATCTCCACTCATAATTCACGCACTTTTAATATATATATATATATATTTGTTACTGCACAAAATCCTACTTAATATATATCTTTATATATATATCTTACTGCACGTTTTAATTAATTGCACACCTAATATATATATATTTATATATAGTGCACGGCCACTTTGACATTTATATTTTTTTGTGCATGAAATCATCTTGTATTAAAACTCTATAATAGAAACCCTAATCCAACTCTTTAGTGTATTTGTGACTATATAAAAGACTTCCTAATTTGACTAAACAAATAAAGTCTTTTATATTTAGTATAATACTAATAGTAGTATACTACTAGGAAACATATTTCCTAATCAGAAAAAGATTTGATTTTTAATTAAATAATTAATTAACATATTAATTAATTTCCATTTAATTAAATAATAAAATAAAACAATATTATGGGCTAAAAATTAGCCATTGCCGCCCATGACTAGAACTTGGGCCTATATATTATTTTCTTATTTCATTTAATCCTTTGGCCTTTAATTAAAAAGCCCACATGTGAACTAGACCCATTCTTACTAAAATAAACAAGCCCACATGTCATTCATTAATATATAAATATAATTGAGCAGCCCATTACATAAATAATGTGCAAATTATATTCTTAATATATTAAATGCAATTCTAGATGGACCCTTAAATTGGTCCGGTAGAATATATCAAGTGATCCATGCAAGTCCGTGTGGATTGGGGATCTTGGCGGGCTATCTAAATTTAAGCTTCAATAGACATAACCTAATCACAATCAACAAATGATTCACTTAGGTCCGATCCATTAATTTTAACTCATTCCACTAAAGAGCTAAAATTGAACTCTTAAATAAAGACAGAAAAGGAAGATGTTTCCTCATTCATACCCTAGACAATCATGTTGGAGATAGTGTATCCTCGTGATTAATATTAGTAATCGCCAAGAGTTCATAGACTGCCTATAACTCTCCAAGTTACCATATTTACTCATATGACCACGTTTTGAACTTAGATATTTTGACTTGTCCAGAAGCCATGTTTTCAATAGACACTATCGAAAACTCAACATTGAGATTTAATATCCAATTACCTCAAAACATCCATATGATGATATTATACTCTCATTTGGTAAATGGAGCCACGATGTCCATATCTATAAATGAAGTCCTCTATCGATTAACAAATGAATATCACCAAACTATCGAGGATAGACTATGCGATATAATCGTACTCATTGATAACTCAAATGATATCACTTGCAACCATAAGTCTATCATTTATCTCAGGATTAAGATAGACTCTCCGATTGTCCTGATAATGAAAAGACTTTTATCTACTGACGGTTATAGATCAAGTATTTCATTGTGATCCAGTTCAATGCACCCAGTGCACTAGATTCTTTTGCTCGAAGACATTCCGATGATTTTAGACTCATCATATCTCATTTGATCCCACTCAAATGCTAGCAAAAGAATTCTACAACTTTAACAAGATAAAGGTGCCCAACCTTTAACTTAAGTTGTGAACAATATTCAAGACTAACTAAAGAATTGTGTCTACCACATACATATCCAAATGTACGAACAATTCTTCTTTTCTCATAGTCTTTAGACCTTATGATTATTTACTTTGACAATTATAATATTAAACTATAAATGCTATAAGATTTGTTTAAACCAGAAATCACTTTATTAATATGAAAAAGATTGTTAATTACAATATTACACTCTTGCTATTGAGCATAATCCTAACAATCTCCCACTTGCGCTTTAGCAAATGTGTCATATCTCTCAAGCCCATATTCTCTAGATGCCCATCGAAACTCTTCTGAGGTAGAGCCTTTGTGAAGGGATCTGCTAGATTTTCTACTGATGCGATTTTGGTAATCGTCACGTCACCTCTTTGAACAATCTCCCTTGAAAGATGATACTTTCTTTCAATGTGTTTACCTCTCTTGTGACTTCTTGGTTCTTTCGAATTAGCCACTGCTCCACTGTTGTCATAGTAGATAGTGATCTGCTTATTCGCACTAGGAACCACTTCCAAGTCAATCAAGAATTGGCGGAGCCAAACAGCCTCTTTGGCAGCCTCGCATGCAGCAACATACTCAGCTTCCATGGTGGAATCAGCAATACAAGATTGCTTGATACTCCTCCATATAACTACTCCTCCTCCAATAGTAAACACAGCCCCTGATGTGGATTTTCTGGAGTCAGAATTTGATTGAAAATCAGAATCTGTATACCCAACGGGAATTAAATCCCCTGCAGAGTATACAAGCATATTATCTCTCGTTCTCTTAAGATACTTGAAAATATGCTTGACTGCCGTCCAGTGATCAGGACCAGGTTTCGATTGAAACCTGCTAACTATGCCAACAGCAAAACAGATATCTGGTCTAGTATAGAGCATTGCATACATGAGACTTCCAACTGCCGAGGCATATGGAACTCTACTCATGAATTGCTCTTCATGCTCATTCTTAGGAACTTGTTCCTTAGAAAGCTTGATTCCATGTCTGAAAGGTAACATACATTTCTTGGAATCCTGCATGAAAAACCTAGACAAGATCTTGTCTATGTATAAAGCTTGGGATAATGCAATCGTTCTATTCTTTCTATCCCTTATAACTTGGATACCTAGAATAAAACTTGCTTCTCCTAAGTCCTTCATATCAAATTGTTTTGCTAACCATTCTTTTACTGATGTTAATACACCTACATCGTTTCCGATGAGTAGTATATCATCAACATAAAGAATCAAGAAAACCAACTTGTCGTCCTTAATCCTTTTGTATACACAAGGTTCGTCAAGATTCTGGATAAATCTAAAACCTTTGACAGCTTGATCGAACCTTATGTTCCAAGATCTGGATGTTTGCTTTAATCCATATATGGATTTTTGCAACTTGCATACCTTTTCCATTTGGCCCTTTTCAATGAATCCCTCTAGTTGCATCATGTAGATGCTTTCGTCAAGACTTCCATTAAGGAAAGCTGTCTTGACGTCCATTTGCCAAATCTCTAGATCTAAAGATGCTGCAATGGATAAGAGTATCCTAATGGATTTAAGCATGGCCACAGGAGAGAAGGTTTCCTCGTAATCGATACCTTATTTCTGTGTATACCCTTTAGCTACCAATCTAGCTTTAAAGGTTTCCACCTTTCCATCCACACCTCTTTTCCTCTTGTATACCCACTTGCACCCAATGGGTTTTATCCCCTTAGGCAAGTCTACAAGGGACCAGACTTTGTTATCGAACATAGATTCAATCTTAGATTGCATTGCCTTTTGCCAATGGCAACTATCAACATCCTCCATAGCTTCCTTGTACGTGTAGGGATCATCGTCGTCCGGGAGATTCTCCACTGATTCTCCTAGACCGATGTATCTTTCGGGTTGTGTTCTAACCCTCCCACTACGATGAGGAATGGTAGGTTGTTGACCTTGTGTTGGATAAGAACTTACAATTGGGTTTGGTTGTGTAACCTCTCGTGGAATTGTATCTCCTGACATCTCATTCAGGACAATTCTACTTCTAGGCACAAAATCATTCATATAGTCCTTTTCCAGAAATTTAGCATTTGTCGAAACAAATACTTTAAGATCTGAAGGACTATAAAAATAATATCCTTTAGTTTCTTTTGGATACCCTACAAATATACATGTTTCCGAACGGGACTCCATCTTTTCTGTCTTTCCTTTTAACATATGCGCAAGACAACCAAATATCCTTAAGTGTTGTAAACTAGGCTTGCGCCTAGTCCACAACTCATGCGGTGTTTTAGGAACAGACTTAGATGGTACATCGTTTAGAATGTATATAGCAGTTTGTAAAGCGTATCCCCAGAAAGAAATAGGAAGTGTTGAATAACTCAACATAGACCTAACCATATCCAAAAGAGTTCTATTTCTCCTTTCTGCTACCCCATTTTGTTGAGGTGTACCTGGTGCAGAAAACTGAGAAACTATCCCATTATCAATAAGATATTGCTGAAACTCACCAGATAGATATTCTCCACCACGATCAGATCTTAAGATTTTTATGTGTTTCTCAAGCTGATTTTCCACTTCAGCTTTAAATGCTTTGAACATGTCAAAAGCATCCGACTTATGTCGCATGAGATAGACATAGCCAAATCTTGAGTAATCATCTGTGAAAGTGATGAAGTACTCATATCCACCTCTAGCTTGAATGCTCATAGGTCCACATACATCAGTGTGTATCAATCCTAAACATTCAGTAGCTCTGGCACCTTTGGCAGAGCCTTTTGGTCATTTTACCTTCCAAACAAGATTCACAAGTTGGTAGATCATAAACCTTTAAGTCACTCAAAGGTCCGTCACTTACCAATCTTTTAATCCTATTAAGGTTAATATAACCTAGGCGTAAATGCCATAGATAGGTTTCATCTTTTGATAATTTAACTCTTTTATGATTAGGTTCCGTTATTTCTGTGTCTAACGAGTGAGAGATATTTCTATGCAAAAAGTATAGACCGTTTTCCAATGTACCTTGGCAAATAATTTTGTCATTCTTACTAATAATAAAAACTTTATTAACAGTAATCGAATATCCAAATTTATTCAAACAAGAAACTGAAATTAAATTCCTCTTGAATTGAGGTACATAATAAACGTCTATTAAATCTAAATGCCTTCTAGAATCCAAACAAACTCTAATATCTCCCACTGCACTTGCAGACACTAACGTTCCGTTGCCCAAGCACAAATTGATTTCATTCTTATTCAGCCTTCTCCTTTCTTGGAACCCCTGCAAGGAATAACAAACATGATTAGTGGCTCCAGAGTCTATGATCCAAGAATCTATAAAATCTGCCAAAAAACATGTTTCAAGATAATTCACATTACCTTCTTCCTTCTTGTTCTGGGACTTTGGGCAATTTCTTTTCCAATGTCCCTTTTCACCACAAAGGAAGCATTTCCCTTTGATCTTGGTTACTTTCATGGTCTCTTTCTTGGTAGGCCCAAGTTGCTTTTTCTTCTGTTGTTTCTTGACCTTCTGACGGGTCTTAACAATAGCAACTTTACCAACCACATGAATCTCTTGACCTTTGCTTTTCACAAGGATCTTTTCAGCACTTTGAACATCTTGCATCAGGCTCTGTAAGGTGTATTCCTTTTTGTTCAAAGTGTAGTCCAATTTGAACTGATCAAAGGAATCTGACAATGAATTAACAACCATATCAATTTTTGTCTCACCATCTATCTCAACGCCATGCAGTTCAGCAATGTTGAGATGTGCTATGACTTTCATCATGTGATCCTTCACAGCCTGTCCAGGTTTCATCCTAAGATTCATAAAAGCAGTCACTGCCTCTCTCTTAGTCGTCCTGAACTTCATAGCAAACATCTCCTCTAGAGACATCATTATATCAGCAGCAAACTCCATTCCTTCATGCTGCTGTTGCAACACGTCGGAGATAGTGGCCATAATATAACATTTGGCCATATCATCTGAAGTCTTCCACTGCTCATACTCATCTCTTTGCATTATGCTAGATTCATTATTAGAAGCAGGTGGTTTAGGAGTAGTTAGAAAAAACTTATGTTTTTCACTTTGCAGCAACAACCCAATTTTCCTTTTCCATGTTACATAATTATCTCCAGTTAAAGTGTTATCTTTCAAGATGTTCATAAGTGATGGGGTCATGATTTCTGAATAAAAACAAAACATATATAAGTAAATAATCATTACAAAGCACTTTAAATATTTATCTTGAATTAAATAAATAACTCAATCATAAAAATTCAACGGTGATCTAACACCCATAAATGTTACGCCTCCTTTGGGAGTTCGCACCATTTACTAGTTAGACTAGGTCCCACCTAATTGTTAACATAACAACCAGCGTTTTCAGTTTTAGTCTTGCAATTTTACTGACAAGAACTCTTGGGAGGATATCAATAAAATTACATTGAGTGTGTTACCAAGATATGGACCCTCAACTTTCTCTCACGAAAATCCCTCCTTGGGGAGTAGATCTCATTTGAGTCCATTGTCTAGTCTATCCTTGTAAGGAAGTATATTGCTAAATTCCATTCATGGACGCCCCTTGGGGGGATTACCAATAAATAATTAAGCTCAACTAACCTTGGAGGCCATAGGTGTTACAAAAACACCTTCTCCCACTCAATTATTTAAGGCGTGTGATTAAATCCCATAGAATGATTTACCAAGTTATCTAGATGGCAATTTAGATACCTAAATCATTCAATGCATGTTCATACCAAAAGAGATATATGAGTGGCACTCCTATTCTATATGTCATGTTATCATACAATAACAAATATTGTAATATTTAAGCATAAATTAAATAGCAACAATTTTGGCCCATCCTAGAAAAACAAGTAAATTACAATCATTTAGGAATACAAGATCTTCGAGTGGCCCATCAACCATAAACTCATCCTTCGGCCTTCTCCCATGGGCGTGCACAGCCCATCACCCCACAAAGGGGCTGCCATGCGCAGCCCATAAGGCCACACAAGGCTGCCATGTGCAGCCCACCAAGGCTTGGGCTTGCCATGCGCAGCCCAATCCACTCCTAGGGTGCGCACGGTGCTCGTTCTCGGTTCCGGTTGCTTCGTTTTTCTTCGTGTCTTGGAATCTTCAACACCCAAATATATTACAGCAATATAAAATAATAAATACTGCAGTATTAATTTTTATTTTTTTTTATTCACTGCAGTATTTTTATACATAAAAAAACTGCACTAAAAAATAAAATAAAAAAAACTGCAGTAGTTTTTTTTAAAAAAAATACTGCACCTATATATAAAAAAAAAAATAAAACCTAGCAACTACCAAGAAGGAATTATGGCGATGATAGACCACCCTTCTTGTTACAATTCCATAACAAAAATACATTGAAAATCTAGGACCAAAATCGAGCAATAACAATCCACATAAAACATATATAAATCCATACATCACATGTAATTATATATGCGAATACCTAGAGTGCCATCTCTTTCTAAACATGCATAATCACAATAAAAAGAAATCGATCCACGTATATATACGTTAATTAATTGAAAGGGTTCAACCAGGCTCTGATACCAATTGTAGGGAAAAATACCGTATAGTACACGCAGCGGAAGCGAGACTAAAAATAAAATAGATTTAGTAGCTTTTAAAAAAATTTCCTTTTATGAACCTTAACCCTTTTAATCAATTAAACATATATATTATCTAACAAAAGAAGAATACCTTTTGTCGCGTGATCCGATTGACTTGCGTCGATCGTAATCCACAAGATCTTCAATCCTAGCACGAACGTGGATCACCTAGGAGCGTGGTCTCCCTTTTCTTTGAATTGCAAACCTGTGAATGGACAAAACAAACCTTTCTTTTCTTTGTTAGTCACAAAAACAATCAAAAGAATACTAAGATTATTCCGGTCACTTTTGAGTTCTCAATCTAATGATCGAAACTCGCGTGAACCAAGATCGATGTTGTACACACAAGCTTATTGATGAATAAGCAAATAGTATACCATCAAAGAATAATCTATATCTCTTTTATGTTTTTAGTAGAATAATAATAATCTTTCTATGAATTGAGAAGAAGAAGAAAATAGAATCAAGCCCCAAAAACCCCCAGTGGCCGAATTCTATAAGTCCACATATATAGGTGGTAAAATTTTCTTTCTCTCTTTCTATTAGGGTGGCCAAAAATAATAACCTAAAAGGGACTAGGGTTGCCGCAATACTCAAGCCAAAAAAGTGTTTGTATTGCACCCTAATTCCTATTTAGTTTAAGACTCCCAAACCCTAATCCAACTCATAAATCTTTTATTCTTTTATTTGACTAAATAAAAAGACTTCTTATTTGATTAAATAAATAAAATTAATTATTTATTTTCTTGTCAAACAAGTCTTTTAATTTAAGTATACTACTACCAATAGTATACCTTTAGGAATCATATTTCCTAATCAGAAAAGATTTGTTTCTTAATTAAACAATTAATTAATAAATTAATTAATTCTTATTTAATTAAACAATGAAACAAAATAATATATTAGGTTAATTAATTTACCTTTGCCGCCCCACTTAAAATAAATGGGCTATATATTATTTTCTTATTTCATTTAATCCATTGGACTTTAAATGAAAAGCCCACATGTGAACTAAACCCATTCTTACTAAAAGAAACAAGCCCACATGTCATTCATTAATATATAAATATAATTGAGCAGCCCATTACATAAATAATGTGCAAATTATATTCTTAATATATTAAATGCAATTCTAGATGGACCCTTAAATTGGTCCGGTAGAATATATCAAGTGATCCATGCAAGTCCGTGTGGATTGGGGATTTTGGCGGGTTATCTAAATTTAAGCTTCAATAGACATAACCTAATCACAATCAACAAATAATTCACTTAGGTCCAATCCATTAATTTTAACTCATTCCACTAAATAGCTAAAATTGAACTCTTAAATAAAGACAGAAAAGGAAGATGTTTCCTCATTCATACCCTAGACAATCATGTTGGAGATAGTGTATCCTCGTGATTAATATCAGTAATCGCCAAGAGTTCATAGACCGCTTATAACTCTCCAAGTTACCATATTTACTCATATGACCACGTTTTGAACTTGGATATTTTGACTTGTCCAGAAGCCATGTTTTCAATAGACACTATCGAAAACTCAACATTGAGATTTAATATCCAATTACCTCAAAACATCCATATGATGATATTATACTCTCATTTGATAAATGAAGCCACGATGTCCATATCTATAAATGAAGTCCTCTATCGATTAACAAATGAATATCACCAAACTATCGAGGATAAACTATGCGATATAATCGTACTCATTGATAACTCAAATGATATCACTTGCAACCATAAGTCCATCATTTATCTCAGGATTAAGATAGACTCTCCGATTGTCCTGATAATGAAAAGACTTTTATCTACTGACGGTTATAGATAAAGTATTTCATTGTGATCCAGTTCAATGCACCCAGTGCACTAGATTCTTTTGCTCGAAGACACTCCGATGATTTTAGACTCATCATATCTCATTTGATCCCACTCAAATGCTAGCAAAAGCATTCTACAACTTTAACAAGACAAAGGTGCCCAACCTTTAACTTAAGTTGTGAACAATATTCAAGACTAACTAAAGAATTGTGTCTACCACATACATATCCAGATGTACGAACAATTCTTCTTTTCTCATAGTCTTTAGACCTTATGATTATTTACTTTGACAATTATAATATTAAACTATAAATGCTATAAGATTTGTTTAAACCAGAAATCACTTTATTAATATGAAAAAGATTGTTAATTACAATATTACACTCTTGCTATTAAGCATAATCCTAACAAACAGAAGTCCCCCCTGACTTGGACACTGATACCTTGTCGGGGTCGGGGTTGGGGTCAGGGTCAGGGTCAGGGTCAGGGTCAGGGTCGGGGTCGGGGTCGGGGTCGAGGTCGGGGTCGGGGTCGGGGTCGGGGTCAGGATCTTCTCTATACTTGAAGGATTTTCTGCCTTATCTGCTTATTTCCTTGTCTAACTAGTTCTCCACCTAGGAGGAGGAAATCTTTACTTGATGTGTTAATACTGATTGCGTGTCGATCAATGATTGGTTTCCTCGTTTTTCAAAAAGAGTCGTTTTGGCGCGATTAATGCGGAAAACGCCTCTAACCCATTCTATCGGTCACCGATTCTGGTTTCCTGGTGTGTAATTGCCACCCCTCTTCTATAAATAGACCGGCTTCACTGGTGCTTTCTTCATCACTTTCAAACTTTCAAAATTACAACAGAGAACAAACCCTATCTGACTTGCTTTCTTTCTCCTTTACTTGGCAATCTTCAAGAAATCTCTTCAACCATTTTCTTCTTCAATGGCTTCTTCTTCTAAAATTCCCACTTCACAAGAAATTACAACTGATCAAAACCCTTATGCGATGGCCTCCACCCATCCTGACCCCGCGTCTCTGCCTCTCTCGGATAGTATTGATGCCCTATTCAATACGGAGAAGGCTAACTTGGTGGAGGACTCTTTGACCTTAATAGGGAGGAAACGAGGTCGGGGTGGAGATGAAACGAGGTCGGGGCACCTCGCGGACTCAGTACCGTCACTCCACGTGAAATCCCCGAATCGGGTCGGGTTTCCACAACCAGCCAGAAGACTCAGTTCTAATCAACGAGGAGGGGGATGTCGCACATGTAGGCAGCGGCAAGGGAGGCGGTAATGGTGGCGTCTCTTTAGTCAAGGTCCAAACTGGTTCTTTCACCCCCTACCACGTCGGGAGGCTTGTTCTTGATTCTGTGTGCACCTTGGACACCCTGGCCAAGCTGAGGGAGGAATACAAGATTCTGGATTACGTCACTCTTTTTCTTCCTCACATGAGTTATGACGTGTACACCCCTCCTCAAGACCGTTTATTGGTTCACAAAGCAGCTTTCGAATGTGGAGTCCGGCTACCGATGCATCCTACTCTCCGTCGGGCTCTTGTGGCACTTGAATTGGCCCCCCTCCAGATCTCACCGGGGTTCTAGAAGCACTTGATGGGGTTCTTGGTGCTCTGAAAGGAGCAGTGTGAGAGGGATCGCATAGATAGGGGGCCGAGGTTGGATGAACTCCACTTTCTCTTCAACATCACCAGCATGGTGCCCTGGGGTCAATTTTATCTAAGGGCGAACAACGACATAAAGTTTACTATTCCAGGGGCAAATGTGAAGTACACCATGCCCTGGAAGGAAGAATGGTTCGTGGTGGAAGGCGAGTGGGGGCGCACTGCCTTTATCGGAGGGTATGAATACCCTGTCCCTACACAGTTCTCAGCAAGGGACAAGTGGCCGAAAGGGGTGCTAGCTCCTGAGTCCCAGGATATTCTTACGAGAATTATGAAGAGGGGGTACACCAATATGCAGTATCTTACTCTACATCCCTTCGAAGGATGCCGACTAGAGCGATACCTGAGGATTTCCCTCACCCTTTCTGGTAAGTTGACTGCATCTAATTCCCCTGTTTTATGCTTCTCCTTTTTCTTCTTCTTCCTTTTATTTTAAATTTCTTCTTTTCTTGCAGTATCTGTTGCCCTGATGGCAGCGGGGTCTCCATCTTCCTCTGGGACAGGGAGTCAAGCTCTGCCGATTCATACTTCTCCTGTTCCTTCTCCTTCTACTACTACAAATTGGAACTGATCCAACTCCTCCTCCAAAGACCTCTGCTGGTGACATCACTTCTTCCCTTGCTCCAGCGGGGTCTAAGGCCAAAACTCTTGCTCGTCTTCCTACTTCTCCTCCATCGTGCTCAAAGATCAAGACGATGCTGGCCCGAGCAGCAAAGGCCTGGGGATCTGAAAAGTCAGCACAGAAGAAGGTCGCTCCTCCTATGAAGATTTCTCCTGCTTCTCCTCCTCCTACAACCTATTCCAAAGACCATGTCAGAACCACGGAGGGGGAGAAAGCTATCCATATTTTTGTCCCTGCTCCTGCTGCTGATGTTCCTTCCGGGTCAGGGTCAAGGGGTGCCAATTTTAACGAGGCGGTATTCCGATTTACGGCCTCTTGTCCTGGCAGAAATTTGATGGATATGGCCAAGCTTCCTATTGACATCTTGGTCACCAAGGGGGCATCGGTTTTGGCTGAGGTAAATTTCCCTCTTCTCTCTTGTTATCCTTTCTTCCTTTTGACTAGCACTAACTTTCTCTTATTTTTGCAGGGCTTCAAGTTCACCCTAGCCATGGAGAGATAGCTGCTGACCTTGAGGGAGGCTTACATCAGGGTCCAAGCCAGATTAGAGGATACTCAACAGAAACTAGTCCAGACCTAGCAGAGTGTAGCTCCTCTACTCCAAGAAGCCAATGACTCTTCAGAGGGGAGGCATGAGGCCTTGGTGGCTCTTAGACTCGTTGAGCGCAACCTGGATACTGAAACTGTTAGGTCCCTGCACCGTCGAGAGAAGATAGAGTGTGAGAAGAGAGAGAAGAAGCTGCTGCAAAGTGAGAACCAACTCTTGCGAGATACCATAGCAGGCTTGGAGGCCCAAGAGGGCCTAACATTTGTAGATGGTTATTTCACAGCCTGCTATGAGGTGGCCACTGCTTTGCCCCCTCCCTTTGACCTCCAGGCAGTCTTGAACTGGGACAGGGATCAGATAATGGTAAAGGCTTCCCAGTTAGCAGGTGGTGATCAAGAAATAGAAGTTCCTCCACAAGATGCGGCTCAAACCATTCAAGGGGTTGGTATAACTAAGGGAGTAGTCCAGGATCCTCGTATCCAAGAAGATCAAGTGGTAGACCCCTTGACTACCTCAAGAGTGGTCCTGGTGGAGGAGGATAAGGAGCCAGCTGGATCCGGGGTTCCTGTAGTTGAAGGGACTTAGATTGAGTCTGCTGCTTTGGAGGAGGGCGTTGCTATTCAAGAGGAAGATCCCGCCATGCTTCAGGTTCCCATGGTTAAGGGGGCCCAAACTGACGTTGAAGTTGATGGCTTAGAGGAAGAGGTAGCTGGTCCAAGAGAGCGTCTGGATGAGGAGAAAGAAGGCTGATTTGGCTCTTGTTATTTCTTTTGTATATGTTTTTTTCTCTCTTTGTAGTCCGAAAGGGGATCTGGGTAGCCCGCTTTATTAATACAACAACTTTGATTCATATTGTGCCTTGTTCGTATTTCTACTTAAAAACTTTCCAAAGCACGTGAACTTGTAAGTAATTGGAACTCGAATGAGTAATTGCGCCATAATAAAATTGACCATAGGATGCTTATATCTTGTAGTCGTAGGAACCAACAAGATCTGACACTTGTCATATCCTCTCTTAATCAGACTCCCATGAACATGTAACAGTATGGAGTATTGAGTATCCTGTCGAGGTAGCCTGGTACTTGTAACAATTTGACTTGGTGAACTTCTAAGTCCCCTCTGACTGTTGATCTTCTGTCGGGGTAACCTGATACTTATGATAATCTGACTTGATGGATTCCTCAATCCTTCTTGACTATCGACCTTCTAGGAGACAGAAAGGAGTAAGGGATCAGGTATCTTGTCCAACATCTCGATCCTGCTATAAGTCTGTCCTGGTAGGCAACTAAGGCCATTCTAGCACCGGGCTTCCTGGAGGAGGGTTATCCCCGACCAAGGCAGTAGGAGCGCCATAAGGCTATTTCCTGGTCTTGAAATGGCGAAGTAAGGAATTAGGTACCACGCTGAGGCATCCTGATCTTACTGTAAGTCTGTCCTCGTAGGCGACTAAGGTCACTTTAGCACCAGGCTTCTTGGAGGAGGGTATTCCCCGACCAAGGCAGTAGGAGTGCCATAAGGCTATTTCCTGGTCTTGAAATGGTGAAGTAAGGAACCAGGTATCCCGCTGAGGCATCCTGATCTTACCGTAAGTCTGTCCTGGTAGGCAACTAAGGCCACTATAGCACCAGGCTTCTTGGAGGAGGGTATTCACCGACCAAGGCAGCAAGAGCGCCATAAGGCTATTTCCTGGTCTTGAAATGGCAAAATAAGGAACCAGGTACCCCGTTGAGGCATCCCGATCTTTCTGTAATTCAGTCCTGGTAGGCAACTAAGGCCACTTTAGCACCAGGCTTCTTGGAGGAGGGTATTCCCCGACCAAGGCAGCAGGAGCGCCATAAGGTTGTTTCCTGGTCTTGAAATGGTGAAGTAAGGAACCAGGTACCCCATTGAGGCATCTTGATTTTACTGTAAGTCTGTCCTGGTAGGCAACTAAGGCCAATTTAGCACCAGGCTTTTTGGATGAGGGTATTCCTCTACCAAGGCAGCAGGAGTGCCATAAGGCTATTTCCTGGTCTTGAAATGGTGAAGTAAGGAACCAGGTATCCTGCTAAGGCATCCCGATCTTACCGTAAGTCTGTCCTGGTAGGCAACTAAGGCCACTATAGCACCAGGCTTCTTGGAGGAGGGTATTCACCGACCAAGGCAGCAGGAGCGCCATAAGGCTATTTCCTGGTCTTGAAATGGCGAAGTAAGGAACCAGGTACCCCGTTGAGGCATCCCGATCTTACTGTAAGTTTGTCCTGGTAGGCAACTAAGGCGATTTTAGCACCAAGCTTCTTGGAGGAGGGTATTCCCCGACCAAGGCAGCATGAGAGCCACAAGGCTGTTTTCTGGTCTTGAATGGGCGAATCAGTGATGGTGAAGTACAAACAGTCAGTAGGAGATACTGGAGGATCTAGTAGGAGATATTGAACACTGGACACAGGAGTGTCATTTGAGAGAAGAAATTGCTTTTATTGAATTTTCCAATCAATACAATATGAAATCGGGGTGAAAATTCCCGCCGATATGAATTAAATTTCTAAGGGTAGAATTTCCTAAGATGATCGGCATTCCATGAATGATCCACAAGGTAACCCTCCATGTCTTCCAGCTTGTAAGGGCCACCCCAGAGTAATGCCTTAATCAAGTATGGACCCTCCAAATTAGGGGCTAGCACCCTGTCAGACCTTCTTCATGTGTTCTGGGTTACCTTCCTGAGAACCAAGTTTCCTTCTATGAAATTTCGGATCCTCACCCTTTTGTTGAAGTGTTGGGCTATCTTGCTCTAATACACAACCACCTTCTCAGCGACCCTACTTTGTCTTTCTTCAAGCAGGTCCAGGTTAGCTCTTAGCTTTGCCTCATTTTCTTCCGGTTCATAATTTTGGACCCAAAAAGATATGAATTTATGCTCAATGGGCAAGACTACTTCTATTCCAAATACTAGGGAGTAGGGGGTCTCTCCTGTTGTAGTCCGCCTGGTTGTTCTGTAAGCCCACAGTACATTGGGTAACTCTGCAACCCATAACCCTTTCTTTTATTGGAGTTTTTTCTTCAGGAGCTTCTTAATAGTCTTGTTGGTGGCTTCAACCAGCCCGTTGGTTTAAGGATGAGCCACCGATGCAAAACGGAGATTGATGTTTCGGTCTTCATAAAATTCCTTGAAGTTGGCGTTGTCAAACTGCTTTCCCAAATCAGTAATGATGGCCATCGGGTACCAAATCGGCAGACAATGTTTTCCCTGACATAGTTGGTGGTTTTCTCTTCAGTTATCCGGGTGAGGGCCTTGGCTTCTACCCATCGGGTAAAATAATCTATTACCACCATTGCATGTTTGGCTTAGCCGGGTGTAGTAGGAAGCGACTCGATCAGATCTAGTCCCCACATCGCAAATGGGTAGGGAGTGCTGATTGAGGAGAGTCTTTCTAGTGGGAGGTGATGGAGGTTTGTGGTTTTCTGACAAGCCTCACAGGATCATGCATACTGCTTCGCATCCTGGTGTATAGTCGGCCAGTAGTAACCCATCCTGATTATTTGGTAAGCCAAAGTTTCGTTGGACACATGGTTACCACAGTCCTTTGAGTGTACTTCGTTGAGAACCCATCACGCATCATCGGGATGGAGACATTTGAGCAGAGGGAGAGATTTTCCCTTACGTTATAGGTATCCCTCTACCATGCAGTATCAAGTAGCTATCCTCTTAAGCCAACGGGCTTGATCTGGATCGGCAGGGAGAATGTCACTTTGGAGGTAATTTGCTATTGGATCCATCCAACATGGGGGGCGGCTCACGGGAAGGACCTCTATATCCTTAGCTATGTTGGAGAAGGGAACCAATTGGAGAGGTACTCCTCTTGGTAAAGCATGTCCTTCTCCTGTGGCAATCTTAGCCAAGACATCTGCGCAATGGTTCTTCTCTCTAGGCACTTGTTCTATCCTTACACCCTTAAATTTCCTCATAGCTTCCTGAACTTTAGCCAGATAGGCCCCCATGTTGTCACCTTTTGCTTGGTATAAACCTGTCACCTGATTGACTGCTAATTGGGAGTCACTCTTGATCAGAAGGTACTCGGCCTCCAAAGCTCCTGCTACTTTCATTCCTGCCAATAGGGCTTCATACTCCGCTTTGTTGTTGGTGGTTCTGAATTCAAACCTGAAACAATGACTGCATTCAGCTCCAGCGGGGTCGATTAGGACGATCCCAGCTCCGCATCCTGACTGGCTCGAAGCTCCATCCGTGTAAAGTACCCAAATCTTGCTGTCTTCGGGCCATCCCGAATTGGTTTGATCCGGATCTGGGTCTATTGATTTGCCCGGGTTTGGAATCGTGCTAAATTCCACTATGAAATTAGCCAGGGCTTGAGCTTTGATCGTGGTCCTTGCCTTGTATCTAATGTCGAACTAGGTGAGCTCTAGGGCCCATAGAACCAATCTGCCTGACACATCTGGCCTCTGGAGGAACTGTCTCAATGGTTGATCAGTGACAATTGCGATGGTGTGAGCTTGAAAATAAGGCTGGAGCTTTCTGGATGTTGTTACCAAGGCATAGGCGAGCTTTTCTAAGAGGGTGTAGTTTTTCTCGGATTTAGTGAAAGCCTGGCTCACGTAGTAAACTGGTCTTTGCACCCTGTCACTGCATTCTTTTACCAAGACTCCAATAGTAGCAACTTCATAAACTGCTAGATAGAGTAGGAGTTCTTCACCCGGGTCGGTTTTACCAATAGTGGCGGACTTGACAAGTACTCCTTTAAAGCTTGAAAAGCCTGCTCACTCTGATCGTCCCATTTCATCTTCTTTCCCTGCTTGATGATCTTGAAAAAAGAGAGACATTTATCTATGGAGTGAGATATGAACCGGTTTAGGGCTCTATTCATTTGGTTAATCCTTGCGCCTGCTTAAGAGTTGCAGAGGACTCGAGGTCTAAGATAGCTTTGATCTTTTCAGGATTAGCCTCGTGTAGGGAAAAATATACCCGCAGCGGAAGCGAGACTAAAAAAAATAGTTTGAGTAGCTTTTAAAAATTTTCCAATTTTATGAACCTTAAACCCTTTTGATTAATTAAAGATATAAAAATAAACAAAAGATTAATACCTCTTGTCGCGTGATCTGATTGACTTGCGTCGATGGTAATCCGCAAGATCTTCAATCCTAGCACGAACGTGGATCACCTAGGAGCGTGGTCTCCCTTTCTTTGAATTGCAAACCTGTGATTGGATTAAACAAACTTTTCTTGATTCGTTAGTCCCAAAACAATCTAAAGGAACCTAAGATTATTCCGGTCACTTTTGAGTTCTCAATCTTATGATCGAAACTCGCGTGAACCTTAATCGATATAGTATATACAAGCTTATTAATGAACAAGCAAACAATATACCATCAAAGAATAATCTATGTTCCTTTTGTTTTTAGTAGAATAATAGATCTCTAACTATGAGTTGAGAAGAAAAAGAAGAAGAAATAAAATTTCTGCACATAAACCCTAGGCTTGCCGAAAATCATCAATAGCCTTATATGTGGCAAATTTTCTTTTTCTCTTTCTTAACTAGGGTGGCCAAATTCTTTTTCCAAAACGAATTAGGGTTGCCGCAATTATTACTCCTAAAATATTGGAGATTTAGTTGCACCTTAATTCCTATTTTGTTTAAGATTTCCAAACCCTAATCAAACTCATAAATCTTTTATTCCTTATTTAACTAAAATAAAAGACTTCTTATTTGATTTAATAAATAAAATTAATTATTTATTTCCTTGTCAAACAAGTCTTTTAATTTAAGTATACTACTACCAATAGGAATCATATTTCCTATTCAGAAAAGATTTGTTTCTTAATTAAACAATTAATTAATAAATTAATTAATTCTTATTTAATTAAACAATGAAAAAAAATAATATTTAAGGCTTTTAAATCACCTTGCCGCCCCACATGTATATATTGGGCCAAATATTATTTTGGCTAATTGGCAAGAATACCCCCTGAACTATACTCGAATTTGCACCTTACCCCCTGAACTTTTTTTTTCGCCATTAAACCCCCTGAACTCTTGTAATTTGGCAATCGCTGAAGGAATTTGCCCCCTCACCAGGGGGTAGATTCCTTCAGCGATTGCAAATTTACAAGAGTTCAGGGGGTTTAGTGCCGAAAAAAAAAAGTTTAGGGGGCATAGTGCAACTTTTTGAAGAGTTTAGGGGATATTTGTGCCAATTAGCCTATTATTTTTCTTATTTCATTAAATCCATAGGACTTCAAATAAAAAGCCCACATGTGAACTAGACCCATTCTTACTAAAAGAAACAAGCCCACATGTCATCCATTAATATATAAATATAATTTAGCAGCCCATTACATAAATAATGTGCAAATTATATTCTTAATATATTAAATGCAATTCTAGATGGACCCTAAATTGGTCCGGTAGAATATATCAAGTGATCCATGCAAGTCCGTGTGGATTAGGGATCTTGGCGGGCTATCTAAATTTAAGCTCCAATAGACATAACCTAATCACAATCAACAAATGATTCACTTAGGTCCGATCCATTAATTTTAGCTCATTCCACTAAAGAGCTAAAATTGAATTCTTAAATAAAGACAGAAAAGGAAGATGCTTCCTCATTCATACCCTAGACAATCATATTGGAGATAGTGTATCCTCGTGATTAATATTAGTAATCGCCAAGAGTTCATAGACCGCCTATAACTCTCCAAGTTACCATATTTACTCATATGACCACGTTTTGAACTTGGATATTTTGACTTGTCCAGAAGCCATGTTTTCAATAGACACTATCGAAAACTCAACGTTGAGATTTAATATCCAATTACCTCAAAACATCCATATGATGATATTATACTCTCATTTAATAAATGGAGCCACGATGTCCATATCTATAAATGAAGTCCTCTATCGATTAACAAATGAATATCACCAAACTATCGAGGATAGACTATGCGATATAATCGTACTCATTGATAGCTCAAATGATATCACCTGCAACCATAAGTCCATCATTTATCTCAGGATTAAGATAGACTCTCCGATTGTCCTGATAATGAAATTACTTTTGTCTATTGACGGTTATAGATAAAGTATTTCATTTTGATCCAGTTCAATGCACCCAGTGCACTAGACTCTTTTGCTCGAAGACACTCCGATGATTTTAGACTCATCATATCTCATTTGATCCCACTCAAATGCTAGCAAAAGAATTCTACAACTTTAACAAGATAAAGGTGCCCAACCTTTAACTTAAGTTGTGAACAATATTCAAGACTAACTAAAGAATTGTGTCTACCACATACATATCCAAATGTATGAACAATTCTTCTTTTCTCATAGTCTTTAGACCTTATGATTATTTACTTTAACAATTATAATATTCAACTATAAATGCTATAATATTTGTTTAAACCAGAAATCACTTTATTAATATGAAACAGATTGTTAAATACAATATTACACTCTTGCTATTGAGCATAATCCTAACACCTCGATTCCCCTCTCATGCACCATGAATCCCAAGAATTTGCCTGTAGCTACCCCGAATGCACATTTAGTGGGGTTTAACCTCATCTGGTTCTGCCTTATTACCTGGAAGGTCCGGCGTAATTCCCATGTATGTTGTCCAGCTTCTGGAGATTTCGTGATCATGTCATCTATGTAAACCTTCATGGATCTTCCTATCTGTTCCTTGAACAATTTGTTCACTATATGCTGGTAGGTGGCACCTGCATTTTTGAGTCCGAATGGCATTACCTTATAGCAGTAGAGGCCTTGTCCGATGATGAAGCTGGTCTTGTCCTGATCAAAAGAATGCATCATAATTAGATTGTATCCCGAGAAAGCATCCATGAAGCTTAGGAGCTTGTTTCCTATAGTGGAGTCAATGAGCTGATCTATCTTAGGTAGAGGGAAGCTATCCTTGGGGCAAGCCCGGTTGAGATCGGTATAGTCTACACACATTCGCCACTTCCCATTAGACTTGGTTACCATGACCACGTTGGCGATCCATTCGGGGTACCAGGATTCCCTAATGAACTCGGCCTTCAGGAGCTTGTCAACCTCTTCTTGGACCGCGGCGTTACGCTCGGTATTGAAGTGTCTTCTTTTCTGCTTAACTGGTTTAAAAGTTGCATCCACTGCCAACCTATAGGTAGCCAGGCTAAGAAGAATTCTAGGCATCTCCTCATGGCTCCAAGCAAAGATGTCATTGTACTCTCTGAGGAGTTCTACCAAATCCTTCTTGATTTCGGGGTCCAGACCTCCTCCAACTTTTACTGCCTTTGTTGGATCTTTGCCCCTAATCAGGATCTCCTCTAGCTGATCTACGGGGACCCCACTGGTCCAACCACATTCTTCTTTTTCTGGCTCTTCCACGATTATGTCTGGTACCTCCCCTTTTTCCCAGACATACTGATCCAGCTCTGATGCTCCCTGATTTGGGTCACTGGTCTCATATGCGCACTGTTTAGCTAATGCAGCGGGGTTGGTGGACACCGCATAACAATTGCGGGCTGCCTACTGGTCCCCCCTTACTTCTCCCACTCCTGATCCCACTGGAAACTTCAACACATTGTGGTAGATGGACAACACTCCTCTAATCCCTGACAGGAATGGCCTTCCCAATATTGCATTGTATGCAGACGGGGTATCTACTACAATGAATTCCGTCATTATGTTCTGTTGAAGAGGAGCCTCTCCGACTATTACTGGCATAATCTTTGTCCCCATTGGCATTACTATGTCCCCTGTGAATCCGTACAAAAAGGAGGTGCAACTGTTGTAGCAAGAGTTCTTCAGATTGAGTTGCTCATGAGCCCCTTTTAACAGAATATCAACACTGCTTCCCGTATCGATCAGGACGCGGTGTACCAGGCAGTTGGCGATCTGTACTGTAATTACCATGGGATCATCATGTGGCTGAACTGTATTGTAGACGTTGTCCTCTATAAAGATGATTTTAGTGGAACGGGATAGATCCCGAGGTCTGCCATTGACCTTTAGTATCTCATGGTCAGCAATAAGCCTGGGAATCTTCCTTGCGTGGTTCTTTCTTGAATTGTTGGAGGTTCCGGCTAAGGTAGGGCCTTCATTGATGGTGTGGATCTCTTGGATCTGCTCCATCAGATCCTTCTCTCCATCTCTTCTTCTTTCTGCTGCCTCCTACATCCCGCTTTGAACCCGTTTCCCTTCTTTGATGTTGTCCCGTACCTGCTGCAAAAATTCAGTTAAAAGACCTCCCCTTACCAGTCCTTCAATTTGATTGCGGAGGTTGTAGCACTCTGAGGTGTTGTACCCTATATCCTCGTGGAAGTTGCAATATTTGTATTGATTCCTCCTGTCAACTGGGATTTTCATGGGACTTGGTTTTCTGAGTAGACCCTTATCCCGAATGGCAAGATAAATAGTTTCTCGCAAAGCATTGAGAGGGGTGTAGTGATTATACCCCTCTTCCTCTCTTGCCACCTTGGATACTTCCTTAAGGGGAATCTCTCTGGGAGGTGACCTCCTGACCGGATACCTTTCCTGGTACGAAGGAATATGAGGCGGCCTGTAGGTAGACTGATTCAGAGGTTGATTCTGGAACTTTCTAGCTTGTGCGGGCTTCGGAGCTTCCTTCTTATGGTGTGGTGCTAATGGGGCTTAATTGTGCTCGATTTTAATCCGGGGCTGCTCCTCAATGTCCACCTGTTCCAGAGCCCCGTTGTAGGCTTCCTAGTACGTTTCTGGAGGATGCTTGGAGAAAGAACGGAATAGTCTGCCAGCCCATAAGTTCCTTCGAAAGTTGGCTAGAGTTTCCTTCTCGTTGAATACACCCATCTGGACGACCTCTTTACGGAATTTCTCCACATAAGATCTCAGAGTCTCACCCCGCTCCTCAACCACGTACTGTAGAAATATAGGATCCTTGGGACGGGGTTTGATCCCTTGAAACTGTGCACAGAAAGCTTTGGTGAGTTTAGAAAAAGAATCGACACTACCTAGTGGTAACTTTCTGAACCATGTCTTGGCACAGTCAGTTAAGGTTGAAGGAAACATTCTGCACATAGCTATCCTGGTCGCACTTTGAACCTCCATCAGGTGGAGAAAGCTTTCTAGGTGGCTGACAAGGTCCTTTGTCTCGAAATACTTCTCTGAAGGCATCCTGAATTTGGGGGGTAACCCTACCTCCCTGACTCTTTTGGAGAAAGGTGCATTCATCTCGCCCAAGGGGTTTTTCTAGATTCCTTGATGCTTTCCCTTTTTTAACTGCTCCAAACTCCTTCGCCATCCCTGTCATCTGATCCTCCAGGGGCTAAGATTTCTTGTTTCCGGATTAGGCTACTGAAGCCTCTTCATCCAAAGATTCTGAATCAATGACTTACCTCCTTTCGCTTTGCTCTCTGATGCTTTTCTTTAGAGCTCCTTCAGGATTTGGCACTTCCTTCCGAATCGGGATATGGATCTCTCTCATTTGCCCTTGGTTTAGGTGGGGATTGAACCCTCCTAGAAGGAACCTCAATTGCAGACTTCACTAGTCTGGGTCTGAGTTCCGCCTGCCGGACTGTGAGAGGTGGACCCAATCGGTTAAAAACTGGTACCCGAACACTTGGGCCAACATCTCCTGGGATCCCGGCTGCTTCAAAGGGGATCCCCTGGGCTATCATCTAGAGTCGGATAGCTTCTATGTATGCTGCAGCGTGCTGTTCTAAGACATCTCGATTGACTTCCTGCCTAACGGGGTCTTGAGGTACAGGGCCTGCAACTGGTGGGGGCACTGGTGGAGGATTCTCATTTCTAGTGCCCTTACCCTGCCTTTAGGCTCTTTCAATGGAAGCGAGGGACTGGAGTCCTAATGGCTCGGGATGACCCTAGGAGGATCGAAGTCTCATTCTGAATATCTCTGGATGAAAATAGGCTGCTCTGAACAATGGTTGGGATATTCCCACAGACGGAGCCAAAAGTGTTGTCGGAAAATCGTCAATGGGATGAAATTCCAAATAACGACTTAAAGGGGGACCAAGATCATGATTGACCCCGGTCGGAGGGGTATCAAGTAGTTCGATACCGACTGTATCCTCGACAATGCAAATATGATATGGAACACAAGAAAATAAACAGGAATAAGCTTTTTATTGATCATTACTTTGCATTACAAATACAAGAACTATGACTTTCAGGATTAACAGTAAGGTATGGAGATTCAGTGGGTAATAGAGATGGTGGTGATAATGAACTCGAGCATGTTGATAAGTAGAACTTTATCTTAGGGTTTCTAAACATGGTTTTCTTCCCTCGATGAATAAGTAGTTGTATATATAGGTCCCGTTGCTTGCCATGCACTCCTACAATTTCGGTCTAGGGTTTGGCAATTGTAGGATCCTCTCCCTTTTAGGAGATAATCTCGGAGCTTTTACGTGTAGAATCCAGACTTTCCTTCCTAGGAGGAGTCAATCTCGTGATCAAATTGTTACCTTCCTAGTAGGATTCTTACTGTGTTGACCTGCTCAAAATATGACTCTCTGGCGGGAAGGAGTATATCTACTCTGTACGGCAGTGTGTTAATGGGTCTTTTATAGAGCTTTTAGTTTTTGGTTTGAGAATCTTGCTGCCTGGTATCTTCATGCTTGACGGGCAGGCTATATCAGAAAGTGCAAGCCAGTAAGCATCCTGCTGATGAAGTAGGGGGATGTCTAGCTGGTATTGTAGCTGGATGCTCAGTAGAACTCCGTGTCAGGGTGCTGCGGGGTTTATAGGAGACCAGGGTATGACGGGGTTGGACCCCGCTACAGGTTCTAACGAGTACTCTGGCTCGGGACGTTGCATATGAATGAAGATGCTGGTGGGGTCCTTAAGAAGCTAGGGGAAGGCTGGGTCGGACCCCGCTGGAGGGGGTATGTACTCGGATCAGTCGGGGTCCGCCTTTGTCGGGGTAGCCGGATGGTATCTGTACTCCTATATTTTCCTTGTGTTGAGGTGGAAAATTCTTCCTTGGTCCTTCGCCAATTTTGGTGGTTAATAGATTACTTTACCCGATAGGTAGAAGCTAAGACTCTTACCTAGATAACTGAAGAAAATACCACTAGCATTGCCAAGGAGAGTATCGTGTGCCGTTTCGGTACCCCCAATGGTCATTATAACTGATCTGGGAAAGCAGTTTGACAACGCCAACTTCAGAAATTTATACGAAGACTGGAATATTGATCTCCGTTTTGCATCGGTAGCCCATCCTTAGACTAACGGGCTAGTTAAGGCCACCAACAAGACCATTAAGAAGCTCCTGAAGAAAAAAAAAATCAACAAAAGAAAGGTTTATGGGTTGAGGAATTACCCAACGTATTATGGGCATACAGGACAACCAGGAGGACAGCAATAGGGGAAACCCCTTACTCACTGGTATTCGGGACAGAAGCGGTTCTACCTACCGAGCATAGGCTTATATCTTTCAGGGTCCAACATTTCGAACCAGGAGATAATGAGACTAAGTTGAGGGCCAACCTGGATCTTCTGGGGGAAAAGCAAAGTAGAATTGCTGAAAGGGTGGCAGTTTACCAGAGTAAAATAGCTTGACACTTCAACAGGAAAGTGAGAATGCAGAAATTCAAAGAGGGAGACTTGGTTCTCAAGAAAGTATCTCAAAACACATGAAAAAGGTCTGACAAGGTACTGGCTCCCAATTGGGAAGGTCCTTACTTGGTTAAAGCAATGCTCCGGGGTGGCGCCTACAAGTTGGAAGACATGGAGGGATATCCAGTTGACCACATGTGGAAAGCAGACCACGTCAAGAAGTTATATCCTTAGAAATTTTATGAAAGGTTTATATTGGATGACATGCCTACCCCAAATTCATTTCGTATTTTCTGAGAAATTCAATAAAGTTAGTTTTTTCTCCTACATGGCTCGCTTGTGTTCATTCTACAAATTTTTTCGCCATAACTGAATCGCCTCAAGACCAGGAAAAAGCCTTATGGAACTCCTGCTGCCTTGGTCGGGGTATACCCTCCTCCAAGAAGGATCTAGTTTATTAGACTAAGGATCCGGATTCATGGCCTTAGTTGCCCGCCGCATACTCAAGACCAGGAAAAAGCCTTATGGCACTCCTACTACCTTGGTTAAGGTATACCCTCCTCCAAGAAAGATCTGGTTTATCAGACTAAGGATCCGAATTCATGGACTTAGTTGCCCGCCGCATCCTCAAGACTAAGAAAAAGCCTTATGGCACTCTTGCTACCTTGGTCGGGGTATACCCTCCTCCAAGAAGGATCTGGTGCATAAGTGCCTTAGTGGCATAGTTGCCTACCAGACTAAAGATCCGGATTCGTGGCCTTAGTTGCCCGCCGCATCCTGAAGGCTAGGAAAAAGCCTTATGGCACTTCTGCTACCTTTGTCAGGGTATAACTGTAAGGAAAAAAAATACGTGCACGCAACGGAAGCGAGACTAAAAAGAGTTTAGCATATTTTAAAAATTTTCCCATATTGAACCTTAACCCTTTAATTAATTAAACAATATATACCAAAAGATATCATACCTTTGTCGCGTGATCCGATTGACTATGCGTCGATGGTAATCCGCAAGATCTTCCAATCCGATCACGAACGTGAATCACCTAGGAGCGTGGTCTCCCTTCTCTTTGAATTGTGTACCTGAGAATGGACAACAAAACTTTTCTGATTTTGTTAGTCACAATATACTCCAAAAGATTACAAAGAATGTCCCGGTCACTTTTGAATTAACAATCGTTAGATTGAAACTCGCGTGAACCTTATTCGAAATTGTGCACAAAACCGTTTGATGTAAAGATTACTAGTGCACTATCGAAATAAGAACAGTCTTTCTTCACAATCTTTCTTGGCCGAATTTCACGCTAGTCTAAGGGTTGGATTTTATTTTTCTCTAGCAAAAGAAAAAACTCTTAATTGCAAAAACTAGGGTTTTTGAATAATATTAACGAAGAAGAAAAATAAATATATATATAACGTCCACACCTAATATATATCTATCTATATATATTGTGCACGCCTCTTTTATATATATATATATATGTAGTGCAATTACTGCACGTCTCTTATACATATTTTGTTTTATTTAGAACACTTCATGCATTATATAATATATATTGTGCTTTGGTTCAAAAAACTGCATGCATATATGTATGTATAATTTATTATACCGCATGCATATATGTATAAAATTTATATATATATATATTCCACATGCATGCATATAAATTATATACCTACTATATATTCCACATGCATATATATTATAGACAAACCCTAATCCAACTCTTTAGTGTATTTGTGACTATATAAAAGACTTCCTTATTTGACTAAACAAATAAAGTCTTTTATATACAGTATAATACTAATAGTAGTATACTACTAGGAAACATATTTCCTAATCAGAAAAAGATTTGATTTTTAATTAAATAATTAATTAACATATTAATTAATTTCCATTTAATTAAGTAATAAAATAAAACAATATAATGGGCTAAAAAATTAGCCATTGCCACCCATGACTAGAACTTGGGCCTACATATTGTTTTCTTATTTTATTTAATCTATTTGGACTTTAATAAAAAGCCCACATGTGAACTAGACTCATTCTTACTAAAAGAAACAAGCTCACATGCCTTTCATTAATATATTAATATAATTAAACAACCCATTAAATAAATAATGTGCAAATTATATTCTTAATATATTAAATACAATTCTAAATGGACCCACAAATAGTCCAGTAGAATATATCAACTGATTCATGCAAGTCCGTGCAGATTGGGGATCTTGGCGGGCCTATCTAAATTTAAGCTCCAATAGACATAACCCAATCACAATCAACAAATGATTCACTTAGGTTCAATCTATTAATTTTAGTTCATTCCACTAAAGAACTAAAATTGCACTCTTAAATAAAGATGGAATAAGTTAACGATACTCATTCATACCCTAGACAATCATATGGGAGATAGTGAATCCTCGTGAAGAATATCAGTAATCGCCAAGAGCTCATAGACCGCCTATAGCTCTCCAAGTTACCATATTTACTCATATGACCACACTTTGAACTTGGATATATATTATGACTTGTCCAGAAGTCATCTTTCAATAGACACTATTGAAAACTCAACGTTAAGATTTAATATCCAAAATCACAAAGCGTCCATATGATGATATTCTACTCACATTTAATAAATGGAGCCATGATGTCCATATCTATAAATGAAGTCCTCTATCGATTAACAAATGAATACCACCAAACTATCGAGGATAGACTATGCTATATAATCGTACTCATTGATAGCTCAAATGATAACACTTGCAACCATAAGTCCATCATTTATCTCAGGATTAAGATAGACTCTTCGATTGTCCTGATAATGAAAAGACTTTTATCTATTAACGGTTCTAGAAAAAGTATTTCATTGTGATCCGGTTCAATGCACCTAGTGTACTAGATTCTTTTACTCGAAGACCCTTCGATGATTTTAGACTCATCACAACACATTCGATCCCACTCAAATGCTAGTAAAAGAATTCTACAACTTTAACAAGATAAAGGTGCCCAACCTTTAACTTAAGTTGTGAACGTTATTCAAGACTAACTAAAGAATTGTGTCTACCTCATACATATCTAGATGTACGAACAATTCTTCTTTTCTCATAGTCTTTTGACCTTATGATTATTTACTTTGACAATTATAATAATAAATGCTATATAAGATTTTGTTAACTAACCGAAATCACTTTATTAATATGAAAAGATTGTCAAGTACAACATTACACTCTTGCTATTGAGCATAACCCTAACAATATCCTCCTCCAAGAAGGATCTGGTTCATAAGTGCCTAAGTGGCATAGTTGCCTACCAGACTAAAGATCCGAATTCGTGGCCTTAATTGCCCGTCACATCCTCAATACCAGGAAAAAGCCTTATGGCACTCCTGCTGCCTTAGTCGGGGATACCCTTCTTTAAGATGGATCTGGTTTATCAGACTAAGGATCCGGATTCGTGGCCTTAGTTGCTCGCCATGTCCTCCAAACTAGAAAAAAGCTTTATGGTGCTCCTACTACCTTGATCGGGGAATACCTTCCTCCACGAAAAACCTAGTGGTAAAGTGGCCTTAGTTGCCTACCAGGGCAAATCATCGAAAGGATCAAGATACCTTACCCGGATACCTGATACCTTGCTTCACCATATCTATATAAGAAGACCTGGTGCTAAGGTGCCCTAACGGCCTACCAGGTGCAGATCGTCCAAGGATCATGGTACCTTGCCAGGATAACCTTTTGCCTCACCTCGTTATGAATCCCGATGCTAAAAGGGGGTTTGGGTCACCTACTAGATATGCGTCTTCTAGATACCAAGACTCCTAGAAAAAGAATGCCAGGTACCCGGACTTGTAAATCTTTCCACCTAGATATCAAGGTTCCTTAATACAGAAATATCAAGTCCCACCATTCACTTATGAAAAACAACTAAGTACCAGGATTCCCAATCTAGAAGGCTTAAATACCCCAATTCCTTGAAATGAATTTCATCCTAAGTCAAAAATTTTGAGGCTGAAGACACTTAGTACCATGGTTTATGTTGTCTGGATATAAAAAGCAAGCTCATCGAGAATTAGGAGTTTTTTACCGAGACCAAGTAAATCCTTAACTATAAAAATTCCCAATTGAATCCCATAAGGGGATTGTCATCTGTAGCTATCTTCAGAAATAGTTCAAGTTTGGTTTTCTCTAAGTTAGATAAGCAAGCATGAAGATACTAAGTACTGGCAGCATCTCAAGTGAAGTTTATTTGAGTTAGTAGCAAAGAATGCAGAGTTCAGATTTCACTAAGGTGCACTTTAAACAAGTAAGACAATATAGTTGCGAAAAAGATGGGAAATTATATTGATCAATCGGGGTGCCCAACCCCCACTTATGGGCCATAAAGAGACACATAAAAAATATATATACAACTCAATCATCCTTTTCCTCCTCTATGCCCTCCTCTTGTCTAGCTGCGTCTGCCTCATCAACTTCAGCTACAGTACCAACTTGGACCCCCTCAACTTTTGGTACCTTGGATTCAGCTAAGGCATTTTCTCCTTCCACTAAAACAACCTTAGAAGAAGGCACCGAATCCTGCGTTTGCTTCTCTTGACTAGAGGTAGGATCCTGTACTGCCTTCTCATTCACATCGACTTGAACGTCAGTAGGTAGATTAGGCCCTTCAGATGGAAGGGGATCCAAATGTGCAACATTCTCGGGAGCAACCTCCTGGTTTGGATCATCACCTGATAATTGGGCAGTCTTAGCCATGATTTGATCCCGATCCCAATTCAGTGCAGCTTGGGGATCGAAAGGAGGAGGCAGAGATAGGGACACTTCATTGCAAGCAATGAAGTAGCCGTCTTCAAAAGAGGGACCCTCTTTGGCCTCCATGCTATACACCATGTCCCGCAGAAGTTTGTTCTCATCCTGTAGCAATTTCTTTTCTGACTTTAAGCACTCCCTCTCCTCCTAGTGACGCAGTGACCGGATTGTCCCTATATCCAAGCAGCGTTCAAAACGCCTGGCCTCCACCAAGGCAGCTTGCCTTCCCTCCTTTGCCTCTGCTGCAGCTTGAACCCAGGGGGCCACGCTCTGTTGGGCTTGAGACAGCTCCTGCTTAGTGTCCAATTCAGCCTAGATCCCGAGGTAGGCCTCCTTTAGGGTAGACAGCTGTTTCTCCATGGCCAAGGAAAATTTGAAACCCTACATAATAAAGGGGAGTCATTAAAAAAAAATAGTAACAGCAAGAGAGAAGATAAAATTATACCTCAGCTAAGACAAAGGCACCCTTGGCAGCCAAGATTTCCAAGGGTATCTTAACCATGCTCACCAAGCTCCCTCTGGGACAGGAGGCAGTGAAGCGGGATACTACCTCATCATGGGTAGTATCCCCTGACTCTGATCCCGAAGGAATATCTACTGCCAGGGAAGAAGTAGGAGCAGCATCTGGTTTCTTCATCCCCTCAGGATGTTCCTTGGCAGGCAACATTGAAGGAGTAGAGATAGGAGGGATGGTCACAGCGGGCCTTGGAGTAGCGACTTTGCAAGCCTACCTCCGTGATAGGCTTGGAGAACCCTGAGCCTTAGCTGCTCGAGCCAGCATCCCACTTAGGGAGGGGTGTGCTGGGATTAAAGTAGGGAGAGGGATAAATTTCTTAGCAGGTGACACCATAGGAACAGGAAGAGGAGTAGCAGTTGTAGCAGGCATAGTAGACCCGGCCGCCACTATAGTAATAGAAGAAGAATAGGGGATGGGAAAAGAGGAATGAAGTAGACCAATATCACCTGGCCTGGAAGAAGATGGAGAATCGGGCTCCATGGGGGTAGAAGAAACTGTAAAAAAAAAAAATGTAATAATATAAGGAAAAGAGAGAAGGAGGAGCAATACACACAAGTAATAAAGGTAGATAAAGTCACATACATGGAAGAGCAATAGAAATCCTCAAGTATCTCTCCAAGCGTTCTCCTTCGAAAGCATCTAGAATGGGATACTTTATGTTGGTTTAACCCCTCTTCATAATCCTCTCGAGGATATCCCGGGATTATGGTGAGAGCACCCCTTTCGTCCATTTGTCTTTCACTGTGAATTGGATGGGAACCGGGTACTCAAAACCCCCAATGAAGGCTGAACACCCCCAGTCTTCTTCGACCATAATCCATTCTTCTTTCCAGGGTGTGACATATTTCATGTTTGCTGCAGGGACGAAGAACTTCATCTCTTTATATGCCCGCAGATAGAATTGACCCCGGGGTACAATGTTCACTATCTGGAAAATGTATCAGAGCTCATCAATGCCTGACTCCATGTCAATCTTATCCCGCTCACATTGCTCCTTCCAGAGCACCAAGAACCTGGTCAGGTGCTTCTAGAACCCCCGCGAGATCTGCAGGGGAGCTAACTCCAAAGCGACGAGAGCCCGGCATAGAGTATGGTGGAAAGGAAGTCGGACCCACTTTCAAATACGGCCTTGTGGATAAGAAGGTGATACCGAGGTGGGGTATAAACATCATAACCCTAATGGTAAAAGGACAGGGTAACTGTTAGGATTTTCATATTGATTGGCTTATTTCATGGACAAACCACATGTTGGGGTTTGTCTTGTAAGGGTAGCGTAGGTGGTTAAGGATCAAGCTCATGGCCCTTTTCAAGACCTCAAGGTGACAAGCACTCCAAAGGTAATTCTCTAGTGCTTATTTTTCATTGAAGAGATTTAGTAGGACACACTCACTTAGCATATTCTTGGATGTGTGCATTCTCGTCACATGTCACTTTCACACATACACTTTTATGAATTGTATCTTGTTGTGTGTTTGTGTCTTGTAATTCTTTTTCCATTGATGTTTGAAAATGTCCGCACTTGCTCAAAAGTGTGCTTGGTTATGCGTGAAGACCGCTCTTGGTGATTGCCTTGGCTTTCTCCTTGGATTCACCACTTTTGGTGAATCGGTGGCCTGGCCGGCGAATGAAACCGCCGTTTTGAACCAGAGGTCTCTGGTCTAATTCTATGGTTGTGATTTGTGGCCATGACTGTCGATCTGAAACCGCCGATCACACCTGATACATTTAATGTCTCGGGTTTTGTTTTGCGGTTAATTCGGCGGTTTCGAAACCGTCGAATGAAACCACCATTTCTCCCCTGTTTCTCTTGGGAGGAATTCGGCGGTCACAATTGGTGGCCTGGCCGCCGAATGAAACCACCGATCATGCGGTTCAGAGGCAAACTTGTCTTTTCATGTGCCCTGTTCTTGATGCCTATAAATAGACCATCTTCTCTGTTTCTAAAGAGAGTTCCTTGACTTTTAAGAATCCTAAACTTAAAAGAGAGACACTTGAGAGAAAGTCCATCATGAACTCAAATTTAAACACTCAAAGCATTCATTTTGATTCATCAAGTTCATCTAGGATCATCCATGGTTAGTTTTGCATCATCACAACTTGCTTGGTAAGATTTTGACTAACTTTATCTAATTTTAGTTTCTTTCTTGTCAAGCCATCTCTTTATTTGCTTGTATGCTTTATGTTCATATGCTAGATACAAGATATAAATTGTTTATGATGAATATGATTAATGTTGTATTGTGATAGCTATCTAGGTTTTGCTTAATCTTAATTAGCTAAGCTTTATGATATGTCATTTAGCTTTTGATATCTAGGATTGATTTCATTGATATATCATCATCTTAGATAAGCATATAGGGTTGCCTTGCTCTTATTGCATTTTGAGTATTCATATATTCACATAGGCTTGTTATCTCTTCTTTGAGAAGTAAGACTTGTGTAGCTTCCGGGATTAGGTTACGTAAACCACAAGCAATTGGACTAGGTTCACTCATACCGGGATTAGGTAGGTGTGTGATTACTTCCGGGATTAGGTTGTAATATTTCTCACATTTAGTGGATTCGAGGTTCGAGTGTGGCTCACTTCATAGCCCGTGGTTTTTCCCGTGAGGGTTTCCACGTAAATATCAAGTGTCATTTAATATTTCCGCACTATATTACACTTGCTATATTTGTATTGACTATTAGGGGTATTTTCGTAATCTTGCCTATTAACGAAAATTGAGTAAAATCGGATAAAATCTATTCACCCCCTCTAGATTAATATTGAACACACCGTAATTTGTTTCAATTGGTATCAGAGTGGGTTCCTAGACATACTTAGGTGACCCTTGCTCATTTTGGTGTGTTTTGCATTTGTGTGATTTTTGTTCATTCATACATTTTGCATACATTTCATTTCATTCATTATACACAATGAGTGGAAACGGTGGAAACAACGAGGGAGCTTCTAGCACGCGTCCTCCTTTTCTCACCAGCTTGAATTATTCCTCATGGAAAGGGAAGATGGATATGATCTTCCCATGATGACTCCCACGGGTGGGGGAGAAGAAGTTTTGAAGCCCAAGGCACAATGTAGCGCACAAGAGTTTGAGGCTTCAAAATGGAATAGGAAGGCAATGCATGCCATCCTATATGCAATGGGTGAGAATCAATACAAGTTGATTCAAAATACTAGGATTGCTAAGGAGGCATGGACAATCCTAGAAGTTGCACATGAGGGAACCGAAGTTATGAAGGACTCTAAGCTCTAAGTTCTCCAAACTCAATTTGAGATGCTCAAGATGGAGGAGAATGAGTGCTTCAACGACTTCGAGATCAAGTTGAGAGACATAGTCAACCAAAGTCATCAACTTGGTGATCCTTATTCGGATAGGAGGATCAAACAAAAGATTATGAGATCCCTACCCGATAGGTTTGAGTCTAAGGTGACGACTTTAGAAGAAAATAGTGGATATAAGGATAAGAAGCCGAGCGAGGTCATTGGAAGACTTCTCGCCTATGAGTCTAGGAAGGCTCCTAGCTCCACTCCTCCTAAAAAGCAAAAGGGAATTGCTTTGAAAGCTTCTATGGATGAAAATGAGGTGAAAAATGACTCGGATGAAGACATGGCCTTATTTGTGAAAAGATTCAATAAGGTTATGAAGTTTGGGAAGAAAGGATTTGGTTTGAGAGGCTAAGACTTGAAGAAAAAGAGTCCTTTCAAGAAGTTTGAACCAAGGCAAGAGAAGACCGAAAGGAAAGGGGTCCGTTGCTTTGAGTGTGGCGGGATAGGTCACTTTGCTACTGAATGTGCAAATCACAAGGAAAAGAAGAAGGGAAAAGTGATGGCTGCCACTTGGAGTGGAAGTAGTGATGACTCCAATGAAGAAGATGAGTCTTCGGATGATGAAGACATCATGGCTAACTTCCTAGCTTTTGCCTCCTCTCTCAAGAGCAAAAGTGGTAGTGAAAAAGAGGAAGAGGTCAAAGGGAAAGTGACTCTAGTGAAGATGACTCTGATTCTAACTCCACAAATGGATATGTGGAGAAAGAGGTGTTAGTTGAATACCTTAAGAAGTTTAGAGGCTTAGATATGAAAACCACTAAGAAGATCAAGATGTTAAGAGAAGAAAATCTTGAGATTTTATCTCACAATGACCACTTAAGTGAAGAAGTGGAGAGACTTAAGAAGAGAGAAGATAAGCTAAGAGAGGAGTTAGTTTTATCTAGGAGGAATGAAGAAGGTTTGAAGAGGGAGCTTGACGAAACTAAGAAGTCACTTACTAGGATGGACTTTAGCACCAAAACGTTAGATCACATACTTGGTGTTGGAAAGAGTCCATGTGACAAAAGAGGTCTAGGATTTGAAGATGGTAAGGAGACCTCTCCCTCTAAGAAGATCGTGTTTGTGAAGGGCTTGAACAATAAGGAAGTTTCACCGGTGCACACTCCTAGGAAGAAAATAGATCTAGGACAATGTTCTAAGAATGCACAAGTGAAGGTGGTGTCAAGAAGGCAACCTCAAGCCAACATTCCTCATCATTTGGCTCAAAAAGGGAAGAAGCCAATCATGCAAGCTAAAGGACAAGGTATAATTCCCTATTTCATTCCTATTTGTCATGTTTGTGGTTTTGATGGTCACATTAGACCAAGGTGCTTTCGATATATTAAAATGTGCAAAACTAGAAGCATGATTGAAAAGAGAAAGAATAGAGCCATGATGCATGTTCCTAGGAATGATAAGATTAATTTGCATGATCCTAGGACTACTAGAACCCATGTACCAAAGACCATTAAGAAAGAAAATGTTGTTCTTTAATGGGTTAGAAAGAATGAAAATCTGTGCTATGTTGCTCAAATTGCCTTAAAGGCTAATTCTTCTAACATGTGGTATTTGGATAGTGGGTGCTCTAGGCATATGACAGGAAACAAGAGTTTCTTCGAGACTCTTGTTATGGAGGAAAGAGGATGTGTCACCTTTGGTGATGGATCCAAAAAGAGAGTCATAGGGAAAGGAACCATTTCCGTTCCCGGATTACCCTTCTTGTCCAATGTTTTATTTGTTGATGGTTTGAAAGCCAATTTGATTAGCATTTCTCATCTAAGTGATGAAGGATATTCCCTCTTGTTTAGCAAAGATAATTGCTCTATCCTAAAGCCCGATGGACAAACCTTGTTGAAAGGTATGAGATCTAGCGACAATTGCTATTGTCTTGAAGCTAGAATAGTCTCAAACAATGTGTCCAAGGATGAGCAAAACAAGTTGTGGCATGAAAGACTTGGCCACATGAACTTTCAGGATCTAAGAACCCTTGGAAAGTTTGAATGTGTGCGTGGCCCCCCTAAGCTTGGGAAGAAAGCCAATGGTGTTTGTGGACCTTGTCAACAAGGAAAACAAACTAAAAGCATGCACAAAAAGGGCAAGTATCTCTCCACTAAGGAGCCCCTAGAGCTTCTCCACATGGATCATATGGGTCCTATGCAAACCGAGAGCTTGGGTGGAAAGAGATACATTTTTGTTTGTATAGATGATTTCTCTAGATTCACATGGACATATTTTCTTAAAGAAAAATCCAAAACTTTTAATAAGTTTAAAATGCTTTGTACTAAACTTCAAAATGAAATGAATTCTAACATTAAAAGCATAAAACGAATTAGAAGTGATCATGGGAGGGAATTTGAGAATGCATCTTTTAAAACCTATTGTGAAAGTATAGGTATCTCCTATAAGTTTTCGGCTCCTAGGACACCTCAAAAAAATGGAGTTGTTGAGAGGAAAAATAGGGTCCTTCAAGAGATGGCCCATGTGATGTTGCTTAGCAACAATGTGCCTAGGAATCTATAGGCCAAAGCCATCAACACGACTTGCTATATAGGAAATAGAGTTTTCCTAAGGCCCGGAACTAGGAATACCTCCTATGAGTTATGGAAAGTTAAAAGGCCAAATGTTAGCTACTTCCACACATTTGGAAGCAAATGCTACATTTTAAATGACCGAGATCAACTTCGCAAATTTGATGCCAAGAGTGATGAGGGTATCTTTATTGGCTATGCCTTAAATAGTAGAGCATATAGAGTTTTTAATTTGAAGACTCGAAGCGTTATGGAATCATCTAATGTTGTATTTGATGATGAAAGGCTCAAAACTATTGACCATGAGGAGGAGATTACTAGAGTTGATGACTCTCCCTTGGAAAAGGTTATAATGACTCCTAATGTTAAGACACCTAACCTAGCTAAAAAGGTCACTCAACCTCTTGATAGAGTTCTTCTCTTGGACTCTAATGAACCTGCTCCATGGGTTAGGAGACTCCATAACAAAGATGATGTTATTGGAGATGTGAATGAGGGTGTTAGGACTAGAAGGCAAATAGCTAATCTTATTAGCTTCACATGCTACTCCTCTCAAATAGAACCTAAAAAGATTGATGAAGCTTTAAATGATGAGTTTTGGGTTCTTGCCATGCAAAAAGAGCTAAACCAATTCGAAAGGAATAAGGTTTGGACTCTAGTTCCTAGGCCTAAGACCACTAATGTCATAGGCACAAAATGGATATATAGGAACAAATCCGATGAGGATGTCAACATAGTGCGTAAAAAGGCAAGACTTGTTGCTCAAGGGTACTCTCAAATTGAGGGTATCGACTTTGAGGAGACATTTGCTCCCGTTGCCCGCTTAGAGTCCATTAGGCTTCTCTTGTCCATCTCTTGTGTGCACAAGTTCAAATTGCACCAAATGGACGTAAAGAGTGCCTTCCTCAATGGCTTCTTGCAAGAAGAAGTGTTTGTTGAGCAACCCAAGGGGTTTGTGGATGCACACCACCCCAACCATGTCTATCGCCTCAAGAAGGCTCTTTATGGGTTGAAACAAGCATCGAGGGCTTGGTATGAGCACCTCACTCAATTCCTTGTCAACAATGACTACACAAGAGGTAGTGTTAACAAGACACTATTCATCAAGAAAGACAATGATGAGCTTTTTATAGCTCAAATATATGTTGATGATATAGTGTTTGGCTCCACCAACAACACCAAGGTTCAACAATTTGTTGATGTTATGTCTCATGAATTTGAGATGAGTCTTGTTGGTGAGCTTAGTTACTTCCTAGGTTTGCAAATTAGGCAATTAAATGATGGGATCTTTATATCTCATGTCAAATATGCCAAAAACCTTGTGAAGAAGTATGGTCTTGAAAAAGCCAAACATTGTGATACACCCATGAGTACCACTTTGAAACTTAGCAAGGATGCTAGTGGTAAAAGTGTGGAACAAACACTATATAGGGGCATGATGGGAAGCTTGCTTTATTTGACCGCAAGTAGGCCCGATATATCCTTTAGTGTGGGTGTGTGTGTGTGTGTGTGTGTGTGTGTGTGTGTGTGCTAGGTACCAATCCGATCCCAAGGAGTCCCATCTCTCTTCCATTAAGAGAATCATTCGCTATGTGAATGGGACTTCCAACTATGGGATTTGGTACTCGTTTGACACTAATGCTAGTCTTGTAGGCTTTAGTGATGCGGGATTGGGCGGGAAATTACGATGATAGAAAGAGCACATAGGGCGGTTGCTTCTTTCTAGGCAATAATTTGGTGTCTTGGTTTTGCAAGAAGCAAAACTCGATTTCCTTGTCCACAGCGGAGGCCGAGTACATAGCCACGGGGATGTTAGGATTATGCTCAATAGCTAGAGTGTAATATTGTAATTAACATTCTTTTTCATATTAATAAAGTGATTTCTGGTTTAAACAAATCTTATAGCATTTATAGTTTAATATTATAATTGTCAAAGTAAATAATCATAAGGTCTAAAGACTATGAGAAAAGAAGAATTGTTCATACATCTGGATATGTATGTGGTTGACACAATTCTTTAGTTAGTCTTGAATATTGTTCACAACTTAAGTTAAAGGTTGGGTACCTTTATCTTGTTAAAGTTGTAGAATTGTTTTGCTAGCATTTGAGTGGGATCAAATGAGATATGATGAGTCTAAAATCATCGGAGTGTCTTCGAGCAAAAGAATCTAGTGCACTGGGTGCATTGAACTGGAACACAATGAAATACTTTATCTATAACCGTTAGTAGATAAAAGTCTTTTCATTATCAGGACAATCGGAGAGTCTATCTTAATCCTGAGATAAATGATGGACTTATGGTTGCAAGTGATATCATTTGAGTTATCAATGAGTACGATTATATCGCATAGTCTATCATCGATAGTTTGGTGATATTCATTTGTAAATCGATAGAGGACTTCATTTATAGATATGGACATCGTGGCTCCATTTATTAAATGAGAGTATAATATCATCATATGGATGTTTTGAGGTAATTGGATATTAAATCTCAACGTTGAGTTTTCGATAGTGTCTATTGAAAACATGGCTTCTGGACAATTCAAAATATCCAAGTTCAAAACGTGGTCATATGAGTAAATATGGTAACTTGGAGAGTTATAGGCAGTCTATGAACTCTTGGCGATTACTGATATTAATCACGAGGATACACTATCTCCAACATGATTGTCTAGGGTATGAATGAGGAACATCTTCCTTTTCTGTCTTTATTTAAGAGTTCAATTTTAGCTCTTTAGTGGAATGAGTTAAAATTAATGGATCGGACCTAAGTGAATCATTTGTTAATTGTGATTAGGTTATGTCTATTGAAGCTTAAATTTAGATAGCCCGCCAAGATCCCCAATCCACACGGACTTGTATGGATCACTTGATATATTCTACCGGACCAATTTATGGGTCCATTTAGAATTGCATTTAATATATTAAGAATATAATTTGCACATTATTTATTTAATGGGCTGCTCAATTATATTAATATATTAATGAAAGGCATGTGGGCTTGTTTCTTTTAGTAAAAATGGGTCTGGTTCACATGTGGGCTTTTTATTTAAAGACCAATGGATTAAATGAAATAAGAAAATAATATAAGGCCCATTTTATTAGAGTGGGGCGGCAAGGTCATATTTAACCTAATATATTATTTTGTTTCATTGTTTTAATTAAATAAGAATTAATTAATTTATTAATTAATTGTTTAATTAAGAAACAAATCTTTTATGGTTAGGAAATATGATTTCTAAAGTTATACTATTGGTAGTAGTATACTAAAATTAAAAGACTTGTTTGACAAGAAAATAAATAATTAATTTTATTTATTTAATCAAATAAGAAGTCTTTTTATTTTGTCAAAAATAAAAGAATAAAAATATCTATGAGTTGGATTAGGTTTTGAAGTCTTAAAACTAGAAGTGAATTAGGGTGCAACAAAAACTCCTATATTTTTGGAGTGAAAATTGCGGCAACCCTAGTGCTTTTGGTACAAGGATTTAGGCCACCCTTAAAAGAAAAAGAGAGAGAATTCGGCCACCAAGTGTTGTGGTGCTTGATACAATTCTTCTTCTTCTTCTTCTCAACTCATAGAAAGATTTTTTATTCTACTAAAAACAAAAAAGAGTGAATAGATTATTCTTTGATGGTACACTAATTGCTTGTTCATCAATAAGCTTGTGTGTACAACATCGATTTAGGTTCACGCGAGTTTCGATCATTAGATTGAGAACTCAAAAGTGACCGGAATAATCTTAGTCTTCTTTTGATTGTTTTGTGACTAACAAAGGAAAAGAAAAGTTTGTTTGTCCATTCTCAGGTTTGCAATTCAAAGAAAAAGGGAGACCACACTCCTAGGTGATTCACATTCGTGCTAGGATTGAAGATCTTGCGGATTACCATCGACGTAAGTCAATCGGATCACGCGACAAAAGGTATTCTTCTTTTGTTGATTATATGTATGTTTAATTAATTAAAAGGGTTAAGGTTCATAAAAAGGAAAAAATTTAAAAGCTACTAAATCTATTTTTTTTAGTCTCGCTTCCGCCTGCGTGTACTACGTTATTTTTCCTTACAATTGGTATCAGAGCCTGGTTGAACCCTTTTAATTAATTAACGTATATATACGTGAATCTATTTCTTTTTATTGTGATTATGCATGTTTAGAAAGAGATGACACTCTAGGTATTCGGATATATAATTACATGTGTATGTATGGATTTATATATGTTTATGTGGATTGTTATTGCTCGATTTTGGTCCTAGATTTTCAATGTAATTTTTGTTTCGGAATTGTAACAAGAAGGGTGGTCTATCATCACCATAATTCCTTCTTGGTAGTTGCTAGGTTTTATTTCTTTTGTTTATTTAAGTGCAGTATTTTTACTGCAGTTTTTTTTTATTATTTTGTGCAGTTTTTTTTTTTTTGTAAAAAAGTACTGCAGTAATTATATAAAAAAAAAATTCTGCAGTATTTTATTGTTTAAATAAAGTTGTAATACGTTCTACATCGAAGAATCGAAGACGTGAAGCAACCGGAACCAAGAATGAGCACCGTGCGCACCCTAGGAGTGGATTGGGCTGCGCATGGCAAGCCCATTACATGGTGGGCTGCGCACGGCAGCCTTGTGTTGCCTTATGGGCTGCGCATGGCAGCCCTTTTTGTGAGGTTGTGGGCTGTGCAAGCCCAAGGGAGGAGGCCGAAGGATGAGCGTATGGTTGATGGGCCACTTGAAGATCTTGTATTCCTAAATTATTGTAATTTACTTGTTTTTCTAGGATGGGCCAAAATTGTTGCTATTTAATTTTTTCTTAAATATTACAATATTTGTTATTGTATGATAACATGACATATAGAATAGGAGTGCCACTCATATATCTCTTTTGGTATGAACATGCATTGAATGATTTAGGTATCTAAATTGGCATCTAGATAACTTGGTAAATCATTCTATGAGATTTAATCACACGCCTTAAATAATTGAGTGGGAGAAAGTGTTTTTGTAACACCTATGGCCTCCAAGGTTAGTTGAGCTTAATTATTTATTGGTAATCCCCCCAAGGGGTGTCCATGAATGGAATTTAGCAATATACTTCCTTACAAGGATAGACTAGACAATGGACTCAAACGAGATCTACTCCCCAAGGAGGGATTTTCGTGAGAGAAAATTGAGGGTCGATATCTTGGTAACACATTCAATGTAATTTTTTTGATATCCTCCCAAGAGTTCTTGTCAGTAAAATTGCAAGGCTAAAATTGAAAACGCTGGTTGTTATGTTAACAATTAGGTGGGACCTAGTCTAACTAGTAAATGGTGCGAACTCCCAAAGGAGGCGTAACATTTATGGGTGTTGGATCACCGTTGAATTTTTATGATTGAGTTATTTATTTAATTCAAGATAAATATTTAAAGTGCTTTATAATGATTATTTACTTATATATGTTTTGTTTTTATTCAGAAATCATGACCCCATCACTTTTGAACATCCTGAAATATAACACTTTAACTGGAGATAATTATGTAATATGGAAAAGGAAAATTGGGTTGTTGCTACAAAGTGAAAAACATAAGTTTATTCTAACTACTCCTAAACCACCTGCTCCTAATAATGAATCTAGCATAATGCAAAGAGATGAGTATGAGCAGTGGAAGACTTCAGATGATATGGCCAAATGTTATATTATGGCCACTATCTCCGACGTGTTGCAACAGCAGCATGAAGGAATGAAGTCTGCTGCTGATATAATGATGTCTCTAGAGGAGATGTTTGCTATGAAGTCCAGGATGACTAAGAGAGAGGCAGTGACTGCTTTTATGAATCTTTTGATGAAACCTGGACAGGCTGTGAAGGATCACATAATGAAAGTCATAGCACATCTTAACATTGCTGAACTGCATGGCGCTGAGATAGATGGTAAGACAAAAATTGATATGGTTGTCAATTCATTGTCAGATTCCTTTGATCAGTTCAAATTGGACTACACTTTGAACAAAGAGGAATACACCTTACAGAGCCTGATGCAAGATGTTCAAAGTGCTGAAAAGATCCTTATGAAAAGCAAAGGTCAAGAGATTCATGTGGTTGGTAAAGTTGCTACTATTAAGACCCGTCAGAAGGTCAAGAAACAACAGAAGAAAAAGCAACTTGGGCCTACCAAGAAGGAGACCAAGAAAGTAACCAAGATCAAAGGGAAATGCTTCCTTTGTGGTGAAAAGGGACATTGGAAAAGAAATTGCCCAAAGTCCCAGAACAAGAAGGAAGAAGGTAATGTGAATTATCTTGAAACATATTTTTTGGCAGATTCTACAGATTCTTGGATCATGGACTCTGGAGCCACTAATCATGTTTGTTATTCCTAGCAAGGGTTCCAAGAAAGGAGAAGGCTGAGTAAGAATGAAATCAATTTGCGCTTGGGCAACGAAATGTTAGTGTCTGCAAGTGCAGTGGGAGATATTAGAGTTTATTTGGATTCTCTAAGGCATTTAGATTTGATAGACGTTTATTATGTACCTCAATTCAAGAGGAATTTAATTTCAATTTCTTGTTTGAATAAATTTGGATATTCGGTTACTTTTAATAAAGTTTTTATTATTAGTAAGAATGAAAAAATTATTTGCCAAGGTACATTGGAAAATGGTCTATACTTTTTGCATAGAAATATCTCTCACTCGTTAGACACAGAAATAACGGAACCTAATCATAAAAGTGTTAAATTATCAAAAGATGAAACCTACCTATGGCATTTATGCCTAGGTCATATTAACCTTAATAGGATTAAAAGATTGGTAAGTGATAGACCTTTGAGTGACTTAAAGGTTGATGATCTACCAACTTGTGAATCTTGTTTGGAAGGTAAAATGACCAAAAAGACGTTCTCTGCCAAAGGTGCCAGAGCTACTGAATGTTTAGGATTGATACACACTGATGTATGTGGACCTATGAGCATTCAAGCTAGAGGTGGATATGAGTACTTCATCACTTTCATAGATAATTACTCAAGATTTGGCTATGTGTATCTCATGCGACATAAGTCGGATGCTTTTGACATGTTCAAAGCATTCAAAGCTGAAGTGGAAAATCAGCTTGAGAAACACATAAAAATCTTGAGATCTGATCGTGGTGGAGAATATCTATCTGGTGAGTTTCAGCAATATCTTATTGATAATGGGATAGTTTCTCAGTTTTCTGCACCAGGTACACCTCAACAAAATGGGGTAGCATAAAGGAGAAATAGAACTCTTTTGGATATGGTTAGGTTTATGTTGAGTTATTCAACACTTCCTATTTCTTTTTGGGGATATGCTTTACAAACTGCTATATACATTCTAAACGATGTACCATCTAAGTCTGTTCCTAAAACACCACATGAGTTGTGGACTGGGCGCAAGCCTAGTTTACAACACTTAAGGATATTTGGTTGTCCTACGCATGTGTTAAAAGGAAAGACAGAAAAGATGGAGTCCCCTTCGGAAACATGTATATTTGTAGGGTATCCAAAAGAAACTAAAGGATATTATTTTTATAGTCCTTCAGATCTTAAAGTATTTGTTTCGACAAATGCTAAATTTCTGGAAAAGGACTATATGAATGATTTTGTGTCTAGAAGTAGAATTGTCTTGAATAAGATGTCAGGAGATACAATTTCACGAGAGGTTACACAACCAAACCCAATTGTAAGTTCCTATCCAACACAAGATCAACAACCTACCATTCCTCATCGTAGTGGGAGGGTTAGAACACAACCCGAAAGATACATCGGTCTGGGAGAATCAGTGGAGAATCTCCCGGACGACGATGATCCCTACACGTACAAGGAAGCTATGGAGGACGTTGGTAGTCACCATTGGCAAAAGGCAATGCAATCTGAGATTGAATCTATGTTCAATAACAAAGTCTGGTCCCTTGTAGACTTGCCTAAAGGGATAAAACCCATTGGGTGCAAGTGGGTATACAAGAGGAAAATAGGTATGGATGGAAAGGTGGAAACCTTTAAAGCTAGATTGGTAGCTAAATGGTATACACAGAAAGAAGGTATCGATTACGAGGAAACCTTCTCTCCTGTGGCCATGCTTAAATCCATTAGGATACTCTTGTCCATTGAAGCATCTTTAGATCTAGAGATTTGGCAAATGGACGTCAAGACAGCTTTCCTTAATGGAAGTCTTGACGAAAGCATCTACATGATGCAACCAAAGGGATTCATTGAAAAAGGCCAAATGGAAAACGTATGCAAGTTGCTGAAATCCTTATATGGATTAAAGCAAGCATCCAGATCCTGGAACATAAGGTTCGATCAAGCTGTCAAAGGTTTTGGATTTATTCAGAATCTTGACGAACCTTGTGTATACAAAAGGATTAAGGGCGACAAGTTGGTTTTCCTGATTCTTTATGTTGATGATATACTACTCATCGGAAACGATGTAGGTGTATTGACATCAGTAAAAGAATGGTTAGCAAAACAATTTGATATGAAGGACTTAGGAGAAGCAAGTTTTATTCTAGATATCCAAGTTATAAGGGATAGAAAGAATAGAACGATTGTATTATCCCAAGCTTCATACATAGACAATATCTTGTCTAGGTTTTCCATGCAGGATTCCAAGAAAGGTATGTTACCTTTCAGACATGGAATCAAGCTTTCTAAGGAACAAGTTCCTAAGAATGAGCATGAAGAACAATTCATGAGTAGAGTTCCATATGCCTCGGCAGTTGGAAGTCTCATGTATGCAATGCTCTGTACTAGACCAGATATTTGTTTTACTGTTGGCATAGTTAGCAGGTTTCAATCGAAACCTGGTCTTGATCACTGGACGGTAGTCAAGCATATTTTTAAGTATCTTAAGAGAACGAGAGATAATATGCTTGTATACTCTGGAGGGGATTTAATTCCCGTTGGGTATACAGATTCTGATTTCCAATCAGATTCTGACTCTAGAAAATCCACATCAGGGGCTGTGTTTACTATTGGAGGAGGAGCAGTTATATGGAGGAGTATCAAGTAATCTTGTATTGCTGATTCCACCATGGAAGGTAAGTATGTTGCTGCATGCGAGGCTACCAAAGAGGCTGTTTGGCTCCGCCAATTCTTGATTGACTTAGAAGTGGTTCCTAGTGCGAATAAGCAGATCACTATCTACTGTGACAACAGTGGAGCAGTGGCTAATTCGAAAGAACCAAGAAGTCACAAGAGAGGTAAACACATTGAAAGAAAGTATCATCTTTTAAGGGAGATTATTCAAAGAGGTGACGTGACGATTACCAAAATCGCGTCAGCAGAAAATCTAGCAGATCCCTTCACAAAGGCTCTACCTCAGAAGAGTTTCGATGGGCATCTAGAGAATATAGGCTTGAGAGATATGACGCATTTGCTATAGCCCAAGTGGGAGATTGTTAGGATTATGCTCAATAGCAAGAGTGTAATATTGTAATTAACAATCTTTTTCATATTAATAAAGTGATTTATGGTTTAAACAAATCTTATAGCATTTATAGTTTAATATTATAATTGTCAAAGTAAATAATCATAAGGTCTAAAGACTATGAGAAAAGAAGAATTGTTCGTACATTTGGATATGTATGTGGTAGACACAATTCTTTAGTTAGTCTTGAATATTGTTCACAACTTAAGTTAAAGGTTGGGCACCTTTATCTTGTTAAAGTTGTAGAATTGTTTTGCTAGCATTTGAATGGGATCAAATGAGATATGATGAGTCTAAAATCATCGGAGTGTCTTCGAGCAAAAGAATCTAGTGCACTGGGTGCATTGAACTGGATCATAATGAAATACTTTATCTATAACCGTCAGTAGATAAAAGTCTTTTCATTATCAGGACAATCAGAGAGTCTATCTTAATCCTGAGATAAATGATGGACTTATGGTTGCAAGTGATATCATTTGAGTTATCAATGAGTACGATTATATCGCATAGTCTATCTTTGATAGTTTGGTGATATTCATTTGTTAATCGATAGAGGACTTCATTTATAGATATGGACATCGTGGCTCCATTTATTAAATGAGAGTATAATATCATCATATGGATGTTTTGAGGTAATTGGATATTAAATCTCAACGTTGAGGTTTCGATAGTATCTATTGAAAACATGGCTTCTGGACAAGTCAAAATATCCAAGTTCAAAACGTGGTCATATGAGTAAATATGGTAACTTGGAGAGTTATAGGCGGTCTATGAACTCTTGGCGATTACTGATATTAATCACGAGGATACACTATCTCCAACATGATTGTCTAGGGTATGAATGAGGAACATCTTCCTTTTCTGTCTTTATTTAAGAGTTCAATTTTAGCTCTTTAGTGGAATGAGTTAAAATTAATGGATCGGACCTAAGTGAATCATTTGTTGATTGTGATTAGGTTATGTCTATTGAAGCTTAAATTTAGATAGCCCGCCAAGATCCTCAATCCGCACGGACTTGCATGAATCACTTGATATATTCTACCGGACTATTTGTGAGTCCATTTATAATTGTATTTAATATATTAAGAACATAATTTGCACATTATTTATTTAATGGGCTGTTTAATTATATTAATATATTAATGAAAAGCATGTGGGCTTGTTTCTTTTAATAAGAATGGGTCTAGTTCACATGTGGGCTTTTTATTAAAGTCCAAATGGATTAAATAAAATAAGAAAACAATATGTAGGCCCAAGTCTCTTGTCATGGGCGGCAATGGGTAATAATAAACTCATAATATTGTTTTATTTTATTATTTAATTAAATGGAAATTAATTAATATGCTAATTAATTATTTAATTAAAAATCAAATCTTTTTCTGATTAGGAAATATGTTTCCTAGTAGTATACTACTATTAGTATTATACTGAATATAAAAGACTTTATTTGTTTAGTCAAATAAGGAAGTCTTTTATATAGTCACAAATACACTAAAGAGTTGGTTTAGGGTTAGAATTCGGAACCATAGTTTTTGGGAAAGAATTCGGAACCATAGTTTTTGGGAAAGAATTCGGAGCCATAGTTTCGGGAAAGAATTCGGAACCATAGTTTTTGGGAAGAATTCGGTACCATAGTTTTTGTAACTATGGATCTAGCTACCATAGTTTTTGTAACTTTGGAATCGGAAACCCTAGTTTTTGCAATTGAGAGATTTTTCTATTGCTAGAGAAAAATAAAATCCAACTCTTAGAATAGTGAGTGATTCGGCCAAAAGAGATTGTGAGAAGAATTGTTCTTATTTTGATAGTGCACTAGTGATCTTTACATCAAGAGGTCTTGTGCACAATTTCGAATAAGGTTCACGCGAGTTTCAATCTAACGATTGTGAATTCAAAAGTGACCGGGACATTTTTAACAATCTTTTGGAGATTATAGTGACTTACAAAATAAGAAAAGTTTTGTTTGTCCATTCTCAAGTTCACAATTCAAAGAAGGGAGACCACGCTCCTAGGTGATTCACGTTCGTGATCGGATTGGAAGATCTTGCGGATTACCATCGACGCGTAGTCAATCGGATCATGCGACAAAGGTATGATATCTTTTGGTATATATTGTTTAATTAATTAAAGGGTTAAGGTTCAATATGGGAAAATTTTTTAAAAGCTACTAAAACCTTTTTTTTTTAGTCTCGCTTCCACTGCGTGTACTTTTACGGTTTATTTTTCCCTACAATGTCTATTGAAGCTTAAATTTAGATAGCCCGCCAAGATCCCCAATCCACACGAACTTGTATGGATCACTTGATATATTCTACCGGACCAATTTATGGGTCCATTTAGAATTGCATTTAATATATGAAGAATATAATTTGCACATTATTTATTTAATAGGCTACTCAACTATATTAATATATTAATGAAAGGCATGTGGGCTTGTTTCTTTTAGTAAGAATGAGTCTGGTTCACATGTGGGCTTTTTATTTAAAGTCCAATGGATTAAATGAAATAAGAAAATAATATATGGCCCATTTTATTAGAGTGGGGCGGCAAGGTCATATTTAACCTAATATATTATTTTGTTTCATTGTTTTAATTAAATAAGAATTAATTAATTTATTAATTAATTGTTTAATTAAGAAACAAATCTTTTCTGATTAGGAAATATGATTCCTAAAGTTATACTATTAGTAGTAGTATACTAAAATTAAAAGACTTGTTTGACAAGAAAATAAATAATTAATTTTATTTATTTAATCAAATAAGAAGTCTTTTTATTTAGTCAAAAATAAAAGAATAAAAATATCTATGAGTTGGATTAGGTTTTGAAGTCTTAAAACTAGAAGTGAATTAGGGTGCAACAAAAACTCCTATATTTTTGGAGTGAAAATTGCGGCAACCCTAGTGCTTTTGGTACAAGGATTTCGGCCACCCTTAAAAGAAAAAGAGAGAGAATTCAGCCACCAAGTGTTGTGGTGCTTGATACAATTCTTCTTCTTCTTCTTCTCAACTCATAGAAAGATTTTTTATTCTACCAAAAACAAAAAAGAGTGAATAGATTATTCTTTGATGGTGCACTAATTGCTTGTTCATCAATAAGCTTGTGTGTACAACATTGATTTAGGTTCACGCGAGTTTCGATCATTAGATTGAGAAATCAAAAGTGATCGGAATAATCTTAGTCTTCTTTTGATTGTTTTGTGACTAACAAAAGAAAAGAAAAGTTTGTTTGTCCATTCTCAGGTTTGCAATTCAAAGAAAAAGGGAGACCACGCTCCTAGGTGATTCACGTTCGTGCTAGGATTGAAGATCTTGCGGATTACTATCGACGTAAGTCAATCGGATCACGCGACAAAAGGTATTCTTCTTTTGTTGATTATATGTATGTTTAATTAATTAAAAGGGTTAAGGTTCATGAAAAGGAAAAATTTTAAAAGCTACTAAATCTATTTTTTTTTAGTCTCGCTTCTGCCTGCGTGTACTACGTTATTTTTCCCTACAGGGGAGTGGATGCACATAACTCCTATGGATGAAGCAAATGCTAGTAGACTACGGATTCAACCAAGGTACACTCACTCTCTTTTGTGATAACATGAGTGCTATTAATATTTTCAAGAATCCGGTACAACACTCTAGAACTAAGCATATTGACATCCACCATCATTTCATTAGAGAACTAGTTGAAAATAAATGCATAGTACTTGAGCATGTAGGTACTAATGATCAACTAGCGGACTTATTTACTAAACCCTTAGATGCTACTCGATTTAAAACTCTTAGTAGATCTATTGGGATATGTCTTGTGGAGTGATGAGTTTTTGTTATTGACCTCGTAAGGGAAACTCAAGCAAAGAGAGCTTTTTGTATACTTGATGCATGCAAAATATTTGAAAGATCTAGTGCTTCTCTTTTAATTACTTGAACTAAGCTTGGTTGGACATATGTATATATGTTTTTATCTCAATAAGTGTGAACCTTGCTTTGTTTTCAATCCATGTCATATTTATGTTCAAACATGCATTTTTGGACTAGGAAATTTACATAGGAAGTATGATTTGAATGACCTATAGTTATTTCCATGACATGATGATTCTTAATTGACATGCTAATGACAGATGAAAAGCATGATACTCAAATGACATGCTAAATTGAAAAAGCATGAATTGATGATTGCAAGTTTTTAAATGCAAAACAATGTGTGAAAAAGCTAGTCAGACTAAAAATGATAAAGGATCATGTATCCATTCAAAGGATGTTCAATCCAAATGTCTCTCTTTCTTTATTTGTTGAACATGGTTACTATCATATGGGTTTCATATCCGGAAAAATCAAATAGGGTGCAAAGTCACTCATGCCTTGTTTCGCTTATAAAGTTGGATATAGTTGCTATTAAAATTGAAATGAAATCTCTATATCCTTGCTTCTCTCATGACAAATGGTAAAATTGGTTTGAATTCTATTGGAAACCTTTGTCATTTGCTTTGCCAAATACCATTGTATTTTGGACTTGAATGCAACATGTCTTGTTTGCAAAGCATTTTTGTTTCACACATTTTCAATAAAATAAATCTCCTTGATTCTCTCCAATTAATTGAGTGCATAAAGTGGCTTATTTGATTATGCATTATCTTGTATGCTACTATCTCTCTTTGTTATGAGTGACCCGGTTAGGGACTACTACTTTGCCTATATCATGACAAAAAGGGGGAGTAGGATGTGGTAAGGGGAGTTGCTAATTGTTGCAAATGTGCATATTGGGGAGTTTTGTTAGGATTATGCTCAATAGCAAGAGTGTAATATTGTACTTGACAATTTTTTCATATTAATAAAGTGATTTCTGTTTGTTAACAAAATCTTATATAGCATTTATTATTATAATTGTCAAAGTAAATAATCATAAGGTCAAAAGACTATGAGAAAAGAAGAATTGTTCATACATCTGGATATGTATGAGGTAGACACAATTCTTTAGTTAGTCTTGAATAACGTTCACAACTTAAGTTAGAGGTTGGGCACCTTTATCTTGTTAAAGTTGTAGAATTCTTTTACTAGCATTTGAGTGGGATCAAATGTGTTATGATGAGTCTAAAATCATCGAAGGGTCTTCGAGTAAAAGAATGTAGTGCACTGGGTGCATTGATCTGGATCACAATGAAATACTTTTTTCTAGAACCGTCAATAGATAAAAATTATTTTCATTATCAAGACAATCGGAGAGTCTATCTTAATCCTGAGATAAATGATGGACTTATGGTTGCAAGTGTTATCATTTGAGCTCTCAATGAGTACGATTATATAGCATAGTCTATCCTTGATAGTTTGGTGGTATTCATTTGTTAATCGATAGAGCACTTCATTTATAGATATGGACATCGTGGGTCCATTTATTAAATGTGAGTAGAATATCATCATATGGATGCTTTGTGGTTTTGGATATGAAATCTTAACGTTGAGTTTTCAATAGTGTCTATTGAAAGATGACTTCTGGACAAGTCATAATATATATCCAAGTTCAAAGTGTGGTCATATGAGTAAATATGGTAACTTGGAGAGCTATAGGCGGTCTATGAGCTCTTGGCGATTACTGATATTCTTCACGAGGATTCACTATCTCCCATATGATTGTCTAGGGTATGAATGAGTATTGTTAACTTATTCCATCTTTATTTAAGAGTGCAATTTTAGTTCTTTAGTGGAATGAACTAAAATTAATAGATTGAACCTAAGTGAATCATTTGTTGATTGTGATTGGGTTATGTCTATTGGAGCTTAAATTTAGATAGGCCCACCAAGATCCTCAATCCGCACGGACTTGCATGAATCACTTGATATATTCTACCGGACTATTTGTGGGTCCATTTAGAATTGTATTTAATATATTAAGAATATAATTTGCACATTATTTATTTAATGGGCTGTTTAATTATATTAATATATTAATGAAAGGCATGTGGGCTTGTTTCTTTTAGTAAGAATGAGTCTAGTTCACATGTGGATTTTTTTTATTAAAGTCCAAATGGATTAAATAAAATAAGAAAACAATATGTAGGCCCAAGTTCTAGTCATGGGTGGCAATGGCTAATTTTTAGCCCATTATATTTTTTATTTTATTATTTAATTAAATGGAAATTAATTAATGTGTTAATTAATTATTTAATTAAAAATCAAATCTTTTTCTGATTAGGAAATATGTTTCCTAGTAGTATACTATTATTAGTATTATACTAAATATAAAAGACTTTATTTGTTTAGTCAAATTAGGAAGTCTTTTATATAGTCACAAATACATTAAAGAGTTGGTTTAAGGTTAGAATTTGGAACCATAGATTTTGGGAAAGAATTCGGAACCATAGTTTTTGGGAAAGAACTCGGTACCATAGTTTTTGTAACTATGGATCCAGCCACCATAGTTTTTGTAACTTTGGAATCGGCAACCCTAAGGTCTTGGAATTGAGAGATTTTTCTTTTGCTGGAGAAAAATAAAATCCAACTCTTAGACTAGTGTGAAATTCGGCCAAGAGAGATTGTAAGAAGAATTGTTCTTATTTCGATAGTGCACTAGTGATCTTTACATCAAGAGGTCTTGTGCACAATTTCGAATAAGGTTCACGCGAGTTTCAATCTAACGATTGTGAATTCAAAAGTGACCAGGACATTCTTAACAATCTATTGGAATTTTTGTGACTAACAGAAATCAGAAAAGGTTTGTTGTCCATTCTCAGGTATACAATTCAAAGAGAAGGGAGACCACGCTCCTAGGTGATTCACGTTCGTGATCGGATTGGAAGATTTTGCAGATTACCATCGACACATAGTCAATCAGATCACGCGACAAAGGTATGATATCTTTTGGTATATATTGTTTAATTAATTAAAGGGTTAAGGTTCAATATGGAAAATTTTTTAAAATATACTAAACTCTCTTTTAGTCTCGCTTCCGCCGCGTGCAAACGTTTTTCCTTACAAGTTTATGGTTTGAGGGGGAGTAACCCTTTGAGGGGGAGCATTGCATTTACATACATTGCATTGGGCTTAAATTACTTAAATGCAAATGCTTGGTTTTTTTCACTTGATCATCTCACATACACTTGCTTTGGAAAGTGTAATATTTTTGTTTTGAAGGGTTGATAATTCTACAAGAGATTGAAGGCTTGAAGATGTTTATTTTTTTATATATCTCTTTGTAATGTAGATTATCATTGAAATCCCGTAGTTTATATTTTGTTGTAAGGATCAATGTGAGAGATGGTTTTGTCACGAAATAGCCAAAGGGGGAGATTGTAAGGATTCTCATATTGATTGGCTTATTTCGTAGACAAACCACAAGTTGGGGTTTGACTTGTAAGGGTAGTTTTAAGTGTTTAAGGATCAAGCTTAATGCCCTCAAGACCTTAAGGTGACAAGCACACTAAAGGTATATCTCTTGTGCTTTGTTTTTCATTGAAGAGATTTAGTAGCACACACTCACTTAGCATATTTTAATATGTGTGCATTCTCTTCTCATGTCACTTTCACACATACACTTTTATGAATTGTATCTTGTTGTGTGTTTGTGTCTTGTAATTCATTTTTCGTAGATGTTTGGAAACGTCCGCACTTGCACATAAGTGAGCTTGGTGTTGCACAAAGACCGCTATTAGAGAGTGCCTTGGCTTCTCCTTGGATTCACCACTTTTTGTGAATCGACGGTTAGATCGGCGGCCCTGGCCACCAAATGAAACCGCCGTTTTGGACCAGAGGTCTCTGGTATAATTCTGCGGTTAGATCGGCGGCCCCAACCGTCGATTTGAAACCACCGTTTGTACCTGATTGATTTCAATCTCTCGAGTTTATTCTGCGGTTAGATCAACAGTTTCGAAACTGCCGAATGAAACCGCCGTTGCTCCACTGTTTCTCTTGGGACGAATTCGGCAGTCATGATCGGCTGCCTGGCCACCGAATGAAACCGCCGATCGTGCGTTTTCAAGGGCAAACTTATCTTTTCACATGTCCTGTTCTTGATGCCTATAAATATCATGCTTTCTCATTTCTCTGAGTCAATTCTTTGACTCCTAAGAACCCTAAAGCAAAAAGAGAAACACTTGAGAGAAAAATCATCAAGAACTCACCTTTAAACACTCAAAGTTTTTCATTTGATTCATCAAGTTCATCTAGGATCATTCATGCATAGCTTTGCATCATCATAACTTGCTTAGTAAGATTTTGACTAACTTCATCTAATTTTAGTTTCTTTCTTATCAAGAAATCTCTTTACTTACTTGTATGTTTTATGTTCACATGCTAAATACAATATAGAGATTGTTTATGATGAATTTGATTGAGTGTTGTATTGTGATATCTATCTAGGTTTTGATTAATCTTGATTAGCTAAGCTTTATGATATGTCATTTAGCTTTTGATATCTAGGATTGATTTCATTGTTACATCATCATCCTAGATAAGCATATAGGGTTGCCTTGATCTTATTGCATTTTGAGTATTCATATATTCACATAGGATTGTTATCTCTTATTTGAGAAGTAAAACTTGTGTAGCTTCCGGGATTAGGTTGCGTAAACCACAAGCAATTGGACTAGGTTCACTCATACCGGGAATAGGTAGGTGTAAGATTACTTTCGGGATGAGGTTGTAATATTTATCACATTTAGTGGATTCGAGGCTCGAGTATGGCTCACTTAATAGCCCGTGGTTTTTCCCGTGAGGGTTTCCATGTAAATATCAAGTGTCATTTAATATTTCCGCACTATATTACACTTGCTATATTTGTATTGACTATTAGAGGTATTTTCGTAATCTTGCCTATTAACGAAAATTGGGTAAAATTGGATAAAATCTATTCACCCCCTCTCTAGTTTAATATTGAACACACCGTAATTTGTTTCAGACTAGACCTAATCGGCCCACTTCCTACTGCACCCAGCCAGACCAAACATGCAGTGGTGGCACTAGATTATTTTACCCGATGGGTAGAAGCTAAGGCCCTCACCCGGATAACTGAAGAAAAAACCACCAACTTTATCAAGGAGAACATCGTCTGTCGTTTTGGTACCCCGATGGCCATCATAACTGATATGGGGAAGCAGTTTGACTATACTAACTTCAGGGAATTCTATGAAGGACGGAACATCGATCTCCGTTTTGGATTGGTGGCCTATCCTCAGACCAATGGGTTGGTTTAAGCTACTAACAAGACTATTAAAAAGCTCCTGAAGAAAAAGCTCCAGCAAAAGAAAGGGTTATGGGTTGCAGAGTTACCTAATGTACTCTGGGCTTATAGAACAACCTGGTGGACTGCGACGGGAGAGACCTCCTACTCACTAGTATTCGGGACTGAAGCGGTCCTACCCATCGAGCATAAACTCATATCTTTTCAGGTCCAAAACTATGAACCGGAAGATAATGAGGTTAAGTTAAGAGCCAGTCTAGATCTACTAGAGGAGAAACAAAGCAGGACCGCCGAAAAAGTGGCAGTTTACCAGAGTAAGATAGCCCGACACTTCAATAAAGGGGTGAGGATCCGGAATTTCAAAGAAGGAGACTATTGGGGTTTTTGCCCTAAAACTTATAGTTTGTAAATGTGAATTGAACAAGAAATAAAAGAAGTAGTTTATTCATTCAAATTGTATCATACATTTATAATAATATGTGTCCTTAACATCCAAGATTGCCGGATGTAATTTCAAACTGAGTATAAGAATGTCATATATAGATGGATTCAATTTGAAACGAGCAATCTAAAGAGTTTATAGATAGCAACTAAAGCTGGGTACTTTATTTGTGGTCAATCTACAGCTGCGGTCCATTCCGTAATGTACGGTGATCTTATCCTAGATCATTCATATGGAGATATGAGAATGGAGGCACCTTATATGATTTGATCATATAGGACTGGGCCATGATCTATATGAATCTCTCACCAAGATCCGTTAAAAGATGAGATTCATATATATATCAACAAATGATGGCTATATATGGGTGATCTTAATCCTGAGTGTCTTATCGACTCCTTCAGGTTAAATCGTGGTTTTTGATATACCAAGGGTGAGATCAGAGTTGCATTCCCGGTTAATAACTTCGTATGTTGGAATCGCGATTTGGCTTGTGGCTGGGAAGGTCTGCACACAATAGTGAAATCCACTCCTTCTTGTGATAAGTAGATAGTAGTTCCCTTAAAGGTTGATTCGGGGCTTGAAAAATATGAGCGCTCTTCTAATTCCGTAAGGAATGTAGGATTTATTGTTCATTAGAGAATCAATGGTACTTAATGGAAAGATATAATTAGAGGGGTATAACGGACATTATGACCCAGCTCTAATTATGAACTACCTGTGGAGGATCATACCATATGTAATAGCTATATCAATGGACACCAAAAGTTATTGGTTTGTGTAAAAACGTCTACAGTTGAAAGAGTGCAACTTCGGGTTTTTAGTGGAATAACACCAAAGTTAATAATCATGAAATATTAATTAAAGAATTTAATTAATTATTTCTAAGGATTATTAGAGCTCAAAATACTGTGGGTCCATTAGGTCCCCTTGCTAGCCCGATCGATTTAGGTAACAAGGGTCACGGTTAATTAATTGGATTGTCCAATTAATTGTGTTACAAAAGTGACACGTGTCTATTCGGAAATTAATTGAATAATGTGATTATTCAATTAATAAATATTAATGATTATGTTAATTAAATAATTAGATTATTTAATTGTGTAATTAATCATTAGATGGAGTGTGTTGATTGATATTTAATTTTGAATGAAAAAAAAATAATTTGATTATATTATTTTCATTTAATTAAATATTTAAATTTGAATTTAAAAGGGTTTTGAATTCAAATTAAATCAAATAAATAAATTAATATCTTTAAAAGATATTCGATATCTAAAAAGATTTTATTAATTAGTTTAAAGTTTAAAATATATATTTGATATATGATTTTAAAAGGTTGATTGATTTTGGTATCTGATATACAAAATCAAAACCAAAGAAGAAAAACAAAAAGTGGTGCGGCCAAAGAAAAAAAAAAGGAGTTTTTTTTTTGTTTTTTATTTTTCATTTTATGATTTTATTTCATCCAAGGTTGGCCGAATTCTCCATACACAAAGCAAGAGTTGTTTGTGTTGTTTCTTCTACCTCCATACAGGTTCCTGAATACTGTGACGCGCCCACACGCTGTTGCCAGTTCCGGGAGATAGCGAGGAAGATCAAGTGGTTCAAACCAGGAACAGATCGTATTAAAGTGAAGGAGCCTACAAACGTTGGTATGAAATAGTTTCTTCTCCTTCTTATTGATTTCGATTATTACTGTACAAAAATGTTTACTTAATGATTGCATTTAAAAAATTTTAAAACCCTTCCCCTGCACAATTTGTAAACCTGGATTCCTACAATTGGTATCAAAGCCAATTTTTGTACAGTATAATCAAATTCGATTGCTCCTGATTGCATGTATGAATGTGTAGGCACTTTTCTAATGATTGTATGTTGTTTATAATTTATTATTATTATTATTATTATAAACATGGTTGATCGTTAATTGTATGGTACAATGGGTTTAGGGTTCAATTTTAAAGGTTGTAATATTAATGTATTATTAATCCCGGGATGTAATTTTAATATTTTATTTTAATTTTCTGCTGTATTTTCTTTGCTGTAATTTTTCTGTTATGTATTTTATTATAAAATATGTATGAAGAAATTAGTCGAAGAAGATGAAGAAATCGGGCGTGTGTTGGACACACAAACGGCAGCGCATGTGCACAAGACACAAGGCACACGCATGATTGTCGTACCTTGTTGTTGCGCATATGTGCAAATGTTGATTTTATGCAACAGCTTTGTGCCGTGATGTTGCGCATACCAATTGTTACAAAAAATCCAACAGCTTCATGCACCTTGTTGTGCACTCATGTGTGCAATTTTAACATTTGGCAGCGTGCAAGTGTTGCATGCATGCAAGTGTCGCATGAGATGGATGTTCCCCAAGTGTGTGCAAGTGTTGTATGTGTGCCTTCGAAAAATGTTATAGTAACATTTGGGCTTTAAGGAATTTAATCCATGAGATGGATCCAATAAAATAAATCAAGTTGGACTTGATTTTTGGGCCCGAAAGACGCGGAAGATATTACAAATTGACTTGAAGATTTTTGGAATTACAAGAAGACCAAGGAATGCCTTGGATTAAATTTTTTGTAATTAGAAATTTTTTAAGTTAAATAACCCATTATACTCGGTCAACTCATGTATGCTTTTATTATGAGATGATTCAAGCAATGCCATGCATATACATATCATTTAGATTAGGTGTGCCTATACATATATATGTTGATATGTCATACATGTATTATAGCCATCTTTATTATGTGTTTATTTTTTAATTTGATTAAATGAGTAATTCACATAATTAGCTATAAATTAATGGGATTAGTTTTTAGGAGTAAAAACTTGGTAATTCTCATTAATCACTAATCTAATTATTAAAGAGTTTAATTACTTAGATTAGTAGGGTCCTTTAATATTTATTAGGATTAATTTGATTAAGCCCCTAATAATAATTGGACCTAATAATGTGTTTAGTTTTAATAGTTAAAACTTGGTAAATACACATTTAATAATTCTAGTCTTAGTAAATAGTTTACATAGATTAGAATTATCACTAATGGACTAGATTTTTAAGAGTTAAAAATCGAATTAGTTTATTAGTTATTGGAATAGGATTTCGAATAATTTATGATTAATGCACTTGACGCTTAGATTGAAATTAGCCGTTTAATCTAGTTTAATCTAGGTGCATTAATATTAATAGAAAACCTTTATTATAAAATAGTGAGTGGGAGAGGGATATATGACATTATATCCCACGGTCTCCATCATTAGTTCAACACCGTAAGATTCGAGTGGGGCCTCGTGACGGCTTTGTTTTCGTCCTCCCTAAGGAGGGTTTCCATAAGAATCAATATCAAGGTTGACTTCCTATCAGATAGGATTTCTGAGGGGATTTCGGGATTGACCGACCTTAAGGCGGCAATTCTCGAGTTAAGCTTATGAGATCTGAAATGATGGGTTACGCTCACAAGGTTTTAATTAAATTGGTTAATTATAAACTTGACTAAAATATACGATGGTTAAATGTTAGAGGAATAAGAGTTATTCTGGTATAACATTTGATTGAGAATGTCTCAATCCAACATGCAAGAATTTGACTGACCCTAAGACAGCACTTGCTTGTGGTATGTTGGATTGTCGTGGCGTAGTAACACTTTTTAGGGTTGTTCTTGTTCATTAAACATTTTCATGCATCATGTTTAATTTTATGCCGAACATTCGCACATGTTTTGAATGTATGATTGAATGAATTCTTTATTTATGTTTTTTCGGCCATGTCAACTGCATTATTACAAATCATAGTCAATGACATATTAACTGGTGATAACTACACTAAATGGAAACACAATATCAATGCAATTTTGGTCACCAAGGACCTTAAGTTTGTGCTTACAGAGGAATGTCCTCCAATGCCTACTGTCAATGCACATGAACTGTTCGTGAGGCATATGAGAAATGGGTCTCATCAGATGAGAAAGCCCGAACATATCTGTTAGCAAGTATGACAGACGTGCTTGTCACTAAGCACGAAGCAATGGGTACTGCATTTGAAATAATGGAGTCATTGCAGGCTATGTTAGGGCAACCCTCTGAACAAAAGCGGCACGAAGCTGTTCGTTCCGCTATGCTCGCTCGTATGAAGGATGGTGCATCAGTTCGAGAACATGTCTTAAACATGATGTCCTACTTCAACATGGTAAAAATCAATGGCGGGGCCATTGATGAACCAAGTCAAGTGAGCATCATACTGACGACTCTTCCAAAGAGTTTCGATCAGTTTAAAAGCAACTATGGGATGAACAAGTTGAGGTTCAGTCTAATACAGTTGTTTGATGAGCTCACTATCTTTGAGTCCATAACGAAGGACAACAAAGATAAGACCGGTGAGGCAAATGTTGCTGAACCATCTTCTTCTAGATCGAAGAAGAAGAAGAGGTTTGCTGGGAAGGCTAAGGGTAAGCCCAAACCCAAGAAAGCCCAAAGCAAGAAGAAAAAGACAAAAAGTAAATGTGATTTACTTGTTCTTGAATCATGTATAGTGGAAGATGATTCTTCACCCTGGATAGTTGATTCGAGGGCCACTAACCATGTTTGTTCTTCTATGCAATGGACTGAATCTTATACACAGCTTGAGGAGGGATCCTTTTCTATGCGTGTTGGGTCAGGGGATGTCGTGTCAACCCGAGCAGTGGGTGTAGTTAGACTACATTTTGGAAGTTGTTTCATTATTTTGGATAATGTATATTTAATTCCTGGATTTACTCGAAATTTGATTTCAATTTCAAAGTTGTTGGAACAATTATATTATGTTTCTTTTAATAATAAGTTTGTTATTATTGCAAAGAATGGTTTGAATATATGTTCAGGATCAAACGAAAACAACTTGTATGTGTTAAGACCGTTAATACATACAACACTGCTCAACACCGAAATGTTTAAGGTTGAAAAACCAAAAACTAAATGACATAAGATTTCTCCCGAAAACAAAACGTATCTCTGGCATCTAAGACTTGGTCATATTAACCTTGACCGGATAAACATACTAGTTAAAAGCGGACCTTTAAGTGAGTTAAAGGTTGGCACCTTACCTGTCTGCGAATCCTGTTTAGAAGGTAAAATGACCAAGAGACCTTTTACTGGAAAAGGGCTGAGAGCTAAAGAACCACTAGAGCTTATACATTCAGAAGTCTGTGGACCGATGAATATTAAAGCTGTTAGGATTATGCTCAATAGCAAGAGTGTAATAGTGTAATTAACAATCTTATTCATATTAATAAAGTGATTTCTGGTTTAAACAAATCTTATAGCATTTATAGTTTAATAATTGTTAAAGTAAATAATCATAAGGTCTAAAGACTATGAGAAAAGAAGAATTGTTCATACATCTGGATATGTATGTGGTAGACACAATTCTTTAGTTAGTCTTGAATATCGTTCACAACTTAAGTTAAAGGTTGGACACCTTTATCTTGTTAAAGTTGTAGAATTCTTTTGCTAGCATTTGAGTGGGATCAAATGAGATATGATGAGTCTAAAATCATCGGAGTGTCTTCGAGCAAAAGGATCTAGTGCACTGGGTGCATTGAACAGGATCACAATGAAATACTTTATCTATAACCGTCAGTAGATAAAAGTAATTTCATTATCAGGACAATCAGAGAGTCTATCTTAATCCTGAGATAAATGATGGACTTATGGTTGCAGGTGATATCATTTGAGCTATCAATGAGTACGATTATATCGCATAGTCTATCCTCGATAGTTTGGTGATATTCATTTGTTAATCGATAGAGGACTTCATTTATAGATATGGACATCGTGACTCCATTTGTTAAATGAGAGTATAATATCATCATATGGATGTTTTGAGGTAATTGGATATTAAATCTCAACGTTGAGTTTTCAATAGTGTCTATTGAAAACATGGCTTCTGGACAAGTCAAAATATCCAAGTTCAAAACGTGGTCATATGAGTAAATATGGTAACTTGGAGAGTTATAGGCGGTCTATGAACTCTTGGCGATTACTGATATTAATCACGAGGATACACTATCTCCAATATGATTGTCTAGGGTATGAATGAGGAAACATTTTCCTTTTCTGTCTTTATTTAAGAGTTCAATTTTAGCTCTTTAGTGGAATGAGCTAAAATTAATGGATCGGACCTAAGTGAATCATTTGTTGATTGTGATTAGGTTATGTCTATTGGAGCTTAAATTTAGATAGCCCGCCAAGATCCCCAATCCACACGGACTTGCATGGATCACTTGATATATTCTACCGGACCAATTTAGGGTCCATCTAGAATTGCAATTTAATATATTAAGAATATAATTTGCACATTATTTATGTAATGGGCTGCACAATTATATTTATATATTAATAGATGACATGTGGGCTTGTTTCTTTTAGTAAGATTGGGTCTAGTTCACATGTGGGCTTTTTATTTAAAGTCCTATGGATTAAATGAAATAGGAAAAATAATATTTGGCCCAATACATATGTGGGGCGGCAAGATGCTATATTAGCATTTAATATTATTTTGTTTCATTATTTAATTAAATAAGAATTAATTAATTGTTTAATTAAAGTAACAAATCTTTTCTAAATAGGAAATATGATTCCTATTTGTATACTATTGGTAATAGTATAATTAAATAGAAAGACTTGTTTGACAAGGAAATAAATAATTAATTTTATTTATTTAATCAAATAGGAAGTCTTTTTATTTTAGTCAAATAAGGAATAAAAGATTATTGAGTTTGATTAGGGTTTGGAAATCTTAAACAAAATAGGAATTAGGGTGCAACTAAATCTCCAATATTTTAGGAGTAAAATTGCGGCAACCCTAATTAGTTTTGGTCAAGGATTTCGGTCACCCTAGGGTAAGAAAGAAGAGAAATTTTCGGCCACCTATATATGTATACATATAATTTTCGGCCAGCCCTAAGGCAAGGGTGCAGAATTATTTTCTTCTTCTTCTTCTAAACTCATAGTTAGAAATATTTTATTCTACTAAAACAAAAGAAAAAGGAACATAGATTATTCTTTGATGGTGTACTACTTGCTTAATCATTGATAAGCTTGTGTATACAACATCGATCAAGGTTCACGCGAGTTTCGATCATTAGATTGAGAACTCAAAAGTGACCGGAATAATCTTAGGTTTCTTTTGATTGTTTTTGTGACTAACGATCAAGAAAGAAAAGTTTGTTTAATCCCATCACAGGTTTGCAATTCAAAGAGAAGGGAGACCACGCTCCTAGGTGATCCACGTTCGTGCTAGGATTGAAGATCTTGCGGATTACCATCGACGCAAGTCAATCGGATCACGCGACAAGAGGTATTAAATTTTTATTACTTTGTTATATATATTTAATTAATCAAAAGGGTTTAAGGTTCATAATTGGAAAAATTTTAAAAGCTACCTCAAACTATTTTTTAGTCTCGCTTCCGCTGTGGGTACGTTATTTTTTCCTACAAAAGCAAGGGGTGGTTATGGGTATTATGTCACCTTCATAGATGACTACTCAAGATACAGATATGTCTACCTAATGCAATGGAAGTCGAAAACTTTTGAAAAGTTTAAAGAATTCCGAGCTGAAGTTGAAAATCAATTAGGAAAGACTATCAAGACTCTACGATCAGATCGTGGAGGTGAGTACCTTGACCAAGAGTTTGAAGACTTCATGGTAGAGTATGGGATAGTGTCCCAACTCACAGCTCCTAGTACACCTCAGCAAAATGGTGTCGTAGAGAGGAGAAATAGAACCCTAATGGAAATGGTGAGATCTATGATTAGTTTCTCATCATTACCAAATTCCTTTTGGGGATATGCGTTACAAACGTCGACATACATTTTGAATGTAGTGCCATCCAAATCTGTTCCTAAGACTCCTCTAAAGTTATGGAATGGTCGTAAAGTTAGTTTATGACATTTCCGCGTATGGGGGTGTCTAGCTGAAGAACAGAAGTGGAAAGCTAGAACCCAAGTCTGAGGTCTGCTTGTTTGTAGGATACTCCAAGGAGACCAGAGGTGGATACTTCTATAGTCCTGAAGATAACAAAGTGTTTGTATCATAAATGCAACGTTTCTTGAGGATAACTATATTAGTGACCATAAGCCTTGTTCTAAAATTGTATTGAGTGAGTTTGAGCTTGGTGAAACTAGTTCTCAGTCAACAAGAGTTGTTGATCCATTAACATCTGAGAGTCAGATGATTCCTAGTCAAGATACATGGCTATCACTCAAGTGACACTCGAAATAGAACGAGGTCGGAGAGTAGCACAACGGAAAGTAAAGTTCGTTCCCAAGGAATCGAGTGACCGATTACCGAAATTGATTAGTCAAATTGCTATTCAAACAATCAACAATGATGGTAGCTCAAAACAAACAAAGCAAACTATCTTGATTTAAAGCTAAAACTAAAGCAATGAAATGAAAAACTCAAAATAAAACACGGATGTGATAATGGAGAGAATTATGCTAGGACTTGACTACACCCCACCCTTAGATTGACTTTCTAATTAGACTCGATTGTATAACCCCAAACGTACTCATGCAATTCATATACTCGTACACCCTTCTATTGACCCACAATCTTGGTCAAGTAGAGTGAGTCACACTCAAAGCGTACCCAAGCCTATCCTTCGATTACCCGGAATGTACGAATGAGTTCATTACGGACTTTGGTGTACTAAATGAGTCCTATACGCTAGCCTAAGTAGGTCTACTTTTCTAAGCATGCATAGGGAAGCATTTTATCGAACACGTGGCATGCGTCTCCGGTTAGTGCATAGCATACCACAAAAGTCATTCAAGAGGAGATCAATCAATTGAAAAGCATTAAGAACATAAAATACCCATACAAACAACAATCTTGCACATAAGGGATAAACAAGAATCAATTCATTTAAGTGTATAGTCAAAGGTGGGGTTTTATCAAATCCTAGCACTATGAGTTTAGCTCATCATATTACAACAAGTAACCATACAATAGATGTGAAATAAGAAATACATGGCTACAAATAAGAATAAAAGAGAAAGAGTCTAGAAAAAACTATATGGAGAGCTTCTTCTTCTTTGGATCTTCTTCTCTTTCTATCCTTCTTCTTGCTCAAAAGGTGAAGTGATGATGGCTATGGAAGAAAGGTGGGATTGGTGTGTTTGGATCTTAGGGAAAGGTAGGATTTTGGTGGGTTGTGAGGGATGGGTTGGTGATGTGTGTAGGAGAGAGCCAAGAAGGGAATTTGTTGTAATAATTCGAGCTGGGGAGATCTGGTTTGAAATGACCTAGCAGGGATACTTATAGGAGGCCCAAAAATGACCAAAATGCCCTCTGAAATACGAAAGGCCGCTCTGCCGCGGTTGCCATTTTCGCGGTTGGACAACCGCGACAAGCAAGTGATGTTTCTGTCGCCACTCTACCGCGGTTGAAAGACCGCGACACATGGACCGCGGCAACCCTGAAGGGTTTCTGTCGCCACAGTGCCGCTGTTGCACGACCGCGGCATTTCATGAGAGCAGCCTTGGAGGATCTTTGTCGCCTGCTTGCCGCTTGTGCTCCAACCGCGGCGCTTTCTGATCCAAGCCCCCAGACTTTCCATATTTGCGCTTTTTGCCCAAAGTTCTCCGGTTAGAGCCAAAACACCCTTGCTATCAGAAAAACCTACAAAAACCTCAAATGAAACATTAAAACCCCGGTTTTACCCGAGAAACATACACAAAAGGATACGGAAAGGGGCTACACTTTGTGTAGAAAATAAAGCAATCAAACACCCCCAAACCTATCTTTTGGTCGTCCTCGAGCAAAACCAAAACAAACAAACAAAAAGAAAAACTAAACAAAAGAAAGCAAAAACATAAAGAAATAAAATGCACAAGATAAGTCTTTTAAACCCCTAGGCGATCCCTAGTAGGACGAGTGAAGTCTCGTGAGGGTTTACAGAACGACACCCACAAACGTCATTCTTGCTGAGCCAACTATAGACAGAGATGCAATGATGGGCGAACCAAATTGAGGCACATGCATGAAAAGACCCCTAAGAACAAGCTTGGGAAGTGCAAGCCAAGGTGCTACAACACGAGAGATTGCAATTCCATACTTCTTAGTGAACAAAGCTTCAAAAGCATCGAACACAAGAGTCTCATGATAGCATTTCGCCTCGACTCTATACCTCTCCAGATCTCTCTCATTTTACCACTCAGAACCTAGGCTCACTCAACAAACATATGCGGTTGGAAATTAAGCACAAGAATTTTCAAATTTACACGCATATGACAAATTTTGAAAAACCGCTAATGTTTAAAAACAAATGGACCACAAGAACGGATTTGGACATTAATAACAAGAGCAAACATCAATTGAAACCTTCATCAACAAGCTTAAATCCTCCTAAAGATCAATTAGGACTTCTCTAAAGTTCAAGTGGGGATGTGGTGAATAGGTGGTGGAGAGGCTAGGTGGGTACGGTATTATTGGCTAGCTATCGGTTATGCTTTAAACTTTTATTTAGGTGCTCATCACAATTAAAGCGCCTAGGCATGAATTATTTAATTAATTAACTTGTGCAAAACTTTAAGTTGCTTTATTTTTGCAACTTTTACACATTAGAGCATATAAGGCTTGATTTTGATTTTTTTTTTTGATTTTTTTTTTTTTAACAAGCCTTAATCCTTGCACACTTTACACTTCTAGCCTAAGTACACGCTATTTTTACACTTTTGATTTTCCTTGAGCTTCATTTTGATACGATAACAAGCCATAACCGTAGCACATGGGATGGTTTAGTGTTTATGGAAGAGGTGGTGATGTGTATGATATGGGAGGATATAGTGATGGGGTTGAGTGTGTAGGTCAATATAGATAGGACATTTAAGCACACACACAAGGCATGGGACGTGTTTGGGATATTTGTAGTGACTAAACACACATAGCCTACGTCATCTCTATAGGTACGAGTTAAGTACGCAAACAAAGGCGAAACAAAGATGATGCTCTAACAATGATGTTCTTTAAAGCCCAAAGTATGGAGTAAGGTCCTTTTATTTATGCTTAAATATCTACAAGAAGAGTGTTTAAGATGAAACAATAAATTAAATCACACTCATAAGGACGCTACTTAGGCTCTGGCCTCACGCGGGTAGTCTCCACTAATGATCTAGACATCTTAAGCGCGATACCCAATTACTTAGACACTTTCGAGTCTACTAAGATGCGTGCAAGCAATGTGGTGTAGCTTTAACTAACACCACCTTTGCTTAGACTCAGGGGCTCAACACATGCAAAAATTGCCTCAAAAGGCACAACCCAAAAGCATCTCATAAAGCAAGCTAATGCCCCAAAATTTTGGCTCGAAGCAAGAGAACGGACCAAACATACAATCATGCAAAAATTGAAAAAAATTCCACAAAAAACACACACACACAAAACAATCAAACAAAATTGGTCAAAGAATGGCCGCACCCCCAAACCTAAACGAAACATTGTCCCCAATGTTTGCACATAAGCGGATTGGACAATATAAGCTTAGAAGCGGGAGGGAGGCCAAACGCAACCCTAAAAAGCACGCCGCAAACCTAAAAACTAGGCACAATACAACGCCACACACTTAAACTAGGCAAGGAAAATAAATAATATAAAAAGTTAATGCAAGAATTAAAAGTTCAAAAGCATAACTATTAAAAACTAAATGACAATGAAATATCCAAAAATAAAGCACAAAAATCTGAAACTATGTTAAAGTAAGCGAAAATATCTGAAAATAAGCAAATAAAATAAAACAAGCATGAAAAGTAAAAAGGTGGTGGAATGCGGTGGAACACGGCTATGAGGAACCCGGCAACTTTCCTTTGCCCTTGCTTGTCCTCGCCTCTCTATCAGCATGCTCCTTCAGGGACTGCTCCATGGCCATGCGCATCTGAGCCTCCTCCTCTGAGATCAGGGGACCACCGGTCGGACGGGGATGCTCTGGCGGGAAGGGATAGGCCTTCTTCTTCCTGGTCTACTGGGAGACGTGGAGGTCAGTCCTAAGCTCAGCAAAGTCCTGCATGAGCCCATCCTCCACCTCACTGATCAGGGCTCTAGTCCTGCCCTCTGAATCTGCTATCTCCTTCAGTATGGCCTCCTTCATAGCCCTAACCTCTGCCATCTGCCTATCCCGTGCTGCAGCCCGTTCTTTCTTCTCAAGTCTCCTCGTGAGCTTCAGTGCTGACAGCATCCGCGTCCACTTGCTCTTGCTCTCATTATCCTCTGAAACCAAGGCACCGTCCCCAGCCTCTGGCCCTGACTCTGGCTCTGGCTCTGGCTCTGGCTCCTCAGCATCTGGACCCTCAGCCTCTGACTCAGACTGCTCTGCCTCTAACCCAGGACCTGAATCTACATCATCTCTTCGAGCTCTCTTGTGCCCCCCAGGCCTCTGCAATCCCCTACTCGGGTAGAGGGAATACCACTGGTTGATCCCTATGTCCACTGGAGCCTCCCTCATCTCCTCTGCACTAAGGTCAACACCTGCCTGCAAGCAAAGCTGAGTGATCAGGCTCGGGAACCCCATTGCCTCCTTCTTGCTCTCATCCTTGGCGCACTTGTGGATCTCCATCTTGATGAGAGCACCAATGTCGATCGGCTCGTTATGGCGCAAGCAGAAGAGAATCTGAGCCACCTCATAGGCCACAGTAGTGCGGTGTGCACACGGCCTCAGGGAGTAAGAAATGAACACGTGCTAGAAAGCCAGGTCAATGTGGATCTTTGACTGCTTCAGCGGGCTAGACCTGGTGTGCCAAAACTTAAGTGGATAATATGTCAGGGCATTGGCTAGCTCCACATTCATCTTCTGAAAGATGTCGTTTCTGGGCAACCCCCGATACATCCTCTCCTGGTCTTCAACTGACACCGCTGTCCTGTAGTACTTGTTGATGTCTGAGGCATTAACTTTAACCTCCTTGCCTCGTACCCACACTGCGCCACCCAAGAGGTAGTTCCTAGAAACCATTCCAGCATAGAACTCCTCCACTATCCGTCTGCAATATCTAGGAGGGTGTTGGACATAAGTCTGCCATCCTCTCCTCTCAATCATCCCTGGGATGGGTGTATCTCCCAATTCTATGACGGCGATCCCCTTCTCTGGAATAATCTTCCTCTTCTCCCATTTAGCAAATAGGGATGGGAAGTCCGGGTTCTGCACACACGGGGGAATTGGCTGCCGTCTGCTTCCCCCGCCCCTACTCGGCCTCGAGGAAGCACCTGTGTCTTCAGCTGCATCAACCACTGCGGGAACCTTCGTTCTAGCCATTCGGACACACAGAAAACTGTGCCGCTTCACAAATCAACCCAAATCCGGTAGAACTTCGGCGCTCAATCAACAACTACCGGTGACCCGATACCCCACGGGTACCCTCAAACCGCAACCACCGCAAACCAAACACAAAAACAAAGAAAAAAGCACTTCAAAACCCTCATTCCACAACAATCTTGCTCAAAACCACCCAAAATTCGGCCAAACAACCAATTTTCACGCAATAAATTCAATAATTCTCTCAAATCAACTTTACAAGCATCAAATTACATCCTCTACTCAACCTAAACACCAATTTTGATCAACAATAATGCTCAACCCCCCCATTCACCGAAAATAAATCCCAAACTTCACCCAACCAACCCTAGAATTCAAAGAGAGGGAAAGAGAGGGGAAGGGAAATGATTCAAAGCAAAAGAACAAGTAAAAGAAGGGGGACAATTACCAGTGCGACGGCGACCACAAGGGAGAGAGGCTGCTCGGTTGAGAGAAACTTTAGAGTGGAGTGGTGTGCCCTAAGTGACGAAGCCCTTTTATACTCGTCAGAGTGCCGCGGTCCCGACTGCTACCATGGCACCAAAACTGCAGCGTTTGGCCCAAAACGGTGTCGCTTCACTAAGTCCAGCGTTGCCGCGGTCCCGACTCCAAGCGGCAACCTCGCGACAGAGATTCTTTGGGATTTCTGTCGCTCGACTGCAGCGGTTGAGTTCCTAGCGACAAGTGCGCGGCAACCACGCGGTAACCACGCGACAGAAACCCAGGAGGATCTCTGTCGCTTGACTGCCGCGGTTGTGCCACCGTGGCAGGTCAACCGAGGCAAGTCCCTTCTTTGGCCGCTGAAAACTCCACCTAGGCTTACTGCAATTCAACACACTAACACACCACATCACACATATCTGAACTATCAAAATAAGTGCAAGGAAGGCGAAGAGACTAAAACTAAAAATAAAACAAAGAAAAATTCGAAAACAAAACTAAAACTACTATGTACAATATGGTACCTCCCTTTTTGCTTGCTTGCTTGCTTGCTTAGGGTGGTTCTTGGAACCGAACCACCTCATTGAGCTTTTGATCCTCAAGCTCCCAAAAGATCTTCAGCCGCTGACCATTTACCTTGAATCTGTCCATCTTGTCGTTTTCAATCTCTACCGCTCCATGAGGGAATATTTCGGTGATTGTGTATGGACCCATCCATCGGCTTTTTAGCTTGCCCGGGAAAAGCTTCAATCTAGAGTTGAATAGAAGCACCTTTTGACCCACTCTCAACTCCTTTGCTTCTATCCTCTTGTCATGCCACCTCTTGGTCTTTTCTTTAAAGATTCTTGAGTTCTCATAAGACTCAAGCCGAAGCTCCTCTAGCTCACTCAATTGGAGGCATCTCTTTTCCCCGGCCTCCTTCATGCTCATGTTGAAGAGCTTAATTGCCCACCAAGCTTTGTGTTCAATCTCAAATGGCAAGTGACATGCTTTTCCATACACAAGTCGGAAAGGGGACATTCCAATGGGAGTTTTGTAGGCCGTTCTATAAGCCCACAAGGCATCCTCCAACTTCATTGCCCAATCCTTCCTCCTAATCCCAACGGTTTTCTCCAAGATGCTTTTGATTTCTCTATTAGAGACTTCGGCTTGACCGTTGGCTTGTGGATTATAAGGAGTAGTGACTTTGTGCTTCACCCCGTATCTCTTCAATAGTGCCTCAAACCTCTTGTTACAAAGTGAGAACCTCCATCACTCACTATTGCTCGAGGTGTGCCAAACCGGGTGAAAATGCTCCCCTTCAAGAACTTTGTCACTTCTTTGCCCTCTGATGAGGTCGTTTGTGTACTCAACAAAATAGTAAAAATAATAGTTTTTGGTTGATTCTTGAAAACTCTTTTAAAGCCACTTAATCCTTTTAAAATGTGATTTGATAGCAAAATAGTGAGCAAGTTCGTTCCACAGGGAATGGAGTGTTAATTAGATAAATTGACTAATCTTAGAACAATAAAACAAATCATAGAGTTTGATAAATGTGTGGTTTCTAAAGCCACCAATGCTAAACTACTCAAATGAAAATACACAAAAATGTTATGAAAAATAGAATACTCAACACCTTGATAAGAATAGTGATAAAATCAATTAATGAGAGAACTAGGGAATAGATCGATTAACACTTGGATGTGGGTAAGCTACTAGCATCATTAATGTACCAATCTCATTATGTTAACCACTTAGAGGCTTAGATTAGTGGGGTTGATATACCCACCACTAATCTATCCTATCCAATGGGTTCTTAATCACACAAAAATTGTCAATCCACATGTGAATACATAACAAATTATTCCACTCAAGATAGCAATCAACAAGTGATATACAAGTCAATTATAATGAATGGAATCTAATTAAATTGAATGAATAGAACACATAAGAGATTCATTACAAACTAGACTAAACCCACAACCAATTGTTCCTCAAATCTATCCCCTAGATTAGGGGTTTAGTTACACATAATTGCAATAAATGAAAAGAAGTAAATGATAAGGAAATAACCCTTGGGTCACCTTCTTTAAGCTCAATCCTTCTTCTCCTCTATGCTCCTAGATGCAAGGAATGGAGGTTGAGGAAATGTCTTGGAATGTGGGTGTTTTGGTGGAAAGTTACTAAGGATTTTGGTGGAGAAATGGTGGGATGAGGAATGATGTAGTGAAGTAATCAAGGTTTTGTGTTGAGGGTTGGATGGATTAGATGAGTTCAAGGAGAGAAATGGAGGATGATGAATAATGTTCCATGGATGATGATCTAGATCTGAAATGGAAATTCTCTGAGATTTGCTCTGATTTTCGATCCTTTGAAAGTGAAGAGACGCTCCATATATATACTCACTCATGGACATGTACTGGTAACGACTTGATTCGCTGATGTGGAGCCTTGGTCGCTATTTGGTCGCTATGGCGACCATGGAGCGTAAAACGGTTAGATGAAAAGGTCGCTCTGAAAACCATCTTTCTCGCTCTTTGTCAAGTGGCGAACATGACCAAAAAGTGTAGAGGTCGCCCTTTGTATCCTCTAGGTCGCTCTGGCGACCATAAGTGGCGACCTTAGAAATGTGAAGAGGTCGCCCTTTGTACATCAAGGTCGCTCTGGCGACCATAAGTGGCGACCATGCCTTGAGTGCACTAGGTCGCCACTTGCAAGGGAGGTCGCCAGAGCGACCCCAAGTGGTGACCACACCTGATTGTTTTTGTGACCTTCTGTCGCCATGACGCTCAAGTGGCGCCCAAGTGGCGACCTTTTGATGTCTTTGGGAACTCTTCTGTCGCCATGGCGCTCAAGTGGCGACCTCCATTGCCCAAGTGGCGAAAATGCCCTGTTTCTTCTCATTTGTGAGACATTTTTGCACAAGTCCTCCACCTTCATCTCAATTGCTTCTGAAACCTAATAAAACCTGAAACACTCAATTTAACAACATTAAACTCGGGGAAATGCCCGAGAATCAAGCAAAAAGAAACGGAAATGAGGGCCAAAATCATACCAATTTTGGCTTGATCACCCTCACATGTTGGGGTGGCTATGGCTTCAATCCATTTAGACACGTAGTCCACAGCAACTAGAATGTACTTTGATCGAACCAAAATTGGTATGATTTTGGTCCCCATCTCCTTCTCCTTTTGTTCGATTCTTGGGCATTATCCCGTGATTTAATGGTGTAAAATCAAGTGTTTCAGGTTTTATTAGGTTTCAAGAGCATTTAGGATGAAGATGAGGACTTGGGTGCAAAAATGCTCACAAATGGGAAGAAACAGGGCATTTTCGCCACTTAGACATAAGGAGGTCGCCACTTGAGCGCCATGGCGACAGAGGAAATTGCAAAGCATTTCATGGTCGCCATTTGAGGTCGCCATGGCGACCTACACTTGCAAATGGCGACCACATAGGAATTCCAATGTAGGAATTCCAAAGTGGTCATGGTCGCCACTTGGTCGCCATTTGGTCGCCATGGCGACAGAAGAACCCATGAGAGGTCGCCATTTGAGGTCGCCATGGCGACCTAGAAGGACAAGTGGCGACCAAGTTGGAATTCCAGCGTAGGAATTCCAGTGTTGGCATTCAGGAGGGGTATTCTCGTCATTTCATACCCATTTCATACCCTAGCTTTTCACACCTATAAATACATCACTATTTTTCCTCTTTTTGACAACTCTTGACCACCAAGAAACCTTCTTTCTCCACCATTCCTTTTCTCTCCATTTTCTCTCCTACCTAAACTTAACATCTAGATTACCTCCCCAAATCATTCCTTTTCTTCCCATCTTCTCCACAAATCTCCTTAGTCACTTACCATTTGACTCCACCTATCTAGACACATCCTTATCATCCACTCTTTACACAAGGAGCATCAAAGGCAAGGAAAGGATCAAGCTTACAAAAGGAGACCCATGGGTGATTTCCTAATCTTTTACTTGCCTTCCCTTTGATTGTAATATGTGTAATTAAATCCCCTTTCTAGGGTTTTGATGTGAGAATATTTGGATTGGGATTTGCTTAAGCTTTTATATATTGTAATCTCTATTTGTGTTCTATTCATTTTATAATTAGATTCTTTGCATTATGTAATTGACATGTATACCCACTAGTTGATTATAATCTTGCTTAGGATAATTTGTTATATAATCTTGATTGGATTGACAACCTTGATGGATTGAGAACATAGTGAGTAGGATAGATTGTCGGAGGGTATATCAACCACGATAATCTAAGCCATTAATTGTAACAAATCGATCCCGCCGTGACCCCCTCTCCTTAATCGGTTAGGCATTTCGGTGGGAAGTTGTTTAAGGTTCATAATAATGGCCTAAACACATTTTAGAAATCAATTGGTTAACATTTATGAGATCCGTTCACTAAAGTAGCTTGATAAGCATTTCCCGTAATTCATTTGTGATCTCATTAATTCCCTAGCTATTCTCTTAATTGTTTATTCCATTATCTTATCTAGATTTGTTAAGCATTCTTTTATTAGTTTATTAGGTTTATTTTTCATGTATGTTTGATGGCTTGACAACCCATCCAATCATCCATATTTTTATGATTTATTTTACCGCATTTAGATTAGTTAATTTATTCAACTTATCACTCTAATTCCCTGTGGAACGAATCCTACTTGCCACTTTACTAATTTTCTACCTAAGTGGTGAAAAATCGGTTTTCTAAAAGATCACATTTAAATATCATTTTGTTGAGTACACAAACGACGCTCATCATACTTCTTCCCAAAAGATGTTGGAAATGGTCCCATGAAGTCTATGCCCCAAACATCAAAGAGTTCCACTTCCAACAAGATATTCATCGGCATCTCATCTCTCTTTGTTATGTTCCCGGTTCTTTGACACCGGTCACATGCCTCAACAAAACTCTGTGAGTCCTTGAATAAAGATGGCCACCAAAAGCCCGATTGAAGGACTTTCCTAGCCGCTCGGGAAGCACCGAAATGACCCCCACACTCCTTGGAGTGGCAATGCCCCAAAATCTCAAGCATTTCTTCCTCGGGGACACACCTTCGAATCACTCCATCTCCACATGTTTTAAAAAGGAGCGGCTCATCCCAAAAGTAATACTTCAATTCGGCGAAGAACTTTCTCTTTTGATGCACATTTAGCTCTAGGGGCACTATGTTACTAGCAAGGTAGTTCACTACATCCGCAAACCATGGCATTAGCAAGCCTTGCAACTCAAAAAGTTGCTCATCCGGGAACTCTTCCTTAATGGGCTCTTCCACCCACGTTTCTTTGCCATCTCTTTCAAGCCTTGAGAGGTGGTCCGCTTCAATCCCTTCAGAAGATATCCTATGACCCAACACGATTCCTTCCCTCACCATAAAGTGGCACTTCTTCAATTGAGTATGAGGTTAGTCTCCTCACATCTTTCTAGCACCTTCCCCAAGTTCTCTAGGCACCCATCAAATGATGACCTAAAAACGGAGAAATCATCCATGAAGATCTCAATGTAACTCTCCACCATGTCAGAAAAAATGGCCATCATACATCTTTGGAATGTCGCCGGAGCGTTACAAAGTCCAAAGGGCATTCTTCGGTAGGCAAACGTCCCATATGGACATGTGAACGTCGTCTTTTCTTGATCTTCGGGGTCTATTGGGATTTGGTTATAACCGGAGTATCCGTCTAAGAAACAATAGTACTCATGCCCCGCTAGCCTCACCAACATTTGGTCAATGAAGGGTAAGGGAAAGTGATCTTTCCGTGTCGCCGTGTTGAGTTTTCTGTAATCAATACACACCCTCCAACCTGTGACGGTCCGTGTCGGGATGAGTTCATTGTGCTCATTTGGTACCACTGTGATGCCTCCTTTCTTAGGCACTACCTGTACTGGACTCACCCATGGACTATCGGATATTGGGTATATGATACCCGCATCTAGAAGCTTTAGGATCTCGGCTCTAACTACCTCTTGCATGTTCGGGTTCAATCTTCTTTGGTGCTCCACTGTTGGTTTAAACTCTTCCTCCATCAAAATTTTGTGCATACAAATCGAAGGGCTCAACCCTTTAATATCGGAGATAGACCAACCAATGGCTTTCTTGTGGCTTCTTAGTACCCTCAAACGTTTCTCTTCTTCAATTGATGACAAGGAGGCCGAAATGATCACCGGAAGTGATAGTGACTCACCAAGGAAAGCATACCTCAAGTACTCCGGTAATTGCTTCAACTCAAGCTTTGAAGGCTTTTCAATAGATGGGGGTAGCCTAGGCTTCCCTTCTCCTAGCTCCTCAAACCTCCTTCTTTCTCTAAACTTCTTCACGGGTTGGGAATTTAAATGTAGAGCATATTCCGCAACATTCTCATCTTCATCCTTCTCATTGGCACTACGAACTAAACAAGCCTCCAAGGGTTCCTTGGGAATTTCTCTTCTAACAAAGTCTTCAACCAACGGATCAACAATCTCAATCATCAAACATCTATCTACTCCCATTGGTCTCCGGGCTGCCTTTTTCATGTCAAACACCACATTTTCATCTCCAACCCTCAAGGTCATCTTATCTTCCTTCACATCTATCAAAGCCCCGGCCGTCTTCAAGAAAGGTCTACCTAAAAGCAAAGGTATTTCCACATCCTCTTCCATTTCTAGAATCACAAAGTCTACCGGGAAGTACAAATTCTCTACATTCACCAAGACATCTTCCATGACCCCCTTTGGGTATTTGATTGACCTATCGGCTAGTTGTAGAGTGACATGAGTAGGCTTCACTTCCCCCACTCCCAACTTTTGAAAAACCGAGTATGGCATCAAATTTATACTTGCCCCGGAGTCAATCAATGCTTTCCCAAATTCCGTTTGGCCAATGGTGCATGGAATAGTGAACTTTCCGGGATCTTTTAGCTTAGGTGGGAGCTTGTTTTGTAGGATGGCACTACATTCCTCCGTCAATGCAACCGTCTCGAACTCTTCCAACTTCCTTTTGTTAGATAGCAACTCCTTGAGAAATCTCACATAAGTAGGCATTTGGGCAAGTGCTTCGGCAAAGGGAATATTGATGTGAAGCTTCTTAAACACCTCCAAAAACTTACCAAAGTTGTGAGCATCCTTGTGTTGTTTCAATCTTTGTGGGTATGGTATAGGAGGGACATAGGCTTTGACTTGGGGCTTTGGAGGCGTATCATTTGATGTGATGGGTATGTCATCATGGCTAGAACTCTTCTTCTCCTCAACAACCTCTTGTTCAACATCTCCCTCTTCCTCCACAACAACTTCTTTTCCCTTTCCAAAGTCATCCGGCAATTCAACCTCTCTACCACTCCTCAATGCAATGGCTTTGCATTGCTCTTTAGGGTTCACCACTGTGTCGCTTGGGAGAGAGCCTTGTTGTCTTCCTTGTTGTCCTCTAGCTAGTTGACCCACTTGCATCTCCAAGTTTTGGATCGAAGCTTGTGAATGTTGGGCGAGTTGGTCAATCTTTGTATCAAGCTTTCTCAAGGCTAAGTCTTGGGTCTCCATCCTTGTATCTAACTTGCCCATCATTCTAGAGAACATCTCTTCAAGGTTAGGTTTTCTCTCCACTTGATTGTTAGGGGGTGGGTTCGGGTAGTTTTGTTGGTGAGGTTGTTGGAATCCGAGGGGTTGTCTTTGGTTGAGGTTTTGTGGATGTTGGGGTTGTTGGGGTTGGTTGTCCTTCCATGATAAGTTTTGGTTGTTTTTCCATGAAGGGTGGTATGTATTTGAGTAAGGATGGAAGATGGGATTTGGGTTGGCATGTTGTTGGGGTTGGTTTTGGTAGTTCCGGTGGTTGTTCACAAATGACACTTGTTCGGACGAGCTTGAAGCAAACGGGCTTCCCGTTTGACATTCTATGCTAGAGTGCGGCCCCAAACACCACTCACATTGGGCAACTTGCACATTGCTAGGCCCGGCACTCATCTTGTTCATTTGATTTTGAAGTGCCGCCATTTGAGCCTTAACACTCGTCAACTCATCTACCTCTAGCACACCCGGAATCCTCCTTGGCGCTTGCCTCTGAGTTCCCCATTGGCTATTGTTTAGCGCCATTTCTTCCAAGAGATCATGAGCCGCATCCATAGTCTTGCTCATTATAGATCCTCCCGCAGCCGCATCTACCAAATTCCTTGTTGAACCCGTTAGCCCTTGGTAGAAAGCTTGCAAAGTTTGCCACCTTGCAAGGCCATTGTGAGGACATCTCCTTTGAAGCTCCTTAAACCTCTCCCAAGCCTCGTGGATGCTCTCATTCTCAAACTGTTGAAAGGAAAGGATCTCATTCCTAAGGCGGGCCGCCTTTCCCAGTGGAAAGAATCTATTCAGAAATGCTTGGGCTAACTGATCAAAGGAAGTGATCGAGTTTGGTGGTTGGGTGTTCAACCATATCTTTACATCATTTCCCACAGAAAACGGGAACAACTTCAATTTGACAAAATCTTCGGGAATCCCATTGTACCTAAAAGTGTCACAAATCTCGTTGAAATTCTGAAGGTGCAAGTTCGGATCATCGTTCGCCAAACCATTGAACATACAAGTAGTGGCAATCATCTGAATCACCCCAGGCTTTATCTCAAAGGAGTTAGCTGCAATTGTTGGCCGGCGAATAGATGACATGTTCTGGTCTACTCTAGGCATTGTGTAATCCCGTAGGGTGCGCTCATCCCCAACACGAGGCAAACCCTCTTGAACCGGACCGGCCTCAGGACGCACTTCCCCTTGATTTTGATTCACCACAGGAGGCAAACCCATTTGTCCTAACTGTGGATTATGATCACCCATCTCTGCTCTTCTCAACCTTGCCTCACTTCTATTCCTTCGACCTATTCTTTCAATCTCCGGATCGAAATTCAAGAAGTGAAGATTTTGGCTCCTTGTACGTGGGTGCATACAAGAGCGATGGTACCTATAAGAAGAAAACACACAAACTAAATTAAAAGGTTCAAATTAGCAATAAACTAACTAGTATCGATATCAATCATTCTGCTCAATCCCCGGCAGCGGCGCCAAAAATTTGGCTATCACTCAAGTGACACTCGAAATAGAACGAGGTCGGAGAGTAGCACAACGGAAAGTAAAGTTCGTTCCCAAGGAATCGAGTGACCGATTACCGAAATTGATTAGTCAAATTGCTATTCAAACAATCAACAATGATGGTAGCTCAAAACAAACAAAGCAAACTATCTTGATTTAAAGCTAAAACTAAAGCAATGAAATGAAAAACTCAAAATAAAACACGGATGTGATAATGGAGAGAATTATGCTAGGACTTGACTACACCCCACCCTTAGATTGACTTTCTAATTAGACTCGATTGTATAACCCCAAACGTACTCATGCAATTCATATACTCGTACACCCTTCTATTGACCCATAATCTTGGTCAAGTAGAGTGAGTCACACTCAAAGCGTACCCAAGCCTATCCTTCGATTACCCGGAATGTACGAATGAGTTCATTACGGACTTTGGTGTACTAAATGAGTCCTATACGCTAGCCTAAGTAGGTCTACTTTTCTAAGCATGCATAGGGAAGCATTTTATCGAACACGTGGCATGCGTCTCCGGTTAGTGCATAGCATACCACAAAAGTCATTCAAGAGGAGATCAATCAATTGAAAAGCATTAAGAACATAAAATACCCATACAAACAACAATCTTGCACATAAGGGATAAACAAGAATCAATTCATTTAAGTGTATAGTCAAAGGTGGGGTTTTATCAAATCCTAGCACTATGAGTTTAGCTCATCATATTACAACAAGTAACCATACAATAGATGTGAAATAAGAAATACATGGCTACAAATAAGAATAAAAGAGAAAGAGTCTAGAAAAAACTATATGGAGAGCTTCTTCTTCTTTGGATCTTCTTCTCTTTCTATCCTTCTTCTTGCTCAAAAGGTGAAGTGATGATGGCTATGGAAGAAAGGTGGGATTGGTGTGTTTGGATCTTAGGGAAAGGTAGGATTTTGGTAGGTTGTGAGGGATGGGTTGGTGATGTGTGTAGGAGAGAGCCAAGAAGGGAATTTGCTGTAATAATTCGAGCTGGGGAGATCTGGTTTGAAATGACCTAGCAGGGATACTTATAGGAGGCCCAAAAATGACCAAAATGCTCTCTGGAATACGAAAGGCCGCTCTGCCGCGGTTGCCATTTTCGCGGTTGGACAACCGCGGCAGATCAACCGCGGTAAGCAAGTGATGTTTCTGTCGCTACTCTGCCGCGGTTGAAAGACCGCGGCACATGGACCGCGGCAACCCTGAAGGGTTTCTGTCGCCACAGTGCCGCTGTTGCACGACCGCGGCGCTTCATGAGCGGCAGCCTTGGAGGATCTCTGTCGCCTGCTTGCCGCTTGTGCTCCAAACGCGGCGCTTTCTGATCCAAGCCCCCAGACTTTCCATATTTGCGCTTTTTGCCCAAAGTTCTCCAGTTAGAGCCAAAACACCCTTGCTATCAGAAATACCTACAAAAACCTCAAATGAAACATTAAAACCCCGGTTTTACCCGAGAAACATACACAAAAGGATACGGAAAGGGGCTACACTTTGTGTAGAAAATAAAGCAATCAATACACTACCACCTAGACGTAGTGATAGGGTTGTAAGACAGCATGAACGCTATTTGGCTGTAAGTGAGAGGCAAGATGTTATCTCTGCTAATAGTGTGGATGATCCATTGACACTTAAAAATGCAGTGGAAGATCCTGATAAAGAGGAATGGCTTAAAGCCATGAATCTCGAGATGGAGTCCATGTACTCTAACTTAGTCTGGGAACTTGTAGACTTACCGGATGGGGTGAAACCCATAAGGTGTAAGTGGATCTACAAGAGAAAGAGAGGAGTAGACGGGAAGGTAGAGACCTTTAAGGCAATGCTAGTGGCCAATGGCTATACCCAAAAGGAAGGGGTCGATTATGAAGAGACCTTCTCGCCAGTAGCCATGTTTAAGTCTATTCGGATTCTTTTGTCCATTGCTGCCCATTTTGATTACGAAATTTGGTAAATGGATGTCAAGACTGCATTCTTGAATGGCAATCTTGATGAGAGCATCTACATGATGCAACCAGAGGGATTCGTGTCTCCAGATCAAGAGCAAAAAGTTTGCAAGATAAAAAGATCTATTTATGGACTTAAGCAAGCATCTAGATCTTGGAACATAAGGTTTGATGAAGTGATCAAAACCTATGGCTTTGAGTAAAACGTTGATGAGCCTTGTGTCTACAAGCGCATCATTGACAAGAAAGTAGTTTTCTTGGTCCTATACGTAGATGACATCCTACTCATTGGGAATGATGTGAGAGTATTGTCTGATGTAAAGCCAGCCAATTCCAAATGAAAGATTTGGGAGAGGCAAGTTATGTTCTAGGGATCTAACTTATAAGGGATCGCAAGAACAAATTTATAGCACTATCTCAGGCATCGTATATCGATAAAATTCTTGTGCGATTTTCGATGCAGAACTCCAGGAAAGGTAATTTACCTTCTAGGCATGGAGTTCACTTGTCTAAGGAATAGTGTCCTAAGACACCTCAAGAAGTTGAGGATATGAGCCCTATACGTCAGCAGTAGGTAGTCTCATGTATGCTATGCTATGCACGAGACTAGACATCTGCTTTGCAGTGGGAGTAGCCAGTAGATACCAGTCCAACCCAGGATTAGATCATTGGGTTGCTGTCAAGACTATTCTCAAGTATCTTCAAAGAATGAGAAACTATATGCTAGTGTATTCTAGACAGGATTTGATCCCGTTAGGATATACAGATTCTGATTTTCAGTTAGACAAGGATTCTAGGAAAACCACGTCTGGATCAGTATTCACCCTTGGTGGTAGAGCCATTGTGTGGAGGAGTGTTAAGCAATATTGTATTGCTGATTCCACCATGGAAGCCAAATATGTAGCCACTTGTGAAGCTGCTAAAGAGGTTGTTTGGCTCTGCAAGTTCTTAAGTGATCTGGAAGTAGTTTCGGATATGGATAAGCCCATCACACTTTATTGTGATAATAGTAGTGCTGTGGTTAATTCCAAAGAACCAAGAAGCCACAAGAGAGGTAAGCATATAGAGAGGAAATATCATCTCATCAAAGAGATAGTGCAGAGAGGAGATGTGACCGTGACCAAGGTAGCATCACAGGACAATCATGCTGATCCATTTACGAAGACCTTACCGGTTAAACTGTTTACGGGTCACCTAGAGAGTCTAGGTTTACAAGACACTTCTCACATGCTTTAGTGCAAGTGGGAGATTGTTAGGGTTTTTGCCCTAAAGCTTGTAGTTTGTAAATGTGAATTGAACAAGAAATAAAAGAAGTAGTTTATTCATTCAAATTGTCTCATAAATTTATAATAACATGTGTGCTTAACATCCAAGATTGCCGGATGTAATTTCAAACTGAGTATAAGAATGTCATATATAGATGGATTCAATTTGAAACGAGCAATCTAAAGAGTCTGTAGATAGCAAATAAAGCTGGGTACTTTATTTGTTGTCAATCTACAACTGCGTTCCATTCCATAATGTACGGTGATCTTATCCTAGATCATTCATATGGAGATATGAGAATGGAGGCACGTTATATGATTTGATCATATAGAACTGGGCCATGATCTATATGAATCTCTCACCAAGATCCGTTAAAAGATGAGATTCATATATACCAACAAATGATGGCTATATATGGGTGATCTTAATCCTGAGTGTCTTATCGACTCCTTCACGTTAAATCGTGGTTTTTGATATATACCATGGGTGAGATCGGAGTTGCATTCCCGGTCAATAACTTCGTATGTTGGAATCGCGGTTTGGCTTGTGGCTGGGAAGGTCTGCACACAATAGTGGAATCCACTTCTTCTTGTGAGAAGTAGATAGTAGTTCCCTTAAGGGTTGATTCGGGGCTTGAACAATATGAGCGCTCTCCTAATTCCGTAAGGAATGTAGGATTTATTGTTCATTAGAGAATCAACGGTACTTAATGGAAAGATATAATTAGAGGGGTATAACGGACATTATGACCCAGCTCTAATTATGAACTACCTGTGGAGTATCATACCATATGTAATAGCTATATCAATGGACACCAAAAGTTATTGGTTTGTGTAAAAACATCTACAGTTGAGAGAGTGCAACTTCGGGTTTTTAGTGGAATAACACCGAAGTTAATAATCATGAAATATTAATTAAAGAGTTTAATTAATTATTTCTAAGGATTATTGGAGCTTAAACTACTGTGGGTCCATTAGGTCTCTTGCTAGCCTGATCGATTTAGGTAACAAGGGTCACGATTAATTAATTGGATTGTCCAATTAATTGTGTTACAAAAGTGACACGTGTCTATTCGGGAATTAATTGAATAATGTGATTATTCAATTAATAAATATTAATGATTATGTTAATTAAATAATTAGATTATTTAATTGTGTAATTAATCATTAGATGGAGGGTGTTGATTGATATTTAATTTTGAATGAAAAAAAATAATTTGGTTATTTTATTTTCATTTAATTAAATATTTAAATTTGAATTTAAAAGAGTTTTGAATTCAAATTAAATGAAATAAATTAATTAATATCTTTAAAAGATATTCGATATCTAAATTTTTTTATATATATTTGATATATGATTTTAAAAGGTAGATTGATTTTGGTATCTGATTTACAAAATCAACACCAAAGAAGAAAAACAAAAAGTGGTGTGGCCAAAGAAAAAAAAAAGGAGTTTTTTTAATTTTTAGTTTTCATTTTATGATTTTATTTCATCCAAGGTTGGCTGAATTCTCCATACACAAAGCAAGAGTTGTGTTGTGTTATTTCTTCTACCTCCATATAGGTTCCTGAATAATGTGACGCGCCCACACGCCGTTGCCAGTTCCGGGAGATAGCGAGGAAGATCAAGTGGTTCAAACCAGGAGCATATCGTATTAAAGTGAAGAAGCCTACAAACGTTGGTATGAAACAGTTTCTTCTCCTTCTTATTGATTTCGATTATTACTGTACAAATAGGTTTACTTAATGATTGCATTTAAAATTTTTTAAAACCCTTTCGCTGCACAATCTATAAACCTGGGTTCCTACAGAGACTTGGTTCTCAGGAAAGTAACCTAGAACACACGAAGGAGGTCTGACAGGGTGCTAGCCCCTAATTGGGAAGGTCCCTACCTTATTAAAGCGTTACTCCGGGGTGGCGCATACAAACTAGAAGACCTGGAAAGGTATCCAGTGGATCATACATGGAACGCTAATCACCTTAGGAAATTCTACCATTAGAAATTTAATTTGTATCGGTTGGAACGTTCGACCCGATTTCATATTGTACTGCTTGGGAAATTCAATAAAATCAGTTTCTTCTCCTATATGATTCTCCTGGGTCCATTGTGTAATATCTCCAACTTGACTCTCCAATATCTCTAACGTAATGTCTGATCTACAGATTTTCGCCATTACTGAGTCTCCATTTCAAGACCAGGAAATAGCCTTATGGCGCTCCTGTTGCCTTAGTCGGGGAATACCCTCCTCCAAGAAGCCTGGTGCTAAAGTGGCCTAAGTTACCTACCAAGATAGACTTTCAGTAGGATCGGGATACCCCATCAAGGTACCTGATTCCTTACTTCGCCATTTCAAGACCAGGAAATAGCCTTATGGCGCTCATGTTGCCTTGGTCGGGGAATACCCTCATCCAAGAAGCCTGGTGCTAAAGTCGCCTAAGTTGCCTACCAGGACAGACTTTCAGTAGGATCAAGATACCTCTTCGGGGTACCTGATTCCTTACTTCGCCATTTCAAGACCAGGAAATAGCTTTATGGCGCTTCTGTTACCTTGGTTGGGGAATACCCTCCTCCAACAAGCCTGGTGCTAAAATGGCCTAAGTTGCCTACCAGGACAGACTTACAGTAGGATCAGGATACCCCGTCAAGGTGCCTGATTCCTTACTTCGCCATTTCAAGACTAGAAAATAGCCTTATGGCGTTCCTGCTGCCTTGGTTGGGGAATACCCTCCTCTAAGAAGCCTAGTGCTAGAGTGGCCTAAGTTGCCTACCAGGATAGACTTACAGTAGATCGGGATACCTCATCAGGGTACCTGATTCCTTAATTCTCCTCCTCTCCAAAAAATTGATAACTAAAAGGGCCTGGATTGTTTGTCAAGTAAAAATCATCATAAGGATCGGGATACCTCAACAGGATACTGGATACCTTATATTATTACAAGTTCATGAGAATCTGATTAAGGAGGACATGATAAGTATCAGATCTCGCCAATTTCTATGACTACGAGATATAAGGATTTTTTCATCATTTGGCAATCAAGCATCCTATGATTTATTTTGTCATGGCACAGTCACTCATTCAGGGTCCAGCTACTCACAAGTTTATATGCTTTGAAATTTTTTCTAAGTAGAAAAGCAAGCAAGACACAGTCTGAATCAGGAAGATGAAGCTGTTATATTAATAAAATGGGGTGCCCAACTCCCATTTTAGGCTACAAAAAGAAATGTATACAATAAAAGAAAAAAGGGAAAGCCAAATCAGTCTTCCTTCTCCTCCTCTGAATGCTCTCCTTGACCAGCTGCTTCTACCCCTGTAGCATCAGCTTCAACGTCAATTGGGGGCAAGCCCGGTTGAGATCGGTGTAATCCACACACATTTGCCATTTCCCGTTAAACTTGGTTACCATGACCACGTTGGCGATCCATTCGAGGTACCGGGATTCCCTATTGAACCCGGCTTTTAGGAGCTTGTCTACTTCTTCCTAGACCGTGGCGTTCCGTTCAACATTGAAATGTCTTCGTTTTTGTTTTATAGGTTTGAAAGTTGCGTCTACTGCCAACCTATGAGTAGCCAGACTAAGAGGAATGCCAGGCATCTCTTCATGGCTCCAAGCGTAGATGTCATTGTACTCTTTAAGGAGTTTTACCAAGTCCTTCTTGATTTCGGGTCCAATCCTCCTCCAACTTTTACTGCCTTAGTGGATCTTCACCCCTAATAAGTATTTCCTCTAACTAATTCGTAGGATGTCCACTGGCCCAACATCGCTCTTCTTCCTCTGGCTCCTCCACGGTTATGTCTGGTACCTCACCTTCTTCCAAGACATAGTGATCCTGTTACGGCGTTCCCTGACATGGTTCGCTGGTCACATGTGTGCATTGCTTAGCTAATGCGGCAGGGTTGGTGCATACCGCATAATAGTTACGGGCTGCCTACTGATCCCCTTTAACTTCTCCTACTCCTGTTCCTACCGGGAATTTCAAAATGTTTTGTTAGATGGATAGTACCCCCCTAATCCTTGACAAGAATTGCCTACCTAGAATTGCATTGTAGGCAGATGGGGTATCTACCACGATGAACTCTGTCATTATGTTCTGTTGAAGAGGAGCTTCTCCGACTATCACTGGCAAGATTTTTGACCCCATTGGCATTACAGAGTCCCTTGTGAATCCATACAAAAGCGAGGTGCAGCTATTGTAACAGGAGTTTTTCAAGTTAAGTTGTTCATGGGCCCTCTTGAACAGGATGTCAACACTGTTTCCCGTGTCAATCAGGACGCGGTGTACACGGCAGTTGGCGATCTGTACTGAGATTACCATGGGATCATCATGTGGTTGAACTGTATTGTAAACATCTTCCTCCATGAAAATGATTTTGGAAGAGCGGGGTAGATCTCGTGATCCACTATTGACTTTGAGTAAATCATGACCAGTATTGAGCCTGGGAATCTTCCTCGCGTGGTTCTTTCTTGAATTATTGAAGGTTCTGTCTAGAGTAGGGCCTCCACTAATGGTGTGAATCACCTGGATCTGCTGCATCAAATCCTTCTCACCATCTCTCCTTCTTTCTGCTGCCTCCTGCATCCCGCTCTATACCTGTTTCCCTTCCTTGATGCTGTCCCGCACCTACTGTAAAAATTCAGTTAAAAGACCTCCTCTTACCAATCCTTCAATCTGGTTGTGGAGGCTGTAGTACTCAGAAGTACTCAGATGTGTTGTGTCCTACGTCCTCGTGGAAATCACAATACTTGTATTGATTCCTCCTATCAACTGGGACTTTCATGGGACCTGGCTTTCTGAGTAGGCCCTTATCCCGGATGGCGAGGTAGATGGTTTCTCGCAAAGCATTGAAGGGGGTGTAATGATTGTGTCCTTCTTCCTCTCTTGCTACCCTGGCCACCTCCTTCAAAGGGACCGCCTTATGGGGTGACCTCCTTGTCGGATATCGTTCTTAGTATGAGGGAATAGGGGACGGCCGGTAGGTAGACCAGTTTGGGGCAATTTCTTGACTGGTGTAGGCTTCGAAGCCTCCTTCTTATGACGTGGTGCTAATCGTGCTTCATCGTGCTTGATCTTAATCTGAAGCTATTCTTTTATGTCCACTTGTTCCAAAGCCCGGTTGTAGGCCTCTTAGTAAGTTTCTGGAGGATGCTTAGCAAAAGAGCGAAATAGTCTGCCAGCCCACATGTTTCTTCGGAAATTGGCTAAGGTTTCCTTCTTGTCGAATACTCCCAGCTGGACGACTTCTTTGTGGAATTTTTCCACATAAGATCTCAAAGTTTCACCCCACTCCAAGACCACATATTGAAGCAAGATGGGGTCCTTGGGACGAGGCTTAATCCCTTGAAACTGCACATAAAAAGCTATGGTAAGCTTAGAAAAGGAATCAACACTACCTGGTGGTAACTTTTTGAACCATGTCTTGGCACAGTCGGTCAAGGTTGGAGGAAACATCCTACACATGACTGACTGGGTCACGTTTTGGACCTCCATCTGGTGGACAAAGCTTTCCAGGTGGCTGACAGGGTCCTCTGCCCTGGAATACTTCTCAGAGAGCATTCTAAATTTGGGAGGTAACCCCGCCTCCCTGACTCTCTGGAGAAAGGTGCATTCATCTCACCCAGGGGGTTCTTCCGGATTCCTTGGTGCTTTCCCTTCTTCAATTCCTCTACCTCATTTGCTATCTTAGCCATCTGATCTTCCAAACGCTGGGATTTCTTGTTCCTGGATCGGGCTACTGAGCCTTCTTCATCCGAAGTTTCTGAATCAATGACCACTTCCTTCCGCTTAGCTCTCTTGTGTCTTCCTATGGGGCTCTTTCGGGATCTGGTGCTTCCTTCTAAATCGAGATAAGGATCCCTTTCCTTTACCCTTGGTTTTGGTGGAGACTGGGCTCTCCTAGGGGGAATCTCAATTGTGGACTTCACTAGTCTGGGTCTGAGATCCGCCTAGCAAGCTGGGAGAGGTGGCCTTAGTCGGTCAAACACTAGTACCTGGATACTTGGGCCAACGTCTCCTGGAATCCCGGCTGCTTCAAAAAGGATTCCCTGGGCTATCATCCAGAGCTAGATGGCTTCTACGAATGCTATGGCTTGTTGTTCTAGGACTTCCCGATTGATTTCTTGCTTGGCAAGGTCCTGAGGCAAAGGGCCCGCAGTTAGAGGAGGTACTGGTGCTGGATTCTCATTCCTAGATCCCTTACCCTGCCTTTGGGCTCTCTCGGTGGAAGTGAAGGACTAGGGTCCTAATGGATCAGGATGGACCTGGGAAGATCTAAGTCTCATTCTGAAGATCTCTGAGTAGAACTAGGTTGTTTTGAGATTGGTTGGGCAAATAAGTTTTCCCACAGACGGTGCCAAAAGGTGTTACCGAAAAATCGTCACTGGGGTGAATCTCCAAATAACAACTTTAAGGGACCAAGATCAAGATAGGGACCAAGATCAAGATCGATCCCAGTCGGAGGGGTATCACGTAGTTTGATACCAACAATGTTCCTGATATAACAAGTGCGGTTTGAATCTAGAAAATATGGTAAATAAATAAGATCTTTATTGATTGTAGCCTTATATCATGAATGCAAGAGTTGTGTTTTTCTAGGCTAAGGTGGAGTGTGGAGCTTCAGTAGGTGATAAAGATGGTGGTGGCGAACTCGTACGTGTCGATAAGTAGAACTGAATGTAGGGTTTTAGGAGGTGATTTTTGGATCCCCATTCTGGTGTGTATCATCTTGTTTATATAGGTCTCGTTGCTTGCCATGCACTTTTATAATTTCGGTCTAGGGTTTGGCGATTGCAGGACTTTCTTCCTCTTAGGAGACGATCTCGTAGGAGCTTTTATCATCAGAATCAAGTCTTTCCTTCCTGGGAGGAAACAATCTTATAGGAGCTTTCAGAATCAAGTCTTTCCTTCCTAGGAGGATTCTGACAGAGTTGACTCATTGTTAAAATAGAACTCTCAGTTGGTGGGAAGAAGTCTACTTCTTCTGTTTTGACTAAACGGCGGCATTTCAATATTTCTCCATAGAGCTTTAACCTGGTCTTCTAGGCGTAGCAGTCTTGTTCTTTGGTAACTTCTTCATCTGGTATCTTATTGCCTAGCGAGCTGATTCTAGAAGGTGCTATGAGCTCCTGAGTATCCCGCTGCTACCTAAGGATCGGGACACCAACCAAGGTTGTAGCGGGATATCCAACCGATGAAATAGCGAGATATCTGGATGATACAGTACTGGGGTGCTTGGTGGAACTCCGTATCAGGATACTGAGTGGAACTTCCTGTCGAGACACTGCGTGTGGAACTGTGAATCGGGGTGCTTGGTGGAGCTCCATATCGGGATGTTCACGAGAAGCTAGGGAATTGCCGGGCTAAATCCCTCCGGAGGGGGTATGTATTCGGATTGATCGGGATCCCTCCCTTCTTGGAGTAGCCGGATGGTATCTGGATTCCTATGTCCTCCTTGTATCGAGGTGGAAAATTCTTCTTTGGTCCCCTACCAATTTTGGCGGTTAACACTACCCTTACATCAAGCCCTACATGTGGTTTGTCCACGAAATAAGCCAATCAAAATATGAGACCTAACAATCTCCCCCTTTGGCTATTTTGTGAAAAAGCCACCACTCACATTGATCCTCACAACAAAAATAAAAACTAAAGGGATTTTCTACATTACAAAGAGATAATTAAAAACTATATCTTTAAGTCTTCAATCTCTTGTAGAACAATCAATCCTTCAAAACTTAGTTTCTATACTTTCTATACTTTCTAATACAAATATATGTGAGATTAATCAAGTGAGAATAAAACAAGAATTTGCAATAAGAATTTAGGCACAACATCATGCAATGTATGTGTAATGCAAATGCTCCCCCTTAAAGGGTTACTTTCCTATCAAAAGGTAAGCTCCTCAATCATTCGAATGCTACAACAATTTAACAATTAGCATTTTCCCCCTAACTACATGCTACTCCCCCTTTTTTTCATGAGATGGTGAAATTCCCTTAAAGCAATAGTGTTTATACCAAGAGGAGGAGGGGGGGGGGGGGGGGGGGGGGGGGGGGGTGAATAGGTATAGTTACAAATTCTTCCAATATTCAAAAATGTGGAATACAAGAAAGAGATGAATACTTGAAATGATATAATAATTGTATAATATGAATCAATTCATGTAAGCATCAATATACAAAAGAAACAATACAAGTGAACATATGGAAGATAAAGAAATATAAAGTGAAAATGAGACACAATGTTTTTATGTGGTAAAACCTCGAAAAGGAAATATCCACGGGTTGAATCCACAACCACCGGCAAAGCAAATCCACTATACGAAAAAAACTTACACACTCAAAGCTATCAACAGTATGATATCCACTCCAAGCAATCTAGACCTAATCAACCCTCGGGCTAGTGATTCACAAAGCCTACTCTCTATCCAAGATGTGTCTTACACCTCTAGAGAACAACTTCCTATCCAAGACTAAAAAGCCTCTAGGAAGATTTCTTTGCTTAGTAATCTAGATCAAGAGATCCTAGTTAAGCTCTCCTAGCTCAACCATCTATAGTATCAAACTCCTTGCTAAGACTTCTTGCTTAGTTATTCAAATCACCTTGATTCTAACTAAGGCTTCTTGCTTGGCTATCCGGAAACCTTTCCTAGCCAAGTCTTCTTGCTCAAGTCAAAGGCTTCACTCACCTTGACAAGAGACTTCAACCTATTACAGGCAATGATCTAGGTGATGCAAATGATGCAAACACACACAAATGGAGTAAGTAGATCAAACACACTCTATGAACATGCTTAATGATAATCTAGAATACACTATCAACACACAATCACAAATCTATCTAGAAATCAAAGCATGCCAAAACAATAAGAACAAGATTATAATATTCAATATATGTCACAAAAACCATAGTTCTTATATCATGAAATTGAATCTACAATATAACATGAAGCACATCATACAATCAATTTCTAGAAGCAATTTCAAGCAAAATCAAGTCTAGCAAAAATATGTTCAAGAGAGATCACAAAGCTAAACTCAATTAACTAATCAATCATACAAACCTAGCATATGATCTAACACACTTCTCAACATATTTCAACAATCAATTAGAAAGAATCAAAGAGATGATCAAGAGAAATTGAAAGAGAAGAGGTTTCACATACAACCAAAGAACCTCGGACTGAAATCAGTGTGCTGGAAAGAATGACGAAATCAAATAGCTCTGAAAATGCTTGGGGTTTATAGCTCTTGTCAAGGCCAACAATTTTAGCTTTTGAATCACTCAATTTCGAGTTCGTATAAAGACGTTATGATCAAAGTAAGAAAACAAAAATCATGAAGAATTCTACAGAAAATTTCAATTCCTCCACACGGGGTGGCCTAGCCAAGGCCAACGGCCATGGCTGCTCCTCTCGCGCACCTCGCACGTTCTTCGACCGTATTTGGGCCTCCGAACTCCGATTTCGAATCTATTTTCAGATTATGAATCATGACTTCCTCACGCACAACGAAGACTATGAAACTTTGACAAATAGTTAAGAATTCATCTCAGAAAATGATGACGAACACAACTCAACGAATGAGAACGAAAAGTAGCGTAGCTACATCGTTTGTACTCGAAACTAAATAAATGAGTAACCGAAATGACCAGGACTCAATAAGGAATCAATTAAGATCAAGTACAAGTCCAAAACATAAGAAACACAAACATACAAACACAAGTTCACATATGAATTTTATTTCCTAAACATAGTCTTAGAACATGCAACTCTAAAATGTATGAACATTTGATTTCAATGCATGAGCATCCAAAACATGTGAATGTGTTATATAAATGATGCACAACGATGTAGGGACACACATGTATGAATTGTGTGTTTGTGCGCTAACACCTTGCAAGAGGAAGAAGAATCTTGATACCTTAGCATCCAAGTAAGCGATGCTCCCCTTGAAGACGAAATTTGCATGAGATGTTGCTTCTTCAACTTTGAAGCTTCTTTCTTCTAAGAATCACCTAAGCAACAACTAATACAAATAAGAGAGTTTTGCAATGGAATCAAGCCAACACAAATAAAGGTGTTAACCATAAATTCGCTATGGGTGAGGAATTTCAATTAACACCCTCAAACTGTTACCTGGCAGGCTACAGCGGGGTAGGTACCTCTAGGTACCATGGTTTGTACGAGTAAAAATTCTGGAGTGAGGTGTAATAAGTAGGAGAAAAATCACCCCGCCCATCGGGACTTCACGCATTAGAGAAGATATGGCGCTTGGGGTTCCCATGTTGGAGTAAGGGCTGTGATCCCTCTTTATGAACCCCGTATCTCGTACTCAGTACTCGGTACCCCGTATCCCGTCCCTCATACCCCGTATCCCAAATCCCGCATCCCATACTCTTTTCTAGATCTCCATTGTGATTCCCCGACCCGGATAGCAAGCAAGCAAGTAGGATATGGGATAGGAGCTCTTCAATGATAAACTTACATACATGTGTAATAAAATAGATACGAGGGAGAGAATGACAAGTCTTTTTGACAGAATATGGACTGGCTTAGGGGGAAAAAGCATCACACATGATCATATGCTGAAAAACCCCTATGTAGTATCCGGTGGAGAGAGATCATTTATATATTTATCAATAAGGCGTGCTCCGTGGAGCTTACACAAGTATGATAATCACACAACATAAGTGCTTCAGAGAGCTTACAATAATAGGTGGGCATATGCCCTTTTCTCTAATCAATAGAAAACAAGAGGAGAAGGAAGCCTTGTTTGTTGGGGAAGAAACTGCATGTCTTTTTGGGAAAAAGGAGGGCCCTCCCCTCTCTCGAATCTCATGTCATGTATATATAGGTCTTATTTCTTGTTGTTCACTCCCCCTAAATTTAATCCAATGACCTAGCAATTTACGGGGAGTTCCATGTTGATAGGCGAGAAGATCGTGGGATTGATTCCCCAGAATCAAGTGATTCCTTTTAGAACTGAAAGAGTTGACTCCACTTTAATATAGGACTCTTGAATGGCGGGAAATAAGGCAATGTCCTTGTTTACTTAAACTCTTGGTGTGGTCTAGCTCTTCCTTGGTATTTACGACCTTATTTATTGATTTCTTCTATGCTAGGTGGTCGGGAGGAGTTTGGAGGACCAGTCACAGGGTACGGGGTACCGTGGGGTACCGTGGGGTACCGGGGTACCGCGGGGTACTACAAGGTCATGCGGGGTATAGCGGGGTCCGCGGGGTACTACAGGGTCCGTGGGATCCTGCGGGGTCCAGTGGGGTACTGCGGGATGCTACGGGGTACTGCGGAGTACCACGGGGTATCGGGGTACTGCGGGGTGCTACGGGGTCCTGCGGGTGCGGTATCCCTCTACTTGGTATTGATCTTGGTTCCTTTCAGAGGTAGCTAGATGCTCCTTGCGGCATCCCTCTACTTGGCAAGGATTGGAAAATTCTTCCTTGGACCCCTGCCAAAAAAGGCGGTTAACAGAAGTCCCCCCTGACTTGAACACTGGTACGCAGTTGGGGTTGGAGTCAGGATATGTAATACTTGAAGAATTTTACTCATCCTTCTTTGTTCGTAGCCATTACTTTACTCATTCCGATCCTACTGTAGGTCTGTCCTGGTAGGCAACTAAGGCCACTTTAGCACCAGGTTTCTTGGAGGAGGGTATTCCCCGACCAAGGCAACAGGAGCGCCATAAGGCTATTTCCTGGTCTCGAGGCAATTCAGTAATGGAGATCCTCCTGAAGGGTTTAACCCGGTCCAGGGCATCAGGAGTGCTATATAACCCTCCTGGTCTTGAAATGGCGAAAGTCTGTCCTGGTAGGCAACTAAGGCCACTTTAGCACCAGGCTTCTTGGAGAAGGGTATTCCCAGACCAAGGCAGCAGGAGCGCCATAAGGCTATTTCCTGGTCTCGAGGCGCTTCAGTAATGGAGATTCTCTTGGTGGGGTTGACCCGGTCCAAGGCATCAAAAGCGCCCTGAGGCTATTTCCTGGTCTCGAGGCGAAGTAAGGAACCAAGTACCCTGAGGCAGCCCGATTCTTACTGTAATCTATCCTGGTAGGAAACTAAGGCCACTTTAGCACCAGGCTTCTCAGAAGAGGGTATTCCCCGACCAAGGCAGCAGGAGCGCCATAAGGCTATTTCCTGGTCTCGAGGCGCTTCAGTAATGGAGATCCTCTTGGCGGGGTTAACCCGGTCCAAGGCATCAGGAGCGCCCTAAGGCTATTTCCTGGTCTCGAGGCGAAGTAAGCAACCAGGTACCCTGAGGCAGCCCAATTCTTATTGTAATCTGTCCTGGTAGGCAACTAAGGCCACTTTAGCACCAGGCTTCTCAGAAGAGGGTATTCCCCGACCAAGGCAGCAGGAGCGCCATAAGGCTATTTCCTGGTCTCGAGGCGCTTCAGTAATGGAGATCCTCTTGGCGGGGTTAACCCGGTCCAAGGCATCAGGAGCGCCCTAAGGCTATTTCCTGGTCTCGAGGCGAAGTAAGCAACCAGGTACCCTGAGGCAGCCCAATTCTTATTGTAATCTGTCCTGGTAGGCAACTAAGGCCACTTTAGCACCAGGCTTCTCAGAGGAGGGTATTCCCCGACCAAGGCAGTAGGAGCGCCTTTAGGCTATTTCCTGGTCTTGCGGCGCTTCAGTAATGGAGATCCTCTTGGCGGGGTTGACCCGGTCCAAGGCATCAGGAGTACTATGTAGTTCTCCTATGATGGTACTGGTCCAGAGGCATGTTTGGGATCCGAGAAGTCCCCAGCACCTGAAATGAGGCTCTGGACTCCACTCGGACGAATCGGAACCTAGGAGGCTCACTTGGGCGTTGAAGGGCCTAGTACAAAAGTGAGGAGCCTCCTACATGATGCTGGTCCAGAGGCTTGCTAGGGCATCAAGAAATACCTAGCAGCTGAAATGAGGCTCTGGACTCCACTCCGACGAACCGGGCCTAGGAGGCTCACTTGGACGTTGAAGGGGCCACTATAAAAGTGAGGAGCCTCCTACATAATGTTGGTCCAGAGCTAGGGCATCAAGAAGTACCCAGCAGCTGAAATGAGGCTCTGGATTCCACTCGAACGAACCAGAACCTAGGAGGCTCACTTTGGCGTTGAAGGGCCCGATGCAAAAGTGAGGAGCCTCCTACATGATGCTGGTCCAGAGGCTTGCTAGGGCATCAAGAAGTACCCAGCAGCTGAAATGAGGCTCTGGACTCCACTCGGACGAACCGGAACCAAGGAGGCTCACTTGGGCGTTGAAGGGCCCGATGCAAAAGTGAGGAGCCTCCTACATAATGCTGGTCCAGAGGCTTGCTAGGGCATCAAGAAGTACCTAGCAGCTGAAATGAGGCTCTGGACTCCACTCGGACGAACCGGACCTAGGAGGCTCACTTGGGCGTTGTAGGGGCCACTACAAAAGTGAGGAGCCTCCTACATAATGTTGGTCCAGAGGCTTGCTAGGGCATCAAGAAGTACCCAGCAGCTGAAATGAGGCTCTGGATTCCACTCAAACGAACCGGAACCTAGGTGGCTCACTTGGGCGTTGAAGGGCCCGATGCAAAAGTGAGGAGCCTCCTACATGATGCTGGTTCAGAGGCTTGCTAGGGCATCAAGAAGTACCCAGCGACTGAAATAAGGCTCTGGATTCCACTCGAACGAACCGGAACCTAGGAGGCTCACTTGGGCGTTGAAGGGCCCGATGCAAAAGTGAGGAGCCTCCTGCATGATGCTAGTCCAGAGGCTTGCTAGGGCATCAAGAAGTACCCAGTAGCTGAAATGAGGCTCTAGATTTCACTCGAACGAACCGGAACCTAGGAGGCTCACTTGGGCGTTGAAGGGCCCGATGCAAAAGTGAGGAGCCTCCTACATGATGCTGGTCCAGAGGCTTGCTAGGACATCTAGAATTACCCAGCAGCTGAAATGAGGCTCTGGACTCCACTCGGACGAACCGGACCTAGGAGGCTCACTTGGGCGTTGAAGGGCCCTTTATTCCCAAATAGGCAGCCCCCAATGCTTTGTTTCCAAAATCCCGCGTAGAATTTCTGGGCTGACCTTCGGGTAGTAAAATGGTCATAACTCGTTCAAGAAAACTCGAAATCACAAACCGAAAAATTCTACGGAAAGATAACTTCTGTACCTTTCCAACCATATTGGGCAAGAAAGACAGTTCCTTCTGAGATGATACAGTTTAATTCTTGAAGTTGACCTATCAGCAGATGCTGCCCGCATAGAAATTCTTGCTGACCTTTGGGTAGTAAAATGGTCATAACTCCTTCAAGAAAACTCAAAATCACAAGCCGTAAAATTCTACGGAAAGTTAACTTCCGTACCTTTCCAACCATATTAGGCAAGAAAGTCAATTCCTTCTGAGATGATACAGTTTAATTCTTGAAGTTGACCCATCAGCAGATGCTGCCCGCATAGAAATTCTTGCTGACCTTTGGGTAGTAAAATGGTCATAACTCCTTCAATAAAACTAGAAATCACAAGCCGTAAAATTCTACGGAAAGATAACTTCCATACCTTTCGAACCATATAGGGCGCGAAAGGCAGTTCCTTCTGAGATGATACAGTTTAATTCTTGAACTTGACCCATCAGCAGATGCTGTTTTCTCAGGCTTGACCAAAAATCTTCCAAATTGCTTCCAATTATCTTCCAGGACTTGAATAGCTGAGAACTAGGAGCTTTGGAAGAGTGGATCTGGTGTCATGAGGGGATCCGTATGTAGAAGTGCTAGTCTGGTAGATCTATTGGATAGTAGCTCTATCGGTACCGGAGCAAATCTTCTGTAAAGAAGCAGGACAGGTACAACTCTACTGCATAGGAGCTCTAGATGTACCGGAGCGGGTCTGTTTCATAAGGGCAGCATAGTAGGCCAGCTCCACTAGGAGTTCCACATATTATATTTGCTCCACATCAAACAAAAGTTGTCAAATGACAAAGCGAGCACCACTCGTGGTGCACATGCAGTATATACAAACATGGAGAAATAGTGACCCTATCATCTCGATAGTAGAAGGTTAAGCTTGCATTGCAATAGATTAGTTAGAACTCATAGAGCTACATCGAGATGCACTTCGCATGTTCAACGTATTTAAGTAGCAACATATATAAGGCGAAATATCAAACGATTATAATAGGCGTTGATTTAGTTCACATGATTCATGCAAATTTTTTATAAAATAATACTAGTAATAAAGGAACTAGTAGGGTGAAATAAAGTTTCTTGGCATCATGACATCGAGGAATAGGCATGCAATAAACATAGCAAGGGGATGCGTTAAATCATGTGTAGTTTTAATAAGTAAGAGATAAAGAAACATACGCTCATGTAGAGACAAGTAAGCCACGTTGGTCTAGTGAACTTCCCACAGATGGCGCCAAAATGTTAACCATAAATTCGCTCTGGGTGAGGAATTTCAATTAACACCCTCAAACTGCTACCTGGCAGGCTGCAGCGGGGTAGGTACCTCTAGGTACCATGGTTTGTACGAGTAAAAATTCTGGAGTGAGGTGTAATAAGTAGGAGAAAAATCACCCCGCCCATCGGGACTTCACGCATTGGAGAAGATATGGCGCTTGGGGTTCCCATGTTGGAGTAAGGGCTGTGATCCCTCTTTATGAACTCCGTACCCCGTATCCCGTCCCTCATACCCGGTATCCCGAATCCCGCATCCCATACTCTTTTCTAGATCTCCATTGTGATTTCCCGACCCGGATAGCAAGCAAGCAGGATATGGGATAGGAGCTCTTCAATGATAAACTTACATACATGTGTAATAAAATAGATACGAGGGAGAGAATGACAAGTCTTTTTGACAGAAGATGGACTGGCCTAGGGGGAAAAAGCATCACACATGATCATATGCTGAAAAACCCCTAGGTAGTATCCGGTGGAGAGAGATCATTTATATATTTATCAATAAGGCGTGCTCCGTGGAGCTTACACAAGTATGAGAATCACACAACATAAGTGCTTCAGAGAGCTTACAATAATAGGTGGGCATATGCCCTTTTCTCTAATCAATAGAAAACAAGAGGAGAAGGAAGCCTTGTTTGTTGGGGAAGAAACTGCATGTCTTTTTGGGAAAAAGGAGGGCCCTCCCCTCTCTCGAATCTCATGTCATGTATATATAGGCCTTATTTCTTGTTGTTCACTCCCCCTAAATTTAATCCAATGACCTAGCAATTTACGGGGAGTTCCATGTTGATAGGCGAGAAGATCGTGGGATTGATTCCCCAGAATCAAGTGATTCCTTTTAGAACTGAAAGAGTTGACTCCATTTTAATATAGGACTCTTGAATGGCGGGAAATAAGGCAATGTCCTTGTTTACTTAAACTCTTGGTGTGGTCTAGCTCTTCCTTGGTATTTACGACCTTATTTATTGATGTCTTCTATGCTAGGTGGTCGAGAGGAGTTTGGAGGACTAGTCACAGGGTACGGGTTACTGTGGGGTACCGTGGGGTACCGGGGTACCGCGGGGTACTACGGGGTCCTGCGGGGTACAGCGGGGTCCGCAGGGTACTGCGGGGTCCGTGGGGTCCTGCGGGGTCCAGCGGGGTCCGCGGGGTGCTGTGGGGTCCAGCGGGGTCCGCGGGGTGCTGTGGGGTCTAGCGGGGTCCTGCGGGGTCCTGCAGGGTCCAGCGGGGTACTGCGGGATGCTACGGGGTACTGCGGAGTACCGCAGGGTATCAGGGTACTGCGGAGTCCAGTGGGGTGCTGCGGGGTCCTGCGGGTGCGACATCCCTCTACTTGGCTATTTAGACCACGATAAATAGATAGGTGTATTGATCTTGGTTCCTTTCAGAGGTAGCTAGATGCTCTTTGCGGCATCCCTCTACTTGGCAAGGATTGGAAAATTCTTCCTTGGACCCCTGCCAAAAAAGGCGGTTAACAAAAGGATCTTACAATCTCCCCCTTTGGCTATTCCATGGCAAAAATCTCATCCTCACCATACATTGATCACTCAAATAAACTCAATGTTGATAGCATTCTCTCATCCTCGCATTACAAAGAGATCCCTAGACTAAAAGGTCTTCAAGTCTTCTTAAGTCTTCGAGAATCTCTTCTTTGAACTTCAAAGTACCTATGAGAAAAGAAACAACCAACAAGAGAACTTCTTCCAAAGAAGAATGGTGAGAAACTATCATATAAGCAAAATAAAACTTCCGTTATCTTAAACAAACAATGCATTACCTCAAGAGAATAAACGTTTGTTAGGATTATGCTCAATAGCAAGAGTGTAATAGTGTAATTAACAATCTTTTTCATATTAATAAAGTGATTTCTGTTTTAAACAAATCTTGTAGCATTTATAGTTTAATAATTGTTAAAGTAAATAATCATAAGGTCTAAAGACTATGAGAAAAGAAGAATTGTTGATACATCTGGATATGTATGTGGTAGACACAATTCTTTAGTTAGTCTTGAATATCGTTCACAACTTAAGTTAAAGGTTGGGCACCTTTATCTTGTTAAAGTTGTAGAATTCTTTTGCTAGCATTTGAGTGGGATCAAATGAGATATGATGAGTCTAAAATCATCGGAGTGTCTTCGAGCAAAAGAATCTAGTGCACTGGGTGCATTGAACAGGATCACAATGAAATACTTTATCTATAACCGTCAGTAGATAAAAGTAATTTCATTATCAGGACAATCGGAGAGTCTATATCAATCCTGAGATAAATGATGGACTTATGGTTGCAGGTGATATTATTTGAGCTATCAATGAGTACGATTATATCGCATAGTCTATCCTCGATAGTTTGGTGATATTCATTTGTTAATCGATAGAGGTCTTCATTTATAGATATAGACATCGTGGCTCCATTTATTAAATGAGAGTATAATATCATCATATGGATGTTTTGAGGTAATTGGATATTAAATCTCAACGTTGAGTTTTCAATAGTGTCTATTGAAAACATGGCTTCTGGACAAGTCAATATATCCAAGTTCAAAACGTGGTCATATGAGTAAATATGGTAACTTGGAGAGTTATAGGCGGTCTATGAACTCTTGGCGATTATTGATATTAATCACGAGGATACACTATCTCCAATATGATTGTCTAGGGTATGAATGAGGAAGCATCTTCCTTTTCTGTCTTTATTTAAGAGTTCAATTTTAGCTCTTTAGTGGAATGAGCTAAAATTAATGGATCGGACCTAAGTGAATCATTTGTTGATTGTGATTAGTTTATGTCTATTGGAGCTTAAATTTAGATAGCCCGCCAAGATCCCCAATCCACACGGACTTGCATGGATCACTTGATATATTCTACCGGACCAATTTAGGGTCCATCTAGAATTGCAATTTAATGTATTAAGAATATAATTTGCACATTATTTATATAATGGGCTGCACAATTATATTTATATATTAATGGATGACATGTGGGCTTGTTTCTTTTAGTAAGAATGGGTCTAGTTCACATGTGGGCTTTTTATTTAAAGTCCTATGGATTTAATGAAATAAGAAAAATAATATTTGGCCCAATGTATATATGTGGGGCGGCAACATGCTATAATGGCATTTAATATTATTTTGTTTCATTATTTAATTAAATAAGAATTAATTAATTTATTAATTAATTGTGTAATTAAAGTAACAAATCTTTTCTAAATAGGAAATATGATTCCTATTTGTATACTATTGGTAGTAGTATAATTAAATAGAAAGACTTGTTTGACAAGGAAAATAAATAAATAATTTTATTTATTTGATCAAATAGGAAGTCTTTTTATTTTAGTCAAATAAGGAATAAAAGATTTATGAGTTTGATTAGGTTTTGGAAATCTTTTCTAAATAGGAATTAGGGTGCAATTCAAACTAATTAATTTTGTTTGGAAATTGCGGCAACCCTAATTATTTTAGGAAGAGAATTCGGCCAACCCTAAAAAAAGGAAGAAGAGAAATTTCAGCCAAATCTATATGTACACATATAGATTTCGGCCACCACTTTTTAAGAACTAGGGTTTTTGGTGCAGAATTTTTCTTCTTCTTCTTCTTCTCAACTCATAGTTAGAGATCTATTATTCTACTAAAAACAAAAAGGAACATTGATTATTCTTTGATTGTGTTCTAGTTGCTTGTTCATCAATAAGCTTGTGAATACTATATCGATCAAGGTTCACGCGAGTTTCGATCATACGATTGAGAACTCAAAAGTGACCGGAATAATCTTAGGTTCCTTTAGATTGTTTTTGGGACTAACGAATCAAGAAAAGTTTGTTTAAATCCAATCACAGGTTTGCAATTCAAAGAGAAGGGAGACCACGCTCCTAGGTGATCCACGTTCGTGCTAGGATTGAAGATCTTGCGGATTACCATCGACGCAAGTCAATCGGATCACGCAACAAGAGGTATTAATCTTTTATTACTTTATTATATATGTTTGATTAATCAAAAGGGTTTAAGGTTCATAAAATTGGAAAAATTTTAAAAGCTACTCAAAACTATTTTCTAGTCTCGCTTCCGTTGCGGGTACAATTTTTCCCTACAATTGGTATCAGAGCCTAGGTTGAACCCTTTTAATTAATTAAACGTATATATACGTGGATCGATTTCTTTTTAATTGTGATTATGCATGTTTAGAAAGAGATGGCACTCTAGGTATTCGCATATATAATTACATGTGATGTATGGATTTATATATGTTTTATGTGGATTGTTATTGCTCGATTTTGGTCCTAGATTTTCAATGTATTTTTGGTTTCGGAATTGTAACAAGAAGGGTGGTCTATCATCGCCATAATTCCTTCTTGGTTGTTGCTAGAATTTTTTTTATGTATTAAAAATTGCTGCAGTTTTTTAATGTATTATTTATTATAATGTGCAGTATTTTTTTACTGTCATATAAAAAAAAAATAAAAAATTTCTGCAGTAATTTTATTTGATTAAATTAAATTGTAAACACGTTCTACATCGAAGAATTGAAGAAACGAAGCAACCGGAACCGAGAACGAGCACCGTGCGCACCCTAGGAGTGGATTGGGCTGCGCATGGCATGCCCGAAATCCAGTGGGCTGCACACGGTAGCCTTGCCACCAAGAGGGCTGCGCATGGCAGCCATGCAAGGCCCATGGGCTGCGCATGGCAGCCCCTTACGTGGGGTTGTGGGCCGTGCAATCCCGTGGAGAGAAGCTGGAGGATGGGCTTATGGTGATGGGCCACTCGAAGATCTTGTATTCCTATATCAATGTAATTTATTTGTTTTTCTAGGATGGGCCAAAATTGTTGCTATTTAATTTATGCTTAAATATTACAATTTTTTGTTGTTGTATGATAACATGACATATAGAATAGGAGTGCCACTCATATATCTCTTTTGGTATGAACATGCATTGAATGATTTAGGTATCTAAATTGGCATCTAGATAACTTGGTAAATCATTCTATGGGATTTAATCACACGCCTTAAATAATTGAGTGGGAGAAGGTGTTTTTGTAACACCTATGGCTTCCAAGATTAGTTGAGCTTAATTATTTTATGGTAATTCCGCAAAGGGACATCCATGAATGGAATTAAGCAATATACTTCCTTACAAGGATAGACTAGACAATGGACTCAACGAGATCTACTCCCAAAGGAGGGATTTTCGTGAGAGAAAATTGAGGGTCGATATCTTGGTAACACACTCAATGTAATTTTATTGATATCCTCCAAAGAGTTATTGTCAGTAAAATTGCAAGGCTAAAATTGAAAACGCTGGTTGTTATGTTAACAATTAGGTGGGACCTAGTCTAACTAGTAAATGGTGCGAACTCCCAAAGGAGGCGTAACATTTATGGGTGTTAGATCATCGTTGAATTTTTTGATTGAGTTATTCATTTAATTCAAGATAAATATTTAAAAGTGCTTTATAATGATTATTTACTTATATATGTTTTGTTTTCATTCAGAAATCATGACCCCATCACTTATGAACATCCTGAAAGATAACACCTTAACTGGAGATAACTATGTAACATGGAAAAGGAAAATTGGGTTGTTGCTGCAAAGTGAAAAACATAAGTTTGTTCTAACTACTCCTAAACCACCTACTCCTAATATTGAATCAAGCATAATGCAAAGAGATGAGTATGAGCAGTGGAAGACTTCAGATGATATGGCCAAGTGTTATATCATGGCCACTATCTCCGACGTGTTGCAACAGCAGCATGAAGGAATGGAGTCTGCTGCTGATATAATGATGTCTCTAGAAGAGATGTTTGCTATGAAGTCCAGGACGACTAAGAGAGAGGCAGTGACTGCTTTTATGAATCTTAGGATGAAACCTGGACAGGCTGTGAAGGATCACATGATGAAAGTCATAGCACATCTCAACATTGCTGAACTGCATGGCGCTGAGATAGATGGTGAGACAAAGATTGATATGGTTGTCAATTCATTGTCAGATTCCTTTGATCAGTTCAAATTGGACTACACTTTGAACAAAAAGGAATACACCTTACAGAGCCTGATGCAAGATGTTCAAAGTGCTGAAAAGATCCTTGTGAAAGGCAAAGGTCAAGAGATTCATATGGTTGGTAAAGTTGCTACTGTTAAGGCCCATCAAAAGGTCAAGAAACAACAGAAGAAAAAGAAACTTGGGCCTACCAAGAAGGAGACCAAGAAAGTAACCAAGATCAAAGGGAAATGCTTCCTTTGTGGTGAAAAGGGACATTGGAAGAGAAATTGCCCAAAGTCCCAGAACAAGAAGGAAGAAGGTAATTTGAATTATCTTGAAACATGTTTTTTGGCTGATTCTACAGATTCTTGGATCATAGACTCAGGAGCCACTAATCATATTTGTTATTCCTTGCATGGGTTCCAAGAAAGGAGAAGGCTGAATAAGAATGAGATCAATTTGCGCTTGGGCAACGAAACATTAGTGTCTGCAAGTGCAGTGGGAGATATTAGAGTTTGTTTGGATTCTAGAAGGCATTTAGATTTAATAGACGTTTATTATGTACCTCAATTCAAGAGGAATTTAATTTCAGTTTCTTGTTTGAATAAATTTGGATATTCGGTTACTTTTAATAAAGTTTTTATTATTAGTAAGAATGACAAAGTTATTTGCAAAGGTACATTGGAAAACGGTCTATACTTCTTGCATAGAAATATCTCTCACTCGTTAGACACAGAAATAACGGAACCTGATCATAAAAGAGTTAAATTATCAAAAGATGAAACCTACCTTTGGCATTTACGCTTAGGTCATATTAACCTTAATAGGATTAAAAGATTGGTAAGTGACGGACCTTTGAGTGACTTAAAGGTTGATGATCTACCAACTTGTGAATCTTGTTTGGAAGGTAAAATGACCAAAAGGACGTTCTCTGCCAAAGGTGTTAGAGCCACTGAATGTTTAGGATTGATACACACTGATGTATGTGGACCTATGAGCATTCAAGCTAGAGGTGGATACGAGTACTTCATCACTTTCACAGATGATTACTCAAGATTTGGCTATGTGTATCTCATGCGACACAGGTCGGATGCTTTTGACATGTTCAAAGCATTTAAAGCTGAAGTGGAAAATCAGCTTGAGAAACACATAAAAATCTTGAGATCTGATCGTGGTGGAGAATATCTATCTGGTGAGTTTCAGCAATATCTTATTGATAAAGGGATAGTTTCTCAGTTTTCTGCACCTGGTACACCTCAACAAAATGGGGTAGCAGAAAGGAGAAATAGAACTCTTTTGGATATGGTTAGGTCTATGTTGAGTTATTCAACACTTCCTATTTCTTTCTGGGGATATGCTCTACAAACTGCAATATACATTCTAAACCATGTACCATCTAAGTCTGTTCCTAAAACACCGCATGAGTTGTGGACTGGGCGCAAGCCTAGTTTACGACACTTAAGGATATTTGGATGTCCTGCGCACGTGTTAAAAGGAAAGACAGAAAAGATGGAGTCCCGTTCAGAAACATGTATATTTGTAGGGTATCCGAAAGGAACTAAAGGATATTATTTTTATAGTCCTTCAGATCTTAAAGTATTTGTTTCTACAAATGCTAAATTTCTGGAAAAGGACTATATGAATGATTTTGTACCTAAAAGTAGAATTGTCCTGAATGAAATGTCAGGAGATACAATTCCACGAGAGGTTACACAACCAAACCCAATTGTAAGTTCTGATCCAACACAAGATCAGCAACCTACCATTCCTCGTCGTAGTGGGAGGGTTAGAACACAACCTGAAAGATACATCGGTCTGGGAGAATCTGTAGAGAATCTCCCGGACGACGATGATCCCTATACGTACAAGTAAGCTATGGAGGATGTTGATAGTCGCCATTGGCAAAAGGCAATGCAATCCGAGATTGAATCTATATTCAATAACAAAGTCTGGTCTCTTGTAGACTTGCCTAAAGGGATAAAACCCATTGGGTGCAAGTGGGTATACAAGAGGAAAAGAGGTATGGATGGAAAGGTGGAAACCTTTAAAGCTAGATTGGTAGCTAAAGGGTATACACAGAAAGAAGGTATCGATTACGAGGAAACCTTCTCTCCTGTGGCCATGCTTAAATCCATTAGGATACTCTTATCCATTACAGCATCTTTAGATCTAGAGATTTGGCAAATGGACGTCAAGACAGCTTTCCTTAATGGAAGTCTTGACGAAAGCATCTACATGATGCAACCAGAGGGATTCATTGAAAAGGGCCAAATGGAAAAGGTATGCAAGTTGCAGAAATCCATATATGGATTAAAGCAAGCATCCAGATCCTGGAACATAAGGTTCGATCAAGCTGTCAAAGGTTTTGGATTTATTCAGAATCTTGACGAACCTTGTGTATACAAGAGGATTAAGGGCGACAAGTTGGTTTTCCCGATTCTTTACGTTGATGATATACTACTCATCGGAAACGATGTAGGTGTATTGACATCAGTAAAAGAATGGTTAGCAAAACAATTTGATATGAAGGACTTAGGAGAAGCAAGTTTTATTCTAGGTATCCAAGTTATAAGGGATAGAAAGAATAGAACGATTGCATTATCCCAAGCTTCATACATAGACAAAATCTTGTCTAGGTTTTCCATGCAAGATTCCAAGAAAGGTATGTTACCTTTCAGACATGGAATCAAGCTTTCTAAGGAACAAGTTCCTAAGAATGAGCATGAAGAGCAGTTCATGAGTAAAGTTCCATATGCCTCGGCAGTTGGAAGTCTCATGTATGCAATGCTCTGCACTAGACCAGATATTTGTTTTGCTGTTGGCATAGTTAGCAGGTTTCAATCGAAGCCTGGTCCTGATCACTGGACGGCAGTCAAGCATATTTTCAAGTATCTCAAGAGAACGAGAGATAATATGCTTGTATACTCTGGAGGGGATTTGATTCCCGTTAGGTATACAGATTCTGATTTTCAATCAGATTCTGACTCCAGAAAATCCACATCAGGGGCTGTGTTTACTATTGGAGGAGGAGCAGTTATATGGAGGAGTATCAAGCAATCTTGTATTGCTGATTCCACCATGGAAGCTGAGTATGTTGCTGCATGCGAGGCTGCCAAAGAGGTTGTTTGTCTCCGTCAATTCTTGATTGACTTGGAAGTGGTTCCTAGTGCGAATAAGCAGATCACTATCTACTGTGACAACAGTGGAGCAGTGGCTAATTCGAAAGAACCAAGAAGTCATAAGAGAGGTAAACACATTGAAAGGAAATACCATCTTTTAAGGGAGATTGTTCAAAGAGGTGACGTGACGATTACCAAAATCGCGTCAGCAGAAAATCTAGCAGATCCCTTCACAAAGGCTCTACCTCAGAAGAGTTTCAATGGGCACCTAGAGAACATGGGCTTGAGAGATATGACACATTTGATATAGCGCAAGTGGGAGATTGTTAGGATTATGCTCAATAGCAAGAGTGTAATAGTGTAATTAACAATCTTTTTCATATTAATAAAGTGATTTCTGTTTTAAACAAATCTTATAGCATTTATAGTTTAATAATTGTTAAAGTAAATAATCATAAGATCTAAAGACTATGAGAAAAGAAGAATTGTTCATACATCTGGATATGTATGTGGTAGACACAATTCTTTAGTTAGTCTTGAATATCGTTCACAACTTAAGTTAAAGGTTGGGCACCTTTATCTTGTTAAAGTTGTAGAATTCTTTTGCTAGCATTTGAGTGGGATCAAATGAGATATGATGAGTCTAAAATCATCGGAGTGTCTTCGAACAAAAGAATCTAGTGCACTGGGTGCATTGAACAGGATCACAATGAAATACTTTATCTATAACCGTCAGTAGATAAAAGTAATTTCATTATTAGGACAATCGGAGAGTCTATCTCATTCCTGAGATAAATGATGGACTTATGGTTGCAGGTGATATCATTTGAGCTATCAATGAGTACGATTATATCGCATAGTCTATCCTCGATAGTTTGGTGATATTCATTTGTTAATCGATAGAGGACTTCATTTATAGATATAGACATCGTGGCTCCATTTATTAAATGAGAGTATAATATCATCATATGGATGTTTTGAGGTAATTGGATATTAAATCTCAACGTTGAGTTTTCAATAGTGTCTATTGAAAACATGGCTTCTGGACAAGTCAATATATCCAAGTTCAAAACGTGATCATATGATTAAATATGGTAACTTGGAGAGTTATAGGCGGTCTATGAACTCTTGACGATTACTGATATTAATCACGAGGATTCACTATCTCCAATATGATTGTCTAGGGTATGAATGAGGAAGCATCTTCCTTTTCTGTCTTTATTTAAGAGTTCAATTTTAGCTCTTTAGTGGAATGAGCTAAAATTAATGGATCGGACCTAAGTGAATCATTTGGTGATTGTGATTAGGTTATGTCTATTGGAGCTTAAATTTAGATAGCCCGCCAAGATCCTCAATCCTCACGGACTTGCATGGATCACTGGATATATTCTACCGGACCAATTTAGGGTCCATCTAGAATTGCAATTTAATGTATTAAGAATATAATTTGCACATTATTTATATAATGGGCTGCACAATTATATTTATATATTAATGGATGACATGTGGGCTTGTTTCTTTTAGTAAGAATGGGTCTAGTTCACATGTGGGCTTTTTATTTAAAGTCCTATGGATTTAATGAAATAAGAAAAATAATATTTGGCCCAATGTATATATGTGGGGCGGCAACATGCTATAATGGCATTTAATATTATTTTGTTTCATTATTTAATTAAATAAGAATTAATTAATTTATTAATTAATTGTTTAATTAAAGTAACAAATCTTTTCTAAATAGGAAATATGATTCCTATTTGTATACTATTGGTAGTAGTATAATTAAATAGAAAGACTTGTTTGACAAGGAAAATAAATAATTAATTTTATTTATTTGATCAAATAGGAAGTCTTTTTATTTTAGTCAAATAAGGAATAAAAGATTTATGAGTTTGATTAGGTTTTGGAAATCTTTTCTAAATAGGAATTAGGGTGCAATTCAAACTAATTAATTTTGTTTGGAAATTGCGGCAACCCTAATTATTTTAGGAAGAGAATTCGGCCAACCCTAAAAAAAGGAAGAAGAGAAATTTCGGCCACATATATATTGAAAATATATACTTGCGTGTGTCTAAACAACCTAGAGGGGGGGTGAATGGGTTGTTAATCCGATTAGTTACCAAAATTTCGGATTAGTCAATATTCAAAAATAAACCCAAAATAACAAACAATAATCAAGTGTAATATGTGCGGAATTTAAATAACACTTGATATTTACGTGGAAACCCTCACGAGAAAAAACCACGGGCTGATATGTGCGCCACACACGGTCCTCGAATCCACTATATGTAATGATGATTACAACCCTAGGTTGACCTCTAGTCACACCATTCTCAGTTACTAATCCACCACTACTACCCGCAGGCCTTTTATAGCAAACCTAGACCAATTACTTGAGCACTACACACTGGTAGCCACAAGACTTTCCTTGCTTGTGCAACTTCACCTAGAAGCCACAAGACTTTGACTCATGAAGAGAATCAACAACCTATGTGAATATGTGATGATATTCAAGATGCAAATAATGCTAGGCTACACTAAATGCTTAACTAGATGTTATAATGCAAATCAACATCCTAGTTATCAACAAAGCCTACATGCACATACATGAGGTCTCAATTAGTTGTAGAGATTTCTAACAACCTAATTGTCAACAAACAAAGCCAATTCAACACATGTTGTCAATAATCATGGCAATGACAATAAATGCAATTAACAAGTGCAATCAAGGAATTGTCAATCAAAATGCCAATCAACACATGTTGTCAATGAACATGGCTAGGACTATAAATGCAATAAACAAATGCAATCAATGAGTCCTACACATTAATGTCTAAATGAAAATCACAAAGACTTAGCTAGATGTTATCAATCACAAAACAATCCTAGCTATCAAACAATGTCAACATGTCCAAACATGTGAACTCAATTAGTTGTAGAGAATTTCTAACAACATAATTGTCAATTAAATCCACAAGAACATTCAATTAAGCTTGACTAGATAAATAAACATTAATCTATCAACCTAATCATCAACCAATTTTACAAGAATGTTCTAGGGTTAGCTATTTAGGGAAAATCATCCTAATCATGTAAGCTACCACAAACAAAACCCAATCATGTCATAACTTCACTAAATATGCAATAAGAGTGAAGATTTGCTAAACTAAGCAATAAAAGACATGTCTTGACTAAGATAGAACAATAAATGAAGATGTGGTGTTTGTTCTACTTACCAAGTCATAAATGAAGAAGACCCATGGAAGATTGATGCATGAAACATGTTAGATGCACATGGGTTTTGGGTTTGGAGAGTTAAAGAAACAAGCTTGAAGCTTTCTCTCTCTAGGAAACTCTTAATCTCTCTCTAGGGTTGTGTATCTTTTGTTTCCTTGAATACAAATGAGAGAAAAAGATGTATTTATAGTGCTTAGATGATAGCCCTATCAAATACAAGAATTTGGCTTCAAAAATGAGTCAAATCGGACTCCAAATGAGTGAGATAAGGCCAAATTACGAAACAGGGTCGGAGCATTGCGCTGGTCGTCGGCACAGCCACACCAGCGCCACACCAGCGCCACATCTCTGGACCAATAGCGCTGGTCGAGTAGCGCTGGTCACCAGCGCAAGAACACCAGCGCATAGGCGCGACAGCGCAACAGCTCGAGATTCGAGCGCTCCGAAACATGACCAAACGACATCGAAACCTTTCGTATAATATATCGTTGGAAAGGTATGGAAGTCTACTTTCTACTCCAATTTATGGAATAACATTTAAATGTCTGTAGAAAAAGTTATGGTCAAAGGAGTGACCAAAGGTCAGAAACGGACAACAACAGAGTTGCCATGTTTTGGTGGTCACTTTGGAGATTTCAAAACCAATCCAAACGGTCATGAAATATTATGAATAATATATCATTGGAAAGGTATGAGTGTCTAGTTTGTCCAGAATTTTACAAAACTCAATTTGAAACTTTGTGTAAAAAGTTATGGTCATAAGACCATACAAAGGTCAGTTTTGAAAAACATTTAAATCATTGAAATCCAATATTTTGAACCTAGACACTTTACTCCAATCAACCAAACCAAATCTAACACTTATCCAAGAGAAGAATGAGACCTTCTCAAGTGGTCAACCATCGCGCTAAGACATGCACACCATCGTGCAAGCGCGGACGTTTCCGATCACACAAACGGAAACGAATTACACCACACTTAAGACTAACATGAAGTGCAAGTGTGGTTGTGAATATATAACATGCATGGGAAAGGATAACATCAAGAAAAATCACCAAGCATGTGACACACAAAAGATAAGCAATATATGAAAATGCATAAGAGTGATGATAAAGCATGTAAGCACACAATTAAGAGAAACACAAATGCAATCATATAAATGCAATGAAAGTGACTGTGTGCTAAAAGACATAGACGCACAAATCAATGAAACACATATGCATGGTAACAAATGCAAGATAGATAAAGATGCATGCAAGTGTGTGTGTGCACCTAATCTCTTCAAGAATCAAGGTCAAGTGATATACCTTTTGAAGCTCTTGATCTTGAAGTCACCGGGATGCTTGGAAGCTTGCCTTGATAATCATCAAGATGACCTAAGCTACCCACAACACAATCATCCCCAATGTGGTATGTCATGAAATAAGCCAATCAAAAAATAGAGGTCCTTACAATCTCCCCCTTTGGCTATTTCATGACAAAATACCACTCACAAAATAATTCTCACAATACACAAAATAAAGCTATTGGTCAACAAAAGTGTATTCTACGTTACAAAGAGAGAAACCTAAGAATCTAAGTCTTCAAGGTCTTCAATCTCTTCGTAGATCATCATACCTACACACAATAGCAAGAAAGCACTTTTCCAAGAACAAGTGCATGTGAGGTGAACAAACATAAAAAGCATTTGCACTCAATAAAGCAATACAAAACAGTGCATGTGCAATGCTCCCCCTAAAAGGTTACTCTCTCTCAAACTTCTCCCCAAAGCATACACAATGCTCCCCCTATATCTCTCAAGACTTCTCCCCCTTTTTGTCATGAGATAGGCAAAGGAGCTCCCCCTATTGGGTTGCTTTAGCAAAGAGAGCTATTAGCACAAAATGAATTTGCATAATCATATAAACGAACTTTATGCAACTCAAGTAATTGAGAGAGATTCAAGGAGATTTTATTCACAGAAAAGTGTGTGTGTGTAAAAGTTGCTTAGCATGTAATACAAGCACTATTAAGCTCATGCATAAGAATCAATCAAAGCAACAATCAACGGGTTTTCCAAATGAAGTCAAACCAATTAGAGCCCTGTTGTTATGACAAGAAGATATATATCCAAGCATTTGTGTGCAGAGTGTACTAATCACATCAAAAAAATATATCATCTTTTCTACATTGCAAGACACATCATCAATCAACAATTTTGAGGTCTTTATTAAGCAATGCATCACACACATCATCAAACACATTTCAACTTTTCTGTTTTTCTCCTTTATCCTAGAAAGCATGTATTTCTGTTTATCATGCTAATGTAACTCTCTTGAAGGCTTTCACTCGGTTTCAAATGAGTAGCCATTTCCTACATTGGGCGGCTGCACGTCATATTGCCAGTAGCCCTTTTTCAAGAGAGAGCTTAAGAATGCATATCAAAGAATCATGAACATGGAGAATAATTTGAGGTCAATCACATGTACTAACAAGTAGAACATTCCTCAAATGGATAAGCACACTCAAGCAAAAATAGAAATCATGCAGTACATGCTAGGCAACCGTGCAAGGTGTTATTAAAAACATTATTAAAGCATTAATCAATGTTATTCACCAAGCATTCTCAAACAATCATAAAAGAGCATAAAAGAAGTTAACTTTTTGCATATGGCAATTCATGCAAGTTTGCTCTCTTTGCTTGAGCTCCCCTTATTGGGGTCAATTCCAACCAAGTCAATGGGAGGCATGAGCCCCTATAGACTTACCAAGTCCATTGGACATAGTAGCATCTACGGGTATCACATTTGCACAATGGCAAGCAGGTTCATTCTTTCTAGCCCACCTAGGTTCCACTTTAACATTTCTAGTGGTCATAGACATGTTTCTAAGATCCCTAGGTTCATGCAAACTTGCCCTCTTTTTCAACCGTTTTTCTTTCATGCTCTCTAATCTACACCTCTTAATGTATTTAAAGCAATTTGGTCTTAAGTGACCAATCATACCACAAAAATGACAAGTAGGTACAAAGTAAGAGTTTATACCATTGCATTGAGATCTCATCGAGGCATTGCCATGTTGATGAGGTTGTCTTTGATGGTGCATCGGTTTGCTTCTCTTTGGAGCTTGAGCCGATTGGTGGCACCTTTGTGGTCTAGCTTGTTGAGGTGGTTGAGCCGGTTGAACATGCCTTCTTGATTGAACTTGTTTCTTGTGATCACCTTCTTTCCTCATAGTTGGTTTGTTGGAGGAGGTGATAGATTTCTCAAGGACTTGTCCTTTCTTCTTGGATTGCCTAGGCTTTGGTTGAGATGCCAAGGCTTGTGTGGACTTTCCTTGAGTTGAAGGTTGCTTGGATGAAGCTTTGCTCTTGCCTTGAGCTTGAGGTTGTTTGACCTTGGCCTTCTTTAATTCTTCAAGGCACCTCATCTCTCTTTCCTTGAAAATCCTCAAGGAGTTTTCTTTGTTGGCAAGCTCATCTTTCATTGCCTTCATCCGTTGGTGGCAATCTTCAATCTCCTTCTCATACTCGGACACATCAATCACATCCATCTTCAAGGAGTCATCCATGTCCGAACCCGAAGTCATCTTAGCAAGTGAACTTCTTGCCTCTTCAAGTTCTTTCTCCATCATCACTTCATTCACTTTGATAAGTGACACTTCCTCATCTAAGTGAGTCAATTTAGTTCTTAGATGGAGATTCTCTTCACTCAACCTCAAAACTACATCATTCTTCTTCTTCAAACACTTTCGAAGATAGTCAATAAATTCTTGATAGTCAACCACACTATCACTCGAGTTTCCAGAGCAAGTACTCTCTTGATCAAAGCTTCTCCCACTTGTGCTTTCATGGGTCATGTCATCAATGCTAGCTTCTCTCAAACTTGCTCCTCTTTGGTCTCCACTCATCAAGTCACCCTTCTTGAATTCTTCAAGTGACAAACACTTGGTGACGGTTTGAGCTTCTTCTTGGTAGGAGACCGGAAAGGCGAAGTAGTTATTCCCACGTTTAATCGAGCTTGTGGAACATCCTTCAACTACTTCAACTTCGCTATTACTCCAAGTAGAGATCATAGCTTCCCCTCCCTTCTTGGACGGGGTCATCTTCTTTTCCTCATTCACCTTAGAGGTCATTCTCTTCTTATGAGATTTCATGAATCTCCTAAATCTCCCAATCATGAAAGTCACCTCCTCATCGGAGTCATTTTCCTTCCTCTCCATTTTTGAGGTCAAGTTACCCTCTAACATCTCAATGCCACTCATAGTGTTTAATGAATGAGATGAATGCAAATGAATGCAATGAACAAAATGCACACAAATGCAAGACACACAAATATGGCAAGGATCTCCTAAGTATGTCTAGGAACCCGCTCTGATACCAATTGAAAATATATACTTGCGTGTGTCTAAACAACCTAGAGGGGGGGTGAATGGGTTGTTAATCCGATTAGTTACCAAAATTTCGGATTAGTCAATATTCAAAAATAAACCCAAAATAACAAACAATAATCAAGTGTAATATGTGCGGAATTTAAATAACACTTGATATTTACGTGGAAACCCTCACGGGAAAAAACCACGGGCTGATATGTGCGCCACACACGGTCCTCGAATCCACTATATGTAATGATGATTACAACCCTAGGTTGACCTCTAGTCACACCATTCTCAGTTACTAATCCACCACTACTACCCGCAGGCCTTTTATAGCAAACCTAGACCAATTACTTGAGCACTACACACTGGTAGCCACAAGACTTTCCTTGCTTGTGCAACTTCACCTAGAAGCCACAAGACTTTGACTCATGAAGAGAATCAACAACCTATGTGAATATGTGATGATATTCAAGATGCAAATAATGCTAGGCTACACTAAATGCTTAACTAGATGTTATAATGCAAATCAACATCCTAGTTATCAACAAAGCCTACATGCACATACATGAGGTCTCAATTAGTTGTAGAGATTTCTAACAACCTAATTGTCAACAAACAAAGCCAATTCAACACATGTTGTCAATAATCATGGCAATGACAATAAATGCAATTAACAAGTGCAATCAAGGAATTGTCAATCAAAATGCCAATCAACACATGTTGTCAATGAACATGGCTAGGACTATAAATGCAATAAACAAATGCAATCAATGAGTCCTACACATCAATGTCTAAATGAAAATCACAAAGACTTAGCTAGATGTTATCAATCACAAAACAATCCTAGCTATCAAACAATGTCAACATGTCCAAACATGTGAACTCAATTAGTTGTAGAGAATTTCTAACAACATAATTGTCAATTAAATCCACAAGAACATTCGATTAAGCTTGACTAGATAAATAAACATTAATCTATCAACCTAATCATCAACCAATTTGTAAGGATTCCCATTGTTGATTGGCTTATTTCGTAGACAAACCACATATTGGGGATTTGAATTGTAAGGGTAGTTAGGTGATTGAAGATCATGCTCAAAGGACATTTTCAAGACCTCAAGGGAAGAAGCACTCCAAAGGTATAATTCTCAGTGTTTCTTGTAATGAAGAGAAATAGATGCACACACACACAACACTTGCATAATTCTTCTTATTGTATGATTGTGTGTCCGTATTATGTGTGTATTAATGTTCATTTAATTTCTCTTCTTGCATTCTCTGTTGATTGCATCATGTATAGAAGGTGATGCATTGTGGTTGTTATGGCCGCTGTTCACCCGCCCTACAGGCGCTCTACGAACAGCGGTCAAAAGGGGTTTTGAGCAATTTGCTCTTGGCCGCTCTACAGCCGCCCTACGTAGAGCGGTGCCACTGGTCGATTTAATTGACCGCTCTTCACCCGCTGTTCAACCGCTCTACGTAGAGCGGGTGAACAGCGGTTCTTAACCCGAGAGCAACCGCTCCTAGGTCGCCTGGAACTCGCCCTACGTAGGGCGATCATGAAGAACTTTGTTCTTCATTTCCCAGGTGGACCGCTGTTCAACCGCCCTACGTAGAGCGGGTGAACAGCGGTCAAGGCATATCTTCTGCAAACTTTTCAAAACGACGTCATTTCATCTAGGGGTCCTATTTAAGTATCATCTTCTTCCTTGCTCGTTCTTAAGAGCTCAAAATCAGACCTTAGAGTGAGAAACTCAAACCCTAGAGAGAGAAAGCTTCAATCTTGCTTCTTTAACTCTCCAAACCCAAAACCCATGTGCATCTAACATGTTTCATGCATCAATCTTCCATGGGTCTTCTTCATTTATGACTTGGTAAGTAGAACAAACACCACATCTTCATTTATTGTTCTATCTTAGTCAAGACATGTCTTTTATTGCTTAGTTTAGCAAATCTTCACTTTTATTGCATATTTAGTGAAGTTATGACATGATTGGGTTTTGTTTGTGGTAGCTTACATGATTAGGATGATTTTCCCTAAATAGCTAACCCTAGAACATTCTTGTACAATTGGTTGATGATTAGGTTGATAGATTAATGTTTATTTATCTAGTCAAGCTTAATTGAATGTTCTTGTGGATTTAATTGACAATTATGTTGTTAGAAATTCTCTACAACTAATTGAGTTCACATGTTTGGACATGTTGACATTGTTTGATAGCTAGGATTGTTTTGTGATTGATAACATCTAGCTAAGCTTTATGATATGTCATTTAGCTTTTGATATCTAGGATTGATTTCATTGATATATCATCATTCTAGGTAAGCATATAGAGTTGCCTTGCTCTTGTTGCATTTTGAGTATTTCATATATTCACTTAGGTTGTTTTCTCTTCATTGAGAACTAAGTCTTGTGTTGCTTCCGGGATTAGGTTGCATAAATCACAAGCATTGGGACTAGGTTCACTTATACCGGGATTAGGTAGGTGTGTGATTACTTCCGGGATTAGGTTGTAATCGTTTTTCACATTTAGTGGATTCGAGGTTCAAGTGTGGCTCACTTACATAGCCCGTGGTTTTTCCCGTGAGGGTTTCCACGTAAATATCAAGTGTCTTTTAATTTCCGCACCATATTACACTTGCTTTTGTATTTTGACTAGTGGAGGGTTTTTTCGTAATCTTGACCATTAACGAAAATTTGGTAAAATTGGGTAAAATCTATTCACCCCCCCCTCTAGATTAATATTGAACACACCATAATTTGTTTCACAATTTTACAAGAATGTTCTAGGGTTAGCTATTTAGGGAAAATCATCCTAATCATGTAAGCTACCACAAACAAAACCCAATCATGTCATAACTTCACTAAATATGCAATAAGAGTGAAGATTTGCTAAACTAAGCAATAAAAGACATGTCTTGACTAAGATAGAACAATAAATGAAGATGTGGTGTTTGTTCTACTTACCAAGTCATAAATGAAGAAGACCCATGGAAGATTGATGCATGAAACATGTTAGATGCACATGGGTTTTGGGTTTGGAGAGTTAAAGAAACAAGCTTGAAGCTTTCTCTCTCTAGGAAACTCTTAATCTCTCTCTAGGGTTGTGTATCTTTTGTTTCCTTGAATACAAATGAGAGAAAAAGATGTATTTATAGTGCTTAGATGATAGCCCTATCAAATACAAGAATTTGGCTTCAAAAATGAGTCAAATCGGACTCCAAATGAGTGAGATAAGGCCAAATTACGAAACAGGGTCGGAGCATTGCGCTGGTCGTCGGCGCAGCCACACCAGCGCCACACCAGCGCCACATCTCTGGACCAATAGCGCTGGTCGAGTAGCGCTGGTCACCAGCGCAAGAACACCAGCGCATAGGCGCGACAGCGCAACAGCTCGAGATTCGAGCGCTCCGAAACATGACCAAACGACATCGAAACCTTTCGTATAATATATCGTTGGAAAGGTATGGAAGTCTACTTTCTACTCCAATTTATGGAATAACATTTAAATGTCTGTAGAAAAAGTTATGGTCAAAGGAGTGACCAAAGGTCAGAAACGGACAACAACAGAGTTGCCATGTTTTGGTGGTCACTTTGGAGATTTCAAAACCAATCCAAACGGTCATGAAATATTATGAATAATATATCATTGGAAAGGTATGAGTGTCTAGTTTGTCCAGAATTTTACAAAACTCAATTTGAAACTTTGTGTAAAAAGTTATGGTCATAAGCCCATACAAAGGTCAGTTTTGAAAAACATTTAAATCATTGAAATCCAATATTTTGAACCTAGACACTTTACTCCAATCAACCAAACCAAATCTAACACTTATCCAAGAGAAGAATGAGACCTTCTCAAGTGGTCAACCATCGCGCTAAGACATGCACACCATCGTGCAAGCGCGGACGTTTCCGATCACACAAACGGAAACGAATTACACCACACTTAAGACTAACATGAAGTGCAAGTGTGGTTGTGAATATATAACATGCATGGGAAAGGATAACATCAAGAAAAATCACCAAGCATGTGACACACAAAAGATAAGCAATATATGAAAATGCATAAGAGTGATGATAAAGCATGTAAGCACACAATTAAGAGAAACACAAATGCAATCATATAAATGCAATGAAAGTGACTGTGTGCTAAAAGACATAGACGCACAAATCAATGAAACACATATGCATGGTAACAAATGCAAGATAGATAAAGATGCATGCAAGTGTGTGTGTGCACCTAATCTCTTCAAGAATCAAGGTCAAGTGATATACCTTTTGAAGCTCTTGATCTTGAAGTCACCGGGATGCTTGGAAGCTTGCCTTGATAATCATCAAGATGACCTAAGCTACCCACAACACAATCATCCCCAATGTGGTATGTCATGAAATAAGCCAATCACAAAATAGAGGTCCTTACATATATGTACACATATAGATTTCGGCCACCACTTTTTAAGAACTAGGGTTTTTGGTGCAGGATTTTTCTTCTTCTTCTTCTTCTCAACTCATAGTTAGAGATCTATTATTCTACTAAAAACAAAAAGGAACATTGATTATTCTTTGATTGTGTTCTAGTTGCTTGTTCATCAATAAGCTTGTGAATACTATATCGATCAAGGTTCACGCGAGTTTCGATCATACGATTGAGAACTCAAAAGTGACCGGAATAATCTTAGGTTCCTTTAGATTGTTTTTGGGACTAACGAATCAAGAAAAGTTTGTTTAAATCCAATCACAGGTTTGCAATTCAAAGAGAAGGGAGACCACGCTCCTAGGTGATCCACGTTCTTGCTAGGATTGAAGATCTTGCGGATTACCATCGGCAAAGCAAATCCACTTTATGAAAATAACTTACACACTCAAAGCTATCAACACTATGACATCCACTTCAAGCTATCAAATGCTAATCACCTCTCAAAGGCCTAGTGAATTACCTAGCCTACTCTCTATCCAAGATGTATCCCACACCTCTAGAGAGCAACTTCCTATCCAAGACTAAAAAGCCTCTAGGAAGATTTCCTTGCTTAGTAATCTAGATCAAGAGATCCTAGTTAAGCTATCCTAGCTCAACCATCCGGAGTATTAAACTCCTTGCTAAGACTTCTTGCTTAGTTATCCGAATCACCTTGATTCTAACTAAGGCTTCTTGCTTGGCTATCCAGAAACCTTTCCTAGCCAAGTCTTCTTGCTCAAGTTAAAGGCTTCACTTACCTTGACAAGAGACTTCAACCTATTACAAGGCAATGATCTAGGTGATGCAAATGATGCGAGCACACACAAATAGAGTAAGTAAATCAAACACACTCTATGAACATGCTTAATGATAATCTAGAAAATACTATCAACACACAATCACAAATCTATCTAGAAATCAAAGCATGTCAAAAACAATAAGAACAAGATTAGGATATTCAATATATGTCACAAAAACCTTAGTTCTTATATCAAGAAATTGAATCTAGAAGATAACATGAAGCACATCATACAATCAATTTCTAGAAGCAATATCAATCAAAATCAAGTATAGCAAAAATATGTTTAATAGAAATCACAAAGCTAAAATCAATTAACTAATCAATCAACTAATCAATCATACATCCCTAGCATATGATCTAACATACTTCTCAACATATTTCAACAATCAATTAGAAAGAATCGTAAAGATGATCAAGTGAAATTGAAAGAGAAGAAGATTCACATACAACCAATAAGCCTCAGACAGAAATCAGAGTGCTGTGAAAAATGACAAAGTCAAATGGCTCTGAAAATGCTTGGGGTTTGTAGCTCTCGTTGAGACCAACAATTTTGGCATTTGAATCACTCGATTCCGAGTTCGTATGAAGAGGTTATGATCAAAGTAAGTCAACAAAAACTCTTGAACATTTCTGCAGAATTTCCAATTTGATGATGTTCAAGTTCTTAGAAATGGAGGCAAGAGAAGGCATTTAAAGGAAGGAGAAAAGGGGCATTTTTGTCCAACAAACACAAGCCAAACCAGCCTTGTCCCCGTGTGGGGCACGTATGCCACACGGGACCAGAGGGCATGTTGGGCCATGTGGCATACGGCCTCCACAAGTGGATGGCCATGGTGCTCCTCCCGCGCACCTCTCACGTTCTTCAGCCGTATTTGGGCATCCAAACTCCGATTTCGAATCCGTTTTTGGATTATGAATCATGACTCCCTCACACACAACAAAGACTATGAAAATTTGACAAATGGTTGAGAATTCATCTCGGAAAATGATGACGAACACAACTCAACGAATGAGAACGAAAAGTAGCGTAGCTACATCGTTTGGACTTGAAACTAAACGAATGAGTAACTGAAATGACCGGAACTCAATAAGGAATCAAATAAGATCATGTTCAAGTCCAAAACACAAGAAACACAAACAAATAAACACTATGCAACACAAGCATGCCATATCTAAGCGATAGTGAGAAAACATGCAATTCTACAAGATTGTTAACGATGAGATAAATGCATGTGCAAACTAAATGTGTGTGAAAGTGTTATACCAAATGTTTGAACTATGATGCAGGGACACACATGTATGAATTGTGTGTGTGTGCGCTAACGCCTTGTAAGAGGAAGAAGAATCTTGATACCTTATCATCCAATTAAGCGATGTTCCCCTTGAAGACGATATTTGCACAAGATGTTGCTTCTTCACTTTTGAGGCTCATTTTTTCCAAGAAACATTTAAGCAACTACTACTACAAATATAGAGAGTTTTGCAATGGAATCAAGCCAATACAAATAAAAGATCTTACAGGATGCAACATTCAAGCCAGTAAAGCAGAAAAGAAGACACTTCAACGTTGAGCGGAATGCTGCTGTCCAGGAAGAGGTTGACAAGCTCTTGAAGGCCGGGTTGATCAGGGAATCCCGGTACCCCGAATGGATTGCCAACGTGGTCATGGTGACCAAATCTAACGAGAAGTGGTGGATGTGTGTGGATTACACCGATCTCAACCGGGCTTGCCCCAAGGATAGCTTCCATCTACCTAAGATCGATCAGCTCATTGACTCCACTGTAGGGAACAAGCTCCTAAGCTTCATGGATGCTTTCTCGGGGTACAATCAAATTATGATGCATCCTTCAGATCAGGACAAGACTAGCTTCATCACCGCACAAGGCCTCTACTGCTATAAGGTAATGCCCTTTGGACTCAAAAATGCAGGTGCCACCTACCAACGTATGTTGAACAAACTATTCAAGGAACAAATAGGGAGATCCATGGAGGTTTACATAGATAACATGATTACAAAATCCCCAGAAGCCGGACAACATATTGGGGACTTAAGCCAGACTTTCTAGATAATAAGGTAGAACCAGATGAGGTTGAACCCCGCTAAATGTGCATTCGGGGTAACTGCAGGCAAATTCTTAGGATTCATGGTGCATGAGAGGGTAATTGAGGCTAATCCTGAGTAGATCAAAGCCATTCTAGATCTCAAGTCCCCTACAATCCTCAAGCAGGCACGATGATTAACCGGACGAATAGAAGCCCTGAACTGGTTCATATCCCGCTCCACAGATAAATGTCTCCCATTTTTCAAAGTCATCAAGCAGGGGAAGAAGATGAAGTGGGATGAGCAAAGCGAGCAGGCTTTTCAAGCTTTAAAGAAATACTTGTCAAATCCGCCACTACTGGTAAAGCCGACCCCGGGGGAAGAGCTCCTACTCTACCTAGCAGTTTCTGAAGTTGCTACTAGTGGAGCTTTGGTGAAAGAATGCAATGACGGGGTACAGAAACCAATCTACTATGTGAGCTGGGCTTTTACTAAGTCCGAGAAAAACTACACTCTACTAGAGGAGCTCACCTACGCCTTGGTGACCACGTCCAGAAAGCTCCGGCCTTATTTTCAAGCTCACACCATCGCGGTCGTCACTGATCAACCATTGAGACAATTCCTCTAGAGGCCGGTGTAGGGAAAAATACACCGTAAAAGTACACGCAGCGGAAGCGAGACTAAAAATAATAGTTTAGTAGCTTTTAAAAAAATTTCCTTTATGAACCTTAAACCCTTTTAATCAATTAAAGATATATAACATATAACAAAAGAAGAATACCTTTTGTCGCGTGATCCGATTGACTTACGTCGATGGTAATCCGCAAGATCTTCAATCCTAGCACGAACGTGGATCACCTAGGAGCGTGGTCTCCCTTTTCTTTGAATTGCAAGCCTGTGATTGGATAAAACAAACTTTTCTTTTATTCGTTAGTCACAAAAACAATCTAAAGAAACCTAAGATTATTCCGGTCACTTTTGACTTCTCAATCTTATGATCGAAACTCGTGTGAACCTTGATCGATGTAGTATTCACAAGCTTATTGATGAATCAGCAAATAGAATACCATCAAAGAATAATCTATGTTTCTTTTTGTTTTAGTAGAATAAAAGCTCTCTTTCTATGAGTTGAGAAGAAGAAGAAAAATAAAATTCTGCACACCAAAAGAACTTAGTGTGGCCGAAAATTATAAGTGTCCTTATATATGTGGCAAAATTTTTCTCTTCCTTTTTCCTAGGGTGGCCGAAATCTCTAGCCAAAAATAGACTAGGGTTGCCGCAATTCTAAAAAAAACAGGAGTTTGAATTGCACCATAATTCCTATTTTGTTTAAGACTTCCAAACCCTAATCAAACTCATAAATCTTTTATTCCTTTATTTGACTAAAATAAAAAGACTTCTTATTTGATTAAATAAATAAAATTAATTATTTATTTCCTTGTCAAACAAGTCTTTCAATTTAAGTATACTACTACCAATAGTAAACCAATAGGAATCATATTTCCTAATCAGAAAAGATTTGTTTCTTAATTAAACAATTAATTAATAAATTAATTAGTTCTTATTTAATTAAACAATGAAAACAAAATAATATTTAAGGTTATTTAATCACCTTGCCGCCCCATATAAAAATATTGGGCCAAATATTATTTTCTTATTTCATTTAATCCATAGGACTTTAAATAAAAAGCCCACATGTGAACTAGACCCATTCTTACTAAAAGAAACAAGCCCACATGTCATCCATTAATATATAAATATAATTGAGCAGCCCATTACATAAATAATGTGCAAATTATATTCTTAATATATTAAATGCAATTCTAGATGGACCCTAAATTGGTCTGGTAGAATATATCAAGTGATCCATGCAAGTCCGTGTGGATTGGGGATCCTGGCGGGCTATCTAAATTTAAGCTTCAATAGACATAACCTAATCACAATCAACAAATGATTCACTTAGATCCGATCCATTAATTTTAACTCATTCCACTAAAGAGCTAAAATTGAACTCTTAAATAAAGACAGAAAAGGAAGATGTTTCCTCATTCATACCCTAGACAATCATATTGGTGATAGTGTATCCTCGTGATTAATATCAGTAATCGCCAAGAGTTCATAGACCGCCTATAACTCTCCAAGTTACCATATTTACTCATATGACCACATTTTGAACTTGGATATTTTGACTTGTCCAGAAGCCATGTTTTCAATAGACACTATCGAAAACTCAACATTGAGATTTAATATCCAATTACCTCAAAACATCCATATGATGATATTATACTCTCATTCGATAAACGGAGCCACGATGTCCATATCTATAAATGAAGTCCTCTATCAATTAACAAATGAATATAACCAAACTATCGAGGATAGACTATGCAATATAATCGTACTCATTGATAGCTCAAATGATATCACTTGCAACCATAAGTCCATCATTTATCTCAGGATTAAGATAGACTCTCCGATTGTCCTAATAATGAAATTACTTTTATCTACTGACGGTTATAGATAAAGTATTTCATTGTGATCCTGTTCAATGCACCCAGTGCACTAGATTCTTTTGCTCGAAGACACTCCGATGATTTTAGACTCATCATATCTCATTTGATCCCACTCAAATGCTAGCAAAAGAATTCTACAACTTTAACAAGATAAAGGTGTCCAACCTTTAACTTAAGTTGTGAACAATATTCAAGACTAACTAAAGAATTGTGTCTACCACATACATATCCAGATGTACGAACAATTCTTCTTTTCTCATAGTCTTTAGACCTTATGATTATTTACTTTGACAATTATTAAACTATAAATGCTATAAGATTTGTTTAAACCAGAAATCACTTTATTAATATGAAAAAGATTGTTAATTACAATATTATACTCTTGCTATTGAGCATAATCCTAACAGCCGGATGTATCAGGCAGATTGGTTATGTTGGCCTTAGAGCTCACCCAGTTCGATATCAGGTACAAAGCAAGGACTACAATCAAAGCCCAAGCCCTGGCTGACTTCATAGTGGAATTCTACACAATTCCGAGTCCGGGTCAATCAGTAGACACGGATCTGGAGCAAACCAATCCGGAATGGCCTGAAGACAGTAAGATTTAGGTTCTTTACACAGATGGAGCTTTAAACCAGTCGGGATGCGAAGCCAGGATCATCTTGATCGACCCCGCTGGAGCTGAGTGTAGTCATTGTTTCAGGTTTGAGTTCAGAGCTACCAAAAACGAAGCGGAGTATGAAGCTCTATTAGCAGGAATGAAAGTAGCTAGAACAAGTACCCAAAGAGAGGAACCATTGTGTAGATGTCCTGGCTAAAATTGCTACAGGAGAAGGACCTGCTCTACTAAAAAGAGTACCCCTCCAATTAGTTCCTTTCTCCAGTATAGCTAAGGAGGCAGAGGTCCTTCCCGTGAGCCGCCCCCCATGCTGGATGGATCCAATGGCAAATTATCTCCAAAGTGGCATTCTCCCTATAGACCCGGATCAAGCCCGCCGGCTCAAAAGGGTAGCTACTCGATACTGCTTGGTGGAAGGATGCCTATACCGTAAGGGGAAATCTCTCCCTCTACTCAGATGTCTCCATCCCGATGACGTACACTGGGCGCTCAACTAGGTGCATTCAGGGGACTGTGGTAACCATGTATCAGGGGAAACTTTGGCTTACCAGGTAATCAGGATGGGCTACTGCTGGCCGACTATACACTAGGATGCAAGGCAGTTTGCGCGATCCTGCGAAGCTTGTCAAAAAACAGCAAACCTCCATCATCTCCCACCAGAAAAGCTCTCATCTATCAGTACTCCCTACCCCTTTGCTATCTGGGGACTAGACTTGATCGGGCCGCTTCTCACTGCACCCGGCCAAGCCAAACATGTAGTAGTGGAGATAGATTATTTTACTCTGTGGGTAGAAGCCAAGGCCCTCACCCGGATAACTGAAGAAAAAACCACCAACTTTGTCAAGGAGAACATTGTCTGCTGATTTGGCACCCCGATGGCCATCATAACTGACTTGGGAATGTAGTTTGACAACGCCAACTTCAGGAAATTCTGTGAAGACCGGAACATCAACCTTCGTTTTGCATCAGTGGCTCATCCTCAAACCAATGGGCTAGTTGAAGCTACCAACAAGACCATTAAGAAGCTCCTAAAGAAGAAGCTCTAACAGAATAAAGGTTTATGGGTTGCAGAGTTACCCAATGTACTGTGGGCTTACAGAACAACCAGGTGAACTGCAACAGGAAAGACTCTTTACTCCCTAGTGTTCGGAACAAAAGCATTCTTACCCATTGAGCATAAACTCATATCTTTCCGGGTCCAAAATTATGAGCCGGAAGACAATGAGGCCAAATTGAGAGCTAGCTTGGACTTACTGGAGGAAAGACAAAGTAAGGTCGTTGAGAAGGTTGCTATATATCAGAGCAAGATAGCTCGACATTTCAACAAAAAGGTAAGGATCCGAAATTTCAAAGAAGGAGACTTAGTCCTCAGGAAAGTAACTCAGAACACACGAAGAAGGTCTGACGGGGTGCTAGCTCCAAACTGGGAAGGTCCATACTTGATTAAGGCATTGCTCTGGGGTGGAGCTTACAAGCCGGAAGACATGGAGGGATACCCAGTGGATCACACTTGGAACGCCGATCACCTCAGGAAATTCTACCCTTAGAAATTTAGGTCATATCAGCGGGAATGCTCACACCGATTTCATATTGTACTAATTAAAGAAATTCAATAAAAGCAGTTTCTTCTCCCATATGGTTCTCCTGTGTTCAATGTTCGAAGTCTCCTACTTGATTCTCCAGTATCTCCTACTTGTACTTCGCCATTACTGACTTGCCATTTCAAGACCAGGAAATAGCCTCAGGGCGCTCTTGCTGCCTTGGTCGGGGAATACCCTCCTCTAAGAAGCCTGGTGCTAAAATGGTCTTAGTTGCCTACTAGGACAAACTTACAGTAAGATCGGGATGCCTCAGGGTATCTGGATCCTTACTTCGCCATTTCAAGACCAGGAAATAGCCTCAAGGCGCTCCTGCTGCCTTGGTCGGGGAATACCCTCCTCCAAGAAGCCTAGTGCTAAAATGGCCTTAGTTGCCTACCAGGACAGATTTAAAGTAAGATCGGGATGCCTCAGGGTACCTGGATCCTTACTTCGCTATTTCAAGACCAGGAAATAGCCTCAGGGTGCTCCTGCTGCCTTGGTCAGGGAATACCCTCCTCCAAGAAGCCTGGTGCTAAAATGGCCTTAGTTGCCTACCAGGAAAGACTTACAGTAAGATCGGGATGCCTCAGGGTACCTGGATCCTTACTTCACCATTTCAAGACCAGGAAATAGCATCAGGGCGATCCTGTTGCCTTGGTCAGGGAATACCCTCCTCTAAGAAGCCCGGTGCTAAAATTGCCTTAGTTGCCTACCATGACAGACTTACAGTAAGATCGGGATGCCTCAGGGTACCTGGATCCTTACTTCACATTTCAAGACCATGAAATAGCCTCAGGGCACTCTTGCTGCCTTGGTCGGGGAATACCCTCCTCCAAGAAGCCTGGTGCTAAAATGGCCTTAGTTGCCTACCAGGACAGACCTACAGTAAGATCGGGATGCCCCGTCGGGATACCTAGTCCTTTATGCCTTCACTTTCTAACCCAACAGAGGATCAACATGTCAAGTTGTTTTAAGCCTCAGGTTACCCCAACAAATGATCAACAAGTCAAGTTGTTTTAAGCCTCGGGTTACCCCAACAGAGGATCAACAAGTCAAGTTGTTTTAAGCCTTGAATTACCCCGACAGAGGATCAACAGTCAGAGGGGATCTAGAAGTTTATCTTCATCAAGTCAAATTGTTGCAAGTATCAGGTTTCCTCGACAGGATGCTCTACACTTTATACTATTACAGGTTTATGAGAGCCCGATTAAAGGAGGATATGACCAGAGTCAGATCTCATTGATTCCTACGATTACAAGATATAAGCATCTTATGCTTTGTTTTGTCTTAGTACAACTACTCATTCGGGGTCAATTACTCACAGTCTATATGCTTTAAAATTCTTTCTAAGTTAGAAGAACAAGCAAGAAACAGTATGAATCAGAAAAATGAAGCTGTTATATTAATAGGTCGAGGTGCCTAGCTATCAATTCGGGCTAAAAAAAAAAAAGGTCAGATCACTCTTCCAGAAAGTCAGGTTACTCCTCATTCTACTCCTCTAGCTACTTCCCTTGGCTGGCTGCTTCCACCCTTGTACTAGCAGCTTTGGCATTATCCAGGGTCCCTTCAACAGCTGGATCTTCCTTTTGGACAGCAGCGCCCTCCTCCACAACAACAAACTGAATCTGGGTCCCTTTAGCTACAAAGACCCTGGACCTATCTGGCTCCTCATCCTTCTCCACCAGGACCACTCTGGGAGTAGTCACGAGGTCCACTACTTGATCTTCTTAGATGCAGGGATCCTGGACTACTTCCTCTGCTATTCCAGCCCCTGATCAGTTTGAGCCGCATCTTGTGTGGGAGCTTCTGCTTCTTGATCTCCACCTGCTAACTAGGCAGCCTTTGCCATTATTTGTTCCCAGTCCCAGTTCAAGTTTGCTTCAAGGTCGAAGGGAGGGGGCAAAGCTGTGGCTACTTCATAACAGGCTGTGAAATAGCCATCCTCAAATGAAGGCCCCTATTGAGCCTCCAGATCTGCTATGGCATCCCGCAGAAGCTGGTTCTCATCAAGCAGTAGCTTCTTCTCAACTTTCAAGCGCTCCCTCTCCTCTCTACAGTGCAAGGACTTGACGATTTCCGTGTCTAAGCAGCACTCAAGGCGCCTAATAACCACCAAGCCCTTCTGCCTCACTTCTTCAGATTCCTTGGCCTCCTGAAGCAAAGGGGCCACACTCTGCTAAGTCTGAACCAACTCCTGTTGAGTGTCTTCCAGCTTCGCTTGGAGGCCGATGTAAGCTTCTCTCAAAGTCAGCAGCTGCCTCTCCATGGCCAGGGCAAACTTGAAGCCCTGCAAAAAGAGAGAAAGTTAGTTTTTTGCCGAAAGAAAGAAATAAATAGTGAGAAAGAAGTAGAAGTTTACCTCACCCAGAACCGATGCCCCCTTGGTGACCAAGATGTCTGAAGGAAGCTTGGCCATATCCATCAAACTTCCACCAGGGCATGAGGCTGCAAATCGGGATACCACTTCGTCAAAGGTAGTACCCCCTGATCCCGATCCTGATCCCGATCCCGATCCCAATCCAGAGGGAAAATCAGCAGGAGGAGTATGAAGGAAGGCAGCTTCTCCCCTATCCGCACTTCTAGCACGGTCTTTGGAGGATGCTGCGGAAAGAGAGGCAGCAGATAGCTTCTTGGCAGCAGGAGGAACTCGGCCTTTTTTCTGAGCTTGCTTCCCAGATTACCGGGCTTTAGCTGCTCGAGCAAGCATCTCCTTGATTTTTGAACGTGAGGGGGGAGCAGTAGAAAGTCGAACAGGAGTCTTAACCCTCGATCCAGCTGGAATGGGACGGGGTGTGACAAGACCAGTAGAAGCCTTTGACTAAGCTGGAGGAGGAGTGGGATCAGTCCCAACTTGTAGAGACCCCGACACATCTCTGGCTGTGATAGAAGAAGGAGGAGGAGAAGGAACAGGAGAGGAACGAGTCAGCAGAGTTAGCCCTCATGTCCTTGAGGAAGATGGAGACCCCGCTGTCATCGGGGTAGCTGATACTGTAAGAAGGAAAGAAGCTTAATGAGAAAAAGAAGGAAAATATGTACTTAAAAAAGCAGGTGAGTTCGATGCAGTCAACTTACCAGGCAGGGCAACAGAAATCCTCAAGTACCGATCTAGGCGGGCTCCCTCAAAGGGATCTAGAGTAGGATACTGCATGTTGGTGTACCCCATCTTCATGATCCTTGTAAGAATGTCCCGAGACTTAGGAGCCAACAACCCCTTAGCCCACTTGTCCCTCACTGTGAACTGAGTAGGGACGGGGTATTCATATCCCCCGATAAAGGCAGTGTGCCCCCACTAGCCTTCCACCATGAACCATTCTTCCTTCCAGGGCGTGGCGTACTTCACATTTGCCCCCGGAACAGTAAATTTCATATCATTCGATACCCTCAGGTAAAACTGACCCCGGGGCACCATATTCGTGATATTGAAGAGGAAGCGGAGCTCGTCCAACCCCGGCTCCCGGTCTATGTGATCCTTCTCGCACTGCTCCTTCTAGAGCACCAGGAACCCCGTCAAGTGCTTCCAGAACCCCGACGAGATCTGGAGGGGGACTAACTCTAGCGCAACAAGAGCCCGGCGGAGTGTGGGATGTAGTGGCAGTCGAACACCACATTCGAAGGCCGCCTTGTAGATCAGCAGGGGATCTTGAGGTTGGGTGTATACGTCGTAACCCCGATGAGGAAGAGAGAGAGAGAAATGTTAGCTGGGATCTGGTACTCCTCCCTCAGCTTTGCCAGAGAATCCAGGGCGCATACGGAGTCGGGGACTATCCTCCCATCATGAAAAAGGGTGAAAAAGCCGGCCTGGACCCCGACTAGAGAAGTCTTTTCATCACCACCTCCATCGCCACTGCCCGCCTTTTCCGCGTCTGTCGGGTCACTGATAATGATAGGATCCTCTGGTTGGTTGTGAAAACCCAACCCGATTCGTGGGTTTCGAGTGGAGCGACAGCGTTGAGCCCGCGGGGTGCCATCAGTCGCCTCGTCTCCATCTCGATCTCGCTTCTTCCCTATTGACGTCAGGGAGTCCTCCACCAAATCAACCTTCTCCGTGTTGAAGAAGGCGTCAAGGCTATCAAACTGGTGCGGCGAGACGGGGTCGGGATGAGTAGAGGTCGCCGTCGTAGAAGGGTTTTGCTCAGTGGCAATGTCTTGTGAAGAGGGAAGTTTAGAAGGAGAAGCCATCGAAGAAGAAGAGGGTAGAAGAGATTTCTTGAAGATTGCTAAGAGAAGGAGAAAGAAAGCAAGGGTTTTTTCTCAGTTTTTTAATTCTGAAAGTTTGAAACCAAGGAAGAAAGCATCAGTGAAGCCGGTCTACTTATAGAAGGAGGGAGACGGTTACACACTAGGTAACTAAGTAGATGACCGGTAGAGTGTTTGAAAGACGTGTGGGAGGCGGTTTCACGTTAATAGCGCCAAAACGGCTCTTTTTGAAACAGGGAAGCCAGTCACCAGTTGACACGCAGATTGGGCATTTAATGATAGCGTATTTTAAAAGATTTCCTCATCCTAGGGGGAGAACTAGTCAGACAAGGAAATAAGCAAATAAAGCAGAAAATCCTTCAAGTATAGACAGGATCCTGACTCCAACCCCGACAAGGTATTAGTGTCCAAGTAAGTTAACCGCCAAAATTGGCGAAGGACCAAGGAAGAATTTTCCACCTCAAACACAAGGAGAATATAGAAGTATAGACATCATCCGTCTACCCCAACTAGTCCGAGTGCACACCTCCTTCAACGGGGTCTGGCCCAGCCTTTGTAGGGAAAAATTGTACCCGCAGCGGAAGCAAGACTAAAAAAATAGTTTGAGTAGCTTTTAAAATTTTTCCAATTTTATGAACCTTAAACCCTTTTGATTAATTAAAGATATATAAAAATAAACAAAAGATTAATACCTCTTGTCGCGTGATCCGATTGACTTGCGTCGATGGTAATTCGCAAGATCTTCAATCCTAGCACGAACGTGGATCACCTAGGAGCGTGGTCTCCCTTTCTTTGAATTGCAAACCTATGATTGGATTAAACAAACTTTTCTTGATTCGTTAGTCCCAAAAACAATCTAAAGAAACCTAAGATTATTCCAGTCACTTTTGAGTTCTCAATCTTATGATCGAAACTCACGTGAACCTAGATCGATATAGTATTCACAAGCTTATTGATGAATAAGCAACTAGAATACAATCAAAGAATAATCTATGTTCCTTTTGTTTTTAGTAGAATAATAGATCTCTAACTATGAGTTGAGAAGAAAAAGAAGAAGAAGAAAATTCTGCACACAAGCCTTAGGGGGTGGCCGAATTCTATAAGTGGCCTTATATAGGTGGCCGAATTTCTTCTCCTTTTTACCCTAGGGTGACCGAAATCTTTCCCCAAAATTCACTAGGGTTGCCGCAAATCCTCCTACAAAAAAGGAGTATGTTTTGCACCCTAATTCCTATTTTGTTTAAGATTTCCAAACCCTAATCCAACTCAATAATCTTTTATTCCTTATTTGACTAAAATAAAAAAACTTCCTATTTGATTAAATAAATAAAATTAATTATTTATTTCCTTGTCAAACAAGTCTTTCTATTTAATTATACTACTACCAATAGTATACTAATAGGAATCATATTTCCTATTAAGAAAAGATTTGTTACTTAATTAAACAATTAATTAATAAATTAATTAATTCTTATTTAATTAAATAATGAAAACAAAATAATATTAAATGCTATTTTAGCACCTTGCCGCCCCACATGTATATATTGGGCCAAATATTATTTTTCTTATTTCATTAAATCCATAGGACTTTAAATAAAAAGCCCACATGTGAACTAGACCCATTCTTACTAAAAGAAACAAGCCCACATGTCATCCATTAATATATAAATATAATTGTGCAACCCATTACATAAATGATGTGCAAATTATATTCTTAATATATTAAATTGCAATTCTAGATGGACCTTAAATTCGTCCGGTAGAATATATCAAGTGATCCATGCAAGTCCGTGTGGATTGGGGATCTTGGCGGGCTATCTAAATTTAAGCTCCAATAGACATAACCTAATCACAATCAACAAATGATTCACTTAGGTCCGATCCATTAATTTTAGCTCATTCCACTAAAGAGCTAAAATTGAACTCTTAAATAAAGACAGAAAAGGAAGATGCTTCCTCATTCATACCCTAGACAATCATATTGGAGATAGTGTATCCTCGTGATTAATATCAGTAATCGCCAAGAGTTCATAGACCGCCTATAACTCTCCAAGTTACCATATTTACTCATATGACCACGTTTTGAACTTGGATATTTTGACTTGTCCAGAAGCCATGTTTTCAATAGACACTATTGAAAACTCAACGTTGAGATTTAATATCCAATTACCTCAAAACATCCATATGATGATATTATACTCTCATTTAATAAATGGAGCCACGATGTCCATATCTATAAATGAAGTCCTCTATCGATTAACAAATGAATATCACCAAACTATCGAGGATAGACTATGCGATATAATCGTACTCATTGATAGCTCAAATGATATCACCTGCAACCATAAGTCCACCATTTATCTCAGGATTAAGATAGACTCTCCGATTGTCCTGATAATGAAATTACTTTTATCTACTGACGGTTATAGATAAAGTATTTCATTGTGATCCTGTTCAATGCACCCAGTGCATTAGATTCTTTTGCTCGAAGACACTCCGATGATTTTAGACTCATCATATCTCATTTGATCCCACTCAAATGCTAGCAAAAGAATTCTACAACTTTAACAAGATAAAGGTGCCCAACCTTTAACTTAAGTTGTGAACGATATTCAAGACTAACTAAAGAATTGTGTCTACCACATACATATCCAGATGTATGAACAATTCTTCTTTTCTCATAGTCTTTAGACCTTATGATTATTTACTTTAACAATTATTAAACTATAAATGCTATAAGATTTGTTAAAAACAGAAATCACTTTATTAATATGAAAAAGATTGTTAATTACACTATTACACTCTTGCTATTGAGCATAATCCTAACAATCTCCCACTTGCGCTATAGCAAATGTGTCATATCTCTCAAGCCCATATTCTCTAGGTGCCCATCGAAACTCTTCTGAGGTAGAACCTTTGTGAAGGGATCTGCTAGATTTTCTGCTGATGCGATTTTGGTAATTGTCACGTCATCTCTTTGAACAATCTCCCTTAAAAGATGATATTTCCTTTCAATGTGTTTACCTCTCTTGTGACTTCTTGGTTCTTTCGAATTAGCCACCGCTCCACTGTTGTCACAGTAGATAATGATCTGCTTATTCGCACTAGGAACCACTTCCAAGTCAATCAAGAATTGACGGAGCCAAACAGCCTCTTTGGCAGCCTCGCATGCAGCAACATACTCAGCTTCCATGGTGGAATCAGCAATACAAGATTGCTTGATACTCCTCCATATAACTGATCCTCCTCCAATAGTAAACACAGCCCCTGATGTGGATTTTCTGGAGTCAGAATCTGATTGAAAATCAGAATCTGTATACCCAACGGGAATCAAATCCCCTCCAGAGTATACAAGCATATTATCTCTCGTTCTCCTTGAGATACTTGAAAATATGCTTAACTGCCGTCCAGTGATCAGGACTAGGATTCGATTGAAACCTGCTAACTATGCCAACAGCAAAGCAAATATCTGGTCTAGTGCAGAGCATTGCATACATGAGACTTCCAACTGCCGAGGCATATGGAACTCTACTCATGAACTGCTCTTCATGCTCATTCTTAGGAACTTGTTCCTTAGAAAGCTTGATTCCATGTCTGAAAGGTAACATACCTTTCTTGGAATCCTGCATGGAAAACCTAGACAAGATTTTGTCTATGTATGAAGCTTGGGATAATGTAATCATTCTATTCTTTCTATCCCTTAAAACTTGCTTCTCCTAAGTCCTTCATATCAAATTGTTTTGCTAACCATTCTTTTACTGATGTCAATACACCTACATCGTTTCCGATGAGTAGTATATTATCAACATAAAGAATCAGGAAAACCAACTTGTCGCCCATAATCCTTTTGTATACACAAGGTTCGTCAAGATTCTGAATAAATCCAAAACCTTTGACAGCTTGATCGAACCTTATGTTCCAGGATCTGGATGCTTGCTTTAATCCATATATGGATTTCTGCAACTTGCATACCCTTTCCATTTGGCCCTTTTCAATGAATCCCTCTGGTTGCATCATGTAGATGCTCTCGTCAAGACTTCCATTAAGGAAAGCTGTCTTGACGTCCATTTGCCAAATCTCTAGATCTAAAGATGCTGCAATGGATAAGAGTATCCTAATGGATTTAAGCATGGCCATAGGAGAGAAGGTTTCTTCATAATCAATACCTTCTTTCTGTGTATACCCTTTAGCCACCAATCTAGCTTTAAAGGTTTCCACCTTTCCATCCATACCTCTTTTCCTCTTGTATACCCACTTGCACCCAATGGGTTTTATTCCTTTAGGCAAGTCTACAAGGGACTAGACTTTGTTATCGAACATAGATTCAATCTCGGATTGCATTGCTTTTTGCCAATGGCGACTATCAACATCCTCCATAGCTTCGTTGTACGTATAGGGATCATCGTCGTCCGGGAGATTCTCTACAAATTCTCCCAGACCGATGTATCTTTCGGGTTATGTTCTAACCCTCCCACTACGACGAGGAATGGTAGGTTGTTGACCTTGTGTTGGATCGGAACTTACAATTGGGTTAGGTTGTGTAACCTCTCGTGGAATTGTATCTCCTAACATCTCATTCAGGACAATTCTACTTTTAGGCACAAAATCATTCATATAGTCCTTTTCTAGAAATTTAACATTTGTCGAAACAAATACTTTAAGATCTGAAGGACTATAAAAATAATATCCTTTAGTTTCTTTCGGATACCCTACAAATATACATGTTTCTTAACGGGACTCCATCTTTTCTGTTTTTCCTTTTAACACGTGCGCAGAACATCCAAATATCCTTAAGTGTCGTAAACTAGGCTTGCGCCTAGTCCACAACTCATGCGGTGTTTTAGGAATAGACTTAGATGGTACATGGTTTAGAATGTATATTGCAGTTTGTAAAGCATATCCCCAGAAAGAAATAGGAAGTGTTGAATAACTCAACATAGACCTAACCATATCCAAAAGAGTTCTATTTCTCCTTTCTGCTACCCCATTTTGTTGAGGTGTACCAGGTGCAGAAAACTGAGAAACTATCCCATTATCAATAAGATATTGCTGAAACTCACCAGATAGATATTCTCCACCACCATCAGATCTCAAGATTTTTATGTGTTTCTCAAGCTGATTTTCCACTTCAGCTTTAAATGCTTTGAACATGTCAAAAGCATCCGACTTATGTCGCATGAGATGCACATAGCCAAATCTTGAGTAATCATCTGTGAAAGTGATGAAGTACTCATATCCACCTCTAGCTTGAATGCTCATAGGTCCACATACATCAGTGTGTATCAATCCTAAACATTCAGTGGCTCTGGCACCTTTGGCAGAGAACGTCCTTTTGGTCATTTTACCTTCCAAACAAGATTCACAAGTTGGTAGATCATCAACCTTTAAGTCACTCAAAGGTCCGTCACTTACCAATCTTTTAATCCTATTAAGGTTAATATGACCTAAGTGTAAATGCCAAAGGTAGGTTTCATCTGTTGACAATTTTACTCTTTTATGATTAGGTTCCGTTATTTCTGTGTCTAACGAGTGAGAGATATTTGTATGCAAGAAGTATAGACCATTTTCCAATGTACCTTTGCAAATAACTTTGTCATTCTTACTAATAATAAAAACTTTATTAAAAGTAACCGAATATCCAAAATTATTCAAACAAGAAACTGAAATTAAATTCCTCTTGAATTGAGGTACATAATAAACGTCTATTAAATCTAAATGCCTTCTAGAATCTAAATAAACTCTAATATCTCCCACTGCACTTGCAGACACTAACGTTCCGTTTCCCAAACGCAAATTGATCTCATCTTTATTCAGCCTTCTCCTTTCTTGGAACCCCTGCAAGGAATAACAAACATGATTAGTGGCTCCTGAGTCTATGATCCAAGAATCTGTAGAATCAGCCAAAAAACATGTTTCAAGATAATTCAAATTACCTTCTTCCTTCTTGTTCTGGGACTTTGGGCAATTTCTCTTCCAATGTCCCTTTTCACCACAAAGGAAGCATTTCCCTTTGATCTTGGTTACTTTCTTGGTCTCCTTCTTGCTAGGCCTAAGTTGCTTCTTCTTCTGTTGTTTCTTGACCTTTTGACGGGCCTTAACAGTAGCAACTTTACCAACCATATGAATCTCTTGACCTTTGCCTTTCACAAGGATCTTTTCAGCACTTTGAACATCTTGCATCAGGCTCTGTAAAGTGTATTCCTTTTTGTTCAAAGTGTAGTCCAATTTGAACTGATCAAAGGAATCTAACAATGAATTGACAACCATATCAATTTTTGTCTCACCATCTATCTCAGCGCCATGCAGTTCAGCAATGTTGAGATGTGCTATGACTTTCATCATGTGATCCTTCACAGCCTGTCCAGGTTTCATCCTAAGATTCATAAAAGCAGTCACTGCCTCTCTCTTAGTCGTCCTGGACTTCATAGCAAACATCTCCTCTAGAGACATCATTATATCAGCAGCAGACTCCATTCCTTCATGCTGCTGTTGCAACACGTCGGAGATAGTGGCCATGATATAACATTTGGCCATATCATCTGAAGTCTTCCACTGCTCATACTCATCTCTTTGCATTATGCTTGATTCAATATTAGGAGCAGGTGGTTTAGGAGTAGTTAGAACAAACTTATGTTTTTCACTTTGCAGCAACAACCCAATTTTCCTTTTCCATGTTACATAGTTATCTCCAGTTAAGGTGTTATCTTTCAGGATGTTCATAAGTGATGGGGTCATGATTTCTGAATGAAAACAAATCATATATAAGTAAATAATCATTATAAAGCACTTTTAAATATTTATCTTGAATTAAATGAATAACTCAATCATAAAAATTCAACGGTGATCTAACACCCATAAATGTTACGCCTCTTTTGGGAGTTCGCACCATTTACTAGTTAGACTAGGTCCCACCTAATTGTTAACATAACAACCAGCGTTTTCAATTTTAGCCTTGCAATTTTACTGACAAGAACTCTTTGGAGGATATCAATAAAATTACATTGAGTGTGTTACCAAGATATCGACCCTCAATTTTCTCTCACGAAAATCCCTCCTTTGGGAGTAGATCTCGTTTGAGTCCATTGTCTAGTCTATCCTTGTGTTATCCGAAAATCGTTAAAAGGACGATAATCCAAATAACCACTTTAAAGGGTCAAGATCGAGATTGATCCTGGCCGGAGGGGTATCAAGTGGTTCGATACCGACTAGGTCCCTGTCAATGCATGCATGATAAAGAATACATGAAATTGAATTGGAATTCGTCTTATTGATCTCTCTTTTCCGTTACATGAATACACCGACCATAAATCTATTAAAACACTAGATTACATGAAGGTTTCGATTGAAAATAAGGATCATGGTAGCAATACGGATATTTCAGTCGATAAATGGGATGATCGTGGAGACAAATCTGTGCCTGTCGATAAGTAGAGTCTAGGGTTTCTTTTGTTTCGATCCCCCTCTTAGATGAATAAGTTATTATACATATAGGTCCTGTTTGCTTGCCATGCACTCCTACAATCTCGGACTAGGGTTTGGCTGCTTGCAGGATCCTCTTTTTTAGGAAATAAAATCGGAGCTTTAATGCGCTGAATTCAGTCTTTCCTTCCTAGGAGGAGTCAATCCCTTACCTTCCTAGTGGGACTCCTACTGTAATGTTCTGTTCAAATTGGGACTCTTTGGCGGGAAGGAATGTATCTCCTTTGTACGGTGACGTTTTACTGGCTCGTTGTGGAGCTTTTAGTTCTTGACGTTTAGGATGCTGCTTCCTGGTGCTCTTCTGTTCTAGCGGGCTGCCTACATCTAGTTAGCATCCTACTGATGGCAGTAGGGGGACATCTAGCCAGCTTTGTAGTAAGGTGATCAGTAGAACTCCGTGTCGGGGTGCTGCAGGGTCCATAGGAAGCTGTATCGGGGTGTAGCGGGGTCCATAAGAAGCCCGGTTATAGCCGGGTTTGATCTTGCCGTGAGTTCTAGTGAGTATTTTTGGCTCTCGGCTTCTTTGTTGAGCTAAGATGCTTGGCGGGGTGGATCCCGCTGGTGGAGGTATGTGTTGGGGTTAACCGGGGTTCACTCTGTCATGGTATCCGGGTTGGGTACTGTTATAGTCTTCTTATGCCGAGGTGGAAAATTCTTCTTTGGTCCTCCGCCAATTTTGGCGGTTAACAGAAGTCCCCCCTGACTTGGACACTGATACCTTGTCGGGGTCGGGGTCAGGATCTTTTTGTTTGCTTGAAGGATTTTCTACCTTATCCCCTTTCTTCCCTTGTCTGACTGGGTTTCCACTTAAGAGAAGGAAATCCTTATTTTGTCCGTTATAACTGATTACGTGTCGACTGTTGATTGGGTTTCCCCTTTCTTCAAAAAGAGCCGTTTTGGCGCGATTAATGCGGAAAACGCCTCAACCCCTCCTCCCGGTCACCGATTCCGGTTTCCAAGTAAGTAACCGTCATTCTTTCTTTTATAAATAGACTGGTTTTACTGGCGCTTCTCACCTTTGAGCTTTCAGACTTTCAAAATCGAACGAGAACAAAAATACTCTCCCTGACCTCTTTTCTTTCTTACTTTCCCAATTTTCTCAAAGTTTCTTCTTCTCTTTCAATGGCTTCTCCTTCACGAATCCCTTCCTCTCAAGAAGTTGCTGCCGAACAAAATCCTCCAGTAACGGCGAACTCCGTTCATTCAGATCCTGCCTTCTCTCCCCCGTCTGACAATGCTGAGGCAATTGAGGCTGCAGCGGACTCCTTAACGTCAGAGGGGAAAAAACGGGGTCGAGAGGGGGATGCAACTGCTGAGGAAACCCCGCAGGCTCAGCGACGCCGTTTTACCCGAAACCCCCGAATTGGGTTGGGTTTTCATAATCAACCTGAAGACCCAGTCCTGGTTGGTGACGAGGCGAGCGCCTTTCAAACTGGTGGCCATGAGAAAAGTGACGGACCTGACGTCGCGCTGGTCGGAGTTCAGACGGGCTCCTTTGTCGCCTTTCGCGATAGTCGGGTTATTCCCGATTCTGTTTGTACAATGGATACGCTCAATCAACTACAGGAAGAGTACAAAATCCCGGAGTACATTATTCTCTCCCTTCCTCCCCAAAGCTATGACGCATACGCCCCGCCTCCAGACCGCTTGCTGATCCATAGAGCCGCTCTGGAGTGTGGAGTCCGGCTCCCACTACACCCCACTCTTCGTCGAGCTCTCGTCGCGCTCGAATTGGCCCCTCTCCAACTCTCTCCGGGCTTCTGGAAGCACCTGACAGGGTTCTTGGTGCTCTGGAGGGAGCAGTGCGAGAGAGATCATATTGAGCGGGAACCAGGTCTGGATGAGCTCCGCTTCCTCTTCAACATTACGAGCATGGTACCCCGGGGTCAGTTCTACCTGAGGGCATCGAATGATTTGAAGTTTGTCGTCCCCGGGGCGAATGTGAAATATGCGGCGCCTTGGAAGGAGGAGTGGCTGGTGATCGAGGGCGATTGGGGGCGCACTGCTCTAGTTGGGGGGTATGAGTACCCCGTCCCTACCCAGTTTACCACGAGGGACAAGTGGGCGAAGGGGACCTTGGCTCCTGAGTCCCGAGAGATTTTAACAAGGATCCTGAAGAGAGGGTATACCAACCTGCAATTCCCCTCTTTGGATCCCTTTGAGGGAGCCCGCTTGGAACGGTACCTGAGGATCTCCCCTACCTCTCCCGGTGAGTTAACCGCATCCTGCATCTCTATTTCTCAATGTTTATATTCCTTCTTTTGATTCTTACTGAGCATCCTTTCTTCTGGCAGTATCAGCTTCCCTGATGGTCACGGGGCATCTCCCTTCTTCGGGGGGTAAAGATAATACCCTGCTACCTCGTTCCTCCCTTATTCCTTCTCCCACTTCGGCTGTCAGGACTAGGTCGGGGTCCGTCCGTGAAGGCTCCAACTCCACCCCCCCTCCTGACTTTACTCCTGCTCCATCAGGGTCTAAAGCTAAAGCTCCCTTCTTGGTCACCAAGGGGGTTTCGGTTCTGGCTGAGGTAAACTTTTACTCCCTTCTTGCTACTTAATTTCTCCCTTCTGCTGGGTACTAACTCTATTCCTTTCTGCAGGGTTTCAAGTTTGCCTTGGCCATGGAGAAACAGCTGCTGTCATTGAAAGAAACTCATATCGGCCTTCAAGCGAGGTTAGAGGAAACTCAGCAAGAGCTAGTCCAGACCCAACAAAACGTGGCCCCTTTACTTCAAGAGGCTAGGGCATCAGAAGAAGCGCGACAGGAGGACTTGGTGATGATCAGACGCCTTGAGCGTTGCTTAGACATAGAAACCATCAAGTCCCTGCGCCGCAGAGAGGAGAGGGATCGCATAAAAGCTGAAAAGAGGCTGCTGTCAGATGAGAACCAGCTTCTGCGGGATGCCTTAGAGGATTTGAAGGCCCACCAGGGGCCCTCTTTCGAGGATGGTTATTTCACTGCCTGCTATGAGGTAGCTACAGCTTTGCCTCCTTCTTTCGACCTCAGGGCAACCTTGAACTGGGACCGGGAGCAAATTATGGCTAAGGCTGCCCGGTTAGCTGGGGGGAATCAAGAGGCTGAGGCCCCTCCACAGGAAATGGCTCACCCGGGCCAAGAAACCGTCGTGGCTGCTGGGGTCCAACAAGATGGCGAGGAGGGAGCTGATCTAGATCCTCCTGTCATTGAAAAACCAGTGGTGGACCCCGAGTCGGCTTCGGGAGTAGTCATTGTGGAGGGAGGTGATGGGCCAGCTAGATCCGGGGTCCCTATGGTTGAAGGGATTCAGTCTGGGTCTTCTGCCATGGAGGCGGTTCACAACGATGCAGCAACTGAGCCTTTGGGAGAAGGGGCAGTTGGTCAAGGAGAGCATCCAGAGGAGGAACAAGAAGCTTAGTCTGGCCTCCCTTTTTTATTAAAATTTTTTGTAGCCCGATTGGGGAATTGGGCACCCTGATTATAAATATAGCAGCTTTTCTGAATACTGTGTCTTGTTTACTTTGTACTTAGAAAATTCTCACTGCATATAAACTTGCTGATACTTGGAATCCTGTTGAATACTTGGACCCTGATGAGTAATAAGGGTGATGACTGGACTCCGATAGAGATAAAATATGTGCTTATGACCATAAGAACCCACGGGGTAAAATCACATCTTCCTTTAGTCGGACTCCCTTAAACACATCATAGTATAAAGTGTTATAGTAGTCATTCGAGAAATCCTACTCCTTATGAACAATTCATCTGGCTGAGGATGGACTTCTAAGCTTCTTTCTGACTGTTGGTCCGCTGTCGGGGTAGCAAGCGAGAAAATAAAGAGTGAGGTATCCCAACGAGCCTCTCTCATGTTACTGTAGATTTGTCCTGGTAGTCTACTAAGGCCACTTTAGCATCAGGCTTCTTGGTGGAGGGTATTTCCCCACCAAGGCAGCAGGAGCGCCCTTAGGCTATTTCCTGGTCTTGAGGCGCTTTAACAGTGGAGATTCTCTCGGCGGGCTTGGCCCAGTCCAAGGCATCAGGAGCGCCCTGAGGCTATTTCCTGGTCTCGAGGCGAAGTAAGGAATCAGGTACCCTGAGGCAGCCCGACTCTTACTGTAATCTGTCCTGGTAGGCAACTAAGGCCACTTTAGCACCAGGCTTCTCGGAGGAGGGTATTCCCCGACCAAGGCTATCCTGGTAGGCAACTAAGGCCACTTTAACACCAGGCTTCTCAGAGGAGGGTATTCCCCGACTGAGGCAGCAGGAGCGCCCTTAGGCTATTTCCTGGTCTTGAGGCGCTTTAACAATGGAGATCCTCTTGGCGGGCTTGACCCAGTCCAAGGCATCAGGAGCGCCCTGAGGCTATTTCCTGGTCTCGAGGCGAAGTAAGGAATCAGGTACCCTGAGGCAGCCCGACTCTTACTGTAATCTGTCCTGGTAGGCAACTAAGGTCACTTTAGCACCAGGCTTCTCGGAGGAGGGTATTCCCCGACCAAGGCTATCCTGGTAGGCAACTAAGGCCACTTTAACACCAGGCTTCTCAGAGGAGGGTATTCCCCGACTGAGGCAGCAGGAGCGCCCTTAGGCTATTTCCTGGTCTTGAGGCGCTTTAACAATGGAGATCCTCTTGGCGGGCTTGACCCAGTCCAAGGCATCAGGAGCGCCCTGAGGCTATTTCCTGGTCTCGAGGCGAAGTAAGGAATCAGGTACCCTGAGGCAGCCCGACTCTTACTGTAATCTGTCCTGGTAGGCAACTAAGGCCACTTTAGCACCAGGCTTCTCGGAGGAGGGTATTCCCCGACCAAGGCTATCCTGGTAGGCAACTAAGGCCACTTTAACACCAGGCTTCTCAGAGGAGGGTATTCCCCGACTGAGGCAGCAGGAGCGCCCTTAGGCTATTTCCTGGTCTTGAGGCGCTTTAACAATGGAGATCCTCTTGGCGGGCTTGACCCAGTCCAAGGCATCAGGAGCGCCCTGAGGCTATTTCCTGGTCTCGAGGCGAAGTAAGGAATCAGGTACCCTGAGGCAGCCCGACTCTTACTGTAATCTGTCCTGGTAGGCAACTAAGGCCACTTTAGCACCAGGCTTCTCGGAGGAGGGTATTCCCCGACCAAGGCTATCCTGGTAGGCAACTAAGGCCACTTTAACACCAGGCTTCTCAGAGGAGGGTATTCCCCGACTGAGGCAGCAGGAGCGCCCTTAGGCTATTTCCTGGTCTTGAGGCGCTTTAACAATGGAGATCCTCTTGGCGGGCTTGACCCAGTCCAAGGCATCAGGAGCGCCCTGAGGCTATTTCCTGGTCTTGAGGCGTTTTAATAATGGAGATCCTCTTGGCGGGCTTGACCCAGTCCAAGGCATCAGGAGTACTATGTAGTTCCCCTGGTCTTGACTCAGTAACGGAGATCCTCCTAGAAGGTTTGACCCCGTCTAGGGCATCAGGAGCTTTAAGAAGCTCTCCTGGCCTTTAGGTGATTCCGTGATGATGATTCTGTAGGTGATATCAGTAGGAGATAATCGGGCACTAGAACACAGGAGAATCATAAAGAAGAAAGATTTGCTTTTATTTAATTTCCCAAACGGTCCAAATATAAACTCAGGGTGAGCATTCCGTTAGGTACAAGCACAGTTTCTTAAGGATAGAATTTCCGAAGATGATCGGCATTCCATGTATGATCCACCGGGTAACCCTCCATGTCTTCAAGCTTGTAAGCACCACCCCGGAGTGATGCCTTAACTAAGTATGGACCCTCCCAGTTAGGGGCTAGTACCCCGTCAGACCTTCTTCTTGTATTCTGGGTCACCTTCCTGAGAACCAAATCTCCTTCTTTGAAATTTCGGGCCCTCACCTTCTTGTTGAAGTGTCGGGCTATCTTGCTCTGGTATACGGCCACCTTCTCTACGACCTTGGTTTGTTTTTCCTCCAACAGGTCCAAGCTAGCTCTCAATTTGGCCTCATTATCTTCTGGTTCATAATTTTGAACCCGGAAAGATATGAGCTTATGTTCGATGGGCAAGACAGCTTCTGCCCCAAACACCAGGGAGTAGGGGGTTTCTCCGGTTGCTGTCCGCCTAGTTGTTCTGTAGGCCCAAAGTACATTGGGTAATTCTGCCACCCATAATCCTTTCTTCTGTTGGAGCTTTTTCTTTAGGAGCTTCTTAATGGTCTTGTTGGTTGCTTCGACCAGCCCGTTGGTTTGAGGATGGGCCACCGAAGCAAAACGGAGATTGATCCTCCGGTCTGCACAGAATTCTCGGAAGTTGGCATTGTCAAACTGCTTTCCCAAATCAGTTATGATGGCCATCGGGGTGCCAAACCGGCAGACTATGTGTTCCTTGACAAAGTTGGTGGTCTTTTCTTCGGTTATCCGGGTGAGTGCCTTAGCTTCCACCCACCGAGTAAAGTAATCTATCGCCACTACTGCGTGTTTGGCTTGGCCGGGTGCAGTGGGAAGTGGCCCGATCAAGTCTAGTCCCCAGATGGCAAAGGGGTAGGGAGTGCTGATTGAGGAGAGCCTCTCTGGAGGAAGATGATGAAGGTTGGCTGTTTTCTGGCAAGCCTCGCAGGATCGCGCGAACTGCCTTGCGTCCTGGTGTATAGTCGGCCAGTAGTAGCCCATCCTGACTACCTGGTAAGCCAAATTTTCCCCTGACACGTGGTTACCACAATCCCCAGAATGCACCTCACTGAGCGCCCAGTGCGCGTCATCGGGATGGAGACACCTGAGCAGAGGGAGAGATTTTCCCTTACGATATAGGTGTCCTTCTACTAAGCAGTATCGGGTAGCTGTCCTCTTGAGCTGACGGGCTTGATCCGGATCTGCTGGGAGAATGTCGCTTTGGAGATAGTCTGCTATTGGATCCATCCAACACGGGAGGCGGCTTACTGGGAGGACTTCTGCCACTTTTGCTATGCTGGAGAAAGGAACCAATTGAAGGGGTACCCCTTTTGGTAAAGCGTGTCCCTCTCCTATGGCAATCTTGGCTAAAACATCTGCGCGATGGTTTTTCTCCCTAGGCACTTGCTCTATTTTTACACCTTTGAACTTCTTCATAGCCTCCTGAACTTTAGCCAGATAGGCTATCATGTTGTCACCTTTTGCATGGTATACTCCTGTAACCTGGTTGACCACTAGTTGTGAATCGCTCTTGATCTGAAGATACTCAGCCCCCAGAGCCCCTGCTACCTTCATTCCTGCTAGCAGAGCCTCATATTCCGCTTCGTTGTTGGTGGCTCTGAATTCAAACCTGAAGCAATGACTTACTTCAATTCCCGCGGGGTCAATCAGGACGATCCCGGCTCCGCACCCCGACTGGTTCGCTGCTCCATCCGTGTAAAGAGTCCAAATCTTGTTGTCTATGGGCCATTCTAGAAGGGCTTGATCCGGGTCTAGGTCTGCCGACACACCTTGGTTCAGGGTCGGGCCAAACTCCATTACGAAGTCCGCCAGGGCTTGAGCTTTGATCGTGGTTCTCGCCTTGTACTTGATGTCGAACTGTGTGAGCTCTAGGGCCCACAGAACCAGTCTGCCTGAAACATCCGGTCTCTGGAGAAATTGTCTCAAAGGCTGATCTGTGACTACCGCAATGGTGTGGGCTTGAAAATAAGGCCGGAGCTTTCTGGACGTTGTTACTAAGGCGTAGGCAAGTTTCTCTAGCAAGGTATAATTCTTCTCGGACTTTGTAAGAGCCCGACTCACGTAGTAGATCGGCCTCTGCACCCCGTCACTGCATTCTTTCACCAAGGCTCCACTAATTGCTACTTCAGAAACTGCTAGGTAGAGTAGGAGTTCTTCACCCGGGATTGGTTTTACCAATAGCGGAGGGCTTGACAGGTATCCCTTTAGAGTCTGAAAGGCCTGCTCGCTCTGCTCATCCCACTTCATCTTTTTCCCCTGCTTGATGATTTTGAAAAAAGGGAGACATTTGTCGGTGGATCGGGATATGAACCGGTTCAAAGCCGCTACCCGCCCGGTTAAACCTTGCGCCTGCTTGAGGTTTGTAGGAGACTCGAGATCTAAAATGGCTTTGATCTTCTCCGGATTTGCCTCGATTCCCCTTTCATGCACCATGAATCCCAAGAATTTGCCTGCTGCTACTCCGAATGCACACTTAGCGGGGTTCAGCCTCATCTGGTTCTGCCTTATTACCTGGAAGGTTTGGCGTAAGTCCCCTGCATGCTGTCTTGCTTCTGGAGATTTAGTGATCATGTCATCTATGTATACCTCCATGGACCTTCCTATCTGTTCCTTGAATAGCTTGTTCACCATGCGCTGGTAAGTGGCACCTGCATTTTTGAGTCCGAATGGCATTACCTTGTAACAGTAGAGACCTTGTCCTGTGATGAAGCTAGTCTTGTCTTGATCTGAAGGATGCATCATGATTTGATTATACCCCGAGAAAGCGTCCATGAAACTTAGGAGCTTATTTCCTGCAGTGGAGTCAATGAGCTGATCTATTTTTGGTAGAGGGAAGCTATCTTTGGGGCAAGCCCGATTGAGATCGGTGTAGTCCACACACATCCGCCACTTTCCGTTGGATTTGGTTACCATGACCACGTTAGCGATCCACTCAGGGTACCGGGATTCCCTGATGAATCCGGCCTTCAGGAGCTTGTCAACTTCTTCTTGGACTGCGGCATTCCGTTCTGTGTTGAATTGTCTTCTTTTCTGTTTCACCGGCTTAAAAGTTGCATCCACTGCCAACCTATGGGAAGCCAGGCTAAGGGGAATGCCAGGCATCTCATCATGACTCCAAGCAAAGATATCGTTATACTCTTTAAGAAGCTCTATCAAGTTACTCTTCACCTCCGGGTCCAGACCTTCTCCCACTTTTACTGTCTTTGTTGGGTCCTCCCTCCGGATCTGGACTTCCTCTAGCTGCTCCACGGGGTTCCCACTGGCCCAACCTCGCTCTTCTTCTTCTGACTCCTCCACGATTATGTCTGGTACCTCTCCTTCTTCTAAAACATAATCATCCTGCTCTGTCGTTCTCTGACTTGGGTAGCTGGCCACTGATGCGCATTGCTTAGCCAATGCAGCGGGGTTAGTTGATACCGCATAGCAGTTTCGGGCTGCCTGCTGGTCTCCTCTTACTTCTCCTACTCCCGAGCCTACTGGGAACTTCATCACGTTGTGGTAGATGGACAGTACTCCTCTAATCCCTGATAAGAAAGGCCTTCCTAAAATTGCATTGTACGCAGATGGGGTGTCCACCACGATGAACTCCGTCATTATGTTTTGCTGAAAAGGAGCTTCTCCGACTATCACTGGCAGTATCTTTGTTCCCATCGGCATTACGGAGTCCCCTGTGAATCCGTATAGTAGAGAGGTGCAACTGTTGTAGCAAGAATTCTTCAGGTTAAGCTGCTCATGAGCCCCCTTGAACAGAATATCCACGCTGCTTCCCGTATCAATCAGGACGCGATGTACTAGGCAGTTAGAGATCTGCACTGTTATGACCATGGGGTCATCATGTGGCTGTACCGTATTGAAGACATCCTCCTCCGTGAAGATGATCTTGGTTGAGCGGGATAGATCTCGGGGTCCGCCATTGACTTTCAGTATCTCATGGTCAGTGTTAAGCCTGGGAATCTTCCTTGCGTGGTTCTTCCTTGAATTGTTGGAGGTTCCAGCCAAGGTGGGGCCCCCACTGATGGTGTGAATCACCTGGATCTGCTGCATTAGATCCTTTTCTCCTTCTCTCCTCCTTTCCGCTGCTTCTTGCATCCCGCTTTGAACCTGCTTTCCTTCTTTGATGCTATCTCGTACCTGTTGTAAAAATTCGGTTAGGAGTCCTCCCCTTACCAGTGCTTCTATCTGATTGCGGAGACTGTAGCATTATGAGGTGTTGTGCCCCACGTCTTCATGGAAGTCGCAATACTTGTACTGATTCCTCCTGTCTACCGGGATTTTTATGGGAACCGGCTTTCTGAGTAGACCCTTGTCTCGAATGGCGAGATAGATAGTTTCCCGTGATTCATTGAGAGGGGTATAATGGTTATATCCTTCTTCCTCTCTCATTATTCTGGATACATCCTTCAAGGGGAGCTCTCTGGGGGGCGACCTCCTGACCGGGTACCTCTCTAGGTACGAAGGAATAGGAGGCGGCCTGTATGTCGACCGGTTTGGAGGTTGATTCTAAAACTTCCTAGCTGGGGCAGGTTTTGGAGCTTCCTTTTTAGGGCGTGGTGCTAACCGGGCTTCATCATGTTCAATCTTAATCCGGAGTTGTTCCTCAATGTCCACCTGTTCTAGAGCCCGATTGTAGGCTTCCTGGTACGTCTTAGGAGGATGCTTGGCGAAAGATCGGAACAGTCTGCCAGCCCACAAATTCCTCCGGAAATTTGCTAACGTTTCCTTCTCGTTGAACACACCCATCTAGACGACCTCTTTGTGGAATTTCTCCACATAAGATCTCAGAGTTTCACCTCGTTCTTGAACTACGTACTGCAGTAGGATAGGATCCTTGGGACGGGGTTTGATTCCCTGAAACTGTGCACAGAAAGCTTTGGTAAGTTTGGAGAAAGAATCAACACTACCTGGTGGTAATTTTCTGAACCATGTCTTGGCACAGTCTGTTAGAGTTGAAGGGAACATCCTGCACATGGCTATCCTGGTTGCACTCTGGACCTCCATCTGGTGTACGAAGCTTTCCAGGTGGCTGACGGGGTCTTCTGTTCCAGAATATTTTTCTGAAGGCATCTTGAATTTGGGGGGTAGCCCCGCCTCCCTAACTCTCTTGGAGAATGGTGCATTCATCTCGCCCAAAGGATTCTTTTGGATCCCCTGATGCTTTCCCTTCTTTAACTGCTCCAACTCCTTCGCCATCCTCGTCATCTGGTCCTCCAGGCGCTGAGACTTCTTGGTTCCGGATCGAGCTACTGAAACTTCATTATCCGAAGATTCCGAATCGATGACTACCTCCTTCCGCTTAACCCTTTGATGCCTTTCCTTGGAAATCCTCCGAGATTTGGCACTTTCTTCAGAGTTGGGACGGGATTCCCTCTCCTTGGTCCGCGGTCTTGGTGGGGATTGAATCTTCCTGGGAGGAACCTCAATCGCGGATTTTACCAGTCGTGGTCTGATATCCGCCTGTCGGACTGGGAGAGGGGGGCCCAATCGGTCGAAGACTGGAGCCCGAGTGCTTGGTCTGACATCGTCCTGGATCCCGGCCGCTTCAAATGGGATTCCCTGGGCTATCATCCGGAGCCGGATCGCTTCTACGTAGGCTGCGGCGTGCTGTTCTAAGACATCTCGGTTGACCTCTTGCCCAGCGGGGTTTTGAGGGATAGGGTCTGCAGCCGGTGGGGGCACTGGTGGAGGATTCTCGCTCCTGATACCCTTACCCCGTCTCTGAATTCTTTCAGTGGAGGCAAGGGATTAGAGCCCTGACGGCTCGGGACGACCCTGGGAGGATCGGAGTCTCATTCCGAATATCTCTGGGTGGAAGTAGGCTGTTGCTAAACAATGGTTGGGAGAAAGCTTCCCACAGACGGCGCCAAAAGTGTTATCCGAAAATCGTTAAAAGGACGATAATCCAAATAACCACTTTAAAGGGTCAAGATCGAGATTGATCCTGGCCGGAGGGGTATCAAGTGGTTCGATACCGACTAGGTCCCTGTCAATGCATGCATGATAAAGAATACGTGAAATTGAATTGGAATTCGTCTTATTGATCTCTCTTTTCCGTTACATGAATACACCGACCATAAATCTATTAAAACACTAGATTACATGAAGGTTTCGATTGAAAATAAGGATCATGGTAGCAATACGGATATTTCAGTCGATAAATGGGATGATCGTGGAGACAAATCTGTGCCTGTCGATAAGTAGAGTCTAGGGTTTCTTTTGTTTCGATCCCCCTCTTAGATGAATAAGTTATTATACATATAGGTCCTGTTTGCTTGCCATGCACTCCTACAATCTCGGACTAGGGTTTGGCTGCTTGCAGGATCCTCTTTTTTAGGAAATAAAATCGGAGCTTTAATGCGCTGAATTCAGTCTTTCCTTCCTAGGAGGAGTCAATCCCTTACCTTCCTAGTGGGACTCCTACTGTAATGTTCTGTTCAAATTGGGACTCTTTGGCGGGAAGGAATGTATCTCCTCTGTACGGTGACGTTTTACTGGCTCGTTGTGGAGCTTTTAGTTCTTGACGTTTAGGATGCTGCTTCCTGGTGCTCTTCTGTTCTAGCGGGCTGCCTACATCTAGTTAGCATCCTACTGATGGCAGTAGGGGGACATCTAGCCAGCTTTGTAGTAAGGTGATCAGTAGAACTCCGTGTCGGGGTGCTGCAGGGTCCATAGGAAGCTGTATCGGGGTGTAGCGGGGTCCATAGGAAGCCCGGTTATAGCCGGGTTTGATCTTGCCGTGAGTTCTAGTGAGTATTTTTGGCTCTCGGCTTCTTTGTTGAGCTAAGATGCTTGGCGGGGTGGATCCTGCTGGTGGAGGTATGTGTTGGGGTTAACCGGGGTTCACTCTGTCATGGTATCCGGGTTGGGTACTGTTATAGTCTTCTTATGCCGAGGTGGAAAATTCTTCTTTGGTCCTCCGCCAATTTTGGCGGTTAACACCTTGTAAGGAAGTATATTGCTTAATTCCATTCATGGACGCCCCTTTGGGGGATTACCAAAAATAATTAAGCTCAACTAATCTTAGAAGCCATAGGTGTTACAAAAACACCTTCTCCCACTCAATTATTTAAGGCATGTGATTAAATCCCATAGAATGATTTACCAAGTTATCTATAAGCCAATTTAGATACCGAAATCATTCAATGCATGTTCATACCAAAAGAGATATATGAGTGGCACTCCTATTCTATATGACATGTTATCATACAATAACAAATATTGTAATATTTAAGCATAAAATAAATAGCAACAATTTTGGCCCATCCTAGAAAAACAAGTAAATTACATTGAAATAGAAATACAAGATCTTCGAGTGGCCCATCAACCATAAGCTCATCCTTCGGCCTCCTCCCTTAGGCTTGCACAGCCCACAACCCCACATAAGGGGCTGCCTTGCGCAGCCAATGAGACCACACAAGGCTGCCATGCGCAGCCCACCAAGGTTTGGGCTTGCCATGCGCAGCCCAATCCACTCCTAGGGTGCGCACGGTGCTCGTTCTCGGTTCCGGTTGCTTCGTTTTTCTTCGTGTCTTCAAATCTTCAACACCCAAATATATTACAGCGATATAAAATAATAAATACTGCAGTATTCCTTTTTTTTTTTTAAACACTGCAGTATTTTTACATAAAATAAAAAAAAAAACTGCACTTAAAAATAAAATAAAAAAAACTGCAGTAGTATTAAAAAAATACTGCACATATATAAAAAAAAAAAAAAAAAACCTAGCAACTACCAAGAAGGAATTATGGCGATGATAGACCACCCTTCTTGTTACAATTCCATAACAAAAATACATTGAAAATCTAGGACCAAAATCGAGCAATAACAATCCACATAAAAACATATATAAATCCATACATCACATGTAATTATATATGCGAATACCTAGAGTGCCATCTCTTTCTAAAACATGCATAATCACAATAAAAAGAAATCGATCCACATATATATACGTTAATTAATTAAAAGGGTTCAACCTAGGCTCTGATACCAATTGTAGGGAAAAATTGTACCCGCAGCGGAAGCGAGACTAAAAAAATAGTTTGAGTAGCTTTTAAAAATTTTCCAATTTTATGAACCTTAAACCCTTTTGATTAATTAAAGATATATAAAAATAAACAAAAGATTAATACCTCTTGTCGCGTGATCCGATTGACTTGCGTCGATGGTAATTCGCAAGATCTTCAATCCTAGCACGAACGTGGATCACCTAGGAGCGTGGTCTCCCTTTCTTTGAATTGCAAACCTATGATTGGATTAAACAAAATTTTCTTGATTCGTTAGTCCCAAAAACAATCTAAAGAAACCTAAGATTATTCCGGTCACTTTTGAGTTCTCAAGAGAATCATTAGGTACATCAAAGGTACTTATAGTCTTGGTTTATTTTATTCATTTGATACCAATGATATTCTTGTTGGCTATTATGATGCCGATTGGGCGGGAAACATAAATGATCATAAAAGCACATTCGACGGTTGCTTTTATGTTGGTAATAACTTGGTTTTTTGGTCTAGTAAGAAACAAAATTCAGTTTCCCTCTCTTCTTCCGAAGCCGAGTACATTGTGGCCAGAAGTGCATGCACACAATTACTTTGGATGAAACAAATCCTTAAGGATTATGAGATAGAACAAGGAAAAATGACACTTTATTGTGATAACTTAAGTGCCATTAACATCTCAAAAAATCCGGTTCAACACTCATGCACAAAGCATATTGATATTAGGCATAATTTCATTAGAGATCTTGTTAAACAATCAATTGTAACTCTAGAGCATATGCCTACTAAAAATCAACTTGTGGACTTGTTCACCAAGCCCTTGGACAAAGAGAGATTTAAAACTCTTAGAATGTCCATTGGCATGATTTGTGTTGATTGATATGCTTGTGTGAATGTGGGTGGCTTGATGAGCAAAACTTTATTTGTATATCAATATCTTTGAGAGCTACTCACCTGAGAAGTAATGATCTTAAGCTAATAACTCTTATTGCTTCTAGATCATGCACTTGAGCTTGAAAATCTTGTTTTTGAAAAGTGCACAAATGCTTCTCTTATATGTTTTAGTTTTGAATATATGTGTTTGAATATGTGTAGATAATGGATGCATTTAGAAGCCTATTGCTTAGTACATGATAAATGACCTATGATATGTATCCATTTTGCTTCGGCACTACATAGTATTCAACGAGCACCCTCTTGGAAAGGGCTACACGCATTGGTTGTGAAGCCGCCCAATGTTGGAAAGGGCTACGCCTTTGTGTTGAGTGAAAGCCGCCAAGAGGTGTATATGTTTTTGTTAGAAAAAATCAAAGAAGAGTTGAAAAGAATCATTTAAAAAAAAAAAAATTGTTATCGGAAAATCATCAATGGGATGAAATTCCAAATAACAACTTTACAAGGACCATGATCGAGATTGATCCTGGTCGGAGGGGTATCACGTAGTTTGATACCGACTATGTCCCTGTCAATGCAACTATGATATGAAACACAAGAAATCAAATAAGAATGAGCTTTTATTGATCGTCACTTTGCATTACAGATATACGAACTATGTTTTTAGGGGTTTACAACAAGGTATGGAGATTCGGTGGATAATGGAGATGGTGAACTCGTGCATGTTAATAAGTAGAACTTGAATGTAGGGTTTTTGGCCGTGATTTTTTTTCTCTCTGATCTCCCCTCCTTTTTTCAGTGAATGAGCTGTTGTATCTATAGGTCCTGTTGCTTGCCGTGCACTCCTATAGTTTCGGTCTAGGGTTTGGCAATTGCAGGACCTCCTTCCTTTTAGGAGATAATCTCGGAGCTTTTAAGTGTAGAATCCAGACTTTCCTTCCTAGGAGGAGTCAATCTCGTAGGTAAATCTTTCCTTCCTAGGAGGAATCTAAATGTGCTGACCTGCTCAAAATAAGACTTCTCTGGCAAGAAGGAGTATATCTCCTTTGTTTTATTTGAACGGCGGCATTTTAATGTGGAGCTTTTAATCCTAGCATAAGAGTCTTGCTATTTGGTATCTTCCTGCTTGGCGGGGTAGTTATTTAAGAGGGTGTGAACCACTAACGCGTCCTGCTATTGAAGCAGGGGAGGATCTAGCTGATATCTTATTGGGATGCTTAGTGGTACTCTGTGTCGGGGTGCTGCGGGGTCCATAGGAAACTATGTTGGGGTACTGCAGGGTCTATAGGAAACCAGGGTATGACGGGGTTGGACCCTATTGTAGGCTCTAACGAGTATCCTGGCTTTGGATGCTGCTTATGAATCAAGATAATAGTGGCGTCCTTTAAGTAGCTGGGGGAAGGCTGTTAGGATTATGCTCAATAGCAAGAGTGTAATAGTGTAATTAACAATCTTTTTCATATTAATAAAGTGATTTCTGTTTTAAACAAATCTTATAGCATTTATAGTTTAATAATTGTTAAAGTAAATAATCATAAGGTCTAAAGACTATGAGAAAAGAAGAATTGTTCATACATCTGGATATGTAGGGAAAAATTGTACCCGCAGCGGAAGCGAGACTAAAAAAATAGTTTGAGTAGCTTTTAAAATTTTTCCAATTTTATGAACCTTAAACCCTTTTGATTAATTAAAGATATATAAAAATAAACAAAAGATTAATACCTCTTGTCGCGTGATCCGATTGACTTGCGTCGATGGTAATTCGCAAGATCTTCAATCCTAGCACGAACGTGGATCACCTAGGAGCGTGGTCTCCCTTTCTTTGAATTGCAAACCTATGATTGGATTAAACAAACTTTTCTTGATTCGTTAGTCCCAAAAACAATCTAAAGAAACCTGAGATTATTCCGGTCACTTTTGAGTTCTCAATCTTATGATCGAAACTCACGTGAACCTAGATCGATCTAGTATTCACAAGCTTATTGATGAATAAGCAACTAGAATACAATCAAAGAATAATCTATGTTCCTTTTGTTTTTAGTAGAATAATAGATCTCTAACTATGAGTTGAGAAGAAGAAGAAGAAGAAAATTCTGCACACAAGCCTTAGGGGGTGGCCGAATTCTATAAGTGGCCTTATATAGGTGGCCGAATTTCTTCTCCTTTTTACCCTAGGGTGACCGAAATCTTTCCCCAAAATTCACTAGGGTTGCCGCAAATCCTCCTACAAAAAAGGAGTATGTTTTGCACCCTAATTCCTATTTTGTTTAAGATTTCCAAACCCTAATCCAACTCAATAATCTTTTATTCCTTATTTGACTAAAATAAAAAAACTTCCTATTTGATTAAATAAATAAAATTAATTATTTATTTCCTTGTCAAACAAGTCTTTCTATTTAATTATACTACTACCAATAGTATACTAATAGGAATCATATTTCCTATTAAGAAAAGATTTGTTACTTAATTAAACAATTAATTAATAAATTAATTAATTCTTATTTAATTAATAAATTAATTAATTCTTATTTAATTAAATAATGAAAACAAAATAATATTAAATGCTATTTTAGCACCTTGCCGCCCCACATGTATATATTGGGCCAAATATTATTTTTCTTATTTCATTAAATCCATAGGACTTTAAATAAAAAGCCCACATGTGAACTAGACCCATTCTTACTAAAAGAAACAAGCCCACATGTCATCCATTAATATATAAATATAATTGTGCAACCCATTACATAAATAATGTGCAAATTATATTCTTAATATATTAAATTGCAATTCTAGATGGACCTTAAATTCGTCCGGTAGAATATATCAAGTGATCCATGCAAGTCCGTGTGGATTGGGGATCTTGGCGGGCTATCTAAATTTAAGCTCCAATAGACATAACCTAATCACAATCAACAAATGATTCACTTAGGTCCGATCCATTAATTTTAGCTCATTCCACTAAAGAGCTAAAATTGAACTCTTAAATAAAGACAGAAAAGGAAGATGCTTCCTCATTCATACCCTAGACAATCATATTGGAGATAGTGTATCCTCGTGATTAATATCAGTAATCGCCAAGAGTTCATAGACCGCCTATAACTCTCCAAGTTACCATATTTACTCATATGACCACGTTTTGAACTTGGATATTTTGACTTGTCCAGAAGCCATGTTTTCAATAGACACTATTGAAAACTCAACGTTGAGATTTAATATCCAATTACCTCAAAACATCCATATGATGATATTATACTCTCATTTAATAAATGGAGCCACGATGTCCATATCTATAAATGAAGTCCTCTATCGATTAACAAATGAATATCACCAAACTATCGAGGATAGACTATGCGATATAATCGTACTCATTGATAGCTCAAATGATATCACCTGCAACCATAAGTCCATCATTTATCTCAGGATTAAGATAGACTCTCCGATTGTCCTGATAATGAAATTACTTTTATCTACTGACGGTTATAGATAAAGTATTTCATTGTGATCCTGTTCAATGTACCCAGTGCACTAGATTCTTTTGCTCGAAGACACTCCGATGATTTTAGACTCATCATATCTCATTTGATCCCACTCAAATGCTAGCAAAAGAATTCTACAACTTTAACAAGATAAAGGTGCCCAACCTGTAACTTAATTTGTGAACGATATTCAAGACTAACTAAAGAATTGTGTCTACCACATACATATCCAGATGTATGAACAATTCTTCTTTTCTCATAGTCTTTAGACCTTATGATTATTTACTTTAACAATTATTAAACTATAAATGCTATAAGATTTGTTTAAAACAGAAATCACTTTATTAATATGAAAAAGATTGTTAATTACACTATTACACTCTTGCTATTGAGCATAATCCTAACAGCCTTCCCCCAGCTACTTAAAGGACGCCGCTATCATCTTGATTCATAAGCAGCATCCAAAGCCAGGATACTCGTTAGAGCCTACAACAGGGTCTAACCCCGTCATACCCTGGTTTCCTATAGACCCTGCAGTACCCCAACATAGTTTCCTATGGACCCCGCAGCACCCCGACATAGAGTACCACTAAGCATCCCAATAAGATATCAGCTAGATCCTCCCCTGCTTCAATAACAGGACGCGTTAGTGGTTCACACCCTCTGAAATAACTACCCCGCCAAGTAGGAAGATACCAAATAGCAAGACTCTTATGCTAGGATTAAAAGCTCCACATTAAAATGCTGCCGTTCAAATAAAACAAAGGAGATATACTCCTTCTTGCCAGAGAAGTCTTATTTTGAGCAGGTCAGCACATTTAGATTCCTCCTAGGAAGGAAAGATTTACCTACGAGATTGACTCCTCCTAGGAAGGAAAGTCTGGATTCTACACTTAAAAGCTCCGAGATTATCTCCTAAAAGGAAGGAGGTCCTGCAATTGCCAAACCCTAGACCGAAACTATAGGAGTGCACGGCAAGCAACAGGACCTATAGATACAACAGCTCATTCACTGAAAAAAAGAGGGGAGATCAGAGAGAAAAAAAATCACGGCCAAAAACCCTACATTCAAGTTCTACTTATTAACATGCACGAGTTCACCATCTCCATTATCCACCGAATCTCCATACCTTGTTGTAAACCCCTAAAAACATAGTTCGTATATCTGTAATGCAAAGTGACGATCAATAAAAGCTCATTCTTATTTGATTTCTTGTGTTTCATATCATAGTTGCATTGACAGGGACATAGTCGGTATCAAACTACGTGATACCCCTCCGACCAGGATCAATCTCGATCATGGTCCTTGTAAAGTTGTTATTTGGAATTTCATCCCATTGATGATTTTCCGATAACAATTTTTTTTTTTTTTAAATGATTCTTTTCAACTCTTCTTTGATTTTTTCTAACAAAAACATATACACCTCTTGGCGGCTTTCACTCAACACAAAGGCGTAGCCCTTTCCAACATTGGGCGGCTTCACAACCAATGCGTGTAGCCCTTTCCAAGAGGGTGCTCGTTGAATACTATGTAGTGCCAAAGCAAAATGGATACATATCATAGGTCATTTATCATGTACTAAGCAATAGGCTTCTAAATGCATCCATTATCTACACATATTCAAACACATATATTCAAAACTAAAACATATAAGAGAAGCATTTGTGCACTTTTCAAAAACAAGATTTTCAAGCTCAAGTGCATGATCTAGAAGCAATAAGAGTTATTAGCTTAAGATCATTACTTCTCAGGTGAGTAGCTCTCAAAGATATTGATATACAAATAAAGTTTTGCTCATCAAGCCACCCACATTCACACAAGCATATCAATCAACACAAATCATGCCAATGGACATTCTAAGAGTTTTAAATCTCTCTTTGTCCAAGGGCTTGGTGAACAAGTCCACAAGTTGATTTTTAGTAGGCATATGCTCTAGAGTTACAATTGATTGTTTAACAAGATCTCTAATGAAATTATGCCTAATATCAATATGCTTTGTGCATGAGTGTTGAACCGGATTTTTTGAGATGTTAATGGCACTTAAGTTATCACAATAAAGTGTCATTTTTCCTTGTTCTATCTCATAATCCTTAAGGATTTGTTTCATCCAAAGTAATTGTGTGCATGCACTTCTGGCCACAATGTACTCGGCTTCGGAAGAAGAGAGGGAAACTGAATTTTGTTTCTTACTAGACCAAAAAACCAAGTTATTACCAACATAAAAGCAACCGTCGAATGTGCTTTTATGATCATTTATGTTTCCCGCCCAATCGGCATCATAATAGCCAACAAGAATATCATTGGTATCAAATGAATAAAATAAACCAAGACTATAAGTACCTTTGATGTACCTAATGATTATCTTGACGGCTTTTAAGTGAGATTCCTTTGGATTAGCTTGGAATCTAGCACATAAGCCTACACTTAAACAAATATCCGGTCTACTAGCCATTAGGTAAAGTAGACTACCAATCATGCTTCTATAAAGGCTTTGATCAACACTTTTACCTTTTTCATCTTTATCAAGTTTTAAAGTGGTGCTCATAGGAGTTTCAAAATCTTTTCCATTTTCTAGACCGAATCTCTTAACAAGATTTTTAGCATATTTAAACTGACTCAACATTATAACCATGCTAGTTTGCTTAACTTACATCCCTAGAAAATAGTTTGACTCACCCACCATACTCATTTCAAATTCACTTGACATTAAACTAACAAACTCATCAACCTTGGTTTTATTAGTAGAACCAAAAACAATGTAATCAACATATATTTGTGCAACAAAAATGTCATGATCATGATATTTGATGAACAAAGTTCTATCTATGCCACCTCTCCTATAATGGTTGTCAATGAGATATTGAGTCAACCTATCATACCAAGCTCTTGGAGCTTGTTTAAGGCCATAGAGAGTCTTTTTCAATTTAAACACATGATTAGGAGAGTGTGGGTCTACAAAACCCTTAGGTTGTTCAACATACACTTCTTCTTGAATGTAACCATTTAAAAAAACACTTTTGACATCCATTTGAAATAATTTGAATTTTTTAACACATACAATGGACAACAAAAGTCTAATGGACTCGAGACGAGCAACCGGTGCAAAAGTCTCATCAAAGTCAACACCCTCAACTTGAGTGTAACCTTGAGCCACTAGTCTAGCTTTATTTCTCACAATCTTGCCACTTTCATCTGTCTTGTTCCTAAAAACCCACTTAGTGCCAATTACATTTATATCTTTAGGTCTAGGAACCAATGACCACACTTCATTCCTCTCAAATTGATTAAGTTCATCTTTCATAGCCCCAACCCAATATTCATCAACAATAACTTCATTAATATTTTTGGGTTCAATTTGAGAAGTATAGCAAGCATAAGATATTTGGTTAGCAATTTGATTTCTAGTTCTAACCCCTTCATTTAAGTCACCTATGATGTTATCTTGATAGTGTAGATTTCGAAGTCTAAGATGAGGAGAATTTTCAACAACTTGAACATTTTGTTGATTACCATTTAAAACATTTTCCAATCCTTGACTTTGAACATCAATACAACTATCTTTGTCATCATCTTGACTAGATTCACTACTAGCCACATCAATAGGTGCAATAATGTCATTAACATGATTTTCATTAGATTCATTAACATCATTATCATCACACAAGTTAAGCATGCTAAGATCATCAATTTTAACATTTATAGATTCCATAATAGTCTTAGTATTCAAGTTGGACACTCTATAAGCACGACTATTCATAGCATACCTAAGAAAGAGGCCAACATCACTTTTAGCATCAAACTTTCCCAAGTGATCTCTATCATTCAAAATATAACATTTACTCCCAAAGGTATGGAAGTAACTAACATTAGGCTTCTTGCCTTTCCAAAGCTCATAGGACGTTTGTTTTGTGCCAGGCCTTCTAAAAACTCTATTAGACACATAGCAAGCGGTATTGACCGCTTCGGCCCAAAGGTTTCTAGGGACTTTCTTGCTATTGAGCATGACCCTAGCCATCTCTTGCAAGACACGGTTTTTTTTTCTCAACAACTCCATTTTGTTGAGGAGTTCTAGGGGCCGAGAACTCATGAGAAATCCCCAAACCATCACAAAACTCACTAAATTTAGTATTTTCAAATTCCGTCCCATGATCACTCCTAATGCGACATATTTTCTTGATATCAAGACCTTTTTCATTTTGAACTTGATTACAAAACTTTCTAAAGTAATCAAAAGCCTCGGTCTAGTTTCTAAGAAAATAAACCCAAGTAAACCTAGAGTAATCATCAACGCATACAAAAATGTACTTTTTGCCATTAATGCTCTCGGTTTGAATTGGCCCCATTAGGTCCATGTGCACAAGCTCTAAAGGTCTCTTGGTAGCTATATAAGAATTCTTTTTGTGAGACATTTTGGTTTGTTTACCTAATTGGCAAGGTTCACAAACAATCTCTAACTTTTTACCAAGATTAGGAAGACCCCTAACAATGCTATATTTTTCAAGCTTTTTAAGTCTTTAAAATTCATGTGACCCAAACGTTGATGCCACAAATCAAGCTTGTTGCACTCATGTGCCATATTGCAAGTTAGAGGATCTACATTAAGACAATAGCAATTGTCTATAGACCTCTTGACTTTTAGGACAACATTGTCCTTTTTATCGATAATAGTGCACACATCTTTATTAAAGCTAACTTCTTTAAAGATTTCACACAAGTGAGTAATGCTTATAAGATTAGCTTGTAATCCATCAACATACAAAGTATCGCAAAGTTTAAGAAATCCGGGGATACATATAGGTCACTTGCCAAGAACTTGCTTCTTGGTGCCATCACCAAAGGTGACCCACCCTCCATCCTTTAACACAAGATTCTTGAAGAAATCTTTGTTCCTGGTCATGTTCCTAGAGCAACCGCTATCTAGGTACCAAGAGTAGGAGGAGTTGACACGTAAAGCATATTGTGTAACTAGACATTTAGATGTGTCTTTTCTAACCCATACACTTTTCACAACATGCTTCTCACTCTAAACTTTTTCATGCTTTGACTCAATGTTAGACTTTTTAACATGCACCTTGACCTCATTGGTCACATTCTCAAAAATATCAAACAAAGCATTATCAACTTTCTTATGCATAGTAGAGTGAGGCACAACACAAGATTTAGCAATCAAGTCATCAACACAATTATTCTCAACATGCTTTTCCAAGGTCTTCCTAGGTCTAGTTCTAAATCCATACATGAATGATTGTCTAGGACCATTCAAAGACATATCATGGAAAGCATTATCAAATTTGCATTTCCGAATATATTCAAAACATCTAGGTCGAATATGTCCTACCATATTACAATGATGACAAATAGGTATGAATTTAAGAAATTTACCATTTGCATTTGCTTCCAAAGCATTTGGTCTTCTCACAATTTTACCTCTTTGAAGAGCAATCCTTGATGCTTCACCTTTTCCTTTTGAGGTTGATGTTTTTTGAATTTGATCTTGTTGAGTTCTTCCATTGAACTTCCTTGCTGATGTAGAGGCACCTCCAGTAGCTTTCATTGCTTTACCTTGAGTGAGAGTACCTACATTCGGTTCAATACTTGCTTTAACAAAAATAGATTTGTTAGATGAAGGATTCTCCTTCTCATTGATATAACTCAAACCTCTTTTGTCACTAGGATGCTTACTAAAACAAATTACGGTGTGTTCAATATTAATCTAGAGGGGGGTTGAATAGATTTTATCCGATTTTACCCAATTTTTGTTAATAGGCAAGATTATGAAAATACCCCTAATAGTCAATACAAATATAGCAACTGTAATATAGTGCGGAAATATTAAATGACACTTGATATTTACGTGGAAACCCTCACGGGAAAAACCACAGGATATTAAGTGAGCCACACTCGAACCTCGAATCCACTAAATGTGAGAAAGATTACAACCTAATCCCGGAAGTAATCACACACCTACCTAATCCCGGTATGAGTGAACCTAGTCCAATTGCTTGTGGTTTACGCAACCTAATCCTGAAAGCTACACAAGTCTTACTTCTCAAAGAAAAGATAACAAGCCTATGTGAATATATGAATACTCAAAATGCAATGAGAGCAAGGCAACCCTATATGCTTATCTAGGATGATGATGTATCAATGAAATCAATCCTAGATATCAAAAGCTAAATGACATATCATAAAGCTTAGCTAATCAAGATTAAGCAAAACCTAGATAGCTATCACAATACAATACTCAATCATATTCATCACAAACAATCTTGTAAGGATTCCCGGTTTTTGATTGGCTTATTTCGTGTGCAAACCACATATTTGGGTTGTTTGTAAAAGGTAGCTTAGGTGATAGGTGTTCATGCTCAATGACTCTTCTCAAGACCTCAAGGTGGACAAGCACTCAAAGGTATATCTTGTGCTTACTTTCTTATTGAAGAGATTTAGTTGCACACACTCACTTGTAATGTTTGCATATGTATGCTTTACTTTAGTGTGAATTCTCTTCAAATGTCACTTTTCACACTAGCACATTGTTTGTCATATCTTGGTGTGTGTTTTGTGCCGTGTAATTCGTTTCCCGAATATGTTCGAAAATGTCCGTGCTTGCACGATTATGTGCTTGGTTTTGCACGAAGATCGCCTTCGGAGAATGCCCTTGGCTTCTCCTTTGGTTTCACCTTCAGTGGTGAAACGGCGGTTTGATCGGCGGCCACGACTGCCGAATGGAAACCGTCGTTTGATTCCAGAGATCTCTGGATTGGATCTGCGGTTGCGATCGGCAGCCAGGCCGCCGAATCGAAACCGCTGAATTAGACCTGATGCATTTATTATTCTCGGGTCCTATTCGGCGGTTTAATCAGCGGCCAGGCCACCGAATGAAACCGCCGAATTAGATATTTTAGGTCGGTTTCTTTTTGGGTTTTGATCGGCAGTTTTGATTGACCTCCGAATCTGGTCGCCGAATGATCCACTGCTTCTCGGGTTCAATTTTGCGGCCACGACCGCAGAATGAAACCGCCGATCGATGATTTCAAGGGCAAAATTGTCTTTTCACTTGCCCTGTTCTTGATGACTATAAATATCATACTTTCTCATTTCTCTAAGCTAGTTCTCTGACTCAAAAGAACCCTAATCTTAAAAGAGAGATATTTGAGAGAAAATCAAATCAAGAACTCATTTTTACACACTCAAAACCATTCTCATATGCATCTAAATATCATCTAGCATTTTCTAGCATAGTTAGGATGCTTGCTTGCATGGGTTTTGGTCAACACACATCCTTTGGTATGTTCTTCACTAATCTCATCTAAGTTTAGTGTTTTATTTATCAAAGAAATCTCTTATATTATTTGTATGCTCTTAGAATATATTCTAGATACAAAATAGAGATTGTTGTGTTGACATGTTTGTGTGTTGTATTTTGATAGCAACATCTAGGTTATTTTATCTATGATTTGCTAAGCTTTATGACATGTCATTTAGCTATTGACATCTAGGATTGCATTTATTGTTATCTAATCATCCTAGATAAGCATCTAAGGTTACCTAGCTTTATTTGCTCATTGAATATCATCATATATTCACATAGGTTGTAATCTCTTCATTGAGAAGTAAGTCTTGCGTGTAGCTTACGGGATTAGGTTGCTTAGATCGCAAGCAATTGAAGTCTTGTGTGATAGACCGGGATTAGGTCAGACACCGGGATTAGGTGGTCACACAAGCAATTGGACTAGGTTCACTTATACTGGGATTAGGTAGGTGTGTGATTATATACCGGGAGTAGGTTGTAATCGTTTAACACATTTAGTGGATTCGAGGTTCGAGTGTGGCACACTATACAGCCCGTGGTTTTTCCCGTGAGGGTTTTCACGTAAATATCAAGTGTCTTTTATAATTCCGCACATATTACACTTGTTATATATATTGACTAGATTGGGGCTTTTTCGTAATATTGACTTAACGCGAAAATTGGGTAATATCGTTAAAATCTATTCACTCCCCTCTAGATTAATATTTGTATACACACCGTGTTAATTTGTGAACTTTCAAATCTCTATCTTGTATTTAGCATGTGAACATAAAACATACAAGTAAGTAAAGAGATTTCTTGATTAGAAAGAAATTAAAATTAGATGAAGTTAGTCAAAATCTTACCAAGCAAGTTGTGATGATGCAAAGCTATGCATGAATGATCCTAGATGAACTTGATGAATCAAATGAAAAGCTTTAAGTGTTTAAAGGTGAGTTCTTGATGATTTTTCTCTCAAGTGTTTCTCTTTTTGCTTTAGGGTTCTAAGGAGTCAAAAGAACTAACTCAGATAAATGAGAAAGCATGATATTTATAGGCATCAAAAACAGGGCATGTGAAAAGACAAGTTTGCCCTTGAAAACGCACGATCAACGGTTTCATTCGGTGGCCAAGCCACAATCACGACTGCTGAATTGGTCCCAAGAGAAACAGGGGAGCAACAGCTGTTTCATTCGGCGGTTTCGAAACCACCGATATAACCACAGAATAAACCCGATAGATTGAAATCAATCAGGTATGAACGGCGGTTTCAAATTGTGGTCGGGGCCACCGATCTAACCGCAGAATCAGACTAGAGACCTCTGGTCCAAAACAGCGGTTTCATTTGGCGGCCAGGGCCGCCGATCTAACCGTCGATTCACCAAAAGTGGTGAATCCAAGGAGAAGCCAAGGCACTCTCCGAGAGCGGTCTTCGCATAACACCAAGCACACTTATGTGCAAGCGCGAACGTTTCCGAACATCTACGAAAAACGAATTACAAGACACAAACACACAACAAGATACAATTCATAAAAGTGTATGTGTGAAAGTGACATGTGAAGAGAATGCACACATATTAAAATATGCTAAGTGAGTGTGTGCTACTAAATATCTTCAATGAAAACTTAAGCACAAGAAATATACCTTTAGTGTGCTTGTCACCTTGAGGTCTTGAGGGCATTAAGCTTGATCCTTAAACACCTAAAACTACCCTTACAAGTCAAACCCCAACATGTGGTTTGTCTACGAAATAAGCCATTCAATATGAGAATCCTTACAATCTCCCCCTTTGGCTATTTCGTGACAAAACCACCTCTCACATTGATCCTCACAACAAAATATAAACTACAGTATTTCAATGATAATCTACATTACAAAGAGATATAAAAAAAATTAAACATCTTCAAGCCTTCAATCTCTTGTAGAATTATCAACCCTTTAAAACAAAAATATTACACTTTCCAAAGCAAGTGTATGTGAGACGAACAAGTGAAAATAACCAAGCATTTGCATTTAATTAATTTAAGCCCAATGCAATGTATGTAAATGCAATGCTCCCCCTCAAAGGGTTACTCCCCCTCAATCCATAAACTCCTATTGTAAGGATTCTCATATTGATTGGCTTATTTCATAGACAAACCACATGTTGGGGTTTGACTTGTAAGGGTAGTTTTAGGTGTTTAAGGATCAAGCTTAATGCCCTCAAGACCTCAAGGTGACAAGCACACTAAAGGTATATCTCTTGTGCTTAAGTTTTCATTGAAGAGATTTAGTAGCACACACTCACTTAGCATATTTTAAAATGTGTGCATTCTCTTCATATGTTACTTTCACACATACACTTTTATAAATTGTATCTTGTTGTGTGTTTGTGTCTTGTAATTCGTTTTCCGTAGATGTTCAGAAACGTCTGCGCTTGCACATAAGTGTGCTTGGTGTTGCGTGAAGACCGCTCTCGGAGAGTGCCTTGGCTTCTCCTTGGATTCACCACTTTTGGTGAATTGACGGTTAGATCGGCGGCCCTGGCCACCAAATGAAACCGCCGTTTTGGACCAAAGGTCTCTGGTCTGATTCTGCAGTTAGATCAGCGGCCCTGACCACCAATTTTAAACCGCCGTTCATACATGATTGATTTCAATCTTTCTGGTTTATTCTGCGGTTATATCGGCGGTTTCGAAACCGCCAAATGTAACAGCCGTTGCTCCCCTGTTTCTCTCGAGACCAATTTGACAGTCGTGATCGGTGGCTTGGCCGCCGAATGAAACTGCCGATTGTGCGTTTTCAAGGGCAAACTTGTCTTTTCACATGCCCTGTTCTTGATGCCTATAAATATCATGCTTTCTCATTTATCTGAGTTAGTTCTTTTGACTCCTTAGAACCCTAAAGCAAAAAGAGAAACACTTGAGAGAAAAATCATCAAGAACTCACCTTTAAACACTTAAAGCTTTTCATTTGATTCATCAAGTTCATCTAGGATCATTCATGCATAGCTTTGCATCATCACAACTTGCTTGGTAAGATTTTGAATAACTTCATCTAATTTTAGTTTCTTTCTTATCAAGAAATCTCTTTACCTACTTGTATGTTTTATGTTCACATGCTAAATACAAGATAGAGATTGTTTGTGATGAATATGATTGAGTGTTGTATTGTGATAGCTATCTAGGTTTTGCTTAATCTTGATTAGCGAAGCTTTATGATATGTCATTTAGCTTTTGATATATAGGATTGATTTCATTGATACATCATCATCCTAGATAAGCATATAGGGTTGCCTTGCTCTCATTGCATTTTGAGTATTCATAAATTCACATAGGCTTGTTATCTCTTCTTTGAGAAGTAAGACTTGTATAGCTTCCGGGATTAGGTTGTGTAAACCACAAGCAATTGGACTAGGTTCACTCATACCGGGATTAAGTTGTAATCTTTCTCACATTTAGTGGATTCGAGGTTCGAGTGTGGCTCACTTAATATCCCGTGGTTTTTCCCGTGAGGGTTTCCACGTAAATATCAAGTGTCATTTCATATTTCCGCACTATATTACACTTGCTATATTTGTATTGACTATTAGAGGTATTTTCGTCATCTTGCCTATTATCGAAAATTGGGTCAAATCGGATAAAATCTATTTAACCCCCCCCCCCCCCCCCCCCCCCCTAGATTAATATTGAACACACCATAATTTGTTTCAATTGGTATTAGAGCGGGTTCCTAGATATACTTAGGTGATCCTTGCTCATTTAAGTAATTTAAGCCCAATGCAATGTATGTAAATGCAATGCTCCCCCTCAAAGGGTTACTCCCCCTCAATCCATAAACTCCCCAATATGCACATTTGCTACTACAATTAGCAACTCCCCTTAACACATCCTACTCCCCCTTTTTGTCATGATATAGGCAAAGGAGTAGTCCCCAACCGGGTCACTCATAGCAAAGAGAGATAGTAGCATACAGGATAATGCATAATCAAATAAGCCACTTTATGCACTCAATTAATTGGAAAGAATCAAGGAGATTTATTTTATTGAAAATGTGTGAAATAAAAATGCTTTGCAAACAAGACATATTGCATTCAAGTCCAAAATACAATGGTATTTGGCAAAGCAAATGACAAAGGTTTCCAATAGAATTCAAACCAATTTTACCATTTGTCATGAGAGAAGCAAGGATATAGAGATTTCATTGATTTCAATTTTAATAGCAACTATATCCAACTTTATAAGCGAAACATGGCATGAGTGACTTTGCACCCTATTTGATTTTTCCGGGTATGAAACCCGTATGATAGTAGCCATGTTAAACAAATAAAGAAAGAGAGACATTTTGATAAACATTTAAGTCTCATTTGCTTTTCACACATTGTTTTGCATTTTAAGAATTTGCAATCATCAATTCATGCTTTTTCAATTTAGCATGTCATTTGAATTTCATGCTTTTCATATGTCATTAGCATGTCAATTAAGAATCATCATGTCATGGAAATAACTATAGGTCATTCAAATCATACTTCCTATGTAAATTTCCTAGTCCAAAAATGCATGTTTGAACATAAATATGACATGGATTGAAAACAAAGCAAGGTTCACACTTATTGAGATAAAAGCATGTATACATATGTCCAACCAAGCTTACTTCAAACAATTAAAAGAGAAGCACAAGATCTTTCAAATATTTTGCATGCATCAAGTATACAAAAGCTCTCTTTGCTCGAGTTCCCCTTATGGGGTCAATAACAAAAACTCATCACTCCACAAGACATATCCCAATAGATCTACTAAGAGTTTTAAATCGAGTAGCATTTAAGGGTTTAGTAAATAAGTCCGCTAGTTGATTATTAGTACCTACATGCTCAAGTACTATGCATTTATTTTCAACTAGTTCTCTAATGAAATGATGGCAAATGTCAATATGCTTAGTTCTAGAGTGTTGTACCGGATTCTTGGAAATATTAATAGCACTCATGTTATCACAAAAGAGAGTGAGTGTACCTTGGTTGAATCCGTAGTCTACTAGCATTTGCTTAATCCATAGGAGTTGTGTTCATCCACTCCCCGCGGCTATGTACTCAGCCTCCGCCGTGGACAAGGAAATTGAGTTTTGCTTCTTGCAAAACCAAGACACCAAATTATTGCCTAGAAAGAAGCAACCGCCTGATGTGCTCTTTCTATCATCGCAATTTCCCACCCAATCCGCATCACTCAAGCCTACAAGACTAGCATTAGTATCAAACGAGTACCAAATCCCATAGTTGGAAGTCCCATTCACATAGCGAATGATTCTCTTAATGGAAAAGAGATAGGACTCCTTGGGATCGGATTGGTACCTAGCACACACACTCACACTAAAGGATATATCGGGCCTACTTGCGGTCAAATAAAGCAAGCTTCCTATCATACCCGTATATAGTGTTTGTTCCACACTTTTATCACTAGCATCCTTGCTAAGTTTCAAAGTGTTACTCATGGGTTTATCACAATGTTTGGCTTTTTCAAGACCAAACTTCTTCACAAGGTTTTTGGCATATTTGGCTTGAGATATAAAGATCCCATCATTTAATTGCCTAATTTGCAAACCTAGGAAGTAGCTAAGCTCACCAGCAAGACTCATCTCAAATTCATGAAATATAACATCAACAAATTGTTGAACCTTGGTGTTGTTGGTCGAGCCAAACACTATATCATCAATATATATTTGAGCTACAAAAAGCTCATCATTGTCTTTCTTGATGAATAGTGTCTTGTCAACACTACCTCTTGTGTAGTCATTGTTGACAAGGAATTGAGTGAGGCGCTCATACCAAGCCCTCGGTGCTTGTTTCAACCCATAAAGAGCCTTCTTAAGGCGATAGACATGGTTGGGGTGGTGTGCATCCACAAACCCCTTGGGTTGCTCAACAAACACTTCCTCTTGCAAGAAGCCATTGAGGAAGGCACTCTTTACATCCATTTGGTGCAATTTGAACTTGTGCACACAAGAGATGGACAAGAGAAGCCTAATGGACTCTAAACGGGCAATGGGAGCAAATGTCTCCTCAAAGTTGATACCCTTAATTTGAGAGTACCCTTGTGCAATAAGTCTTGCCTTGTTACGCACTATGTTGCCATCCTCATTGGATTTGTTCCTATATATCCATTTTGTGCCTATAACATTAGTAGTCTTAGGCCTAGGAACTAGAGTCCAAACCTCATTCTTTTCGAATTGGTTTACCTCTTCTTGCATGGCAAGAACCCAAAACTCATTATTTAGAGCTTCATCAATCCTTTTGGGTTCTATTTGAGAGGTGTAGCAAGTGAAACTAATAAGATTAGCTATTTGCCTTCTAGTCCTAACACCCTCATTCACATCTCCAATAACATCATCTTTGTTATGGAGTCTTCTAACCCATGGAGCGAGTTCATTAGAGTCCAAGAGAGGAACTCTATCAAGAGGTTGAGTGACCTCTTTATCTAGGTTAGGTGTCTCAACATTAGGAGTCACCACAACTGTAGGGAAAAAATCGTGCACGTAGCGGAAGCGAGACTAAAAAGAGTTTAGTATATTTTAAAAATTTTCCCATATTGAACCTTAACCCTTTAATTAATTAAGCAATATATACCAAAAGATATCGTACCTTTGTCGCGTGATCCGATTGACTATGCATCGATGGCAATCCGCAAGATCTTCCAATCCGATCACGAACGTGAATCACCTAGGAGCGTGGTCTCCCTTCTCTTTGAATTGTATACCTGAGAATGGACAACAAACACTTTTCTGATTTTGTTAGTCACAAAAATTCCAATAGGTTGCTAAGAACGTTCCAGTCACTTTTGAATTCACAATCGTAAGATTGAAATTCGCGTGAACCTAATTCGAAAGTGTGTACAAGATCTCTTGATGTTAAGATCACTAGTACACTATCGAAACAAGAACAATTCTTCTCTCACAAACCTCTAGGCCGAATCACTCACTAGTCTTAGAGTTGGATCTTATTTTTCTCTAGCAAAGGAAAAAACTCTCAATTGCAAAAACTATGGTTTGACAAAAATATAAAGAATATATATATATTGCCGCCTAACATATATCATTATATATCTATATTACTGCACCGCCTAATACATCTATATATATATCGTGCATCGGCCACTTTTACTTTGCAAAATCATATCTACTTTCTTTGACTTGTATTTTGCTTTTATATATATATATATATTATATATCTCGGCCATAATTAAGTTGCCATATATATTATATATATTTTATAGCAATCTGAATACAACTTGTCATGTATATAATATTCAAACCCTAATCCAACTCTTTAGTGTATTTGTGACTATATAGAAGACTTCCTAATTTGACTAAACAAATAAAGTCTTTTATATTTAGTATAATACTAATAGTAGTATACTACTAGGAAACATATTTCCTAATCAGAAAAAGATTTGATTTTTAATTAAATAATTAATTAACATATTAATTAATTTCCATTTAATTAAATAATAAAATAAAACAATATAATGGTCTAAAATTAGCCATTGCCGCCCATGACTAGAACTTAGGCCTACATATTGTTTTCTTATTTTATTTAATCCATTTGGACTTTAATAAAAAAGCCCACATGTGAACTAGACCCATTCTTACTAAAAGAAACAAGCCCACATGTCTTTCATTAATATATTAATATAATTAAACGGCCCATTAAATAAATAATGTGCAAATTATATTCTTAATATATTAAATACAATTCTAAATGGACCCACAAATAGTCTGGTAGAATATATCAAGTGATCCATGCAAGTCCGTGTGGATTGGGGATCTTGGCGGGCTATCTAAATTTAAGCTTCAATAGACATAACCTAATCACAATCAACAAATGATTCACTTAGGTCCGATCCATTAATTTTAACTCATTCCACTAAAGAGCTAAAATTGAACTCTCAAATAAAGACAGAAAAGGAAGATATTCCTCATTCATACCCTAGAAAATCATGTTGGAGATAGTGTATCCTCGTGATTAATATCAGTAATCGCCAAGAGTTCATAGACCGCCTATAACTCTCCAAGTTACCATATTTACTCATATGACCACGTTTTGAACTTGGATATTTTGACTTGTCCAGAAGCCATGTTTTCAATAGACACTATCGAAAACTCAACGTTGAGATTTAATATCCAATTACCTCAAAACATCCATATGATGATATTATACTCTCATTTGATAAATGGAGCCACGATGTCCATATCTATAAATGAAGTCCTCTATCGATTAACAAATGAATATCACCAAACTATCAAGGATAGACTATGCGATATAATCGTACTCATTGATAACTCAAATGACATCACTTGCAACCATAAGTCCATCATTTATCTCAGGATTAAGATAGACTCTCCGATTGTCCTACTAATGAAAAGACTTTTATCTACTGACAGTTATAGATAAAGTATTTCATTGTGATCCAGTTCAATGCACCCAGTGCACTAGATTCTTTTGCTCGAAGACACTCCGATGATTTTAGACTCATCATATCTCATTTGATCCCACTCAAATGCTAGCAAAAGAATTCTAGAACTTTAACAAGATAAAGGTGCCCAACCTTTAACTTAAGTTGTGAACAATATTCAAGACTAACTAAAGAATTGTGTCTACCACATACATATCCAGATGTACGAACAATTCTTCTTTTCTCATAGTCTTTAGACCTTATGATTATTTACTTTGACAATTATTAAACTATAAATGCTATAAGATTTGTTTAAACCAGAAATCACTTTATTAATATGAAAAAGATTGTTAATTACAATATTACACTCTTGGTATTGAGCATAATCCTAACAACAACATTCTCCAAGGGAGAGTCATCAACTCTAGTAATCTCCTCCTTATGGTCAATAGTTTTGAGCATTTCATCATCAAATACAACATTAGATGATTTCATAACGCTTCGAGTCTTCAAATTAAAAACTCTATATGCTCTACTATTTAAGGCATAGCCAATAAAGATATCGTCATCACTCTTGGCATCAAATTTGCCAAGTTGATCTCGGTCATTTAAAATGTAGCATTTGCTTCCAAATGTATGGAAATAGCTAACATTTGGCCTTTTACCTTTCCATAACTCATAGAAGGTATTCCTAGTTCCGGGCCTTAGGAAAACTCTATTTCCTATATAGCAAGCCATGTTGACGGCTTCGGCCCATAGATTCCTAGGCACATTATTGCTAAGCAACATCACACGGGCCATCTCTTGAAGGACCCTATTTTTCCTCTCAACAACTCCTTTTTGTTGAGGAGTCCTAGGAGTCAAAAACTCATGGGAGATACCTATACTATCACAATAGGTTTCAAAAGAAGCATTCTCAAATTCCCTCCCATGATCACTTCTAATCCGTTTTATGCTTTTAATATTAGAATTCATTTCATTTTGAAGTTTAGTACAAAGCATTTTAAACTTATCAAAAGTTTCGGATTTTTCTCTAAGAAAATATGTCCATGTGAACCTAGAGAAATCATCTATACAAACAAAAATGTATCTCTTTCCACCCAAGCTCTCGGTTTGCATAGGACCCATAAGATCCATATGGAGAAGCTCTAGGGGCTCCTTGGTGGAGAGATACTTGCCCTTTTTGTGCATGCTTTTAGTTTGTTTTCCTTGTTGACAAGGCCCACAAACACCATTAGCTTTCTTCCCAAGCTTAGGGAGGCCACGCACACATTCAAACTTTCCAAGGGTTCGTAGATCCCGAAAGTTCATGTGGCCAAGTCTTTCATGCCACAACTCAATTTGCTCATCCTTGGACACATTGTTTGAGACTATTCTAGCTTCAAGAAAATAGCAATTGTCGCTAGATCTCATACCTTTCAACAAGGTTTGTCCATCGGGCTTTAGGATAAAGCAATTGTCTTTGCTAAATAAGACGGAATATCCTTCATCACTTAGATGAGAAATGCTAATCAAATTGACTTTCAAGCCATCAACAAAAAAAGCATTGGATAAGGAGGGTAATCCGGGAACGGAAATGCTTCCTTTCCCTATGACTCTCTTTTTGGATCCATCACCAAAGGTGACACATCCTCCTTCCTCCATAACAAGAGTCTCAAAGAAACTCTTGTTTCTAGTCATGTGCCTAGAGCACCCACTATCCAAGTACCACATGTTAGAAGAATTAGCCTTTAAGGCAATTTGAGCAACATGGCAAACATTTTTATTCTTTCTAACCCATTTAAGAACAACATTTTCTTTCTTAATGGTCTTTGGTACATGGGCTCTAGAAGTCCTAGGATCATGCAAATTAATCATATTATTCCTAGGAACATGCAACTTGGCTCTATTCTTTCTCTTTTCAATCATGCTTCGAGTTCTACACATTTTTATATACCGAAAGCAATTTGGTCAAATGTGACCATTAAAACCACAAAAATGACAAATTGGAATGAAATGAGAAATCATACCATTGCCTTGTGCATTTAGGGGAGCCTTCCCTTGTCTTTGTGGTTGAGTGGGTTCAATCCATCTCCTTTGTTGAACCGATCTATCTTGCTTCCAATGTTGAATTTGCATGATTGGCTTCTTCCCTTTTTGAGCCAATTGATGAGGAATATTGGCTTGAGGTTGCCTCATTGTCGCCACCTTCACTTGTGCACTTTTTGAACTTTGTCCTAGATCAATTTTCTTCCTAGGAGTGTGCACCAGTGAAGCTTCTATGTTGCCCAAGCCCTTAACAAACACGGTCTTCTTAGAGAAGGAGGTCTCTTGACTATCTTCAAACCCAAGACCTCTCTTGTCACATGGACTCTTTCCAACACCAAGTATGTGATCTAACTTTTTGGTGCTAGAGTCCATCCTAGTAAGTGACTTCTTAGCTTCATCAAGCTCCCTCTTCAAACCTTCTTCATTCCTCTTAGATAAAGCTAACTCCTCTCTTAGCTTATCTTCTCTTTTCTTAAGTCTCTCCACTTCTTCACTTAAGTGGTCATTGTGAGATGAAAACTCAAGATTTTCTTCTCTCAACATCTTGATCTTCTTAGTGGTTTTCATCTCTAAGCCTCTAAACTCCTTAAGGTATTCAACTAACACCTCTTTCTCCACATATCCATTTGTGGAGTTAGAATCGGAGTCATCTTCACTAGAGTCACTTTCCCTTTGACTCTCTTCCTCTTTTTCACTACCATTTTTGCTCTTGTAAGAGGAGGCAAAAGCTAGGAAGTTAGCCATGATGTCTTCATCATCCGAAGACTCATCTTCTTCGTTGGAGTCATCACTACTTCCACTCCAAGTGGCAGCCATCACTTTTCCCTTTTTCTTTTCCTTGTGATTTGCACATTCGGGAGCAAAGTGACCTATCCCGCCACACTCAAAGCACCGGATCCCTTTCCTTTCGGTCCTCTCTTGCCTTGGTTCAAACTTTTTGAAATGACCCTTTTTCTTTAAGTCTTGGCCTCTCAAGCCAAATCCTTTCTTCCCAAACTTCATAACCTTATTGAATCTTTTCACAAATAAGGCCATGTCTTAATCCGAGTCATTTTTCACCTCCTTTTCATCCTTGGATGCTTTCAATGCAATTCCCTTTTGCTTTTTAGGAGGAGTGGAGCTAGGCGCCTTCCTAGACTCGTAGGCGAGAAGTCTTCGAATGACCTCGCTCGGCTTCATATCCTTATATCCACTATTTTCTTCTAGAGCCGTCACCTTAGACTCAAACCTATCAGGTAGGGATCTCATAATCTTTTGTTTAATCCTCCTATCTGAATAAGGATCACCAAGTTGATAACTTTGGTTGACTATGTACATCAACTTGATCTCGAAGTCGTTGAAGCACTCATTTTCCTCCATCTTGAGTATCTCAAATTGAGTTTGGAGAACTTGGAGCTTGGAGTCCTTCACAACATCGGTTCCCTCATGTGCAACTTCTAGAACTGTCCATGCCTCCTTAGCAATCCTAGTATTTTGAATCAACTTCTATTGATTCTCATCCATTGCACATATGATGGCATGCATTGCCTTCCTATTCCATTTTGAAGCCTCAAACTCTTGTGCACTCCATTGTGCCTTAGGCTTCAAAACTTCTTCTCCTCCACCCGTGGGAGTCATCATGGGAAGATCATATCCATCTTCAACCGCCATCCATGTACGGTCATGAATTTGGCATATGTAGGATTCCATCTTCCCCTTCCATGAGGAGTAATTCAAGCCAGTGAGAAGAGGAGGACGCGTGCTAGAAGCTCCCTCATTGTTGCCACCATTTCCACTCATTGTATATATGAATGAAATGAAATGAATGTAAAATGTATGAATAAACAAAGATCACACAAATGCAAAACACACCAAAATGAGCAAGGATCACCTAAGTATATCTAGGAACCCGCTCTAATACCAATTGAAACAAATTACTGTGTGTTCAATATTAATCTAGAGGGGGGGTGAATAGATTTTATCCGATTTTACCCAATTTTCGTTAATAGGCAAGATTACGAAAATACCCCTAATAATCAATACAAATATAGCAAGTGTAATATAGTGCGGAAATATTAAATGACATTTGATATTTACGTGGAAACCCTCACGGGAAAAACCACGGGCTATTAAGTGAGCCACACTCGAACCTCGAATCCACTAAATGTGAGAAAGATTACAACCTAATCCCGAAAGTAATCACACACCTACCTAATCCTGGTATGAGTGAACCTAGTCCAATTGCTTGTGGTTTACGCAACCTAATCCCGCAAGCTACACAATTCTTACTTCTCAAAGAAGAGATAACAAGCCAATGTGAATATATGAATACTCAAAATGCAATGAGAGCAGGCAACCCTATATGCTTATCTAGGATGATGATGTATCAATGAAATCAATCCTAGATATCAAAAGCTAAATGACATATCATAAAGCTTAGCTAATCAAGATTAAGCAAAACCTAGATAGCTATCACAATACAACACTCAATCATATTCATCACAAACAATCTCTATCTTGTATTTAGCATGTGAACATAAAACATACAAGTAAGTAAAGAGATTTCTTGATAAGAAAGAAACTAAAATTAGATGAAGTTAGTCAAAATCTTACCAAGCAAGTTGTGATGATGCAAAGCTATGTATGAATGATCCTAGATGAACTTGATGAATCAAATGAAAAGCTTTGAGTGTTTAAAGGTGAGTTCTTGATGATTTTTCTCTCAAGTGTTTCTCTTTTTGCTTTAGGGTTCTAAGGAGTCAAAAGAACTAACTCAGATAAATGAGAAAGCATGATATTTATAGGCATCAAGAACAGGGCATGTGAAAAAACAAGTTTGCCCTTAAAAACGCACAATCGGCGGTTTCATTCGGCGGCCAAGCCACCGATCACGACAGCCGAATTGGTCTCGAGAGAAACAAGGGAGCAACGGCGGTTCCATTCGGCGGTTGGGGCCGTCGATCTAACCGCAGAATCAGACCAAAGACCTTTGGTCCAAAACGGCGGTTTCATTTGGTGGCCAGGCCATCGATATAACCACCGATTCACCAAAAGTGGTGAATCCAAGGAGAAGCCAAGGCACTCTCCGAGAGTGGTCTTCACGCAACACCAAGCACACATATGTGCAAGCGCGAACGTTTCCGAACATCTATGGAAAACGAATTACAAGAGACAAACACAAAACAAGATACAATTCATAAAAGTGTATGTGTGAAAGTGACATGTGAAGAGAATGCACACATATTAAAATATGCTAAGTGAGCGTGTGCTACTAAATCTCTTCAATGAAAACTTAAGCACAAGAGATATACCTTTAGTGTACTTGTCACCTTGAGGTCTTGAGGGCATTAAGCTTGATCCTTAAACACCTAAAACTACCCTTACAAGTCAAACCCCAACATGTGGTTGTTAGGATTATGCTCAATAGCAAGAGTGTAATATTGTAATTAACAATCTTTTTCATATTAATAAAGTGATTTCTGGTTTAAACAAATCTTATAGCATTTATAGTTTAATATTATAATTGTCAAAGTAAATAATCATAAAGTCTAAAGACTATGAGAAAAGAAGAATTGTTCGTACATCTGGATATGTATGTGGTAGACACAATTATTTAGTTAGTCTTAAATATTGTTCACAACTTAAGTTAAAGATTGGGCACCTTTATCTTGTTAAAGTTGTAGAATTATTTTGCTAGCATTTGAGTGGGACAAATGAGATATGATGAGTCTAAAATCATCGGAGTGTCTTCGAGCAAAAGAATCTAGTGCACTGGGTGCATTGAACTGGATCACAATGAAATACTTTATCTATAACCGTCAGTAGATAAAAGTCATTTCATTATCAGGACAATCGGAGAGTCTATCTTAATCCTGAGATAAATGATGGACTTATGGTTGCAAGTGATATCATTTGAGTTATCAATGAGTACGATTATATCGCATAGTCTATCCTCGATAGTTTGGTGATATTCATTTGTTAATCGATAGAGGACTTCATTTATAGATATGGACATCGTGGCTCCATTTATCAAATGAGAGTATAATATCATCATATGGATGTTTTGAGGTAATTGGATATTAAATCTCAACGTTGAGTTTTCGATAGTGTCTATTGAAAATATGGCTTCTGGACAAGTCAAAATATCCAAGTTCAAAACGTGGTCATATGAGTAAATATGGTAACTTGGAGAGTTATAGGCGGTCTATGAACTCTTGGCGATTACTGATATTAATCACGAGGATACACTATCTCCAACATGATTGTCTAGGGTATGAATGAGGAAATATCTTCCTTTTCTGTCTTTATTTAAGAGTTCAATTTTAGCTCTTTAGTGGAATGAGTTAAAATTAATAGATCGGACATAAGTGAATCATTTGTTGATTGTGATTAGGTTATGTCTATTGAAGCTTAAATTTAGATAGCCCGCCAAGATCCTCAATCCACACAGACTTACATGGATCACTTGATATATTCTACCGGACCAATTTAAGGGTCCATCTAGAATTGCATTTAATATATTAAGAATATAATTTGCACATTAGTTATGTAATGGGCTGCTCAATTATATTTATATATTAATGAATGACATGTGGGCTTATTTCTTTTAGTAAGAATGGGTCTAGTTCACATGTGGGTTTTTTATTTAAAGTCCAATGGATTAAATGAAATAAGAAAATAATATATAGCCCATTTATTTTAAGTGGGGCGGCAAAGGTGAATTAATTAACCTAATATATTATTTTGTTTCATTGTTTAATTAAATAAGATTTCATTAATTTATTAATTAATTGTTTAATTAAGAAACAAATCTTTTCTGATTAGGAAATATGATTCCTAAAGGTATACTATTGGTAGTAGTATACTTAAATTAAAAGACTTGTTTGACAAGAAAATAAATAATTAATTTTATTTATTTAATCAAATAAGAAGTCTTTTTATTTAGTCAAATAAAAGAATAAAAGATTTATGAGTTGGATTAGGGTTTGGGAATCTTAAACTAAATAGGAATTAGGGTGCAATACAAACTCCTTTTTGGCTTTAGTATAGCGGCAACCCTAGTCCCTTTTAGGTTATTATTTTCAGCCACCCTAATAAAAAGAGAGAAAGAAAATTTTGCCACCTATATATGTGGACTTATAGAATTCGGCCACTTAAGGGTTTTTGGTGCTTGATTCTATTTTCTTCTTCTTCTCAATTCATAGAAAGATTATTTTTATTCTACTAAAAACATAAAAGAGATATAGATTATTCTTTGATGGTATACTATTTGCTTATTCATCAATAAGCTTGTGTGTACAACATCGATCTTGGTTCACGCGAGTTTCGATCATTAGATTGAGAACTCAAAAGTGACCGGAATAATCTTAGTATTCTTTTGATTGTTTTTGTGACTAAAAAAGAATAGAAAAGTTTGTTTTGTCCATTCACAGGTTTGCAATTCAAAGAAAAGGGAGACCACGCTCCTAGGTGATCCACGTTCATGCTAGGATTGAAGATCTTGCGGATTACCATTGACGCAAATCAATCGGATCATGCGACAAAAGGTATTCTTCTTTTGTTAGATAATATATATGTTTAATTGATTAAAGGGTTTAAGGTTCATAAAAGGAAAATTTTTTAAAAGCAACTAAATCTATTTTATTTTTAGTCTCGCTTCCGCTGCGTGTACTACGATATTTTTCCCTACAATTGGTATCAGAGCCTGGTTGAACCCTTATAATTAATTAACGTATATATACGTGGATCGATTTCTTTTTATTGTGATTATGCATGTTTAGAAAGAGATGGCACTCTAGGTATTCGCATATATAATTACATGTGATGTATGGATTTATATATGTTTTATGTTGATTGTTATTGCTCAATTTTGGTCCTAGATTTTCAATGTATTTTTGTTATGGAATTGTAACAAGAAGGGTGGTCTATCATCGCCATAATTCCTTCTTGGTAGTTGCTAGGTTTTATTTTATTTTTATTTATTTTAAGTGCAGTATTTTTACTGCATTATTTTTATTTTATGTGCAGTTTTTTTTTTTTGTAAAAAATCACTGCAGTGATTAAAAAAATAAAATAAAAAATTTACTGCAGTATTTTATTGTTAAATAAAGTTGTAATACGTTCTACATCGAAGAATCGAAGACGTGAAGCAACCGGAACCAAGAACGAGCACCGTGCGCACCCTAGGAGTGGATTGGGCTGTGCATGGCAAGCCCATAACATGGTGGGCTGCGCACGGCAGCCTTGCAAGGCCTTATGGGCTGCGCATGGCAGCCCCTTATGTGGGGTTGTGGGCTGTGCAAGCCCAAGGGAGGAGGCCGAAGGATGAGCGTATGGTTGATGGGCCACTTGAAGATCTTGTATTCCTAAATTATTGTAATTTACTTGTTTTTCTAGGATGGGCCAAAATTGTTGCTATTTAATTTTTGCTTAAATATTACAATATTTGTTATTGTATGATAACATGACATATAGAATAGGAGTGCCACTCATATATCTCTTTTGGTATGAACATGCATTGAATGATTTAGGTATCTAAATTGGCATCTAGATAACTTGGTAAATCATTCTACGGGATTTAATCACAAGCCTTAAATAATTGAGTGGGAGAAGGTGTTTTTGTAACACCTATGGCCTCCAAGGTTAGTTGAGCTTAATTATTTATTGGTAATCCCCCCAAGGGGCGTCCATGAATGGAATTTAGCAATATACTTCCTTACAAGGATAGACTAGACAATGGACTCAAACGAGATCTACTCCCCAAGGAGGGATTTTCGTGAGAGAAAGTTGAGGGTCGATATCTTGGTAACACACTCAATGTAATTTTATTGATATCCTCCCAAGAGTTCTTGTCAGTAAAATTGCAAGGCTAAAATTGAAAACGCTGGTTGTTATGTTAACAATTAGGTGGGACCTAGTCTAACTAGTAAATGGTGCGAACTCCCAAAGGAGGCGTAACATTTATGGGTGTTAGATCACCGTTGAATTTTTATGATTGAGTTATTTATTTAATTCAAGATAAATATTTAAAGTGCTTTATAATGATTATTTACTTATATATGTTTTGTTTTTATTCAGAAATCATGACCCCATCACTTATGAACATCCTGAAAGATAACACTTTAACTGGAGATAATTATGTAACATGGAAAAGGAAAATTGGGTTGTTGCTGCAAAGTGAAAAACATAAGTTTGTTCTAACTACTCCTAAACCACCTGCTCCTAATAATGAATCTAGCATAATGCAAAGAGATGAGTATGAGCAGTGGAAGACTTTAGATGATATGGCCAAATGTTATATTATGGCCACTATCTCCGACGTGTTGCAACAGCAGCATGAAGGAATGGAGTCTGCTGCTGATATAATGATGTCTATAGAGGAGATGTTTGCTATGAAGTCCAGGACGACTAAGAGAGAGGCAGTGACTGCTTTTATGAATCTTAGGATGAAACCTGGACAGGCTGTGAAGGATCACATGATGAAAGTCATAGCACATCTCAACATTGCTGAACTGCATGGCGCTGAGATAGATGATGAGAAAGAAATTGATATGGTTGTCAATTCATTGTCAGATTCCTTTGATCAGTTCAAATTGGACTACACTTTGAACAAAAAGGAATACACCTTACAGAGCCTGATGCAAGATGTTCAAAGTGCTGAAAAGATCCTTGTGAAAAGCAAAGGTCAAGAGATTCATGTGGTTGGTAAAGTTGCTACTGTTAAGACCCGTCAGAAGGTCAAGAAACAACAGAAGAAAAAGCAACTTGGGCCTACCAAGAAGGAGACCAAGAAAGTAACCAAGATCAAAGGGAAATGCTTCTTTTGTGGTGAAAAGGGACATTGGAAAAGAAATTGCCCAAAGTCCCAGAACAATAAGGAAGAAGGTAATGTGAATTATCTTGAAACATGTTTTTTGGTAGATTCTACAGATTCTTGGATCATAGACTCTGGAGACACTAATCATGTTTGTTATTCCTTGCAGGGGTTCCAAGAAAGGAGAAGGCTGAATAAGAATGAAAACAATTTGCGCTTGGGCAACAGAACGTTAGTGTCTGCAGGTGCAGTGGGAGATATTAGAGTTTGTTTGGATTCTAGAAGGCATTTAGATTTAATAGACGTTTATTATGTACCTCAATTCAAGAGGAATTTAATTTCAGTTTCTTGTTTGAATAAATTTGGATATTCGGTTACTTTTAATAAAGTTTTTATTATTAGTAAGAATGACAAAATTATTTGCCAAGGTACAATGGAAAACGGTCTATACTTTTTGCATAGAAATATCTCTCACTCGTTAGACACAGAAATAACGGAACCTAATCATAAAAGAGTTAAATTATCAAAAGATGAAACCTATCTATGGCATTTACGCCTAGGTCATATTAACCTTAATAGGATTAAAAGATTGGTAAGTGACGGACCTTTTAGTGACTTAAAGGTTAATGATCTACCAACTTGTGAATCTTGTTTGGAAGGTAAAATGACCAAAAGGACGTTCTCTGCCAAAGGTGCCAGAGCTACTGAATGTTTAGGATTGATACACACTGATGTATGTGGACCTATGAGCATTCAAGCTAGAGGTGGATATGAGTACTTCATCACTTTCACAGATGATTACTCAAGATTTGGCTATGTGTATCTCATGCGACATAAGTCGGATGCTTTTGACAAGTTCAAAGCATTTAAAGCTGAAGTGGAAAATCAGCTTGAGAAACACATAAAAATCTTGAGATCTGATCGTGGTGGAGAATATCTATCTGGTGAGTTTCAGCAATATCTTATTGATAATGGGATAGTTTCTCAGTTTTCTGCACCAGGTACACCTCAATAAAATAGGGTAGCAGAAAGGAGAAATAGAACTCTTTTGGATATGGTTAGGTCTATGTTGAGTTATTCAACACTTCCTATTTCTTTCTGGGGATATGCTTTACAAACTGCTATATACATTCTAAACGATGTACCATCTAAGTCTGTTCCTAAAACACCGCATGAGTTATGGACTGGGCGCAAGCCTAGTTTACAACACTTAAGGATATTTGGTTATCCTACGCATGTGTTAAAAGGAAAGACAGAAAAGATGGAGTCCCGTTCGGAAACATGTATATTTGTAGGGTATCCAAAAGAAACTAAAGGATATTATTTTTATAGTCCTTCAGATCTTAAAGTATTTGTACAAATGCTAAATTTCTGGAAAAGGACTATATGAATGATTTTGTGCCTAGAAGTAGAATTGTCCTGAATGAGATGTCAGGAGATACAATTCCACGAGAGGTTACACAACCAAACCCAATTGTAAGTTCCGATCCAACACAAGGTCAACAACCTACCATTCCTCGTTGTAGTGGGAGGGTTAGAACACAACCCGAAAGATACATCGGTCTAGGAGAATCAGTGGAGAATCTCCCGGACGATGATGATCCCTACACGTACAAAGAAGCTATGGAGGATGTTGATAGTCGCCATTCGCAAAAGGCAATGCAATCTGAGATTGAATCTATGTTCGATAACAAAGTCTGGTCCCTTGTAGACTTGCCTAAAGGGATAAAACCCATTGGGTGCAAGTGGGTATACAAGAGGAAAAGAGGTATGGATGGAAAGGTGGAAACCTTTAAAGCTAGATTGGTAGCTAAAGGGTATACACAGAAAGAAGGTATCGATTATGAGGAAACCTTCTCTCATGTGGCCATGCTTAAATCCATTAGGATACTCTTATCCATTGCAGCATCTTTAGATCTAGAGATTTGGCAAATAGACGTCAAGACAGCTTTCCTTAATGGAAGTCTTGACGAAGGCATCTACATGATGCAACCAGAGGGATTCATTGAAAAGGGCCAAATGGAAAAGGTATGCAAGTTGCAGAAATCCATATATGGATTAAAGCAAGCATCCAGATCCTGGAACATAAGGTTCGATCAAGCTGTCAAAGGTTTTGGATTTATTCAGAATCTTGACGAACCTTGTGTATACAAAAGGATTAAGGGCGACAAGTTGGTTTTCCTGATTCTTTATGTTGATGATATACTACTCATCGGAAACGATGTAGGTGTATTGACATCGGTAAAAGAATGGTTAGCAAAACAATTTGATATGAAGGACTTAGGAGAAGCAAGTTTTATTCTAAGTATCCAAGTTATAAGGGATACAAAGAATAGAACGATTGCATTATCCCAAGCTTCATACATAGGCAAGATCTTGTCTAGGTTTTCCATGCAGGATTCCAAGAAAGGTATGTTACCTTTCAGACATGGAATCAAGCTTTCTAAGGAACAAGTTCCTAAGAATGAGCATGAAGAGCAATTCATGAGTAGAGTTCCATATGCCTCGGCAGTTGGAAGTCTCATGTATGCAATGCTCTGTACTAGACCAGATATTTGTTTTGCTGTTGGCATAGTTAGCAGGTTTCAATCGAAACCTAGTCCTGATCACTGGACGGCAGTCAAGCATATTTTCAAGTATCTTAAGAGAACGAGAGATAATATGCTTGTATACTCTAGAGGGGATTTAATTCCCGTTGGGTATACAGATTCTGATTTTCAATCAGATTCTGACTCTAGAAAATCCACATCAGGGGCTGTGTTTACTATTGGAGGAGGAGCAATTATATGGAGGAGTATCAAGCAATCTTGTATTGCTGATTCCACCATGGAGGCTGAATATGTTGCTGCATGCGAGGCTGCCAAAGAGGCTGTTTGGCTCCGCCAATTCTTGATTGACTTGGAAGTGGTTCCTAGTGCGAATAAGTAGATCACTATCTACTGTGACAACAATGGAGCAGTGGCTAATTCGAAAGAACCAAGAAGTCACAAGAGAGGTAAACACATTGAAAGAAAGTATCATCTTTTAAGGGAGATTGTTCAAAGAGGTGACGTGACGATTACAAAAATCGCGTCAGCAGAAAATCTAGCAGATCCCTTCACAAAGGCTCTACCTCAAAAGAGTTTCGATGGGCATCTAGAGAATATGAGCTTGAGAGATATGACACATTTGCTATAGCGCAAGTGGGAGATTGTTAGGATTATGCTCAATAGCAAGAGTGTAATATTGTAATTAACAATCTTTTTCATATTAATAAAGTGATTTCTGGTTTAAACAAATCTTATAGCATTTATAGTATAATATTATAATTGTCAAAGTAAATAATCATAAGGTCTAAAGACCATGAGAAAAGAAGAATTGTTCGTACATCTGGATATGTATGTGGTAGACACAATTATTTAGTTAGTCTTGAATATTGTTCACAACTTAAGTTAAAGGTTGGACACCTTTATCTTGTTAAAGTTGTAGAATTATTTTGCTAGCATTTGAGTGGGATCAAAGGAGATATGATGAGTCTAAAATCATCAGAGTGCCTTCGAGCAAAAGAATCTAGTGCACTGGGTGCATTGAACTGGATCACAATGAAATACTTTATCTATAACCGTCAGTAGATAAAAGTCATTTCATTATAAGGACAATCGGAGAGTCTATCTTAATCCTGAGATAAATGATGGACGTATGGTTGCAAGTGATATCATTTGAGTTATCAATGAGTACGATTATATCGCATAGTCTATCCTCGATAGTTTGGTGATATTCATTTGTTAATCGATAGAGGACTTCATTTATAGATATGCACAACGTGGCTCCATTTATCAAATGAGAGTATAATATCATCATATGGATGTTTTGAGGTAATTGGATATTAAATCTCAACGTTGAGTTTTCGATAGTGTCTATTGAAAACATGGCTTCTGGACAAGTCAAAATATCCAAGTTCAAAACGTGGTCATATGAGTAAATATGGTAACTTGGAGAGTTATAGGCGGTCTATGAACTCTTGGCGATTACTAATATTAATCACGAGGATACACTATCTCCAACATGATTGTTTAGGGTATGAATGAGGAAACATCTTCCTTTTCTGTCTTTATTTAAGAGTTCAATTTTAGCTCTTTAGTGGAATGAGTTAAAATTAATGGATCAGACCTAAGTGAATCATTTGTTGATTGTGATTAGGTTATGTCTATTGAAGCTTAAATTTAGATAGCCGCCAAGATCCCCAATCCACACGGACTTGCATGGATTACTTGATATATTCTACCGGACCAATTTAAGGGTCCATCTAGAATTGCATTTAATATATTAAGAATATAATTTGCACATTATTTATGTAATGGGCTGCTCAATTATATTTATATATTAATGAATGACATGTGGGCTTGTTTCTTTTAGTAAGAATGGGTCTAGTTTACATGTGGGTTTTTTATTTAAAGTCTAATGGATTAAATGAAATAAGAAAATGATATATTGCCCATTTATTTTAAGTGGGGCGGCAAAGGTGAATTAATTACCCTAATATATTATTTTGTTTCATTGTTTAATTAAATAAGAATTAATTAATTGTTTAATTAATTGTTTAATTAATAAACAAATCTTTTCTGATTTGGAAATATGATTCCTAAAGGTATACTATTGGTAGTAGTATACTTAAATTAAAAGACTTGTTTGACAAGAAAATAAATAATTAATTTTATTTATTTAATCAAATAAGAAGTATTTTTATTTAGTCAAATAAAAGAATAAAAGATTTATGAGTTGGATTAGGGTTTGGGAGTCTTAAACTAAATAGGAATTAGGGTGCAATACAAACTCCTTTTTGGCTTGAGTATTGCGGCAACCCTAGTCCCTTTTAGGTTATTATTTTCGGCCACCCTAATAAAAAGAGAGAAAGAAAATTTTGCCACCTATAAATGTGGACTTATGGAATTCAGCCACTTAAGGGTTTTTGGTGCTTGATTCTATTTTCTTCTTCTTCTCAATTCATAGAAAGATTATTTTTATTCTACTAAAAACATAAAAGAGATATATATTATTCTTTGATGGTATACTATTTGCTTATTCATCAATAAGCTTGTGTGTACAACATTGATCTTGGTTCACGCGAATTTCGATCATTAGATTGAGAACTCAAAAGTGATCGGAATAATCTTTGTATTCTTTTGATTGTTTTTGCGACTAACAAAGAATAGAAAAGTTTGTTTTGTCCATTCACAGGTTTGCAATTCAAAGAAAAGGGAGACCACGCTCCTAGGTGATCCACGTTCGTGCTAGGATTGAAGATCTTGCGGATTACCATCGACGCAAGTCAATCGGATCACGCGACAAAAGGTATTCTTCTTTTGTTAGATAATATATATGTTTAATTGATTAAAGGGTTTAAGGTTCATAAAAGGAAAAATTTTTAAAAGCAACTAAATTTATTTTATTTTTAGTCTCGCTTCCGCTGCGTGTACTACGATATTTTTCCCTACAGTGGTTTGTCTACGAAATAAGCCAATCAATATGAGAATCCTTACAATTACCACTTTTAATGAGGGAATCAACTTGGTTAGAACTAGATGACATCTTGTGAATCATCCTATTAGCCTCATCAAGTTTATCATTAATGGCATATTTTTTCACGATGTCATCACTAAACCTAACATCTTCACTTGATTTATTAAGTCATTGTTCATACTTTTTCTCTTGAGTTAAGTGCTCACTAAGTTTGGCTCTAAGCAAGTTTTCTAGCCTTTTAGCACTAACAAGAGAATTATCCATTTGCTCAATTTCTTGCTTCAAGATACTAAGTCTATCATTGCTATCTTTTAAGTTCATTTCAAGACTTAGAATCTTGTCGTTAAGATCATTGAAATCTTTTGAGCATAGTCCATGATTCTCTAACTTCTTATTGAGGGACATATTAAATTTGGATAAACGTTCATTTTCAAGAGTAAGATCATTAATATTTTTCTCATCCAAGTCAATATGCTCAAAAAAAGAAGCTACATAGGAACACACTCCCTTAATCATGTCTATTACAAATAAAGCAAAAACACTACAAATAAAGGATCTATCTAAGTGCGTCTAGACACCCGCTCTGATACCAATTGAAATTCCCTTAAAGCAATAGTGAGGGGGGGGGGGGGGGGGGGGGGTGAATAGGTATAGTTCCAAATTCTTCCAATATTCAAAAATGCGGAATTCAAGAAAGAAATGAATACTTGAAATGATATAACAATTGTATAATATGAATCAATTCATGTAAGCATCAATATACAAAAGAATCAATACAAGTGAACATATGGAAGATAAAGAAATATAAAGCAAAAATGATACACAATGTTTTTACGTGGTAAAACTGTTAGGATTATGCTCAATAGCAAGAGTGTAATAGTGTAATTAACAATTTTATTCATATTAATAAAGTGATTTCTGGTTTAAACAAATCTTATAGCATTTATAGTTTAATAATTGTTAAAGTAAATAATCATAAGGTCTAAAGACTATGAGAAAAGAAGAATTGTTCATACATCTGGATATGTATGTGGTAGACACAATTCTTTAGTTAGTCTTGAATATCGTTCACAACTTAAGTTAAAGGTTGGGCACCTTTATCTTGTTAAAGTTGTAGAATTCTTTTGCTAGCATTTGAGTGGGATCAAATGAGATATGATGAGTCTAAAATCATCGGAGTGTCTTCGAGCAAAAGGATCTAGTGCACTGGGTGCATTGAACAGGATCACAATGAAATACTTTATCTATAACCGTCAGTAGATAAAAGTAATTTCATTATCAGGACAATCGGAGAGTCTATCTTAATCCTGAGATAAATGATGGACTTATGGTTGCAGGTGATATCATTTGAGCTATCAATGAGTACGATTATATCGCATAGTCTATCCTCGATAGTTTGGTGATATTCATTTGTTAATCGATAGAGGACTTCATTTATAGATATGGACATCGTGACTCCATTTGTTAAATGAGAGTATAATATCATCATATGGATGTTTTGAGGTAATTGGATATTAAATCTCAACGTTGAGTTTTCAATAGTGTCTATTGAAAACATGGCTTCTGGACAAGTCAAAATATCCAAGTTCAAAATGTGGTCATATGAGTAAATATGGTAACTTGGAGAGTTATAGGCGGTCTATGAACTCTTGGCGATTACTGATATTAATCACGAGGATACACTATCTCCAATATGATTGTCTAGGGTATGAATGAGGAAGCATCTTCCTTTTCTGTCTTTATTTAAGAGTTCAATTTTAGCTCTTTAGTGGAATGAGCTAAAATTAATGGATCGGACCTAAGTGAATCATTTGTTGATTGTGATTAGGTTATGTCTATTGGAGCTTAAATTTAGATAGCCCGCCAAGATCCCCAATCCACACGGACTTGCATGGATCACTTGAAATATTCTACCGGACCAATTTATGGTCTATCTAGAATTGCAATTTAATATATTAAGAATATAATTTGCACATTATTTATGTAATAGGCTGCACAATTATATTTATATATTAATGGATAACATGTGGGCTTGTTTCTTTTAGTAAGAATGGGTCTAGTTCACATGTGGGCTTTTTATTTAAAGTCCTATGGATTTAATGAAATAAGAAAAATAATATTTGGCCCAATACACATATGGGGCGGCAACATGCTATAATGGCATTTAATATTATTTTGTTTCATTATTTAATTAAATAAGAATTAATTAATTTATTAATTAATTGTTTAATTAAAGTAACAAATCTTTTCTAAATAGGAAATATGATTCCTATTTGTATACTATTGGTAGTAGTATAATTAAATAGAAAGACTTGTTTGACAAGGAAAATAAATAATTAATTTTATTTATTTAATCAAATAGGAAGTCTTTTTATTTTAGTCCAATAAGGAATAAAAGATTATTGAGTTGGATTAGGGTTTGGAAATCTTAAACTAAATAGGAATTAGGGTGCAACTAAATCTCCAATATTTTAGGAGTGAAATTGCGGCAACCCTAATTTGATTTGGTAGAGATTTCGACCACCCTAGGGCAAAAAGGAAGAGAAAAATTAGGCCACCTATATAAGACCACATATAGATTTCGGCCACCCCCTAGTGCTAATGTGCAGAATTTTTCTTCTTCTTCTTCTTCTAAACTCATAGCAAGAAATATATTATTCTACTAAGAACAAAAAGAACATAGATTATTCTTTGATTGTATTCTAGTTGCTTATTCATCTATGAGCTTGTGAATACTATATCGATTAAGGTTCACGCGAGTTTAGATTATTAGATTGAGAACTCAAAAGTGACCGAAATAATCTTAGGTTCTTTTAGATTGTTTTTGGGACTAACGGATCAAGAAAAGTTTGTTGAATCCAATCACAGGTTTGCAATTCAAAGAAAGGGAGACCACGCTCCTAGGTGATCCACGTTCGTGCTAGGATTGAAGATCTTGCGGATTACCATCGACGCAAGTCAATCGGATCACGCTACAAGAGGTATTAATATATTTTATTACTTTCTTATATATATATATATGTTTGATTAATCAAAAGGGTTTAAGGTTCATAATTGGAAAAATTTTAAAAGCTACCCAAACACTATTTTTTAGTCTCGCTTCCGCTGCGGGTACGTATATTTTTCCCTACAAAAACCTCAAAGAAGAAACATCCACGGGTTGAATCCACAACCACCGGCAAAGCAAATCCACTATACGAAAAGGAATTACACACTCAAAGCTATCAACAATATGATATCCACTCCAAGCTATCTAGACCTAATCAACCCTTGGGCTAGTGATTCACAAAGCCTACTCTCTATCCAAGATGTGTCCTACACCTCTAGAGAGCAACTTCCTACCCAAGACAAAAAAGCCTCTAGGAAGATTTCTTTGCTTAGCAATCCAGATCAAGAGATCCTAGTTAAGTTCTCCTAGCTCAACCATCCGGAGTATCAAACTCCTTGCTAAGACTTCTTGCGTAGTTATCCGAATCACCTTGATTCTAACTAAGGCTTCTTGCTTGGCTATCCAGAAACCTTTCCTAGCCAAGTCTTCTTGCTCAAGTCAAAGGCTTCACTCACCTTGACAAGAGACTTCAACCTATTACAAGGTAATGATCTAGGTGATGCAAATGATGCAAACACACACAAATAGAGTAAATAGATCAAACACACTTTATGAACATGCTTAAAGATAATCTAGAATACACTATCAACACACAATCACAAATCTATCTAGAAATCAAAGCATGCCAAAACAATAAGAACAAGATTAGAATATTCAATATATGTCACAAAAACCTTAGTTCTTATATCATGAAATTGAATCTAGAAGATAACATGAAGCACATCATACAATCAATTTCTAGAAGCAATTTCAAGCAAAATCAAGTCTAGCAAAAATATGTTCAAGAGAGATCACAAAGCTAAACTCAATTAACTAATCAATCATACAACCCTAGCATATGATCTAACACACTTCTCAACATATTTCAACAATCAATTAGAAAGAATCAAAGAGATAATCAAGAGAAATTGAAAGAGAAGAAGTTTCACATACAACCAAAGAACCTCGGACTGAAATCAGTGTGCTGGGAAAACTGAGGAAGTCAAATGGCTCTGAAAATGCTTAGGGTTTGTAGCTCTCATCGAGACCAACAAATTTAGCTTTTGAATCACTTGATTTCGAGTTCGTATGAAGAAGTTATGATCAAAATAAGAAAACAAAAATCATGAAGAATTCTGCAGAAAATTTCAATTTGATGTTCTTCAAGTTATAAGAAATGGAGGGAAGGGAAGGTATTTAAAGGAAGGAGAAAGGAAGACATTTTTGACCAATCAAAAGAGGCCAAGCCACCCTTTTCCCATGTGGGGTGCGTGTGGCACACGGGACCAGAGGGAAGTTCTGGCTGTGTGGCACACGGCCTCCACACGGGGTGGCCTAGCCAAGGCCAACGGCCATGGCTACTCCTCTCGTGCACCTCGCAAGTTCTTCGACCGTATTCGGGCGTCCGAACTCCAATTTCAAATCCATTTTTGGATTACGAATCGTGACTCCCTCACGCACAATGAAGACTATGAAACTTTGACAAATGGTTAAGAATTCATCTCGGAAAACGATGACGAACACAACTCAACGAATGAGAACGAAAAGTAGCGTAGCTACATCGTTTGGACTCGAAACTAAATGAATGAGTAACAAAAATGACCGGGACTCAATAAGGAATCAATTAAGATCAACTACAAGTCCAAAACATAAGAAACATAAACATACAAACACAATTTCACATATGAATGTCATTTCCTAGACATAGTCTTAGAACATGCAACTCTAAAATGTATGAGCATTTGAGTTCAATGCATGAGCATCCAAAACGTGTGAATGTGTTATATAAATGATGCACAATGATGTAGGGATACACATGTATGAATTGTGTGTGTGTACGCTAACGCCTTGCAAGAGAAAGAAGAATCTTGATACCTTAGCATCTAAGTAAGCGATGTTCCCCTTGAAGACGAAATTTGCAAGAGATGTTGCTTCTTCAACTTTGAAGCTTCTTTATTCTAAGAATCACCTAAGCAACAACTAATACAAATAAGAGAGTTTTGCAATGGAATCAAACCAACACAAATAAAGGATCTTACAGATGGGCAAAGGAGTAGTCCCCAACCGGGTTACTTGTAGCAAAGAGAGATAGTAGCATACAAGTTATTTGCATAATTATATAATGCACTTTATGCAACTCAATTAATTGGAGAGAACAAGGAGATTTATTTTCATAAAAATGTGTGATTATTATGCTTTGCATCCAAGACATGTTGCATTCAAATCCAAATGCAATGGTATTTGGCAAAGCAAATGACAAAAGTTTCCTAAAATAATTCAAACCAATTTCACCATTTGTCATGAAACAAAGCAAGGATATAGAATTTATCAATCATTCAATTTAATGAGCAACTATATCCAGCCTCACAAGCAAAACATGGCATGAGTGACTTTTTGCACCCTATTCGATTTTTCCTGTATGATTAGTAGCCATGTTCCACAAGTAAAGAAAGAGAGACATTTTGATTTTCATTTGAGTCTCATTTTCTTTTCACACATTATTTTGCATTTAAGAATATGCAATCATTAATTCATGCTTTTACATTTGAGAATGTCATTTGAATTTCATACTTTTCAATTTTTAGAATGTCATTTAACAATCATCATTTCATGGAGATTATTATAGATCATTCAAAGAGTACTTCATATATATATATATATCTCCTAGTCCAAAAATGCATGTTTGAACATAAATATGACATGGATTGCAATACAAGCATTGGTTCACACTTACTGAAGTAAAAACACATAAGCACATGTGCAACCAAGCTACTCAAGCAATCAACAAAGAAACATAAAATTTTTCAAATTTTTGCATTCAACAAGTATGCAATAGCTCTCTTTGCTTGAGTTCCCCATATGGGGTCAAAATACCATACCGCTTCAATGAAGGGCATGAGGTCATAAAGACCTACTAAGTCCATTGGACCTAGTTGGACCTATTGGAGACTTGTTAGTCTCGTAGCAAGCGGGTTCATCATTTCTTATCCACTTAGGTGTCTCAATTACATTCCTAGTGGTCATAGGTTCTAGAGTTCTAGATGGCAAAGGATCATGCATCATAGCTCTAGCCTTTTTCTTTTCAATCATGCATTTCAGTCTACACATTTTAATGTAATGCAAGCAACTTGGTCTTGGTCTAACATGACCATCAATACCACAAAAATGACAAGTGAGGATAAGGTTAGGAATCATACCATTCCCTTGAGCATGCATAGGTGCTTTCCTTTGTCGTTGTGGTTGTCTTGGTTGTTGGAAAGGATCTCTCCTCCTTTGTTGATGAACAAGACAATGTTGCTTGCTCGGTTGAGCTTGCATGATTGAACTCTTCCCTTGATGGATTTGAGGATGAGGGAAGTTAGCCTTCTTGGTTGGTTAGACCAAGATTGAGGAAGGCTTGGGCTTAAAGCTCTTGGTAATGAGATTGAGCAACGCCCTTTCATCTTCTTCTTCTCCTCTCTTACCTTAGAGGGACATCTCCTCATCAGAGTCAATTTCTTCTCTCTCAAATTCACTCATAATGTTTGAGTCAAATGAATGCAAATGAGAAGAATGCAAAATGTATGAAATCAATCAAATACATACAAAATGCAAAACACACCAAAATGAGCTAGGATCACCTAAGTATATCTAGGAACTCGCTCTGATACCAATTGAAACTCAATAATTAACGGTGTGTTCTAATAATAATCTAGAGGGGGTGAATAGATTTTAATCATTATTACCCAATTTTCACGATTAGCCAATTTACGAAAATACCCCTATCTAGTCAATACAATATATCAAGTGTAATATGTGTGGAATTATAAATGACACTTGATATTTACATGGAAACTCTTAAGAGGGAAAAACCACAGGCTGGTAAGTGTGTCACACTCGAACCTCGAATCCACTAATTGTGATAACGTTTACAACCTAATCCCGGTTTACGACCTAATCCCAGTCAATAACCCGTTATCACTACTCGCAGGCTTGTAAAAGTGGACCTAGTCCAATTGCTCATGTGACCACCTAATCTCGGTGTATGACCTAATCCCGATCTATCACATAAGACTTACTTCTTCGAAGAGATCAAACCCTAAGTGAATATGCAATGATATTGAAATATGCAAATAACGCTAGGGTACACTAAATGCTTATCTAGGATTATATGATGACAATAAAATCAATCCTAGATATAAAAATAGTTATATGACATGGCATACAACTTTAGCTATGTAAAGGATAACCAATCCTAGATACAATAGCTATCAAAAACAATCTCAATCATTTTAATGAGATCAATTTAGCTAGATAGCATATTAACATTAAAGCCTAGCTATCACAAAATAACCCAATCAACACATAATCTCAATCATGTATGTAGAAATTAATCTAAACACATAAAAGTTATAGATGAGATAAAATTGATAAGTAAAAATACTAATTATGTAAGATAATAGTGTTCAACATATGATACCATGTGTGTTGAAGAAGACCCATGCATTAGCACATACTAGATGTTCCTAGATGATGCTTAGATGATTATTTATGCATGTGGAAATGGGTTAAGAGAAATAAAGATGTAATCTTTAAGCTTTTTCTCTCAAGTCTCTCTAAATATCTCTCTAGGGTTCTTGGGATGAAAGACATAGTTTAAGAACCAGAGATAAGGATGTATTTATAGAGACCAAAAATAGGGTACGTGAAAAGATAAGCTGGCCCCTAAAATCGCACGATCGGCAGTTTCAATCGACGGTCGGGATCGCTAAATTGAATCCCGAAAGCATCAAGAAACTTCGATGACTTCATTCAGTGGTTTCATAACCACCATTTTGGACCCGAGACATAAATCAATCAGGTCTCAAAGGGCGGTTTCAATCGGCGATCAGGCCACCGATCTCAACCGTCGTTTCACTAGAAATGGTGAAACCAAAGGAGAAGCCAAGGGCATCTCCAATGACGATCATCGCTCAAAACCATGCACACCAACGTGCTTGCGTAGACGATTCTGAATATCCTTCGGGAAACGAATTACACCACACTTAAAGCTAACAAACATGAAGTGCAAGTGTGGGAAGTGAATGCATCATAATGCCTAAATATGTCATGGCATTTCAATGAACAAGATGCAATCAAATAAACATGCATGAAGAGATATTCAACAATTATGAATGCACACATATAAAACACACAACATACACGTATTAGAGATATGCATGAGTTGTGTGTGTGTGTGTGCAACTAGATCTTTTCAAAGCAAGTAAGCACTAGAATTTACCTTTGGTGCTTCTTCTCTTAAGGTCTTGAAAGGGTCTTGGTTGTGAAAATCACCAACCATCATATGCCTAAGCTACCCTTACATCAAGCCCCACATGTGGTTTGTCCACGAAATAAGCCAATCAAAATATGAGACCTAACAAAGAGAAACACAAATGCAATCATAGAAATGTAATATGAAAGTGTGTGTGTGTGTGCGTGCAACTAAATCTCTTTAAGAGGTCAGTCAAGTGATTTACCTTTCACTCTTGCTCTTAAAGCACATTGGGAAGTCCAGAAGCTTGCCAAACACAATTACCTAAGCTACCCATTACATAACAATCCCATTGTGGTTTGTTAATGAAATAAGCCAATCAAAAACTAAGAAACTTACAATCATTATCAACTCATAATAAATGGCCTTACAAGAGATGAAACCATCCCTAGACAAAGACTAGACCAGAGAATCCTCGACCGGAGAAATAGCCACCCGCTTATACAGCGGCAAAAATCAGAAAATTTGGCTTCGAAATCTTCATAAAGCACTCAACTGCCCTCCATAATAAAATCTAAAACTTTATCATGATGAGAGTTGGCTAAGAGGTCTAGAATATCAAGAATATCCAAAATCGGCACACCCAACCAATTATCGTGCAAAAAATCATGTTGTGAATCAACCCCGATAAGCTACGGACTCTTTTTGAAGATCTACAAAATGAGCATGAAGAGATGACCAAATATAAGAAGTAACAGACCTCAAATAAGGTTTTCGAAGCTAATTTAAGTATTTGGCGGGTAGGAAAGAGTATGCAAAACTGCCTGAAATCATAAATTCCAAGTGAATTTCTTCAACATCTTGTTCAGCAAACTAATATCCTTCAAACCCAAGCCATCCTGAGCATATAGAAGGCAACAAGAATCCCAAGAAACCAGAACCAACTTGGACTCATCGCAAGATCCAGACCATAGAACCGTCGGAAAAGAAAAACAGAACGGAACCCTAACTAGACATGAAAACAAAACTCTAATCGAACAAATCCATGCAAAACGAAAAATCCTAGAGAGAAGAGACTTCTCTCTCTAAACTGCCAAAAATATCCTTGCACCCACCCCGCTCTTTCCAAAAAAATTGTTAAGAGAGGGTTTCGAACCACTAAACCATTAATCAAACTACATGCTTTTCCAAGATATTTTCTTTGGAAGATTAAGAGAAAAAAAATTTTATTTTTTTGTAGAGATTGAGAACATAACAATTGAATTCTCTCAAAATTTGTGTTGGGACCAAAAAAAAAATGTATGTTTTTTTAAAAAAAAAACAAAATATTACAATAATTCAAGATTTAGGGAGAGGGACAGACTCAAACCCACAACCACATTTGGTAAAACTCATCCTTAAAAACCGATTTGTTTTACCTATTAATTTTTAAATATATATATATAATAATTTATTTTTTTTAATCGCCTAATGTAATTAGTTTTATTGTTGTAATTATATTGGTGATGACGGGTGGATTTGACCTTAGATAAGGGATGTAATGGGTAAAACTGTTATTTTATAAATTTTTATTTTGAATAAGGGTATTAAAGTAATTTAAAAATTCAATTAAAGTCAAATGTTTGAATTAACGATCAACAAAAAAGGACCAATTTGGTAATTTTAAAAAGCTAGGGACTAATTTGATATTTTTGAAAATTTGGGGACCAATTTGATCTAAAATGAAAAGGTCACAAACTAATGAGAATTATAAAAATAATACAAGACTATTTTGGTAATTGACTTATTGTTAATTGTACTACCCGCTAATGCCTAATGCCATGCCACTCTTATTATTGTATAATCATTTCATGAAATTTACCAATCAAAACCTTGAGACATTGACAAATTAATAATATATAATCAAGATTGATTTATTACTCTTATTAGTTTTTTATTTTTAATATCACTAATTAAAAAAAACATTTATACTAATATAATTTCTTCTGTTGATATATACTTTATAAGAAAATTAGAATAGTGGAGAAATATATAAACTAATTTACATATTTAATGTAATGTAAACAAACATAATGAACATTAAAAATTCATATCAATAAGATGTAGTTTGGTGGTGAATGACGTTCATTTAGTTTGACAATGTCTCAGGTATAAGTGGCAACACCACATGTTTTATATAACAGTAACGCTACACATCCCACCTAAAATCTCACATTCTTCATCCCACCACATGTGACGTGTGAGGTGTCAAATAGTGAGTGGATACATAGGGTAGGTGAGATAAATCATCATTAATGTTTATCCACTCACAATTTGATACTTCACATGCCACATGTAGTGGGATGAAAAATACGGGATTTTAAATGGGATGTCTAGCATTATTGTTTATATAAAAATAAAAATAGAGAGTTTATATTCTAATACAAAATATTCCTTTTATCATGTGGACGCATTCCCTATTGGTTGAATAGTTGAGTTGCCATCATCGCATATAGTATATATATGAATTGCAAAACATACCCAAGGGTTAGAGATCTTTAGTAATAAAGATCAACAAAACTAATGTCCAGCCCCAAATAGATTTTTAACTCAATTAAAACTCTTGCCCTAGATTGCCCTAATTTTACAAAGTCGACCTTGAAAGACAAAGATAGGGCAAAATCCTGACATATGAGAGGGCAAATCGTGAAGAATTAAATCCTTTTTGGACTTTTTTATTTATTTTGAATATCAATTCTCCTCATCATCAAGATTGAAGATAATGATGATGGCTTAAAACATCAAACTATAAAAGAGAGCTACTGTCACGTGACCCTCCATGTCATTGTCACGTGACCCCTCCCTTTCCCTCAAATGCCCTACTCTGCTCTGTTTCTCAACTCTCAAGTCTCCAAATCTTGAAGCAACACAAGCACACACACAATTCAATTGGAGGGAAACTCATCAAGCCCTCCATTTTTCATCTGACGGTTGTGAACACATCACTCTAAAAATTACATAGAAAACAAAAAACGGAAATTTTTTGGATGGAAAAGAAACAGAGGAGAGAAGAAACTTATAGAGAGAGTTTTGGTGAAGATAACACAAAAGGCAGCCGATTTTTTACTCTTTTTTTGGCTTCCATTCACAAATTTATGGCACACCCACAATTCTAAACCCACTGATTTTCCTTTCTCTTGTTTTATTTTTTCTCGAGAAAATCAAAACAAAACTAGGCTTCAACTTCTCTTCTGCAATGGAGTTTTTACCCTGTAATGACTTCCTCCTCTTTTCTCTTTTACACATTGTGAAATATCTGTTTGGTTTCTGAGAAAGGGTTGGAATCAAAATGAGAGTTTGCAATGACCTCTCTCTCGTGTGAGAATGTGTTTGAGTTTGCTTCTTTGCTTTTATTTTCTCCAAAGAGAGTTTCTCAGCAACCAAACAGGGCATTCCTCTATTTCTCTGCTCTGTAGATTTCACTTTGTAAATAAGTAACAATCTTTGTTGTTTCTCTGATGCAGGCTGATTTGAAAGACTTCTTTTTCAAGAAAAAAAATTATTTTATTCGGATCTTGAGGCCAGTACTATTTAATTTTCCTATTAAAGTCAAATTGTAATGTTATATTTCTATCTTCACAAGTTTTTGTATGAATTTTCTCTCATTCACAATCATGATTTTTTTACAAAATTTCTCACTTGTGTAAAAAAGTTCAAATGGGGTGTTATTTAATGTTTAGTTTTGTAAATATATATTTGTAATTGTTTTTGCAGATTAAAAAAAATGGAAAAGGAAGGGAAGAGCCAGAGCCAAAGATCAAAGGAGGCAACGGATTTTGTGTTACAGTGGGGAAACAGGAAGAGGCTTAGATGTTGTAAAGTGAAAAAGGACTCCAAAAACTTAGATGGAAACAACAACAATAAATCAGCTAATGATAGTCTGTTGAAAAAGAAAATCTCTTCTCGTGTTGTTTCCATAGAGAGAGGATCTCCATATCGCCTCAACAAGTAAGTTAACAGAATACCCAGAAAGGGAAATGTGAGTTTTTTGTGATAGATGTTTGGAAAAGTATTTGCTTTGATGTGAATTTGTGTCTTCCGTTTGTGTGTATTTGCTGTAATTTGATTGATGAATCACAGTAAATGCATTGTGGTTACTTGATTTGAACCTTGTTTGGTTTCTAGGGAAAATGTTATCATAGAAATTTTCAAGTATGGAAATGACAAAAGAATGTGTCCTTTTCATCTTTTTGTGTTTTTAATAAGAGTATTAGCAACAAGAGGTTGAATTGGTAAGACAAAAGAGAATGTGTTAGGTTACTGAAAACTTGTATATCTGTTCTGTTTTGGTAGTTTTCTTTAGAATGTGTTAGGATACTGAAAACTTGTACGAGCTTGCAAGGATTGAGGAATTGCTGATTCTGTTTAGGGTTGTTTTTTGGGTGCAGGAACTCTGATTCATCAATGAATAACCGGAAGGCTCCAGTGACTTCACCAGAAAAGGAAGATAGATACTATACAACTCGGGGGTCATTAGGATTTGATGAGAATGGGAAAGTGTTGATGGATCAATTAAAGGAAGACAAGAAAAGTCCAGTTTGGCCAAAGCTGTTTCTAACATTGTCCAGCAAAGAAAAGGAAGAAGATTTCATGGCTATGAAAGGGTGTAAGCCTTCTCAAAGACCTAAGAAAAGGCCCAAGTTGATCCAAAGAAGCATACATGTAACTCTCCTTATCAAAATCATCAGGAGTAACATATATATATATATATATATTTTTATCTAGGTTCGCGTATTGATCTTGGTTTGTTTGTGTACAGTTGGCTACTCCAGGTGGGTGGTTACCAGACCTATGCCAAGAGAGATATGAAGTTAGAGAGAAGAAAACTTCAAAGAAGGTACTGTGACTGTCTCTTCAAAATTTGTGTTTTTAAATACATAGTAGCATTTGCATTGCACCTAACATGATCATGACACTAATAGTCTTTTATGTGATGCAGAAACCAAGAGGATTGAAGGGCATGGGAAGTATGGAAAGTGATTCCGAATGAAGAACGAGGGATAGATACACAGAGCACAGAAGCTATAGAGATTTTTCATGGCAAAAGAGGAGTTTCTCTTCTCTTGTTTTGTTTTTGTACCCACATTGACATTTTGGATGGATGATGTTTCACTCTTTTTTGGAAATAAGTAGGCTTTTATTTCCTTCACGGGGTTCCTCAGTTACTATAAGCAGCTTTTTCATGACCATATTTACTTCATTACATTTTGAAGAACATGACAAATATGAAATGGGACTATATTGCATAGAAGAACATTTGTACAATTGCTTACAAAGCATTTCAAAACTGCAGCTCTCTTTTCCAGCTACAATGCTTTTCTGTAATCCCCATGAATTAGGCATTAGTGATTATTTTCCTATTGCTTTCCTTTTTTTTCCTCTAACTTTACATGATCAGAGCGCTATTATACAAATGTACAGTTTGATCCGACTAATCAGGCCAAGGAAGCCTCTCACTCGTGTTTAGATAAACGAATTCCTTGCAAAAGGAATCAACATTTGAAGTTCCATCTTTGCACAGCCTGCTATCACACACAATTCATATCAATACTTTTGGTATAAACACTAAGAAATCAATAGATATAAAGGAACATAAAAGTAGGAACTTACCTAGCTCTTCTGTGCCTGCTTGTGTGTAGAGCATATAATCCATGGAAACCCAGGCCCTTAAAATTCTTGCAGGCAAGCTCTTAGCCTTAAGGACCAAAAATCAACTGAAGCACCACCTCTTACTATAAAGTTTCCAGGATTATCGATGCTTTGGTAAAGACAGAAATAACAAATGGTGCTTCTTCCCCAGGGTGTATTGTGGTTGGCACTATTGTGTAACCCTTTGGATCAGGTTCCAGAACCATTTCACAAGATATTTCTCGGGAATTCACATAATCTGTCCCACCAACTGATTCGTGAAGATAAATGTTGTGAGCAGCTCGACGGCCACGAGTTTTGAGTATCCTCATCCCAATATAGAACATCATTGAATCATGACTAGATTGATAATTTCTAAAACCAGCTGCTGTTCTCGAAAAGCTCACACCCTAGACAATACAATGCCATATAAGTTTTAAGAACCTAGTAAAAAGGAGAGCTTATATTTACCATATGCTTCTGCTGAAGGTAGGTTACCAGAAACCAGAAATACCTGAGTTAAGGTAATGAACACATGAATCGGAAATGATGCATCTGAACCAGTGGCCCTCAATCGGAACTGTGGATTTTGATTCCATGAAGCATAATCTTGGCAACCACCAGCGCTGTAACCTCGCCACTGGCCATGCACAGAATAGCGCATCTCAGGAGGGTAGACACGACAAACATAAATCGATCTGAAATGAATCTGAAAGTCTTGCCAAGACATCCAGAATATACCATCTTTCGACTGTTCAACACAGACAAAGGATCAGAGTCATATGGCAATGAAATCTTACTGAACAATGATAAACTGAGTCTGCAATCATGCATATGCCTAATTAAACTCAAGAGAGGGAACAAATTAGTGGATTCCATGGTACAAAAGAAGACTTTACCTGTGGAACATGCTTTAGCTTGTGCTTCATCCTGTCAGTCCATTCAGGCGACGAATCAGACCAAGGACCATTCCACTCAACTTCATTAGCCCACGGGTTTCGAATTTGAACAAGCTTGTGGCTGTCCACCTCTCTAACCTGAATAACAAGGTCAGATAGACAGTTGTCATCAAAATTTTCTACAGTTGGATATGATGGGTAGATTCCAGCATACCTGCAGTATAGAGTAAGCATGCCCCTGCACAATGCCACTGGAAGAAATGTGCACATCAGAACCTGATGGACTCCCAGCACCAAGTAGGAATCCCTCTTGTTTAAAACGCAACAATTGAGACCATAATCTACCACTTGCAAGATCAATCTGGGCTTGGGAACTCCTCATGTCAATCTCCTCACCAGCACCTCCTGTAAGGTCCACAAGAGCATCCTGAACAAGCCCCCCTTCCAATGCCTCATAAGAACCATGCAATTTGGCATACGCCTTCTCCAATATAGAGACCCAAAGTTCATTACCCTTTTTGCTGGTAGCAAATGCCGGTTTGCCCGGTGATTCACAAGGAATCCAATCATCAACGACAACAGGAACCCACTCACCCTACAGAGTGATTAACCAGATTGTATATTCAGCTATTATTTAAGCCAATAAGATCAAGAAGCATTGCCATTGAGTAACATAAGGTGGTAGCATTAGCAATGAAAGAAATCATTACCTGAATACAGAAGCGTACAGTGTAGATTCCTTCCTCGTTATATTCTGGAGTGATTATAACTTCTGATATTCGTGACACTTCCGTCAGAACAGCAACAGCACTCAAAAACCAACAATCGCCTAATCGGCCCTATTTGATTGACAAGTTTATTTAAGAAATTCAATATCATTGACAAACAAGCACAAAACTATAGAGCAAAATATTGCAAGTCATTCTGCCAAGGAGACTAAACCTGACAAACATCAGATGGATTTACAGCCCCAGAAAACAAGCATGGAAGACAATCTACACGGCTCTCTTTTGCAATTTCAGCAGGCCTCATCCACTCAGCAACAACCTAGGTTAAAAGGCCAAGATTATCTTAGTACAACCAAGAAAATAAATTTAAACAGCAATTTGTTTGCACGAAACTCACCTGCAACTTTGAAGGGGGATTGTCAGGATCTACAAATAGTGACAGATCATTTGGAGGAAACTCCTGATCAGTAAAATTCCTTTCACCTCTGGCCAAGAGTGCTTCTTTGACAGCCAACTCAACTGAAAGCATCCGCTGATAGATTTCTTCTTGTGTTTCCATCCTCGGTTTCCTGAATTTCCTGGCAAATGAATCCACGTGGACCACTGTGCTGTCACGTTCTGGCCTCCTTTTCCTTCCACTCGAATATTGCCCATCCCAATCTATATCATCCCTATCATAAAGATCTACATCCGCAGGATCACTATCCCACTCATCAACCTGAGTGAAAAAGATGAAACATCTATCAGTGACCAGGTACAAACTAAACTACAAGTTCGTTCCTCATCAAATTACAGCATATATCAACATTAAAAGATATACTAATTAACTCTAGGAACGTACTCTTGGGGGAGAATCTTCCCATTGCCAATTATCTTCAGGATATTCATCCATACTGAACTCAGCTGAGCATATAGCAGCATGTAGAGAAGCAATTTCATCTTCAGTTAAGCACCTTCCCCATAGGAAAACATCCATTACATGCATCTTAGACTCAGCTCCTTCACTATCTGACCTCCCAAATACATCCATATCAGTAGGCGGTCGAACACCAACCCAAACCTCAGTCCCTTCGTCCCAAATGCTGTTACCCACGTTCAACGCTAAACCGGTTTGGTAGCCGTCAAAACCACCATCCAAATAACAAGTTGCCTCTCCTAAGTCAGCATCAATTGTCATCGTCACAATATGCCACCTGAAAGTAAATATAAAACAATGTAAGAATAAAAATCTGGAAGAAAAATGAATGCATCATTGATTAAAACTAGGGGAAAGAATGAATTCTTTCTCATCTCCAAGCAGTTTTTAAAATGAATATTACAGATTCTTTTCTACGAAAGAAGGTACAGATGTATACCTGTGAAGCACGGACACTCCAAAAACATGCTGGTGTGCGTGTTGGACATGTGTCCATGTCGGATATGCGTCGGACGGACACGTGTCCGACATGGCAAAAAGCATGTCGGTTGACTTTTTCAGCGGTCAACAAGGGGGACACGGCGGGGCACGTCAAGACACGGCAGGGGCATTTTCGCAATTATATTTTGAAAAAATGGGGTCAAATTATGATTTTTAAAAATATTAGGGCTCAAATCCAAATATTTCAAAATTATAATTTTAGGGTTTTATAACTTCTGGTATCATCATCCTACAGCCGTTTGAAAAATTGGAAAAACACTAAACAGAGATAAGAGGATTAGAGGAGAGAAGAGAAGAAAAGAGGAAGAAGAAGAAAAGAAGAAGAAAAATTATAATTCTAGAAACTTGTTGCTTGTGTTTTATTGAACCTTTTTTTTTATATATTATTATTTTTTAAATATAAAAATATATCATTTTAATTGCCGTGACCTAGTTTTTGGAGATTTGCCGTGTCCTCGTGTCATACTGTGTCGTGTCGCCGTGTCCGTGCAACATAGATATATACAAAAGACAGCCAATAGAAAAGCAGAAACAAATGCTGCCTATAAATTATGGCTCATGAAAGAATAAAAGCCTGACCTTCCATCTGCAATACTTGTTGCACTGATACTCCACTCCTTCGCAACAGTAGTCTGCCTATCACCTTTACTAATCAATCTCAGCCCAACTTGTCCAGCCTCAATACCTTGCTCAGAACCAGCCACCAGAATTTCCCAGCACACTTTCTTTTGAAACTCGGTTCCAAGAAGACAAACAGGACCAGACTCAGGTTGGATCAAAACTGCAATGGAAAAGCTAACCTTTTGACTTCGACATATGCTTGGATCAACCTGACCACAATGTCTGCCACTAGTTGTCGGTTCATCATCAAGAACGCAAATAGCACCCAAAACTCCCGTCTGCCAACAACGATAGAGTTAGTAGTAGAACTAAGAACTGATTTAATTTATACTAAAATACATCAGGAACTAGCAAGGCCCAAACTGAACAGATTAGAACAAAAGCAAAATATAATACCTGAAGTGCTCGCCGAGCTAACTGGGACGTGCGTATTCTACGCGCAATGCTTGAAACCCTCTCTCGTGCAAAAGAATCCTCAAGAACAGAATCACCTCCTACTGCTCGCACTGCAGCTGCCATGGCTGCTGCTTCCCTGCTTCCAGCATTAGGTATTGAGGAAATCAGTGAAGCTTCAATTTCCTTCCATTTACGTTCTTCCTTCTCCAGGAGAGCCTTCCTTCTTTCTTTGCCTCTACCCTCCTCTTCACGTCTCTGCATTAAGATTTCCTCTTCCATCTCCTTTTCTCTTATATAACTACAAAATTTAGAAACATGATAAAAGGTTAAAGAGTTTCATATAGTTTAAAAATTAAAAGGCAAAAAAAGAAGAGTCACTACCTCTCCTGTATAATTTCAAACTGCCTACGGTCCTCTGGCATCCATTTTTTAATTTTCTTGGCACTCAGGTCTGAAAACCCTATGCTATCAAGAAAAAGTCTCAAGCGTACCTCGTCCTAACACACAAGGATGCCGTTGTTACTCACAATAAACACACATATCTTCATACACGGAAAGCACCAAAAAATCTAACTCACCTGTACTCGTTCAGCCTTAGCAGTCAACCCAAGCAAAAGAAGCAAATAGCCCCCAAATTTATCCCACATGTACACCCATTCAGTATCAATGGCCTCTTCCAAAGCCAAAATTCGTGCATGAGTACACATTTCTCTTCTGTGATCATAATCACTGGCTGATTCACGGAGAAAACGCTTGTATCTCATTCTCGAAAAAAATGATCCGGTAACTAATTCCTCATTTCTCAGACGATCTCTCAGTTTCATGACATCATCTCTGGGAAGCATTAAATTCCCTTGCTTATCACGCGTAGCACTAGGATCTCCAATCAAAAGAGCTGTTGAACTAGCAGATCTCTGAGGAGCTGAATAAGTTCCAGATAAAGCATTTCTTGTCTGCATTCGAACAAATAAATTACATAAATGAAATCAGCTACTCTAACAATTCTAAAAGTATTCCAAAATGGTTCGCTAAATGAGAGGCACAAAAGGAATGGAAAAGTATAGTGAATGCAGTAGCCAACAACAGTTAATCCATCAGGCGCAACAAAATTTGTAAGGTGGGGCACAGTGTATCTGTTGACATGTTCAATTATTTACTGAGTATCAAATGACGAAACAAATATTCCTACTAGTATTAGCAAACAGGTGGAGTACTTATCAAAGAAACACCGGAGTTCTCAAAGTAATTGATACAAAAACATTTATTCGCTCTACCAAAAAAAAAAAAAAACATTTATTCATACTTTCAGTGTAACTTCTTCAATCTGCAATTTAGTCACTATGCAGTACAAGACACCATTTAGTTTTCAGAAATTTGGCTGATTTTTGATTAATGAATATATTCAAAAGTATACATGAACTTTTGATAAAGCAGCAGAGAATTTGCACAAATTGAATAGGCATCCATTATATCTACATCTTATCTAGATAGAACTCTTCTACATTTTTGCACCCTCATCTTCTGTTTGATGAGGTGACTTATTTACCTCATTAAACAAGAAAGCTGGCACAAAAAGATGGATAAGCAACTAAATCTGCTTAAGCAATAATGCATGTGTTCTTACTACAACAAATATTGTAATAAGCCTTCATTTGAATAACTAAAATTCAAATAACCTTGGTGGCAGATCGAGCAATTGCTTGAACAACGGTATCTTTGCTGAGAAAGTGAACTGTATCTTCCATCATCTGCAGATACAAGTAATGAAATTTACTTGAATAAATGAAAATTAGCAAGGAAGGATGTAGGACTGTACATAAGTGGAAGCAATTTGAACAAGAACAAATCAGATACATTAAGAAAATAAAAAAATAAAAAAAACCTTAAGAGTTAGACACGGACGAGAGACGGCGAACCCAAAGGCTACAACAAGAGCAATGGCTGATACAGCAGCACCAGCAAATGGTGGATATATCTTCAAACTAGCAACGACACCCCAGCCTTCAATTGCCAGTGCAACTCCATAAAGCACAAGAAAGGCAGCACTGATGCAGAATTGATGTCACATACATTTGCATGAGTGCATAAAATAAATCGTATGAATATGTGAAGTTGATACCAAAAGGAAGGGACTAATGACCATTGCTTTCAGAGACTAGATTAGAACAAACCTGACATTTTTCCCACAATCCGCATGAGCATCATAAACATATACAGGCAGTACTCGTGGAGAATAAACTACAATGGGAGGCGAAAGAAGAACCTAAAAGAAGAGATATTTTATTAGACAAAATGAGGAAGCAGAAAAGAGACGTACAAATAATCAGGTTTAGAAATTGCTTTAGAACAGTTTGATATAACTCACTGTCAATGCTCTTCCAGCAATAAGAAACAGAAACGAAAAATAACCAACCGATGCTCCGACAAAGGGTTTGTCTGGAAAAAGAAAAACACAGGTAATAATAATGCCATTAGCAATTAAGTGCCAAAATTATGAGGTCTGTCCAAATAAGGAGCTAGGCAAGCAATACAGGTTTGAAATGGAATTTGTTCTTACCATCAAACCATCCAACCAGAAATGCTGCCAAACCCAAAAGAAAAGCAAGGAAACAAACAAAGAACATCTGTGTACGGGTCAGATAGAAATTGTTTGAAGCCCAGTGATGGATGACACCAATAGCTAATACGATCAGAAGAAGAAGTAAGAGAAATGCTACCCCAATCTGTGGCAATAAAAGAGAAACTAAGACTTTATATAGGTTTACCAAAGCTAAAGGCTAAGAAAAATCAAGGACATCAAAGTTAACATCCCTCACCGTCCAAGGCTTAATTACAACTATGACAGCTGATATTGCACCAAGCAGAAGAAGAAGACCAATGCTAATGAATACATACACACCGCGAGAAAATTTCCAACCATCATCTTTCCTGCAAATGATGCCAGTAGCAAATTATGAAGGCCAACAAGCAGTCGTACAATATGAAATGTCAATATTTCAGAATAGACATTTTATGATTGGATAAAGCTTTCAATTCCTAATTGAAAATCAGAAGAAATTTACACACCATTTGAGCAATCCAGAGCAAAGTGATAGCACTGCTGGAATACACACCAAAGGAAGTAATGCAGCAAGAAAATCACCCTTTGTTGGAACCTGATCCTCCCTAGATTTAACAACTTCCAAATAGGACGCACCACAAAATGCCACAAGCACAGCTACCAAAACAGCACCAGAAAAGAATAAATAGATTATCCAGCCAGTCCGTATGAAAGTTACCTTAAGTGGAAACAGGTGCTAATTTAGAACCACAAAACCGGATGAGCAAATTTAGAGAAATTACCTGAAAATATCCCAACACAAATAGCAGACGAGAGGGAGAATCGATATGTAGAAAACCATGAAATAATTGGCAGTACACCAGTGACCACTAAAGCAATTGCAGATGCCATCACCCACCCAAGGTACGCAGGCGATGCATAAGGAGATGTCAAGCTATTTGAGTCACCAGTCCATCCCTTGTATCCTAAATCTTCTAACGGCCTAGCAGACACTATTGCACCCAGAGATAATACACATCCAGCAAATATAGATATACAAATGGCAAGAACAACACCCTGCAAAAGACAACACGACATGATTAAAATCACCTAATATGGAATTGAAATTTCATTTAACAAAAAATGAAAACTAGAAAGAGGGACATAATTCTTGGATTAAAATCAAATACTTGATATTTAATCAAAATTTCATTAAACAAAAGATGAAAACTAGAATAGAGTGACATATTTCTTGGACTACAGTTCAAATAAAATAAAAATGCCTCAACTTCAGAAGAATCACCATAGCTATATAAACATCTTGCTTAGACATATGCAGACAGCCAGACACAAACATAATATGTGCTCAGTTGTGAGTGTGTTTAAACACACAGCTTCAGGTAATTACGGCTGAAATGGAAACAGCTAACAGAATTTGCACCAAAACCAATGCATTTATTATTACATGTTGCAAAAATAGAAAATTAAATGCTTAACATCATTAGTAACCAAAAAACTTAAAAAAATAATAATTAATAAAGCAAAGAAATTCTGCTGCAGCAGAATTAAGAAAAAAAAACAACAAAAACTATAGAAGAAAGTAGGAAACAGAAATAAAACCAAGGAATATACAACTTTGACACAAAGTATGAAAGATCCATCCCACCCAGATAGCACGTTTGAAGAACCGATATATGGAAAAAAGAACACAAAAACCCAAATAAAGGCAACAAGCAGCATTCAAAATGGAATGAGAAAATGAGCCATTGCATAGTTTTGCGTCTTTGGGAAAGCTATCAACTCTACAAAATCCAAGGGCAGAAAAAAAGTAAAAGCTCCACTGATAGACTTAAGACTGACAGAATAAAGCCTTGGACTAAGCCTCTCATTTATTATTAATAATTTTATTTCCGTTCTTTTGAGAAATGAGAATGAATGTCATAATTACATGGTTTGTGCTCACGGTTTTAAGGACAATAATTAATCTAACCGGACCGGGGAAAACTAAGACGTTACCTTCAAAATAGAGTTTCCGCTAGCCATAACAGCACTAATGTCATGGTACCAAAATGAGCAGTACCATTTGGCCAGAAGTATCTCAAAGGTTCAAAGTATAGCTCTCTTTAATGTCTCGTTGATAGTTTTCTTTTTTCTTCTTTCCAAAATGAGTACTAAGGACGGAAATAGAGTACTTAAATTATGTTTTGAATGGATACAGTTATTAGCTCATATAAGGACCAATTACATACAGTAAAAAGGATTTTAAAAAATATAAGATACCAAATGAGATGCTGAATTTTATTTCCTTATATCAGTAAGTAATCAAGTATTTTATAATATCAACTTTATTGATTTAATACTGCACAGCTGGAGCCAGGTTATACGCCAATCGTTTTCTTTCCTTATGATAAGAAACAGAGAATATATCAACAGTTTTTAAGTTCTCAAAATTCAATAAAAAATGGGTTCATAAATTCAATTTAGCACGGAGCCAGTAGACAGTTATAAGGTTCATAGTAAGACTACAAGCCGACAGATTTCATTTTCCTTTTTTATTTGGAAATTTTCTAACATGATTGCCAAAAATCTCACCATCATTCTACAAACTATCCTATCAGCAACAAATATCACAATGTATACACACAAAGAAATTTCTATTATTATTATAACCCTCAGTGATCCACATGGCTTCCCTTGAGAGCAAAGCAACACTTGTACTCATGTTATTCACTTTGGCAAACAACCCACAAAAAAAAAATCATGTTTTTTCTTTATTTAGTTGTTTGGTAATAAAGATAAACTCCCAGCAGTGGTGGTCATAATGAATGCATTTCACAGACATGTGATTCAAAGCTACATGAATTTCTTAACTGATAGACAACTCACGTAGTAACAACAATTCCACTCATCCAATAATTGCAATTCAGTAGAAATAAAATGTTAAAGCTGATCATCCGAGAGAAATGTAATGCAAGAACATAAACTAAAAATTATATGAACCTTCGTAGATATAAAAGTGGAAGATGAAAGGAAGTAATGTAAGTAATGGGAAAACAAACCTCCTTTCTTCCAGGAGGTCGATCATTTCCTGCATGGCCTGCTGCACATTGTTCTCGTGTAATCCAAAACTGATAGCCATTACGTATCCAAATAGGAATTGCAACAGAAAGGCAAGCCACCATGAGTGGAACAGTTAAGGAAAGTCCTAGAAGTAATGATGATTTGCTGCAGAACAAACAAGGATCTTAATGAACAACAGGGTAAATAAACTGAATAGCACTGCAAAAGTAAAATAGTCTGCATAATTTTACTCTATACTAAAAAGAACGTTTCAAAAAGGAAACAGCAGTCTAGATAAAGAAAGGCGGGTTAATAAAAAAATACTAAAAAAATCAGTGTAAAATGTAACAACAAAGGATGTACGAAGAGGAGAATTCCGACTGATATGTGATAAACAATTATTTTGAATAAATTATTTTCTAATCATGCTGTTTGTAATCTGACTATGAAAAGCTTTAAATGGCCTGATAATTTTATTAGGCCTCAAAGGAAATGATCAGATGAGACAGAAGAATTTTATAGAAATTGAAACTTTTTCCACAAAATCACACATGGAAAAGCAAGTGATAGTCATTATATTGAGCCAAAGGCTTAAAAACCTCAACTTTTCAAATCTAAAGAACTGTAAGACTCTTTTTTCCCTTTTCAGAATACACATCATAATCCTTGAATATTAAATGCAAGGTATCAGCCCTCAATGTGCCCCACACAAAACAATTAGCCCAATTGGAAAAGATAAAAATTTTGAATGTGAAACGTAAAATATTGAATCGTACCTCAAGAAGGAAAGCAACAATCCAACACAGGTACTGAGCAGCCAGGCGATAAATCCATACTGAAGAACATAAATTTTTAATAGAGGCAAGACAACCACCAATGCCATTAGAATCTCACGTTGTACATTAAATTGACATATGCATGAAAAATAGACATGAACAACCAGAGTACAGTCAGACATAAAAATTGAAAGCCAACTGCTCCAATTTGTGTATCATTTCAGGATGGAATATACCCTGAAACTAAACTTATTACTAGTTACAAAGAAATAATTATAACTTAGTTTATTAAGAAATAAATACAAGTTCAAGCTACCTATGAGGCGTACAATAGTACAGACAATTAAACTAGAGATATTATTATGGGACAGATATTTCTTAAACTCCAAGCAGCTTAATGAACAACCAAGACAATAATAACCGAAAATACAAGAGCTATCAAGCAGTCAATTCAATCTAAATATGAGAAAAGAATATTTTCCTAGAAAAGAGTTTAATGACATTCAAAAAAAAAAAAAAAAATCCTACCAAATTGGTGGGGCATACCTTTCGAGGTTTTGATGTCATGGCCATTTCTTCTGCCTGGAGCGAGCGAAGGAAAGCCATAATTGAACAGACCACGGGAGATAAAAGCAACACAGCAAAGCCAAATTCAAACTACAAACATAATATAAAACCAAATTTCTATGTCAGCACATTCAAGGCATTGCCACACAACAATGAACAAAAATTAAATTTTAACATCATTTAACCGAAGTATTTTACAAAAAAAAAATAAAAAAAAAAAATAAAAAATAAAATAAAATAAAACAGGACAATACTGGATAAATGAAACATAACTGCTACTTACCTGTTGGTGCGAAGCATTTATAATTTCAATTGTCTTTGGTCGAAAAATCGCCACACTGATTGTTTCCAGAATGAAGATAAAACTAAAGAGAACCCATGCTCGCTCCGGAGTACCTGCTACATGATGTAAAACAAATCTGCACAATTGAAGCCACTTTTCAAGCCCATGGAGCCTTAGTTCTTCTGAAAGAGAAATTTGATTGGGCATGACATTATCAACACTGTTTGAGTCAACGATTGTAACATCAGTGTTGTCGCAATGATCTCTGTCTGCATCCAAACTGCTTCTTTGCAGTAATGCCAAGATAGTAGGATCCAAATTTTTCTCCTTCAACATCATGGCAAAATTAGGATCCAATCCTTTATCCTGCAATAAACTAGTCAACTCCCTGTCACCTTGTCTTGCCCTCCTCTTCAGCATAGATGTAATCCTAGGGTCATTCAACCTTTCCTGAAATGCAAGGGCTAAATTTAAGTCTAACAATTGTTGATTCGCAGAATTTGATGTGCTAGATTCACATCCCTGACTGTCAAGACCACTACTAGAGCAGACCAACAAGGAATTATTTTGATCATAACTTTTATCAGCAATGGAAGTTCCAGCTTCAGGCTCTTGGACAACAGAACGACAAGAACTACTACGTAATGCTAAACTTGGCCTTCCACTATCCATACTCTTATCACTATTGATACCCTCATGAGAACTAGCAGTTCGACATAAAACTCCATGATTCCAGTGACTGACATCGACTGTGCATTGTGCTGTATTCTGGCTACTAGCATCAATGATATTACCAAGGTGACCTGCTTCAGCACTACTACTGCGTTTCACACTTGAGCCACAACCTTCAGAAGAGCTGGATGAACTGTTTTGTTCCTTTCGGCGAAATCCCTCTCTCAGACGTATCACAGTGCTCTGTAAGGCATCTCTCCTAGCAGCTAACGGGTTTGTAATTGACAAATGACGAGATACTGCAGCACCTAATAGAACAGAGGCTACAACTGCATAACTAATACAATGTCCCAAGTACCTGAAGCAAAGATCAAATGGAAAAAAAAAAATAATCAGAATCCAATAAAGACAAAACAAAAGGTAAAACATTAATTAATAATTAAGACCCCAAGGTCAAGAACAAACCAATAATGCACTCCAAAGCAAATAAGGAAAACCCTAGATGTTCCAGCAACAAAAAGAGCTGCAATACGATTTTTCAGAAGCTGGAACCCATACAAACATGCTCCCATGTTCCAATCTGCATAACATTATGCACACAAAATAGATGAGCACCAACAGGATAACCATCAGTGATTGCAAAATAGCTAAACACAAATAAAAAGAGCAGTTAACAGCAGACCAAGAATTATGACAGCAGCTGATGTAATTGCTCCAAGCCAGCGTGCTTCCTTTGCTGTCAGACCATATAAGATTGAGTAGACAAGAAGGACTACAAGCGAGCCAACATAGAGAAGTCCAAGATGTGAAGCCCTAGAAGATCAAAGCAAAATCAGAAAAGTGAAGTAGACAATAGAATAGGGGGCTGTTTGTTTTTTTCACTATAAGACTTATTGCCTCTTATACCTTAAATTAAGATAAATCAGTTTGTTTGTTTTTCCAACTTATATCTTATTTTAAGATATATATGTCTTTTAGAAAAAATAAAAAATTTTGACTTTTATCTTATTCAAAAAATGATACAGTAGTTTTTTTTAATAAATTTCCACAAATGTTCTATAACAATTCATACATTTATAATTTTATCCTCACATAATAAAATCCTAAAAATCAATTTTCTAAAAATTCCCAATTTTGAAGAAACCCTAACACAATTTAATCAATTTTATATTTGTAATAAGTCATCCAGAATGAAAAAAACAAACATATCATAGTATCTTAATTTATAAGACTTATCCATATGTCTAATAAATTAAGGTCTTATAAGACTTTAGAGAAAAAAACAAACAGCCCCTAAATGTCTTGCAATATATAACAGTGAAACAAATTTAAGAATGCTGTATAGTTTTCAGCTACCAGCTACGCAGAAAAAACATTCAAAATAATAATAATAATAATACATGGTATTTAGTGATTAAAACCATAAACATAATAAATAAAAAAAAGTACAAGGAAGACATTCAAAAATCCTATTTTCCCATTTCAAAACTTACTTCCTCTAAAATATAGATGTAAAGATTCATTGTCAAGGATGCTAATCAAATAACTGATGAAACATCTTACACAAAAAAGTCTACACCCACCCTGGTGATTACAATTAAATCCGTCAAAGAGTAGTCAAATATGATGTATCAATATAAAAGAGAAAACAAGATATGGCATACCTACTCGATTGTCGAGGATATAACTCACTAGGATCCGGCGGTTCCGGTAAACAAGCCAATGGACCCATTTCTATACCATCTGGATAAGCAAACTTGTAAGCCTTCCGGACATACTCATCCAAATCTAAGCCATTCCCTGTGTCAATTGATGAAAGAAAGAAATAAAACAAATATAAATAAGAACAATGTGGAAGTACCTAAAATTAACAGAATAATGCCTTGTGACTTGAGAAAAAGTATAATCAAAGTGCAATTACATCACTCTGTCGAGGGAAGCAAATACGACCACTAAGTTGAAAAGTATTGCAATGCTTACCATTAAAGACCATACGACAAATAAAGAGCATGTTGATTGCTAAGGCAATAGCTGATACACCAAAAAAGAAACCAGAAGGCGAATATCGTTCAGATGCATTTGAACTAGCTGTAACATACACAGCACAAAGCTCATATGCACAAAGTAGGGCAACAGCCAGAAGAAGAAGAAAAGCAACAGCCCCTGTTAAAGAAAAAATGGGGAATACAGGCATGAGAATGACAGAAAAGAGAAGGAAAAACAACAGTGAATTTTATATAAGAAATGTCAAAATATTCAAACATAACAGCATATCATCTTAAACATTCCCCTCCAGCTCCACACTCTCTCTTCCCCTGCCTCCATTTGTTATTTTCTTTTATATTTAAAGCGTATACTAAACTTCTTAAATAACAAAAGAAGCAACATATGTAAAAACATAAACTTAAATGATTCACAAATATTAAGAGTTCCATCCTCAAAACTCACAAGACATACTGTGAAAGTAAAACAAAAATGCTACCTACAATCCTACATTATGAGATATCTTGTATATTTTATTTCTTTAGTTTAGTCAATTGATTCTTCTTCTATCAATCCCTGAACCTAATGGAATGCAGATGTACTCAAAAGAATCGCAGCTCTCCAGCTCAGAAGAGTCTCATTTGCCTAGCTAAAAGGCTTCGTCTCTGACGACTTTAACAAATCCATTTCCATTTGCCCTCTTTTCATTGCCAAGTTAGAAAGTTAGAGGTACTAATTCGTTGATATGCCTAACTGGTTTATTTTTTCTAAATAATCATGCAGTTTAACATCCCACATTCTAAATCTAGTCATACGAAGATAAGAATTCATTTATTAGAGGAAGCCATGGCTTGAGCTAGAAAGAAGAAATCCATCCAGGATCACCATAGTACAATTTTACAATAAAAAATGATACCTATCTGCACATATTCCCCCATATCTAAACTAAGTCAGATAAACTAGGCCTCATCCATCAATTTTTGCCCAATGTCATAAAGGTTTCACAATAATCCAGGGCAAAAGGATAATTTGAGCTTGATGTAGCCCATAAAAAAAAATAAAAAAAAAATAAAAAAAAAACATTTATTGCCCTACATCACCATCAACAAAATGAAACGACTTTCATGAACAAGCTCCAAAGAGTCCTCTTGAGCATCAGTGTCTCATAGACACCATGCAGACAATTTATGAGGAATGTATAGCATAAACTAAAAAATGAAGAAACAAATCCAATGGGCATGCAATGGACCAACCAACCAGGTAGAATTTTTTTTTTTATTTTTTTTTTTAACTTTTTGCAAAAAGAGGAAAATATATTTTGAGTACTTTCACAAAGAAATTGCATATATTCCTAAAACCATCACAGTTGCACAACAATTTATAGAGATGAAAGTTCAATTTTCGTATACAAGAATCTCAAAGCAACTTTCCATAGAGGATACTTAATTAGCAATTTAATATATATTTTAATCAGAAAGGGTAAGAGTTCCATTTGTCAGTAACACAAAGGGGAAGACAATACATACTTGAGCTTTGCCATTGTGTTCTCCACCAAAGCATGATTGAATAAAATGCCAATAGAAGTGCAGTGCCAGCCATTATAATAGCCAGACCAATTATGTCCCGATGGAGTATCACAATCAGCCAGCATCCCCACAGGATAAGCACTGCAACCGGAGATATAACAACCATCCATGCCATCATAGATAGAAACCGACATATTATATCCAGTTGAGGTCCTTGTAATATATTAGGCCATTTTCTAGCAAAAATCCAACTGAAAAAGAGAAATGGAAAACAATCAAAAGCAGACGAGAAATGATGAATGCAATTATTGCACCAAAAACCAACTATAGACTATGAAAGAGATGACAGATAAGATCATTCTTTCCAACATAGAACTAATATTAAGAGATGAAACAGACAGTGTATGAATTGCCTAATCTTAGGTGAAAGAAATGCAATTCGGAGGTAGAAATAAAGCAATCATAACACAACATGCAAAATGGCGCTATAATAGATGAGGAATGGAGTTAATTTATCCTGTCCCAAATCAGAAAAATTTAGGCAAAAAAAGACAGAATCAATTTCACATGGCAGCGACAAATAGTTAAAACCAATGCTTTAGAGTAAAACAAAATTAAATACTCCAAAAGCTTTCCATCTTTGGCACATGTACTTCAGCAACAGTGCATCTTAAATTTAAAAAAATATATATATATATTTTAAAATGAGAAAAGGAAACTGACCTGAAACAAATTAAGAACCAACCATTTAAGGCCATGAAATCCATGACTTAAATACCATTTTATTCCCGATAATGAAATCAATATTGTGACCTTCTTTTGAACAAAAAACCATTTGATATGGAACAATAAAGTGCACAAGCTTTTACTTAAAACATTTAAAAGAACATTTTTTTAATTGAAATCATTTTCTAAAATTAATCAAATCTTTTATATTTCCATAATAATTTGGAAAGAAACGGATAATCACACACCGATAGCAGCTTAATTGCTCGAAGTTCCATTAAATGCACAATTAAAACAAAATAAAGCTCTAGCCAACAATGCACCCACACAAGGAAGTCTTTAATTTTACCTTGTATAACACAAAACCAAACACTGCATACATAATAATCTGGTCACAAACCAATAGCAGCTTAATTGATTAAGCTCCATTAAACACATTTAAAACAAATTAAAGCTAAAGCCAATAATGCAACCACACAAGGAAGTTATGTGCTTTAATTTTAACTTGTATAACACAAAACCAAACACTGCATACATAATAATCTGAGCACATTAAGCAAATACTTGAAGCATCCAAAATGGCAAAAAAGAATACCTATAAAGCCGCCACGGCCTCCAGTTCACAGCCCAAAGTATTGAAAACGAAGCCGAACCAAAAGCTACAAAAAGGGACCCTGAAATTGCACATGCCAATACTATCCCTCCCTCATCCCCTTCCATGGCCTTGCTCTCTCACCTATGCACAGAACATTTACCATATATAAAATTTAGAAGTTGCAGAAAGTAACTTAACCAGATGCCACAATTATCTTCACCAAACAAAACTCTTCCAACTTTAAGAAAAAAAATAAAACAAAATAACACAAGAATTGAAACCCAGGTAAAAAACAATAATGTGGAGGCAATGAAATATAACAAAATTGAAACTACAACATATGACATACCAAGAAGAAAACATTAAAAAAAACATAACTAAAACCCAGATAGAGAACAGTAATGTGGAGGCAATGAAATGAAACACTGTTGAAACCACAGTATAATAAACCCCAAAGCAGAAAGCATAAAAATTTAACAAAAATCAAACACAATTGAACAAACAAACTGAAACCCAGCTGGAGAAAAGCAATGTAACTCAATAAAAAAGGGTTTATGTACCTACTTGAGTGAAGTGGGCTTGATGGGCACCAGCATGATGTTGAATTCAGCACAAATGAGTCATCTTGGTGAGTGTCAATTGAGTGACTAAAACCAGGTCAAAAATGGGTCATTTTCTTCATGGGTTTTAGGTTTGGAGCAGAAAATTCAGCTCAAAACAGAGAAAGAGAAACTATATGGGCCCCTAAGCTAGGTCTAAGAAGAAGATGATGAAAAAGGAGTGACCTTTACTTAGGGTTTGTTCTTCTGGGTAGTTCTGATTTTAGGGTTTGTCTTTATCTACCTTGATAATTTCTGAGATAGAGAGAGAAAGTAAAGATTAAAACCCTACTCATATGTGTGAACTGGGTGGAGTAAAAAAACCGAACTTTTTTTGTTTAGAGATAGAAAGTTTTGGGCTTTTAGAGAGAGGAAGCGAAGGAAAGGCTTAGAAACGAGAAATGAGTAAAGATATAGAAGTGGATATAAAAAAATAAAAAAGTAAAATTTTAATAATAATAATAATAATAATAATAAAAAGCATATCTGTGTCTGAAAGGAAATCAAACCCACTTTCAATTCTGGAGAGTATGATACACCCACCAATCAAATGCTTGAGGGGGAGACATTGGGGGATTTCTAATGGAGAGTGGTTTGTTGTGATTTTAGGGAGAGTGGTGGAAGTGGTGGAAGGACAAAAATGTGCATGTGTGTGTGAATATTTTTCTAAAAAGGGGTTTTAATTTCAATTAATCAATTAATTAAGATCTCAAATTTGAAAATTTGATGTCTTAATGAATTAATTTATATAATAATGAAAATGGGGTCAAATTTGTTGACATGGAAAGTAATTTCTGGATTTAGTAGGTGAAGAATTTGCGTCTTCAAAGTTCAAAGATGAGAATTTTTTTTAATTAGGTAAAGAATTATAGAAATGGGTTTTTTTATATATTATTATTATTATTATTCAATAGAGAAATTGACTTGCAACCAAATTTGATCACTAAAACAAAGTTTACTAGTGCTCTTTGTGATGGCTCAATTTAGGTTTTTTATGGTGTTCTTCAAATTGTGATCAATCGTCATTTGGAATATATATACATTAGTTGTGGTGGGTGGAACCTATAGGTGATGGTGGTATATTACAGTAAAACAAAGATGTCTATACCTAAATGATGAACAAATTTACTCGATTGTTGAATAAGGGTGGTAGTCGGATTGAAATCAAGACACTTATCTTTGCGGATGTAATTTTTGTTGTTTCTAAAAAAAAATTCATTTCAATCCAATCCGATCTAATCTTAGGTTGAGCATCTAAACGTTAAGCTTATATCATTTTCAAATACTATTTAATGTTTTACCAATTTAAGTACAGGAAGAAAACACATATTTGAAATATATGATTCAAACAAAAAAAAAAATTAACTATCCTTTTGTTTCCACTTTTCACTATCTCTTCCTCACTCTTTACCTTTCTTTTTCCTTTTAAATTTTCTCTCTCATCAATTTTAATAATTGAAAATATATTAATAAAAATTATCAAGTGTAGAATCCCATATAAAAAATTCACGCGGTTCCATTGATTCCAACCGATTGGAATTAGTGAAAGAAAAAAGATTATACTGATTCAAACCGATTGGAATTAGTGAAATCGCATGAAAAATTCGTGCCGGATCCCACACTAGAAAGTAGTGGGGGTGGGCACAAAAACCGAAATCGAATTGAACCGAACCGAACCAAGCCAAAAAAAAAAGTGTTTGGTTCTATTCATATTTTCTATTCGGTTCAAATCAATTAGAAACTTGAGAACCAAATAAGCCGAATTGTCTTAATGAATTATTTTGTAAATTTTAATTTTATTACAGACTATTGGTTGATGATGTTTTATTTGGACTACATTATGTACTGCAATTTTGGTCTTCTATTTTATAGAAATTATGAAGATTTTATATTTTGATTGAGTATGTAGATTGATTATGATTGAAATATTAGATTTGGATTGAAAATTGGGTTGTATTTTATTTAAATTATGTTTTACAAATTTTGTTTTCTTAAAAAAGTTTAAGCCCAAATACCAAAAAAGCAACTCAAAGGCCTAAAAAAATTAAAAACATATAAAAAAAACCTTCAAAGCCCAATACGCCCAAACCGAATTGAACCGAACCGAACCGAGATAAAGGTGTTCAATTCAATTCGGTTTTCAGGTTCAAAACGGCTCAAACCGATTCACATTTTTAAAAACCGAAAATATGTCGATTCAATATGGTTTTGACCAAAACCAAACCGAACCGAATTGATCCATGCCCACCCTTACTAGAAAGTTACTATATATATTAATGTTTATTATATCTTCACAAATTTCACTTCTCTCTCTTAAACACTTTATTATCTCCCTCCATTTGAAATAGTTGAACACTCTTTTCTACACAAATTTTGTTTTCCAGATCCTTATACGGTGAAACTATAAGGTTTCCATCATGTAAGGTTGTTATGTTATCTCTTCGTGTAAGATTGAAGTTCTATCGTGTAAGGTTGTTGTGTTATCTCTTCGTGTCAGGTTGAGGTTCCATCAGTGTAAGGTTGTTGTGTTATATTGTTCTATGTTGACAATAATTTTTCGATAAGGAAAAAATCAATAAGAAACTTATGTAACTTGGAGTTTTAGATTGCAATTATGAGAAAAGTAAAGGCAAGAATGGCAAGAAGACAAGTTTACGTGGTAAAACCGCAAGGCGGGGAAATATCCACGGTTGCCGAAGACGGTGAGAATAGGGTTTCAGTATGTAATAATGGATTACACATTCAATCTCTCTTCCACTCTTGCAACTATATGATTTTTTAAATGTGCGTATACCAGGGGGGTGGTGAATAGGTTTTAATCAAGTTAATTACCAATTTTCTTGATTAGTCAATATTCAAGAATCACCCAAATTTAAACAAAAACAATCAATAAAATTTAAGTGCAGAAAAACAATAAATTGCACGTTGATTGATTTACGTGAGAAATCCACAACTGGGAAAAACTCACGGGCTATTGTGTTATCCACACATGGTCCTCAAATCCACTACTTGAATGAAAGTTTATAACCTAGGTTAACCTCAAGTCAAACCATACTTGATCACTAACCCTTCCCTTCTACCCGATAGGCCTTTAATAGTGATTCTAGACCTATTTGCTTATGCACTAAACCACTTAGTTGTTAGGATTATGCTAAATAGCAAGAGTGTAATATTGTAATTAACAATATTTTTCATATTAATAAAGTGATTTCTGGTTTAAACAAATCTTATAGAATTTATAGTTTAATAATTGTCAAAGTAAATAATCATAAGGTCTAAAGACTATGAGAAAAGAAGAATTGTTCGTACATCTGGATATGTATGTGGTAGACACAATTCTTTAGTTAGTCTTGAATATTGTTCACAACTTAAGTTAAAGGTTGGGCACCTTTATCTTGTTAAAGTTGTAGAATTCTTTTGTTAGCATTTGAGTGGGATCAAATGAGATATGATGAGTCTAAAATCATCGGAGTGTCTTCGAGCAAAAGAATCTAGTGCACTGGGTGCATTGAACTGGATCACAATGAAATACTTTATCTATAACCGTCAGTAGATAAAAGTAATTTCATTATCAGGACAATTGGAGAGTCTATCTTAATCCTGAGATAAATGATGGACTTATGGTTGCAAGTGATATCATTTGAGTTATCAATGAGTACGATTATATCGCATAGTCTATCCTCGATAATTTGGTGATATTCATTTGTTAATCGATAGAGGACTTCATTTATAGATATGGACATCGTGGCTCCATTTATCAAATGAGAGTATAATATCATCATATGGATGTTTTGAGGTAATTGAATATTAAATCTCAACGTTGAGTTTTCAATAGTGTCTATTGAAAACATGGCTTCTGGACAAGTCAAAATATCCAAGTTCAAAACATGGTCATATGAGTAAATATGGTAACTTGGAGAGTTATAGGCGGTCTATGAACTCTTGGCGATTACTGATATTAATCACGAGGATACACTATCTCCAATATGATTGTCTAGGGTATGAATGAGGAAACATCTTCCTTTTTTGTCTTTATTTAAGAGTTCAATTTTAGCTCTTTAGTGGAATGAGTTAAAATTAATGGATCAGACCTAAGTGAATCATTTGTTGGTTGTGATTAGGTTATGTCTATTGAAGCTTAAATTTAGATAGCCCGCCAAGATCCCCAATCCACACGAACTTGCATGGATCACTTGATATATTCTACTGGACCAATTTAGGGTCCATCTAGAATTGCATTTAATATATTAAGAATATAATTTGCACATTATTTATGTAATGAGCTGCTCAATTATATTTATATATTAATGGATGACATGTGGGCTTGTTTCTTTTAGTAAGAATGGGTCTAATTCACATGTGTGCTTTTTATTTAAAGTCCTATAGATTAAATGAAATAAGAAAATAATATTTGGCCCAATATTTTTATATGGGGCGGCAAGGTGATTAATTAACCTTAAATATTATTTTGTTTTCATTGTTTAATTAAATAAGAATTAATTAATTTATTAATTAATTGTTTAATTAAGAAACAAATCTTTTCTGATTAGGAAATATGATTCCTATTGGTATACTATTGTTAGTAGTATACTTAAATTGAAAGACTTGTTTGACAAGGAAATAAATAATTAATTTTATTTATTTAATCAAATAAGGAGTCTTTTTATTTTAGTCAAATAAAAGATTTATGAGTTTTGATTAGGGTTTGGAAGTCTTAAACAAAATAGGAATTATGGTGCAATACAAACTCCTTTTTGTTTGAGGATTGCGGCAACCCTAACCCCTTTTTGGCTAGAGAATTCGGCCACCCTAGTTAAAAAAGAAGAAAGAAATTTTGCCACATATATAAGTGGTCTTATAATTTTCGGCCATTAGGGTTGGTGGTGCAGAATTTTATTTTCTTCTTCTTCTCAACTCATAGATAGAGAGCTTTTATTCTACTAAAATAAAAAGGAGACATAGATTATTCTTTGATGGTATACTATTTGCTTATTCATCAATAGGCTTGTGTATACTACATCAATCAAGGTTCACGCGAGTTTCGATCACAAGATTGAGAACTCAAAAGTGACCGGAATAATCTTAGGTTTCTTTTGATTGTTTTTGTGACTAACGAATAAAAGAAAAGTTTGTTTTATCCAATCACAGGCTTGCAATTCAAAGAAAAGGGAGACCACGCTTCTAGGTGATCCATGTTCGTGCTAGGATTGAAGATCTTGCGGATTACCATCGACGTAAGTCAATCGGATCACGCGACAAAAGGTATTCTTCTTTTGTTATATATTATATATCTTTAATTGATTAAAAGGGTTTAAGGTTCATAAAAGGAAAATTTTTTAAAAGCTACTAAACTATTTTTTTTTAGTCTCGCTTCCGCTACGTGTACTTTTACGGTATATTTTTCCCTACATTAGTCACGTCACAAGGCTTAACACTAAAAGAAGAGAACACAACCTAAGTGAGTATAAAATGCATAAATGCTAGGTCAACACATTTAAGTTTATCTAATCATGGATGAACATGTCAAACAATCCTAGATATCATGTTCCTACATGTCATACATATAAAACTTAGCTATATAAAATGAATGCAATCTGGCCTAGTTACAATAGCTATCACAATACAACAACCCACAAACAACACGAAAATCTCAACTTGAAGCTAAGAACTTAATCTAGATGAAACCAAGTCATAAAAGAGATTTCTTGTTAAGCAAGAACACTAAGATGAATGAGAATGGTGTTCTACTTACCAGGTGATGTGTGTTGATGATGACCCATACATGAACATGACCTAGATGATGCTAGATGATGTATAATCCATGAATGAATGATGGGTATTTGGGTTTTAGTCAATCAAGATTAAATCTTGGTGGCTTTTCTTGCAAGGCACTCTTAAGCTTCTCAAAGATGTGAATTTCTAAGCTCTAATTCGGCCAATAAGAGTACATAAAAGCCCTAACCAAAGAGACGTAGTTTTGAAGAAAAAACTCAAAAAAGGTAAAAAAAAAACCGCGGTGTGTGCTGCGGTACGGACAAAGTGTCCCCACCGCGGTACACACGGCGTGAAGGCTCTAGAATGTTTTGCTGTTGGGACCGCTCTAGAAGCAACGTGCACCAACCGCGACATGCACGATGAAAACCATTAGAGGCTGCACCTGACATGAACCACGGTAAAGGCACAAGAACCAGCAGTGGTACTAACCATGGTAAAGAGAAAATGTCTCTTTTCAAAGCAATAAGTCACACCTGATCTATATACATGTTGTGCAAATGTGAAGTGTGAAGAGAATGTACATAAAAGGCAATGAACACACATGTATACAAGAGAAGTGTAAATGCCTCACTTTTTGTTTGGCTTATTTTGTTAACAAAACCACAATGGGGTTCAAATATGTAAGGGTAGCTTAGGATTGAAGAATCCCCCTCAAATGCCAAAGGACCTCATTGTGGACTTCAAGTACTTCAAGGAAGGTAGATTACTTCACTTGACTTGATTCTTGAAGAGATTAGGTGCGCACACACACAACTCATGCATTTTAGTATTTGTGTTTGTATTGGTATGGTTGGTAAAATCTCGTTGTATTTTTAAAGAAATATATTTTTGAGATTTTTCGTATTTTTACGAGTCCAACTGTGTGTATGTCCCTAGATGAGTTCTAAGCGATTCGGGGACTTGTCTATATGTTTCAGATGATTTCCAAGACATTTGGGACATTTCATGTGAAACAAATTAAGGTGTGTTCTAATATTAATCTAGGGGGGGTGAATAGATTTTAACAAATTTTACCCAATTTTACCCAATTTTCGTGTATGATCAAGATTACAAAAATATCCCCAATAGTCAATATAAAAATAATAAGTGTAATATGGTGCGGAAATTAAATAACACTTGATATTTACGTGGAAACCCTCACGGGAAAAACCACAGGCTAATAAGTGAGCCACACTTGAACCTCGGATCAACTAAATGTGTTAAAGATTATAACCTAATCCCAATATGTAATCACACATCTACCTAATCCCGGTATGAGTAAACCTAGTCCTAATGCTTGTGATTTACGCAACATAATCCCGGAAGCAACACAAGACTTAGTTCTCAATGAAGAGAATGTAACATAAGTGAATATGCGAAATACTCAAAATGCAACAAGAGCTAGATAACCCTATATGCTTATCTAGGATAATGATATATAAATGAAATCAATCCTATATATCAAAAACTAAATGACATATCATAAAACTTAGCTAATCAAGATTAAACAAAAGCTAGATAGCTATCATAATACAACACTCAATCATATTCATCACAAATAATCTCTATCTTGTACTAGCATGCGAACTTAAAACATACAAGTAAATAAAGAGATGACTTGACAAGGAAGAAACTAAAATTAGATGAAGTTAGTCAAAATCTTACCAAGTAAGTTGTAATGATGCAAAACTATGCATGGATGATCCTAGATGAACTTGATGAATCAAAAGGAAAGCTTTGAGTGTTTAAAGGTGAGTTCTTGATGGATTTTCTCTCAAGTGTCTATCTTTTAAGTTTAGGGTTCTAAGGTCAAAGAACTGAGTTTAGAAACATAGAAGATGGTATATTTATAGGCACCAAGAACAGAACACATGAAAAGACAAGTTTGCCCCTGAACCGCACGATCAACGGTTTAATTCGGCAGCCAGGCAGCCGATCACAACCACCTAATTGATCCCGAGAGAAATAGGGGAGCAACGGTGGTTTCATTCGACGGTTTCGTAACTACCGATCTAACCGTAGAATCAAACCCGAGAGATTAAAATCAATCAGGTATGATCGGCGGTCGGGGCTGCCGATCATAATCGCAGAATCAGACCAGAGACCTCTAGACCAAAATGGCGGTTTCAGTCGGCAGCCCTGATCATAACTGCCAATTCACCAAAAATGGTGAAACTAATGAGAAGCCAAGGTAATCTCCGAGAGCGATCTTCGCGTAAAACTAAGCACCCTATCGTGCAAGCGCAGACGTTTTCGAACAAATTCGGGAAACGAATTACTAGACCCAAACAAACAACAAGATACAATCAACAATGTGTATGTGTGAAAGTGACATGTGAAGAGAATGCACACATATGCAAATATGCTAAGTGAGTGTATGCTACTAAATCTCTTCAAAGAAAAATAAGCACTAGAAATATACCTTTGGAGTGCTTGTCACCTTGAGGTCATGAAAAAGACATTTGAACTTAATCCTTAATCACCTAAGCTACCCTTACAAGTCAAACCCCAACATGTGGTTTGTCCACGAAATAAGCCAATCAATATGAAAATCCTTACACCGTGTTTTTATCAAAAACCAAAATTCAATTCCAAGCTTAGAGTGGAAAGTTAAGTAATTTTCTATATTTGTGATTGAGTCCAGGTTTATATTTTGAAGATGGAATCAAATTCCGAATTTTGAGGTCAAAAACTGGACCGAAGAATGCTCGGAACGGAAGCCGGCTTGGTATGGCATGAAAGCCACACCAAGAGAGGCTTGGTGTGAAAGGCGCACACATCTCACGCCCACAAAGGCTCTCGCCCACACGAACCTCACGCCAACACACTAATTTGCTTTGATTTTTTTATTTTTTTCAAAGGCATTTTATTGAGTGTGATATGTTGAATGTGAGTTCATTTGTGTGAGTTTACTTGTTGCATGAGTTAAATTTATATGATAAATTATTGGTCCCCTTGAAGCCTCTCACATGAGCTCACCACACATGATTACTCTCTTTTTGTCTTTTGCAATCTAGCATCCAAAAACGGTGCGTTTTGTTTGTTTAAACTCAAATATATATATATGTGTGTGTGTGTGTGTAAACGGTGCAGTTTTGGTTGTTTAAAAACCTAAATATATATATACAATATATATACATATATTTTCTTCTCCTGACTTCGCCGGACAAGTGAAAAAAAAAAAAACACATATGCTTTTGAGAGACAAAAATATTTGAAGTGAGAGACTCCTAAGATCCCATCTTTACTAATCCAAACCCAAAACCCATCATCTTGATACATTATCTAGCATGTTCTAGGTATGATTTCTCATGGGTTTTCTTCTTTGTTCACATGACTTGTAGGTAGAACATCATTTACATCTTTTTATATGTTCTTACTTTACAAGATGCCATCTTTATTACTTGACTAGTTTTAAGATAGCTTTTTCATTGTGCTTTGTGAGTTGTTTGTGATAGTTATTACATATAGGACTTTGTTTGCACATATAGCTAAGTTGTATGGATGTCATATAGCTATATGATATCAAGAAATGTCTTTAACATGTTCATCTATACCTAGATAAGCTTAAATGTTTGACCTTGCATTTATGCACTTTGAATATTGCACATATTCACTTTAGGTTGTTTATCTCTTCTCCTTAAGAGTCAAGTTTTGTATTTACCATTTGGTAGTTTGCAAACAAGGGACTAGGTTCACTTTTAAAGGCCTGCGGGTAGTAGTGGTGGGTTAGTGACCGTAGGGTTTGACGTGGTCAACCTAGGTTGTAAACACCATTGTAATTAGTGGATTCGAGGTTCGTGTGTGGTGCACATAATAGCCCATGGTTTTTCCTTGTTGAAGGTTTCCACGTAAAAATCAAGTGTCATTTATATTCTGTATTTTTACACTTGATTTTATTTTGTGACTAGTTTGGGGTATTTTCGTAAAATTGACTAATGACGAAAATTGGGTAAGAATCATTTAACAATCTATTCACCCCCTAGATTATTTAGACTCGTTTTATATATATTTTCAGTTGATATCAGAGCGGGTTCCTAGATATGCTTAGGAGATCCTAGCTATTGTGTAGAGTCTTTTGCATTTGTTTGCATTTTTGTTTGTGTCTTGTGTGTTTAGCTTGTTTGTTTGCATACATATCATTCTCACCCAAACACAGTGAGTGGAAATTGAATTGGAGGCGAGGGTGCTTCTAGCACAAGATCTCCGTTGCTCATTGGGGTCAATTACGCATCGTGGAAGGGCAAAATGGAAGCATATGTATGCCAAAACCATGACCGTGTGTGGATGACAATTGAAGATAGGTACACACCACCTATGATGACTCCTACGGGAGGTGGAGAGGAAGTTCCCAAGCCAAAAGCACAATGGACTACCTAAGAGTTCAAGGCTTCAAAATGGAACAACAAAGTTATGCACCCAATCCTATGTGCCATGGATGATAATCAGTATAAATTGATTCGAACTACAAGGATAACAAAGGAAGCTTGGGATATCTTGGAGATGGCTCGTGAAGGAACAGAGTTGGTCAAGGATTCCAAGCTCCAAGTCATCCAAACACAATTTGAGACCATAAGGATGGAAGAGGATAAGTGCTTCAATTACTTCCAAGTGAAGCTTATGGATATTGTGAATCAAAGTCACCAACTTGGTGACCCTTACTCAATTAGAAGGACCAAGTAAAAGATCATGAGATCGCTTCCCGAGAGGTTTGAATCCAAAGTAACGGCATTGGAAGAAAATAGTGACTACTCAAGAATGAAGCCAAGTGAAGTGATTGGAAGGCTTTTGGCCTATGAATCTAGGAAGTCTCCTACAACTACGCCTCCAAAGAAGCAAAATTGCTTAGCTTTGAAGACCATCAAGGTAGAAAAGGAGGAAGAAGACTCAGATGAAGACATTGCTTTGATGGCTAAGAAGTTCAAGTAATTTAGGAGATTTGAGAAGAAATGATTTGGCTCCAAGGGAAAGTTTGTGAAGAAAAAGGCTTATTTCAAGAAAGTGGAGCAAACTCAAGAGAAGGACCACAAGAAAGGTGCCTAATGCTATAAGTGTAGTGGCTTTGGACATATTGCTCACGAGTGTGCAAATTTGAAGAAAAAGAAGAAAAGTCATATCGGTTACTTGGAGTGATAGTGATGATCTAGAAGATGAAGACAAGTCTTCGAATGATGATGAAGATTAAGTTGCCAACTTTATTGCTTTCTTATCCTCTCACAATAGCAATGAGGTTATGAGTTGTTGTATGTACATATTCAGCTAAAGGACATGTCAGCAAAATGAGCAAGAGAAACACATATAGGATATTGCCACATCATTTCTTGACCAGTCAATGAAAGAAACGTTGACCATTTAGCACATCTGGCCACGTCACTATGGTAAGCAAAGACCAAAAGCATACTCGCTAAAATAACCTTGCCTAAGGAAAAGAATCGTGTTCACTGAATATCCTTACTCGGCCCAGACCTACTCGACCAATATGGGAAAAGTAACCCTATTTCAGTATACCTCCTGCAGCGAGGATCCATCCAAATATAAGGCCTAAAAAGGTGTTACACTCTGAAGAAGATATAACCTTATCTCCTCATAGAGAAATTAGGACAGAAGAAGAATCCTAATCTGTTTACCATATCAGACTCCTAACACAAATCAAATTGGGAACTCCACCACCAACACGGCATAAGCAAGAAGAAACCCTAGCCAATTCAATATAAATAGAACCATGTAATCAACAATGGAGGGGTTAGAACCATGAGTAGAGAGAGAGAGAGAGAAATTATTGAGCGTGTAACCCTCAAAATAATCGTAGTATTATTTTTTTGCCTTCCGGGGCGCCGTGGTTTTTTCCCTTCTTTAGGGTTTTTTACGTAAAATCTGTGTTTATTTACATTCTTATTTTCTTTAACTTAACATAATTGTTGGACGCGTGACAATCTAGAATTAACCGTCAACATGAGTGATAAAGAAGAGGAAGAGGATAAGCAAGAAGAAGTAGATGAGAGTGGCTCAAATGGTGGGAGCAACTCATCTAAGTCCAATTTTGAGTTTGATGAAGAGATGGACTATGATGACTTCATGAGATTATTTGAGAACTCAAGATTGAAGAAGAAAAAGGAGATACAAAAGTTGAAAAGGGAAAAGCTTGAATTGACTTCCAAGGTGACTCATTTTGAATATGGAAATGAGTAGAGCTAGAGAGATGGAAGAAGGATTAAAGATGGAGCTAGTCTTAGCTAAAAATAATGAAGAAAACTTGAGAAAAGAGCTCATGGAAGCAAGAAGGTTGATTGTTAAGATGACTTCTGGAACCAAAAAGCTTGACAAGATGCTATCTTGTGGAAAGAGTCCAAGTGACAAGAAGAGGTTGGGGTATGTGGAAGAAATGGAGACCATACCCTTGAAGAAGACAACATTTGTCAAGAGCAAAGAGATTGAAAATGCTCAAACCCCTCAACAATCAATCAAGTGGGTTGAAGTTTGTGAATCCTCAAAGCAAGCTCAAGCAAGGGTCCCAACAAGAACTCTACCATAATCAAGACCTCCACAACCAAGACTTCCATAACAAAGGGTCCTACAAAATCAACATGGGGTCTTTCATGCTCAACCAAGGAGACATGCAAACTTGGCTCAACCACAAAGGAGAGAGTTGCCTCAACATCTAAGAGCAACTCAAAATGGAAGGATGCCACAAATGCTTGCGTAAGGCTATGGTATGAACTCCTTTTTTACTCATACTTGCCATTTTTGTGATATTGAAGGCCACATTAGGCCTAATTGCTTTAAGTATATTAAATTGTGTAGAAGAGAAAAATGATTGAGAAAAATATGCTTAGAAGAGCCACAATGCATGCACCTAGAAAATTTAGAGCTAATGGACCAATGGCTTCTATGAATGACTATGCTGTATCTAGGTTGAATAGAAATGATGAATATTATTGCTATGTGGCTCAAGTAGCCTTAAAAGCCAATGCCTCAAACATTTGGTACCTTGATAGTGGGTGTTCTAGGTACATGATCGGAAACAAGAGTTTCTTTAAAACTCTTGTGATAGAGGATAAAGGATTTGTCACCTTTGGTGATAGATCTAAGAAAAAGGTCATAAGGAAATGTAATATATCTATTCCCGGTTTACTCTCATTGCCTAATGCTCTTTATATAGATGGCTTGTAAGCCAATCTCATTAGTATATCACATTTAAGTGATGAAGGGCTTTCAGTTATGTGTGGCAAGATTGATTACTCTATTCTAAAGGAAAATGGGCAAGTTTTGTTGAAAGGCAAGAGATCAAATGACAATTGTTATTGTCTTGAGTCTAATCTCATCTCTTGTAACTTATCTACTAGTGAGCAAGTTGAAGTGTGGCATCAAAGATTTGGCCACATGAACTATAGGGACTTGAAAGTCCTTGATAGGTTGAATGTTGTGAGAGGCCTTCCCAAGCTTAGGAAAAATGTTGAGGGAATTTGTGGACCTTGTCAACAAGGGAAGCAAACCAAGAGTGTGCATAAAAAAGGCAAATATCTTTCCACCAAAGAGATACTGGAGCTTCTCCATATAGACCTTAGGGGTCCCATCCAAACCGAAAGCCTAGGTGGTAGAAGATACATTCTTATGGTTGTTGATGACTTCTCTAGGTTTACATAGACTTACTTCCTTAGAGAAAAGTCCGAAGCCTTTGAGAAATTTAAAATACTTTGTGTTAAAATTTAAAATGAGAAAACTTTTCATATTAAAAGCATTAAAAAAATTAGAAGTGATCATGGGAAAGAATTTGAAAATGCTAGCTTTGAAAGCTTTTGCAATAGCTTAGGCATTTCCCATGAATTCTCAACCCGTAGGACACCTCAACAAAATGGTGTTGTTGAGAGAAAGAATAGAATTCTTCAAGAGATGGGTCGAGTGATGTTACTTAGTAACAAAGTCCCTAGGAACCTTTGGGCCAAAGCCATCAACACGACTTGTTACATAGGGAATAGAGTTTTCCTTAGGCTCGAGACTAAACAAACATCCTATGGGTTATGGAAGGGTAGGAAACCTAATGTTAGCTACTTCCATATCTTTGAAAGCAAGTGATATATACTTAATGACCGAGATCAACTTGGTAAGCTTGATGCCAAGAGTGATGAGGGTGTTTTCATTGGATATGCATATAATAGCAAGGCTTATAGAGTTTTTAATATAAAGACTCGAAGTGTTATAGAATCATCAAATGTTGTCTTTGATGATTGTAGGTCCAAATATGATGATCATGAGGAGGATGTTTGTGAGATAAATGACCTTTCTTTGAAAGAGAGTGGATAGACTTCAAGTGGTGTGAAGTCAAACCAAGATGAAGAGGATGATTTACCTCTTAATAAAGTTCCTCCTTTGGACTCTAATGAACATGAAAATAAATATAAACGAGTTCTAATATAATCTAGAAGGGGGGGGGGGGGGGGGTGAATAGATTTTAATCCCTTTTTACCAATTTTCGAGATTAATCAAGATTACAAAATTACCCCAACTAGTCAACAAATGAAATCATGTATAGAGAATGCAGAAAGTAAATAACACATGATTTTTACGTGGAAACCCACACGGGGAAAAACCACGGGCTGTTTAGTGCGCCACACTAGAATCTCAATCCACTACTTGCAAATACAATTACAATCTAGGTTGACCGCATCACACCTAAGATTACTAATCCGTCTTTGCTACCCACGGGCCTTTAGAAGTGAACCTAGTTCATGCTTGCAAACTGCCAACAAGGCAAAAACAAGACTTGACTCTAAATGAAGAGATAAAACAACCTAGTGTGAATATGTGCAATATTCAAGATGCTCAAAATGCAAGGTTAGACATTTTAGCTTATCTAGGCATGGATGGACATGTTAGACATTCCTAAATATCATCTTACTAAGTGGCATGCATAAAACATAACAAAATAGACAAACAAAGTCCTATATGCAATATCTACCACAATACAACTCACAAAACACAATAACACAATCTTGAACCTAAGTCAAGTCATAAAGGAGCAATCTTGAACCTATTCAAGTAATAAATGAGCAATCTTATAGAGAGAGAACATGTGACATGATGCAAGAGATGTTCTACTACAAGTCATGTGAGCAAAATTGAAAACCCTTAGAGAATCATACTAGAACATGCTAGATGATGAATGAATCATGCAAGAATGATGGGTTTTGGAGTTTGAAGTAACAAAAAGGTGTTCTTGATACCTTGGCTTTGAAGACACTTAGAGGCTCTCAAAACTCAAAAAGATGTGATTTTTGCTCTAAAAACAAGCCAAGGCCAAACAAGACATATATATATATATATGAGATCCAAACAAAATGATGTCGTTTTGGAAAAAAACGCTTCAGATTCCGTCATTTGCGCTGGTCACCAGCGCACCACCAGCGCACAACCAGTGCACAGCCTAAACGCTCAACTTGCGTTGGACGACCAACGCAAGACACAGGCTCACGACCAACGACAAATCTTTGGGAGAGTTGCGCTGGTGAGGCTGCTCCTGACGACCAGCGCAACACCAGCGGCAAACCTCTGCCAAGGTTGCACTGGTGACTTGCGCTGGTAACCCGCGTCAGGGCACCAGCACACACACTAAGACTAGCCAAAACATAGACACAAAATGTGCAAGTGTGAATGATGTGAAATACAAACAAACCAAGAAGTAAATATCACACATGCATGCTAGAGAGTGTGTGTGTGCAACTAAATCTCTTCAAAAAGAGTCAAGAACAAGTTTATACCTTCCACGAAGCTTTAGAGATCCACAATGAGGTCCTTAAGCATTTGAGGAGAAAATCTTCAATCCTAAGCTACCCTTATAAGATTGAACCCCATTGTGATTTTGTCAACGAAATAAGCCAATTAAAAAGTCAGGCACTTACAGAACCTACTCATTGGGTTAGGAAACTTTATGATAAAGATGATATCATTAGAGATGTGAGAGAGGGTGTTATGACTAGGCGACAAATAGCTAATCAAATTAGCTATAGTTGTTACACCTATCAAATAGAACCCAAGAAGGTTGATGAAGCTTTGGAGGATGAGTTTTGGGTTCTTGCCATGCAAGAAGAGCTAAACCAATTTGAGAGAAATAAGGTTTGGACTCTTGTTCCTAGACCTAAAAACACCAATATCATAGGCACTAAATGGGTGTTTACAAACAAATCCGATGAGGATGGCAACATTGTGCGAAACAAAGCTAGGCTTGTTGCATAAGGATACTCTTAAATTGAGGGTATTGACTTTGATGGGACTTTTGCTCCCGTTACCTGCCTTAAGTCCATAAGGCTTTTCTTGTCCATTTCTTGTATGTACAAGTTTAAATTACACCAAATGGATGTCAAGAGTGTCTTCCTCAATGATTTCTTGCATGAGGAAGTGATTGTTAAGCAACCCAAGGGGTTTATGGATCCACACCACCCCTTTCAAGTCTATCGCCTCAAGAAGGTTCTATATAGGTTGAAACAAGCACCGAGGGCTTGGTATGAGCGTCTCACTCTTTATCTTGTTGACAATGGCTACTCTAGAGGTAGTGTTGACAAGACCTTATTCATTAAGTGCAATAAAGATGAGCTTTTCATAGCTCAAATTTTTGTTGATGACATTGTATTTGGTTCCACCAACAACTTGAAAGTGAAACAATTTGTTGATGTCATGCCTCATGAGTTTAAGATGAGCATGGTTGGTGAACTAAATTATTTCCTAGGCTTGCAAATTAAGCAAATACATGATGAGATCTTCATATCCCAAGCTAAATATGCCAAGAGCTTAGTGAAAAGGTTTGGCCTTAAGAATGTCAAACATTGTGACACACCTATGAGCACCACCTTGAAACTAAGCAAAGATACTAGTGGGAAGGATGTTAAGCAAAGTTTATATCGTGGCATGTTAGGAAGCTTGTTTTACTTGACCGCAAGTAGGCCCAATATTTCATTTAGTGTGGGTGTTTGTGCTAGGTACCAAGCTAATCCTAAGGAATCTCACCTTGTTCCGGTAAAGAGAATCATTCGATTTGTGAATGGTACCTCAAGCCATGGGATTTGGTACTCATTTGACACTAATCCAAGTCTTGTTGGATATAGTGATGCCAATTGGGCGAGAAATTGTGATGATAGGAAAAGTACATCGGACAGTTGCTTCTTCCTTGGGACAATTTGGTTTCTTGGTTTTGCAATAAGCAAAACTCAATTTCCCTATCCACGGCCAAAGCAGAATTCATTGCCACCGGTAGTGCTTGCACTCAATTGATGTGGATGAAACAAATGCTAGCCAATTATGGCTTGGAGCAAGGTACTCTTACTTTATTTTGTGATAACATAAGTGCCATCAACATTTCTAATAATCCCGTCCAACATTCTAAGACAAAACACATTGACATTAGACACCATTTTATAAGAGAGCTAGTTGAGAGCAAAACCATTGCATTGGAACATGTGGGAACAAATGACTAACTAGCGAATTTGTTTACAAAGCCCTTAGATACTCTTAGATTTGGGAACCTTAGCAAGTCTATTGGGATTTGTCACTTGGGTTGAAATGGTATGCCTTGACCCTATATGGGGAGCTCAAGCAAAGAGAACAAAGTTGCATGATCATGCATTGTGCTAAATTAATATGATTTATGCCCCTTATTTAATTGCTTGAGATGATTGGTTGTACATGCTTATATGTATTTTTTCTTAATAAGTGTGTTGCATTGCTTTGCTTGCAATCCATGTCATATTTATGCTCAAACATGCATTTTTGGACTAGGAGATGTACTTTAGAAGTACTTTTTGAATGACCTATAATTGATCTCCATGACATGATGATGTAGGGAAAATATACGCGGCGGAAGCGAAAAAATAGTTTAGTATAGTTTAAATTTTTTCCATATTTTGAACCTTAACCCTCTAATTAATTAACATATAATACTAAAGATATCATATATTTGTTGCGTGATCCGATTGACGTTGCGTTGATGGTAATCCGTAAGATCTTCCAATCCAATCACGAACGTGAATCATCTAGGAGCGTGGTCTCCCTTCTCTTTGAATTGTGTACCTAAGGATGGATTAACAAAACCTTTTCTTTTTCATTAGTCACAAAAAGTTCCAAGAGACAGCAAAGAATCTTTTGGTCACTTTTGAATTCACAATCGTTAGATTGAAACTCACGTGAACCTTATTCGAAATTGTGCACAAAACCTTTTGATGTAAAAGTAACTAGTGCACTATCGAAATAAGAACAAACTTTTCTCTCTATTCCTCTTGGCCGAAAATCACACTAGTCTAAGAGATGGATTTTATTTTCCTCTAGCAAAAGAAATAACTCTCAAGTCCAAGACCTTATGGCAGCCGAATCCAAAGTTACAAAAACTAAGGTGGCCGAATCCATAGTTACAAAAACTATGGTACCGAATTCTTTCCAAAGAAACTATGGTGTCGAATTCTTTCCAAAACTATGGTGCCGAATTCTTTCAAAAACTATGTAGTCGGGCACTTTTTGTACTTGGGGTACTCGGCATCAGTCGCCATTTCTGGCTATATCTCCTGTCTCGGCTTGAGGTTATCCTTTCTTTTCGATTAGTCTTCTCGCTCGTGGGTTGCTTTTATCCATGCTGTTTGCTGACGTGTCATCTGTGACGAATTTTACCCACAATAGTACACATTGATAGCTCAAATGATAACACTTGTAACCATAAGTCCTTTATTTATCTCAAGATTAAGATAGACTCTCCGATTGTCCTGATAATAAAAAGACTTTTATCTATTGACGGTTCTAGATAAAGTATTTTATTGTGATCCAGTTCAATGCACCTAGTGCACTAGATTGGGAAGGAACAGGGCATTTTCGCCATTTGGACATAAAAGGTCGCTACATGAGCGCCATGGCGACAGAGGATTCTCCAAAGACATCAGAAGGTCGCCACTTGAGCGCCATGGCGACAGAAAGTCCACAAATCAACCAGGTGAGGTCGCCATTTGGGGTCGCCATGGCGACCTCCCTTGCAAATGGCGACCTAGTGCACTCAAGGCATGGTCGCCACTTAGGGTCGCCATGGCGACCTTGATGTTGCAAGTGGCGACCTCCTCACTTTTGCAGGGTCGCCACTTATGGTCGCCATGGCGACCTAGAGGTGCAAGTGGCGACCTCTACACAAATTGCTCATGGTCGCCACTTGCCAAATAGCGAGAAAGATGGTTTTCATGGCGACCTTCTCTTTTAACCGTTTTACGCACCAGGGTCGCCATAGCGACCAAATAGCGACCAAGTCTCCACCTCAGCGAATCAAGCAGTTATCAATACTTGTCAAAGAATGCATATAAATAGATCGTCTCTCCATTTTCAAGAGTATCGCAAAAATCAGAGAAGAATATACAAAGAACAAATCTGAGATCTAGCTCAAGCATCCATTGCACACTATACCTCATCCTCCATTTCTCTCCTTGAACTCATCTAATCCATCCAACCCTCAACACAAAACCTTGATTACTTCACTACATCATTCCTCATCCCACCATTTCTCCACCAAAATCCTTAGTAACTTTCCACCAAAACACCCACATTCCAAGACATTTCCTCAACCTCCATTCCTTGCATCTAGGAGCTTAGAGGAGAAGAAGGATCAAGCTTAAAGAAGGTGACCCAAGGGTTATTTCCTTATCATTTACTTCTTTTCATTTATTGCTAATATGTGTAACTAAACCCCTAATCTAGGGGATAGATTTGAGGATCAATTGGTTGTGGGTTTAGTTTAGCTTGTAATGAATCTCTTATGTGTTCTATTCATTCAAATTAATTAGATTCCATTCATTATAATTGACTTGTATATCACTTGTTGATTGTTATCTTGAGTGGAGTAATTTGTTATATATTTACATGTGGATTGACAATCATTGTGTGAATAAGAACCCATTGGATAGGATAGATTAGTGGTGGGTATACCAACCCCACTAATCTAAGCCTCTAAGTGGTTAACATAATGAGATTGGTACATTAATGATGCTAGTTAGCTTACCCACATTCAATTGTTAATCGATCTATTCCCTAGCTATCTCATTAATTGATTTCTATCACAATTCTTATCAAGGTGTTGAGTATTCTATTTTTCATATCATATTTTGTGTATTTTCATTTGAGTAGTTAGCATTTGTGGTTTTAGAAACCACACATCTATCAAACATTATGATTTACTTTATTGCTCTAAGATTAGTCAATTTATCTAATTAACACTCCATTCCCTGTGGAACGAACTTGCTCACTATTTTGCTATCAAATCACAGTTTAAAAGGATTAAGTGGCTTAAAAAGAGTTTTCAAGAATCAACCATAATCTATATTATTACTATTTTGTTGAGTACAGAAACGACCTTATCAAAAAATGGCGCCGCTGCCGGGGAATGGTAGCGTTGATTACATAGATTGACTTTTCTTCTCAATTTTATTGGTATTTTGTAGATTGTTAGTTTAGTATTTTGTTTTGTGGTTATTGACTTGTTCATAGTGCTATTTTTACTTTTTTCTTTCCTTGTATCTCTTTATTTATTCCTCTTTCAGGTGCTCAGTTTTATGCACGGTAGGTGATCTCTAGGTAGAGGTGTTCATTCCCCACTAGAAGGCACTAGCCGTGTGAGAGAGTTCGAACCAATTCCAAGTCAAGCTATGAGTACCGAAGGACAACAACATGGTAGGGAAGATGAAGCTCCTTTTAGAGAGGAGATGACGGAAGAGACTCAAACCAACCGTGGTCAAAGGATGACCATGGGTGAGTATGCCTTGCCAGATATCGGGAACCAACCATCGCCGATCGTGCTAGACCCGGTTGCTAGGGGTTATGTGTTGAGGACAATGCACGTCAACCTCTTGCCGTCATTTCATGGGAAGTTGAATGAAGACTGCCTTCAGTTCATGAAGGAGTACAGTGCTATTATTGAGACCTTCCCCATCATGCGACTCACACGCGAACAGTTGCAAATGCGTTGCTTCCAGTATTGTAAGAAGGATGCGGCTATGACATGGCTCATGGGGCTTAGGCCGGGATCATTGACAAGTTGGGGTCAAATTTGCAAGGTGTTTTTCAACAGATTCTTTCCGGCTAGGAAAGCAAAGGAGTTAAAGGTGAAGATAGCAGATTTTTATGAGAGTGAGGGGGAGCTATTTCATGAGTCATGGGAGAGGTATCAACGCCTTGTGGCCCAATGCCCTCCGCACATGTTCACTGAGGAATACAAGGTGTCTTGTTTCCAAGGAGGTTTAACTCGGTTCTCCCAAGTGTTGGTGGATAACGCTTGTGGAGGTTCATATGACACCAATACCGCTTCGGAGATATATGACATCTATGAGATGTTGGCACAAAACTCTCAGCAAAGGAATGCCAACAGTATTCGTGGTGGGAAGTTTGATGTGAATGCTAGTACGGAAGCCTCCATCGAAATCTCAAGGATCAACAAGAAGGTGGAGACCTTGACTTCTCATATAGAGAGTATGGGATTTCCGAAAGCGGGAGTGAAGTTGCTAGGAAGGCAAGAAGGATGCTCTAGCGGGCAATTCAATGAGAACGAAGGGTTTGAGGACACTTTTCAAGAACAAGAGCAAGAGGAGGTTCAAGCTATAGGATTCCAAGGACAAGGCAACAACTCATATTTCAACAACCATGCTCAACTATGGAGGAATCACCCAAACCTCTCTTGGTCAAACAACAACAACATTTTAAACCCACCACCAAGGAATCAACAACAAGGAAGTCAACAACAAGGGGTGTACAACCAAGGAGGTAGCTCACAAGGGGATTACCGTCAAAATCAACAAGGAGTGTACAACCAAGGAGGTAGCTCACAAGGGGGTTACCGTCAAAACCAAACACAAGGAGGATTACCACAAGGAGGATTTCCCCAAGGAGGAAACCAATGGGGAGGAAATCAATGGAACAACAACAACAATGCTCAATCTAGCTCGTATCAACCTCGCCGAAACATTGATGAAGAGATGAGAGGTATGATGCAAGGCTTCCAAAGAGTCGAGAATACCTTGACAAGTTTCATGCAAGCTAGTGGCCAAAGGTTTGGCAACCTCGAAGCGTCTTTCGGGAAATTGGAGACCCAAATGGGGCAAATCGCCGAAGCCCTACAAAAGCAAGAAAATGGGAAGTTTCCAAGCCACACCGAGCAAGCTAAGGAGGGAAACTTTGTCAAGAAGGATGGAGCTAGGGATGAAGCTATGTTGTTTGAAGAATCATATGTGCGGAAAGTGGAAGATCCGGGTAGTTTTGTGATTCCTATATCAATAGGAGAGAATGGAGTGCTTAAAGGAGTACTAGATTTAGGAGCAAGTGTGAGTATGATGCCCCTATCTACTTATGTGAAGTTGGGTTTGGTAGGATTGAAGCCAACCGGGAAGAAGCTTATGCTAGCGGATCAAACCTTACTTTCATCGAGTGGTGAAATAAAGGATGTCCCAATTGTCATTAAAGGAGTAGTGGTGTTAACAGATTTTGTAGTTCTAGACATTGGTGACAAGTCAAAAGATGTTAGGGAGTGGCAAGTTCTCCTTGGTAGACCATTCATGGCTACCGCTCAAATGAAGATCGATGTTTGCAAGAGGAAAGTTTGTATGCATGCATTTGAGAAAGAACTTGAGATTGACATAACCATATGCAATGATGACCTAAAAAGCATTGAGAGTTGCTATGTGGTTGAGTTGCAACCACCAAGGTCAACGGGTGGAAAAGTATGTGATTTGGTGCAATTGTTTGAAAAGAATAGCCAAGAGGACGAAGTTGAGAGCATTGGTGACTCTGAGATTGAAGGGCTCAAAAATTCTAACCAAGAGCTAATGCTTGAAGTGGAGGTTCTTAAGGCAGAGAAATATGCCTTAGAGAAGAAGCTTGATGATTTAGCAAGACGGAACCATAAACTCAAAAAGATAAATGTGGCTCTCACCATGGAGAATGAGGTGACGGTAAAAGAGCTTGGGGATTTGGCTAAACTCACCAAAGAATTTGAGGAAGAGTCCTCAAGGAAGATGAGAAAGACCCTAATGAGTGTAGATGCCAAGAACAAGGTAATTCAGGAGTTGAAGGAGGAATTGAACAAGAGGGAGATGTCTTTGAAGGTTGCTAAGGTGAAGGAGTGCGATTATTTGGTGGAGATAGATCGGATGGATCAAGCCATCAAGGAACTCACCAAGAATGGTCCCTCAAGGCCTAAACCTCCTATGCAAAAGGGAAGATTTCCTTCATATCCTTTAACTTGTTATTTTTGTCATAAAAGGGGTCATGTAAAGTCTAGGTGCTTTGAATTTTTGAGGCACATTAACCATGAGAAAAATAGACCAAGAATGAGATCTAACCATGTAAAGAAAATTTGGGTTAGGAAGGATTTGATAGATAAAAGCCGGGATGAGTCTATGGGTCCAATTTGGGTAGTCAAAAAGAAAATGAGTTATAATGTGGTTGATTTGGGTAGCGAGCATCATGATTCCATTTCGCATGATAGGATGCAGTAGTTAGAGTTACATTTGGTTTTTACATTTCATGCCAAGAATAAAAATCTTTGTGTTTTGATTTTTGCATTTTGTGTGTATTTCTTTTGGTTTGTTTTGTTTTTCTGAATAAGTGTCCTATTCTTGATGATGGTTTGAAATATGAGCTTATTTGTGGATTTTGTTTCATTGCAGGTGATGAAAATACATTTAGAAAAGGACCTCAAGTAAGGGTCGCCATTTGGTCGCTATTTACACGCAAGTGGAGACCTCACTTACAAGAAGAATACAGAGGTCGCCACTTACATGGTCGCCATGGCGACCACATGTTGCAAATGGCGACCTTTACATATCAGGTATGGTCGCCATTTGGTCGCCATAGCGACCTTACTTGTGCAAACGGCGACCACATGCAAACTTGAAAATTCCTTCTTGGTCGCCATTTGGTCGCCATGGCGACCGAGAGTCACAAATGGCGACATAGGGCGTTCACTTATAAAGTTGCTGCTCAAAACATAACGCCGCACAAACAAAAGCTCTCTCTTCTCAAATTCTCTCAATTCCAAAGCCGTGGCACACACGTAATCTCCAAATCCGGTAAGCAATCACTCTAGTTCTTCAATTCTTTTGATCAAATCCTTCCTACATTGCATCTAGAATCACTAAGGGTGGTTTTGAGTTTGATTTGAAGTGATTAGTGCTTAGGATTGGATTTTTGTGTGGTTGGATTCATTTAGAAGTGATTGTGATAGTATTGAAGTGGTTTTGGTTGATTGTGGTGCACTTGGTGAGTGCCGGAGTGTTATTGAAGTGCCGTTGTGCTATCGGATTTCTGTCAGGAAGCTTAGTCCGAATTTGAGTGTGAAAGATGGCTCCGAAGATGAAATTGCCGAACAAGGGGGGCAAGGGTAGCAAGACCCCCACTCCTAAGAGGAGAGTAGTCCCCGAATGTAAACTAAATAGGAATTTTGATGAAAGATTGGAGACATTTGCTGAGAAGAAAATGTGGCCTGAGAGGGGCATTGATTTGGAGAATTTGAGGGATACCCATGTCCCAACAATAGTGAATGACATGGGATGGGGAGGATTAGCAGCTACTCCGCCACATTACAGTGAGGGTTTGGTGAAAGAATTCTATGCGGGGATGAATCCCGGGGAGTATATGAGGGGTGGTCCCATTCTAGTGAGAGGGGTTCCCGTGTACTTGAACGCACCGGACATTAACATCTATTTTGGGACAACATTGTTGGAAATTGAGGGGTTACGTGAGAGGATGGTGGAAGGAATCACCACAAATCCTTTGTATGTGAAGAATTTGGTGGAATTTGCTAACACTATGACCATCAATCCTATGACCATATGGATGGCGAAGAGGTTCCCTCTCAGGTAGTCAAACTTGAAGATTGAGCACGCCTTTTGGCATATTTTCCTCACCTCTTCCCTTAGACCGGTTTCCCATAGGTCCACTATTCCATTTGAGGCAGCCAGGATTCTACACAGTATTAGTGAGAGGCAGCCTATTGATGTGGGAATTATCGTGAAGATGGAGATTCAGCGGATTATGAGGAATGAATCAGAAACAGATATCCTCCCTTTCCCTTGTTTGATCACAGAGGCCTGCAAGTTGGCGGGTGTAGATATCTCCGGGGACATACTTAAGCCCCCCATGTCAGATATGGACTTGACCACCTGGAGACGTTTGATGATTAAGCATGGGGAGATACCTACTAGGGGGAAACGTAGGAGAGTGCGGAGTTCAGAGGCTGGCACTAGTGTTAAGGAAGAATTTGAGAGAGTGGTCCCTGAGGAGGACGATGATGATGATGAGGAGGAGATTCCTATTTGTGATGATCATGGGCAGCCGTTAGGTCTTCGGATTCTAGATGGTGTACAGCGCATTAGGAAGACTCAGACTGGTGATTTTAATATCCTTCATGCTGATAAACTTGATATTGAAGGAAGACAGAAGGCCTTGGAGGACAGGCAGCTGAGGTTGGAAAACCTTATTCAGGATTTGAGTGAGACGGTGATCACAGGTTTTACAGACCTCCGCCGTGATTTAAAGCTCACCCCTTATGTCAGGAGGCCGAAGAAGCCTGCCACAGTGATTCCACCTACCCCCACTGCACCTTCAGGATATAGCACAGAGGAGCCTGACTTCGTATTTCAGACTGCACAGTCTACTGTTGAGGAGGCAGCACAGTTGGAGGAGGCCATGGCCCGTTCCTTGACTGATCAGGGGCCCCGTTATGTGGGAGGTCCTCCTATTGATGAGGCAGCTGCACAGAGGAAATGGAGAGAGGAGCAGTCTAGAAGAGCAGCATTAGCTAGGGAGCAGAGAAGGAAGGACCCGAAAGGGAAGGGTAGAGTACTGCAGGATGAGGAGGATGATTCAGAGTAGTTGGCCTACTAGCATTCCTAGGATTTGTTTTATCTTTTCATCATTTGCATTTTCTATCATTTTATTGGGACATTGCTAGTTTTATGTTTTTACTTTTGGATTATTTTGTTGGATATTTTTGTTGATTTATGTTTATTCGCATTTCTTTTTTCCTTTTTAATCATTATTTCTCATTGTTGCCTTTATTTTGTTTCCGCATAGAATAAGGGTGTGAATTGGATTTTGGTAGTGGATTTAGGACATTTGTGCTTCATTGTTATATGTGTTGTTGGGATTTTGTGTATAATTGATTTGGAGGGCAATATGCCGGATGATTGGATATTTTGTTTTTGCTCTTGCTTGTTGGATTATTGCTTGAAACTTAGTGGGTTACGCTTGTTGTCTTTATTTTTACCACCCTTGAACGTTGAGGACAATGTCAAATTTAGGTTTGGGGGTGCTTTTGCGCAATGCCATGATGCTTGGTTTTCAAAAGAAATGTGTGCCAAAATTTTCAAAATTTTTTGCGATATTGCCATATTTGAGCATGCTTTGCTTGTGGAGATTGTTCTTTACATGATGTAGTGAGGAATTGTGCATGTTTGAGAAGTGTTTGGTTTAGATTAACACCATGCCACTTAGGGTGTCATTGAACAAAATGCGTTAATCTTTTTCTCTTAATGTTGAGTAAATGATCAAATTTGCTTGAAGGCGAAGAATTAATAGTGGAGATTCCCGAGAGGATCAAAAACACAGCCTTTAAAAAGCATACGTTGAGTTGTAAACATTCACTCTTTAAACACTCATTCACAAACACTCATACAAGCATGTTTTGATCTCATTTACACTAAATGTTGTTTGCCATAGAATATTATGGTCTGCTTGTGGATGCCTTATTGTGCTTAGTGGACAAATCCTTAGAAATGATTTTAGGCGATGCATGTGAAAACCCCTTTGGCCTAAACACTTCCAACCAATTTGAATATGTGTGCTTCCAAGCCCCTTTGAAGCCAAACACATTTGAAGCTTTTCTTTCATTAACCACATCTACATGAACCTTATAGCCTTATAATAATTGACCTACCTTGACCAAATGATTCAATAAGGCATAGGAAATCAATGTAAAATTTTGAATTTATAAATATAAGGTGTGTACTTAGGCATGTGAATGTGTGTAAGAGTCTTGCAAAGCAAGAGATGTTTGAAAATGGAAAAGAAAACAAAAGCTTGTAAAGAATGAGAAAAGAAAAGAAAAAATAAATAAATAAAAAAAAAAGAAAAAAAATAAATAAATAAATTAAAAAAAAAAAAAAGAATGATGAAAAGCATGAAAAGAAAAGAATTGGCAAGCAAAGAAAAGCAAAGAAAAAGAGAATCAAGAAATTAGGCACAAAGGGCCTAGAAAAGAAAGAGAAGTAATTGAACTACTCAAGTTGAAAATAGGAGTAGCATACACATGTGTAATTGTGAGCCTGGACACCTTGAAGTGTGAACAATATGTGTGAATCTTGTGGAACTTAAAGAATTAGAATGTATGCCTTAATGTAATCATTAGGTTCCTTGATATCCATTTTTTCCATTCTTTGTTTCACCATAACCCTAGGCCCTATTACAACCAAAGAAAAGACCTTCATGATCTTTGGGATTGTCCATTTTGTACAATTTGGTTGATACATGTTCTTTCTAATTCATGGCTTGCAATTCCATTCATGAGATCACATTTCAGGAAATTGCGTTTTAATGATTAGCATATGCAATCAATTTGTTGCCATAACATGAACTCATATTGCACATGTACAAATTTGAGTGAACCTAGGAGTCTTGGAGAAAAGAAGAGAGAATCCAGTGAGGTTTAGTATCAAAGCGAATTACATTCTAAACTAATAGCACATTTCCTTTGAAGCTTTGGCATTTTGAATGTAAGATCGCATTGCGTACAATTATGTCTAAGGTGGCACGTTTTTAATCCTAATTATAGATGCTCTTGCATGTTTAAATCCTCACCATGGCATAACTGTTTTAATCTCTTCATTTTGGCTTCGCACATTGATCATTCGAAGTGATAACCTTTGAAATATCTCTATGCATGTTTTTGGGGGTGTGCTTGTTATTGTTTTTGCTCGAGGACTAGCAAAAGATTGGTTTGGGGGTATTTGATCAAGCCAAAATTGGTATGATTTTGGTCCTCATTTCCAATTATTTTTGCTTGATTATCTGGCATTTCCCCGTGTTTAATGTTGTTAAATTGAGTGTTTCAGGTTTTATTAGGTTTCAGAAGCAATTGAGATGAAGGTGGAGGACTTGTGCGAAAATATCTCACAAATGGGAAGGAACAGGGCATTTTCGCCACTTGGACATAAAAGGTCGCTACATGAGCGCCATGGCGACAGAGGATTCTCCAAAGACATCAGAAGGTCGCCACTTGAGCGCCATGGCGACAGAAAGTCCACAAATCAACCAGGTGAGGTCGCCATTTGGGGTCGCCATGGCGACCTCTCTTGCAAATGGCGACCTAGTGCACTCAAGGAATGGTCGCCACTTAGGGTCGCCATGGCGACCTTGATGTTGCAAGTGGCGACCTCCTCACTTTTGCAGGGTCGCCACTTATGGTCGCCATGGCGACCTAGAGGTGCAAGTGGCGACCTCTACACAAATTGCTCATGGTCGCCACTTGCCAAATAGCGAGAAAGATGGTTTTCATGGCGACCTTCTCTTTTTACTGTTTTACTCACCAGAGTCGCCATAGCGACCAAATAGCGACCAAGTCTCCACCTCAGCGAATCAAGCAGTTATCAGTACTTGTCAAAGAGTGCATATAAATAGATCGTCTCTCCATTTTCAAGAGTATCGCAAAAATCAGAGAAGAATATACAAAGAACAAATCTGAGATCTAGCTCAAGCATCCATTGCACACTATACCTCATCCTCCATTTCTCTCATTGAACTCATCTAATCCATCCAACCCTCAACACAAAACCTTGATTACTTCACTACATCATTCCTCATCCCACCATTTCTCCACCAAAATCCTTAGTAACTTTCCACCAAAACACCCACATTCCAAGACATTTCCTCAACCTCCATTCCTTGCATCTAGGAGCTTAGAGGAGAAGAAGGATCAAGCTTAAAGAAGGTGACCCAAGGGTTATTTCCTTATCATTTACTTCTTTTCATTTATTGCTAATATGTGTAACTAAACCCCTAATCTAGGGGATAGATTTGAGGATCAATTGGTTGTGGGTTTAGTTTAGCTTGTAATGAATCTCTTATGTGTTCTATTCATTCAAATTAATTAGATTCCATTCATTATAATTGACTTGTATATCACTTGTTGATTGCTATCTTGAGTGGGGTAATTTGTTATATATTTACATGTGGATTGACAATCATTGTGTGAATAAGAACCCATTGGATAGGATAGATTAGTGGTGGGTATACCAACCCCACTAATCTAAGCCTCTAAGTGGTTAACATAATGAGATTGGTACATTAATGATGCTAGTTAGCTTACCCGCATTCAATTGTTAATCGATCTATTCCCTAGCTATCTCATTAATTGATTTCTATCACAATTCTTATCAAGGTGTTGAGTATTCTATTTTTCATATCATATTTTGTGTATTTTCATTTGAGTAGTTAGCATTTGTGGTTTTAGAAACCACACATCTATCAAACATTATGATTTACTTTATTGCTCTAAGATTAGTCAATTTATCTAATTAACACTCCATTCCCTGTGGAACGAACTTGCTCACTATTTTGCTATCAAATCACAGTTTAAAAGGATTAAGTGGCTTAAAAAGAGTTTTCAAGAATCAACCATAATCTATATTATTACTATTTTGTTGAGTACACAAACGACCTCATCAAATATGTCTTGCATGCAAAGCATTCTTGTCACACATTTTCTTAAAATAAAACTCTTTGAATCTCTCTTACTTAATTGAGTTGCATAAAGTTGCTTATATGATTATGCATCTGTGTTTGTGCTACAAACTCTCATTGCTAAATGCTTAACTATTAAGGGAGACTCCCTTTTCCTATCTCATGACAAAATGGGGAGTAAGGTTGGGGAGCAATTGTGCCATTTTTGGTATTGCATTTAGGGTGGAGTTGAGAGAGAGAGAGTAACCCATGTTGGGAGATTGCATTTAGAGGGAGTTGCATTGCATTGCATTGCATGATTACAATTACTCTTGTTATAAGCATCTCTCCCACACTTGGTCTTGTAAGGTATATTTCTTGTTGATTATGTGCAGGTTGGATTTTTCTACAAGCTTGGAATTGACTTGAAGATGTTTAAGACTTAGACTATGAGCTTTATTGTAATGTAGAAAAATTTTGTTGACCAACCATTTTTTGTTTTTATGAGGATGTTATGTGAGTGTTGGTTTTGTCACGAAATAGCCAAAGGGGGATATTATAAATGCCTCACTTTTTATTTGACTTATTTCGTTGACAAAACCACAATGGGGTTCAAATATGTAAGGGTAGCTTAGGATTGAAGAATCCTCCTCAAATTCTAAAAGGACCTCATTATGGACTTCAAGTGCTTCAAGGAAGTTAGATTACTTCACTTGACTTGATTCTTGAAGAGATTAGGTGCACACACACACAACTCATGCATTTTAGTATTTGTGTTTGTTTTGGTATGTTTGGTAAAATCTAGTTGTATTTTTCAAGAAATATATTTTTGAGATTTTTCATATTTTTACGAGTCCAACCATGTGTGGATATGTCCCTAGATGAGTTACGAACGATTCTGAAACTTGTCTATATGTTTCAGATGATTTCCGAGACATTTGGGACATTTCTTGTTTTTATCGAAAACCGGAATTCAATTATGAGCTTAGATTGGAAAGTTATGTAATTTTCCATATTTGTGATTGAGTTTGGGTCTTTATTCTCAAGACGGGATCGAATTCCGAATTCCGAATTCCAAATTAAAAAACTGGACCAAAGAATGTTCGGAACGGAAGCCGGCTTGGTATGACATGAAAGCCACACTAAGAGAGGCTTGGTGAAAATGCGTGTGCACCTCACACCCACAAAGGCTCTCGGCCACGCGAACCTCACGCCAAGCTCCCGCAAACACACACTGATTTGCTTGATATTTTTTGGTTGAATGTGAGTTTGTTTGTGTGAGTTTACTTGTTGCATGAGTTGAATTTATATGATAAATTGTTGGTCCCCTTGAAGCCTCTCACATAAGCTCACCATATAGGATTACTCTCTTTTGTCTTTTACAATCTAACATCCAAAAACGGTGTGTTTTGTTTGTTTAAACTCAAAGATATATATATATATATATATTTTCTTCTCTTGACTTCGCCGAACAAGTGAAAAAAAAAAAAAAACACATATGCTTTTGATAGACAAAAATATTTGAAGTTAGAGACTCTTAAGATCCCATCTTTATTCATCCAAACCCAAAACCCATCATCTTGATACATCATCTAGCATGTTCTAGGTATGATTTTTCATGAGTATTCTTCTTTGCTCACATGACTTGTAGGTAGAACATTATTTACATCTGTTTATATGTTCTTGCTTTACAAGATACCATATTTATCACTTGACTAGTTTCAAGATAGTTATTATTATTATTATTATTATTTATTTATTTATTGTGTTTTTTGAGTTTTTTGTGTTTGCTATTGTATATAGGATTTTGTTTGCACATATAGCTAAATTGTATACATGTCATATAGCTACATGATATCTAGAAATGTCTTTAACATGTTCATCCATACCTAGATAAGCTTAAATGTTTGACCTTGCATTTATGCACTTTGAATATTACACATATTCACTTTAGGTTGTTTATCCCTTCTCTTTAAGAGTCAAGTCTTATATTTACCATTTGGTAGTTTGCAAGCAAGGGACTAGGTTCACTGTTAAAGGCCTGCAGGTAGTAGTGGTGAGTTAGTGACCGTAGGGTTTGACATGATCAACCTAGGTTGTAAACACCATTGCAATTAGTGGATTCGAGGTTCGTGTGTGGCGCACATAACAGCTTGTGGTTTTTCTTTGTTGAAGGTTTCCACGCAAAAATCTAGTGTCATTTATAATCCGCATTTTTACACTTGATTTTATTTTGTGACTAATTTGGGGTATTTTCGTAAAATTGACTAATAATGAAAATTGGGTAAGAATCGTGAAAGGAATATTTAAATTCCGGGCGTGTTCTAATATTAATCTAGAGGGGGGTGAATCAAACTAGTCAAATTAACAAATCAAGCATATAAGTGTGAAAATTAAAGAACGCTTGATTTTTACGTGGAAACCCTTAACAGGGAAAAACCATGGGCTGGTAAGTGCGCCACACTCGAACCTCGAATCCACTAATTGTGATAACGTTTACATAATAGGTTGACCTCAACCATGCTCGAACTATAACCCGCTACCACTACCCGTAGGCCTATAAAAGTGGACCTAGTCCAATTGCTCGTGTGACCACCTAATCCCGGTGTACGACCTTATCCCGGTCTATCACACAAGACTTACTTTTTTGAAGAGATCAAACCCTAAGTGAATATGCAATGATATTCAAATATATAAATAATGCTAGGGTACACTAAATGCTTATCTAGGATTATATGATGACAATAAAATCAATCATAGATATGAAAATAGCTATATAACATGGCATACGACTTTAACTATGTAGAGGATAACCAATCCTAGATACAATAGCTATCAAAAACAATCTCAATCATTTTAACGAGATTAATTAGCTAGATGGCATATTAGCATTAAAGCCCAGCTATCAAAAATTAACAAATCAACACATAATATCAATCATGTATGTAGAAATTAATCTACACACATACAAGTTATAGATGAGATAAAATTGTTAAGTAAAAACACTAATTATGTAAGATAATAGCGTTCAACATACCATACCATGTGTGTTGAAGAAGAACCATGCATTAGCACATATTAGATTAACCTAGATGATGCTTAGATGATCATTTATGCATGTGGAAATGGGTTGATATAAATATAGATGTAATCTTTAAGCTTTTTCTCTCATGTCTCTTTAAATATCTCTCTAAGGTTTTTGGGATCAAAAGACTTAGTTTGGGAATCAAAGATAAGGATGTATTTATAGAGACCAAAAACAAGGCACATGAAAAGATAAGTTTGCCTCTGAAATCGCACGATCGGCGGTTTCAATCTGCGGTCGGGGCTGCAGATTGTAACCGCCGAATTGAAACCTGAGAACACTGGTTTCATTCGGCGCTTTCATAACCGCCGATCATAACCGCCGTTTTGGACTTGAGACAAAAATCAATCAGGTCTTAAAGGGCGGTTTCAATCGGCGGTCAAGCTGCCGATCTCAATCACCGTTTCACTAGAAATGGTGTAACCAAAGGAGAAGCCAAGTGCATCTCCAATGGCGATCATCGCGCAAAACCATGCACACCAACGTACATACGCGGACATTTACAAACATCCTTCGGGAAAAGAATTACACCACACTTAAAGCTAACAACCATGAAATGCAAGTGTGGGAATTGAATGCATCCTAATGCCTATCATGTCATGGCATTATCATAGAACAAGATGCAATCAATTCAATATGCATGAATAAAATTCATGACTTTGCATTCTAATGCCTAAACATGTCATGACATTTTAATAACCTATATGCAATCAAATAAAACATACAAGAAGAGATGTTCAAGAACATGCATGCACTCATATAAAACACTCAACATACAAGTATTAGAGATATGAATGAGTTTTTTGTGTGTGCGCAACTAGATCTCTTCAAAGCAATTATGCACTAGAATTTACCTTTGGTTATTCTTCTCTTGAGGTCTTGAGAGGGCCTTGGTTATACAAAACACCAACCATCATAAGCCTAAGCTACCCTTACATCAAGCCCCACATGTGGTTTGTCCACGAAATAAGCCAATCAAAATATGAGACCTAACAAATCATTTAAAAATCTAATGACCCCCCTCTAGATTATTTTAGACTCGTTTTGTATATATTTAAAAGATATGTGTGTGTGCAACTATTCTCTTCAAAGGGTTAAGCACAAGTGATATAACTTCAATGAGCACTTGAGCTTGAAGGGCTTGGATTCTATTTAAGCTTGATCACGAGCAATGGATCCATAATCTACCCTTACATAATTAAACCTCAATTGTGGTTTTTCAACGAAATAAGCCAATCAAAAATAAGGAACTTACAATGAAACAAATAACTCGGTGTGTTCAATATTAATTTAGAGGGGGGTGAATAGATTTTAACAATTTTACCCAATTTTCACGTTTAGTCAATTTACGAAAATACCTCAATCTAGTCAATAATAATAATAAGTGTAATATGGTGCGAAATTATAATTGACACTAGATATTTACGTGGAAACCCTCACGGGAAAAACCACGGGCAGGTAAGTGCGCCACACTCGAACCTCGAATCCACTAAATGTGTTAAACGATTACAACCTACTCCCGGTATATAATCACACACCTACCTAATCCCGGTATAAGTGAACCTAGTCCAATTGCTTGTGTGACCACCTAATCCCGGTGTCCGACCTAATCCCGGTCTATCACACAAGACTTCAATTGCTTGCGATCTAAGCAACCTAATCCCAGAAGCTACACGCAAAACTTACTTCTCCATGAAGAGATTACAACCTATGTGAATATATATAATACTCAACAAATGCAATGAGAGCTAGGCAACTCTATATGCTTATCTACGATGATTAGATGGCAATAAATGTAATCCTAGATATCAATAGCTAAATGACATGTCATAAAGCTTAGCAAATCATAGATTAAATAACCTAGATGTTGCTATTAAAATACAACACTCAATCATGTCAACACAACAATCTCTATTTCGTATCTAGAATATATTCTAAGAGCATACAAATAATATAAGAGATTTCTTTGATAAATAAAACACTAAACTTAGATGAGATTAGTGAAAAACATACCAAAGGATGTGTGTTGAGCAAAACCCATTCAAATAAGCAAACTAACTATGCTAGAAAATGCTTAGATGATCTTTGATGCACATGTATGTGGTTTTGAGTGTATAAAAATGAGTTCTTGATTGATTTTCTCTCAAGTATCTCTCTTTAAAGCTTAGGTTTCTTTTGAGTCAGAGAACTTAGTTAGAGAATTGAGAAAGAGTGATATTTATAGACATAAATAACAGGGCATGTGAAAAGACAAGTTTGCCCTTGAAAACGCACTATCGGTGGTTTCATTCGGCGGCCAGGCCACAGATCATAACCGCAGAATTGGTCCCGAGAGAAACAGGGGAGCAACGGCTGTTTCATTCGGCGGTTTCATAACCGTCGATCTAACCGCAGAATTAGACCCGAGATATTAAATGCATCAGGTCTGATCGGCGGTTTCGATTCGGCGGCCAGACCGCCGATCGTAACCATCGATTCACCAAAAGAGGTGAAACCAATGAGAAGCCAAGGGCATTCTCTATGAGCGGTCTTCGCACAAAACCAAGCACTTTATCGTGCATGTACGGATGTTTCCGAACATATTTGGGAAACGAATTACAAGACACATAAACACACAACAAGATATACAATCAAAGTGCTAGTGTGAAATATGACATGTTAAGAGAATGCACACATATGAAAGGATGCTAAGTGTGTGTGTGCTTCTAAATCTCTTCAAAGAAAATTAAGCACTAGAGAATATACCTTTGGAGTGCTTGTCACCTTGAGGTCTTGAAAAGGGTCTTTGAGCTTGATCTTCAAACACCTATTCTACCCTTACAATTCAAACCCCAATATGTGGTTTGTCCACGAAATAAGCCAATCAATAATAGGAATCCTTACATACAAATAGCATTAAAGGTCTATTTATACATGCATAGAACCGTAATTCATGGTGTGCAAGTAAGGAAAGTTAACGAGATTTAGTAGGACTCTGATTTGTTAGAGTCACCTTTTCTTCTTTACTGTTTTGTATATCTTGAACATTAAGGATGTGTTTGTTACACAAGATTGGACTGGATTGGTTAATTTTTAGTCTCATTCCCATGTTTGGTGTGAGCAATGGACTGGAAAACAATCTTGTGGGGCCCAACAATAATCCTGCTGTGGCGAGATTAGTTAGTCTTGCCAAAGATGTTGGGACTATTTTAGTCCCAACCTTTATATATATATATATATTAATTTTTTTGTTGTTGGGACCTGCCATTATGTATTTTATATTCTTATTTTTTTGGATGTGACCCATACTTTATTTATTTTATATTATATTGTTTATATTTAAAATATTAAATTTATTTAAATTGATTTAAATTTTAGTTTAATATATATTATTTTATTCCAATCTCATTACATACCAAACATATGGTTGGACTATTTTTATCCAATCTCATATTGCATAAAACACGGAAAATACTATAATTAATCTAATCCAGTCCAATCTAATCCAATCCCACGTCTTAAAAATAGTTCAATCATATCCCGCATAACAAAAGCAACTAAGGGTGCATTTGTTTGACAGGATGGGACTATAATTGAATAATTTTTAGTCCAATCCCATGTTTGGTGAGTGCAATAAGTTGGGACTATTTTTTATTCCCTTTCCAATTTTATCGTGCCAGAGCAGGATAAAATAATCCTCTCTAAATCGATGGGATTATTTTATCCCATCTCTTATTCATCAAATTTAAACAAATTTCAACAAATAAAATCATCATGTTCATGTTGATTCAAGAAATTTAAACAAATTCACCCACTTCATTCAACAAATTTCATCCAAAATAAAATCAAGCCCAACACAACAAAATCCCAGAATCATCAAATTCATCGACTCAAAAAAATATTAAAATTCTCTCAAACAACCCCGATCACATCATCCATCACCACCGACCTGGAAAGCTTTGCCAGTCACCAAAACCTGGCCATCAACTCCGCCAATCTATTCGTCAAAAACCGCAAATGAAAACCCATGACAACTTTGCTTTTGCTACCTTGATTCGAACGAACCAACGTGTTCCAAGCTGTGATGGCGCCACCGTTGTCCTCGCCAGAGTCTGATCTACTAGTCAAACCAGTCCAAAAATAGTCTATTTGAAATAACTAGAGAAAGGAGAGAGAAAAGGAAGTTTCAATTTTTTAACAGAGAAAGGAGAGAAAACTATGGGAGGAAAGGGGAAGATTCAATTATTATTTTTCCACCATCCATGTAACAAAGAAATGAGAGAAAAAGATGGGAAGAGAGAACAAGAAGATCATCCAAATTGTTTTCCAGGTATAGAGAAGAGAAAGAGAGAAATAGATTCTGACAAAAAAAAGAAAGAAAGAAATAAATGAGAGGAGAGAGAGAAGAGGATGATAAATAACGTGGGATTATTATTATTTTTTTTTAGAAATACTTTTAATTTTAAAAGTTTATTCTAATCCTAGTGCATACCAAACACATGATTGGACAATTTTTAGTCTAATCCAATGTTGCACAATACACAGGAAACACTATAATTAATCCAATCCTATCCAATCCAATCAAATCCAATCTCATCTCTTAAAAATAGTTCAATCCTATCCCGCGCACCAAACGCACCCTAAATGAATTAGATTCCCTCTTGAATTTGGATTCTAATATCTCTAAGGGAATTCGTTTCCTTATTGGAGTGTGCTTCTTGGTTTCATGTTTTTGTAAGATTCTTCTTCTTCATACTTGAGTCGTGGTTAACTTGATGTTATTGTTTTTCACACATCTTTTGGCCAATCAATTTTCTAACCCGACCGGGTCTTTTTTACTCGATTAGTTATTCAACTCGATCAATGTCTCTTTTTATCCTATCAGTTGTATCGGATCTTACTGGAACCAAAGGTTGAGACTTGGTCAACTACAACTGGTTTCATGTGATTGACTTTGATAACATCGCATGCTTGATCACCGCTTTCTCAGGTAATGATACAGACCTGTCAGTTTATCAGATTTTACCAATAACAATACCCCCCCTTAAATATTTAAGCCGAGTATCTCGTTCACTCTTGAAGAAAGATTCACTATGCGAGATATATTTAACTATATCTTTGAGTTCTGTCCTTGATCGTCACATTTTTGTACCTATTTAAGGTCCCCATTTCCTAGCTTTTATATTCATTTTTAAGCATGTGCTTGTTTACAATGTGTTTGTTGAGCCTAGTGTAGGTTATATGTCCCGAAGCAACCGAAGCAAGGTGTTCGAGCTTGTTAACCACCAAAATTGGCGGGGGACCAAATAAGAATTTTCCACCTCGATACAAGGAAGATATGGGAATCCAAACATCATCCGGCTACCCAGGAAAGAGAGGGATCCTGACTGACCCGGATAGGGAGAGATCCCGACTGATTCGAGTATATACCCCCTTCAACGGGATCAAGTCCGGCCATTCCCTGACTTCCTATGGACCCCGCAGCACCCCGACACGGAGTTCCACCAAGCATTCCACTACTGTACCATTTAGACACCTTTCTACTTCATCAACAGGAAACCCCGCTACTGACTCGGTTGGTATCTCGATCCTCAAGTAGCAGTAGGATACTTAGTGGCCCACACCTTCTGGTATAATCAGCCCGACAAGTAAGAAAATACCAAATATCAGGACTCTCATGCCAGGATTAAAAGCTCCGTGAAGACTTATTTAAACGCCACCGTTCAGTCAAAACAGAAGGGGTGTACTCCTTCTCGCCAATTGAGAGTTCTATTTTAAACAAGTCAACTCTGTTAGATTCCTCATAGGAAGAAAAGGCTATCTTCCGAGATTAATTCCTCCTAGGAAGGAAAGACCGGATCTCACACGCAAAAGCTCCGAGATTATCTCCTAAAAGGAAGGAGGTCCTGTAATTGCCAAACCCTAGATCGAAACTGTTACTGAAAAATCGTCATTGGGGGTGAAATTCCAAATAACGACTTTAAGGGGACCAAGATCAAAGATGACCCCGGTCGGAGAGGTATCAAGTAGTTCGATACTGACTATGTCCTCAATAATGCATAAACGATTAGGAACACAAGTAAATAAACAAGAAGAACTTTTTATTATCACTTTACATTACACATACATGAACTAAGTTTTTCAGGATTAACAGTGAACTGTGGAGACTCGGTGAATAATGGAGATGGTGGTGATGGTGAACTCGTGCGTGTTGATAAGTAGAACTGATTGTAGGGTTTTTTTGGCCGTCCCTTTTTCGATGAGCAAGATGTTGTATATATAGGTCATATTACTTGCCATGCATTCCCATAATTTCGATCTAGGGTTTGGCAATTACAAGACCTCCTTCCTCTTAGGAGATAATCTCAAAGTTTTTATGTGCAAAATCTAGTCTTTCCTTCCTAAGAGGAGTCAATCTCGTAAGCAAATCTTTCCTTCCTAGGAGGACTCTGACTGAGTTGACTTGCTTAAAATAGAACTCTTGGTTGGCGGGAAGGAGTACGTCTCCTCTGTTTTGTTTGAACGGCGATGTTTTATTAAGTCTTTATGGAGCTTTCTATTCTGGTATGAGAGTCTTGCTGCTTAGTATCTTCCTGCTTGGTGGGCTGGTTATATCAGGGGGTGTAAACCACTAAGTATCATGCTGCTGAAGTAGAGGGATGTCTAGCTAGTACCATAGTGGGATGCTTAGTGGAACTTCGTGTCGGGGTGTTGCGGGGTTCATAGGAAGCTAGGGAATGACTAGGTTGGACCCTAATGGAGGATTTAACAAGTAGTCTGGCTCGGGGCAATGCCTATGAATCAAGATACTGGCGGGGTCTTTGAGAGACTGGGGAATGGCTGGGCTTGATCTCGTTGGAAGGGGTATGTATTTGGATCAATCGAGATTCTCCTTCTTCTGGATCAGTTGGGACACCACCTCTTACGGGGTAACTGGATGCTGTCTGGTTTCCTATGTCTTCTTTGTATAAAGGTGGAAAATTCTTCTTTGATCCTCCACCAATTTTGGTGGTTAATAGAAGTCCCCCCTGACTTGGACAATGATACCTTATTGGGGTCGGAGTTAGGATCCTGATTGTACTTGAAGGATTTTCTGCCTTGCATATTCCCTTGTCTGACTAGTTCTCCACTTTGGAAGTGGAAATCTTTCCTTGATACGTTAGTATTAATTACACAGTCTGCGTGTCAATCAATGATTAGTTTCTTCATTTTCAAAAAGAGCCGTTTTGGCGCGATTAATGCGAAAAACGCCTCTAACCCATTCTACCAGTCACCGATCCCGGTTTCTGGGTGTGCAACTGTCAGCCCTCTTCTATAAATAGACCGGGCTCACTGGTACCTTCTCTACCACTTTTAAACTTTCAAGATCACTGCAAAGAAGAAAACCTAGTTTTATTGCCTTCTTTCCTTCCTAATAGCAATCTTCCAAGTTTCTTTTATCCTCTTCTTCCTAAATGGCTTCTCCTTCAAAATCTCCCACTACCCCGTAAGAAGTTTCCGCTAATAAAAACCCTCCAGTGGTGGCCTTTACTCATCCCGACCCCACCTCTCCGTATCTATTTGATAATATCGATGCCCTCTTCAATACGGAGAAGGCTGACTTGGTGGAGGACTCCCTAACATCAAAGGGGAGGAAGCGAGGTCGAGAGGGTGACGAGGCTGCTGACGATACCCCGATGGTCCAACGTCGTCGCTCTACCCGAAACTCCCGAATCAGGTCGGGTTTCCATAACCATCAAGAGGACCCGGTTTTAATCAATGAGGAGGGGGACGTTGCAAAGGTTGGTAGCGGCGAGGAAGGCAGCAATGGGCGCGTCTCCTTAGTCGAGATCCAGGCCGGTTCTTTCGCCCCCTTCCACCAAGGTTGGATAGTGCCCGACTCCGTGTGTACATTGGATACACTCAACAAGCTGAGGGAGGAATACAAGATTCCCGACTACATCACACTTTCCCTTCCTCATCAGGGTTATGATGTGTACACCCTGCCCTAAGACCGCTTGTTGATTCACAAAGTAGCCTTCGAGTGTGGAGTCCGGCTGCCGCTGCATCCTACTTTCTGCCATGCTTTTGTGGTGTTGGAGTTGGCTCCCCTTCAGATCTCATCGAGTTTCTGGAAATATCTGACGAGATTCCTAGTGCTCTGGCAGGAACAGTGCAAAAGGGATCATATAGAATGGGAGCCGGTGTTGGATGAGCTCCGCTTCCTCTTCAACATTGCAAATATGGTGCCCTGGGGTCAATTCTACCTGAGGGCATCGAATGACATGAAGTTTACCATCCTAGGGGTGAATGTGAAGTACGCCACGCCCTAGAAGGAGGAATGGTTCGTGGTCGAAGGAGAGTGGGGGCGCACGGCCTTCATCGGGGGATACGAGTACCCCGTCCACACCCAGTTCACTGTAAGGGACAAATGGACGAAATGGGTGCTTTCCCCTGAATCTCAAGACATCCTTTCAAGGATCATGAATAGGGGGTATATAAACATGAAGTATCCCACTCTAGATCCCTTCGAGAAAGACTGACTAGAGCGGTACTTGAGGATTTCCCTCGCCCTTCTGGATAAATAATTGCATCCATCTCTCTTGTTTTCATATGCTTTTCTTCTCATTCTTCTTATTAAAATTTCTCTCTCTTTGCAGTATCTGTTGCCTCGGTGGCAGCGGGGTCTCCATCCTCGTCTGGGACAGGGGGTCTACCTCTGCCTGCTTCTGATTCTCCTATTCCCTCCCCTTCTACTACAGTCAAAATCGTGTTGGGGTCCGCACAAGCTGGAACCGATCCCTTTTCTCCTCCAGCTCTGGTAAAGACAACTACTGGTGTTGTCACACCCCTTCCTATTCTAACGGGGTCTTTTGCAAAGACTTATGCTCGTCTTCTCACTTCTCCTCCATCACACTCGAAGATTAAGGCGATGCTGGCCCAGGCAGCTAAGGCCCAGGGGTCTGGAAAGCAAGCACAGAAGAAGGACCGTGATGCTGCTCCTCCTCATTTTACAAAGATCTCTCCTATTTCTTCTCCTTCAGTAGCACCCTCCAAAGACCGTGTCAGACATACAGAGAGGGAAGAAGCTGCCTTTAATTCTGCCCCAGCTGCTGATGTTGTTGGGGTTTTTCCCTAAAGCTTGTAATTTGTAAATGTGAAGTGAACATAAAATAAAAGAAGTAGTTTATTCATTCAAATTGTCTCATACATTTATAATAACATGTGTACTTAACATCCAAGATTGCCAGATGTAATTTCAAACTGACTATATGAATGTCATATACAGATGGATTCAGTTTGAAACGAGCAATCTAAAGAGTCTGTAGATAGCAAATAAATCTGGGTACTTTATTTGTGGTCAATCTACAGCTGCGGTCCATTCCGTAATGTACTGTGATCTTATCCTAGATCATTCATATGTAGATATGAGAATGGAGGCACCTTGTATGTGTTAGGATTATGCTCAATAGCAAGAGTGTAATAGTGTAATTAACAATCTTTTTCATATTAATAAAGTGATTTCTGTTTTAAACAAATCTTATAGCATTTATAGTTTAATAATTGTTAAAGTAAATAATCATAAGGTCTAAAGACTATGAGAAAAGAAGAATTGTTCATACATCTGGATATGTATGTGGTAGACACAATTCTTTAGTTAGTCTTGAATATCGTTCACAACTTAAGTTAAAGGTTGGGCACCTTTATCTTGTTAAAGTTGTAGAATTCTTTTGCTAGCATTTGAGTGGGATCAAATGAGATATGATGAGTCTAAAATCATCGGAGTGTCTTCGAGCAAAAGAATCTAGTGCACTGGGTGCATTGAACAGGATCACAATGAAATACTTTATCTATAACCGTCAGTAGATAAAAGTAATTTCATTATCAGGACAATCGGAGAGTCTATCTCAATCCTGAGATAAATGATGGACTTATGGTTGCAGGTGATATCATTTGAGCTATCAATGAGTACGATTATATCGCATAGTCTATCCTCGATAGTTTGGTGATATTCATTTGTTAATCGATAGAGGACTTCATTTATAGATATGGACATCGTGGCTCCATTTATTAAATGAGAGTATAATATCATCATATGGATGTTTTGAGGTAATTGGATATTAAATCTCAACGTTGAGTTTTCAATAGTGTCTGTTGAAAACATGGCTTCTGGACAAGTCAAAATATCCAAGTTCAAAACGTGGTCATATGAGTAAATATGGTAACTTGGAGAGTTATAGGCGGTCTATGAACTCTTGGCGATTACTGATATTAATCACGAGGATACACTATCTCCACCATGATTGTCTAGGGTATGAATGAGGAAGCATCTTCCTTTTCTGTCTTTATTTAAGAGTTCAATTTTAGCTCTTTAGTGGAATGAGCTAAAATTAATGGATCAGACCTAAGTGAATCATTTGTTGATTGTGATTAGGTTATGTCTATTGGAGCTTAAATTTAGATAGCCCGCCAAGATCCTCAATCCACACGGACTTGCATGGATCACTTGTTATATTCTACCGGACCAATTTAGGGTCCATATAGAATTGCAATTTAATATATTAAGAATATAATTTGCACATTATTTATATAATGGGCTGCACAATTATATTTATATATTAATGGATGACATGTGGGCTTGTTTCTTTTAGTAAGAATGGGTCTAGTTCACATGTAGGCTTTTTATTTAAAGTCCTATGGATTTAATGAAATAAGAAAAATAATATTTGGCCCAATGTATATATGTGGGGCGGCAACATGCTATAATAGCATTTAATATTATTTTGTTTCATTATTTAATTAAATAAGAATTAATTAATTGTTTAATTAAAGTAACAAATCTTTTCTAAATAGGAAATATGATTCCTATTTGTATACTATTGGTAGTAGTATAATTAAATAGAAAGACTTGTTTGACAAGGAAAATAAATAATTAATTTTATTTATTTAATCAAATAGGAAGTCTTTTTATTTTAGTCAAATAATGAATAAAAGATTTATGAGTTTGATTAGGTTTTGGAAATCTTTTCTAAATAGGAATTAGGGTGCAATTCAATCTAATTAATTTTGTTTGGAAATTGCGGCAACCCTAATTATTTTAGGAAGAGAATTCGGCCAACCCTAAGAAAGGAAGAAGAGAAATTTCGGCCACATATATATGTACACATATAGATTTCGGCCACCACTTGAAGAACTAGGGTTTTTGGTGCAGAATTTTTCTTCTTCTTCTTCTTCTCAACTCATAGTTAGAGATCTATCATTCTACTAAAAACAAAAGGAACATTGATTATTCTTTGATTGTGTTCTAGTTGCTTGTTCATCAATAAGCTTGTGAATACTATATCGATCAAGGTTCACGCGAGTTTCGATCATACGATTGAGAACTCAAAAGTGACCGGAATGATCTTAGGTTCCTTTAGATTGTTTTTGGGACTAACGAATCAAGAAAAGTTTGTTTAAATCCAATCACAGGTTTGCAATTCAAAGAGAAGGGAGACCACGCTCCTAGGTGATCCACGTTCGTGCTAGGATTGAAGATCTTGCGGATTACCATCGACGCAAGTCAATCGGATCACGCGACAAGAGGTATTAATCTTTTATTACTTTATTATATATGTTTGATTAATCAAAAGGGTTTAAGGTTCATAAAATTGGAAAAATTTTAAAAGCTACTCAAACTATTTTTTAGTCTCGCTTCCGCTGCGGGTACGATTTTTCCCTACAATTGGTATCAGAGCCTAGGTTGAACCCTTTTAATTAATTAAACGTATATATATGTGGATCGATTTCTTTTTAATTGTGATTATGCATGTTTAGAAAGAGATGACACTCTAGGTATTCGCATATATAATTACATGTGATGTATGGATTTATATATGTTTTATGTGGATTGTTATTGCTCGATTTTGGTCCTAGATTTTCAATGTATTTTTGGTTTCGGAATTATAACAAGAAGGGTGGTCTATCATCGCCATAATTCCTTCTTGGTAGTTGCTAGAATTTTTTTTTATGTATTAAAAATTGCTGCAGTTTTTAATGTATTATTTATTATAATGTGCAGTATTTTTTTACTGTCATATATAAAAAAAAAAAAAAAAAAATTTCTACAGTAATTTTATTTGATTAAATTAAATTGTAACACGTTCTACATCGAAGAATCGAAGAAACGAAGCAACCGGAACCGAGAACGAGCACCGTGCGCACCCTAGGAGTGGAGTGGATTGGGCTGCGCATGGCATGCCCGAAATCCAGTGGGCTGCACACGGCAGCCTTGCCACCAAGAGGGCTGCGCACGGCAGCCATGCAAGGCCCATGGGCTGCGCATGACAGCCCCTTACGTGGGGTTGTGGGCCGTGCAATCCCGTGGAGGGAGGCTGGAGGATGGGCTTATGGCCACTCGAAGATCTTGTATTCCTATATCAATGTAATTTATTTGTTTTTCTAGGATGGGCCAAAATTGTTGCTATTTAATTTATGCTTAAATATTACAATTTTTGTTGTTGTATGATAACATGACATATAGAATAGGAGTGCCACTCATATATCTCTTTTGGTATGAACATGCATTGAATGATTTAGGTATCTAAATTGGCATCTAGATAACTTGGTAAATCATTCTATGAGATTTAATCACACGCCTTAAATAATTGAGTGGGAGAAGGTGTTTTTGTAACACCTATGGCTTCCAAGATTAGTTGAGCTTAATTATTTTATGGTAATTCCCCAAAGGGACATCCATGAATGGAATTAAGCAATATACTTCCTTACAAGGATAGACTAGACAATGGACTCAACGAGATCTACTCCCAAAGGAGGGATTTTCGTGAGAGAAAATTGAGGGTCGATATCTTGGTAACACACTCAATGTAATTTTATTGATATCCTCCAAAGAGTTCTTGTCAGTAAAATTGCAAGGCTAAAATTGAAAACGCTGGTTGTTATGTTAACAATTAGGTGGGACCTAGTCTAACTAGTAAGTGGTGCGAACTCCCAAAGGAGGCGTAACATTTATGGGTGTTAGATCACCGTTGAATTTTTATGATTGAGTTATTCATTTAATTCAAGATAAATATTTAAAAGTGCTTTATAATGATTATTTACTTATATTAATTTTTGTTTAATTAAGAAATCATGACCCCATCACTTATGAACATCCTGAAAGATAAAACTTTAACCAGTAATAATTATGTCACATGGAAAAGGAAAATTGGGTTGTTGCTGCAAGCTGGAAAAATATAAATTTTGTTCTAACTACTCCTAAACCACTTGCTTTTACTAATGAATCTAATGCAATGAGACGAGTATGAGTAGTGGAAGACCTCTAATGAGATGGCCAAATGGCTACCATCTTCGACGTGTTGCAACAGCAGCATGAAGGAATAGGGTCTGCTGCTAATATGATGATGTCTCTAGAAGAGATTCATATGGTTGGTAAAGTTGCTACTATTAAGACCCGTCAGAAGGTCAAGGAATAATAGAAGAAAAAGCAACTTGGGCCTACCAAGAAAGAGACTAAGAAAGTAACCAAGATCAAAAGGAAGTGCTTCTTTTGTGGTGAAAAGAGACATTGGAAAAGTAATTGCCCAAAGTCTCAGAATAAGAAGGAACAAGGTAATGTGAATTATCTTGAAACATGTTTTTCTGGTAGATTCTATAGATTCTTGGATCGTAGACTCTGGAGCCACTAATCATGTTTGTTATTCCTTATGGGGGTTTCAAGAAAGGAGAAGGTTGAGTAAAAATGAAATCAATTTGCGCTTGGGCAACGGAACGTTAGTGTCTGCAAGTGCAGTGGGAGATATTAGAGTTTGTTTGGATTCTAGAAGGCATTTAGATTTAATAGACGTTTATTATGTACCTCAATTCAAGAGGAATTTAATTTCAGTTTCTTGTTTGAATAAATTTGGATATTCGGTTACTTTTAATAAAGTTTTTATTATTAGTAAGAATGACAAAGTTATTTGCAAAGGTACATTGGAAAACGGTCTATACTTCTTGCATAGAAATATCTCTCACTCGTTAGACACAGAAATAACGGAACCTGATCATAAAAGAGTTAAATTATCAAAAGATGAAACCTACCTTTGGCATTTACGCTTAGGTCATATTAACCTTAATAGGATTAAAAGATTGGTAAGTGACAGACCTTTGAGTGACTTAAAGGTTGATGATCTACCAACTTGTGAATCTTGTTTGGAAGGTAAAATGACCAAAAGGATGTTCTCTGCCAAAGGTGCCAGAGCCACTGAATGTTTAGGATTGATACACACTGATGTATGTGGACCTATGAGCATTCAAGCTAGAGGTGGATATGAGTACTTCATCACTTTCACAGATGATTACTCAAGATTTGGCTATGTGTATCTCATGCGACATAAGTCGGACGCTTTTGACATGTTCAAAGCATTTAAAGCTGAAGTGGAAAATCAGCTTGAGAAACACATAAAAATCTTGAGATCTGATCGTGGTGGAGAATATCTATCTGGTGAGTTTCAGCAATATCTTATTGATAATGGGATAGTTTCTCAGTTTTCTGCACCTGGTACACCTCAACAAAATGGGGTAGCAGAAAGGAGAAATAGAACTCTTTTGGATATGGTTAGGTCTATGTTGAGTTATTCAACACTTCCTATTTCTTTCTGGGGATATGCTCTACAAACTGCAATATACATGCTAAACCATATACCATCTAAGTCTGTTCCTAAAACACCGCATGGGTTATGGACTGGGCGCAAGCCTAGTTTACGACACTTAAGGATATTTGGATGTCCTGCGCACGTGTTAAAAGGAAAGACAGAAAAGATGGAGTCCCGTTCAGAAACATGTATATTTGTAGGGTATCCGAAAGAAACTAAAGGATATTATTTTTATAGTCCTTCAGATCTTAAAGTATTTGTTTCTACAAATGCTAAATTTCTGGAAAAGGACTATATGAATGACTTTGTACCTAAAAGTAGAATTGTCCTGAATGAAATGTCAGGAGATACAATTCCACGAGAGGTTACACAACCAAACCCAATTGTAAGTTCTGATCCAACACAAGATCAACAACCTACCATTCCTCGTCGTAGTGGGAGGGTTAGAACACAACCCGAAAGATACATCAGTCTGGGAGAATCTGTAGAGAATCTCCCGGACGACGATGATCCCTATACGTACAAGGAAGCTATAGAGGATGTTGATAGTCGCCATTGGAAAAAGGCAATGCAATCCGAGATTGAATCTATGTTCAATAACAAAGTCTGGTCTCTTGTAGACTTGCCTAAAGGGATAAAACCCATTGGGTGCAAGTGGGTATACAAGAGGAAAAGAGGCATGGATGGAAAAGTGGAAACCTTTAAAGCTAGATTGGTAGCTAAAGGGTATACACAGAAAGAAGGTATCGATTACGAGGAAACCTTCTCTCCTGTGGCCATGCTTAAATCCATTAGGATACTCTTATCCATTGCAGCATCTTTAGATCTAGAGATTTGGCAAATGGACGTCAAGACAGCTTTCCTTAATGGAAGTCTTGACGAGAGCATCTACATGATGCAACCAGAGGGATTCATTGAAAAGGGCCAAATGGAAAAGGTATGCAAGTTGCAGAAATCCATATATGGATTAAAGCAAGCATCCAGATCCTGGAACATAAGGTTCGATCAAGCTGTCGAAGGTTTTGGATTTATTCAGAATCTTGACGAACCTTGTGTATACAAAAGGATTAAGGGCGACAAGTTGGTTTTCCTGATTCTTTATGTTGATGATATACTACTCATCGGAAACGATGTAGGTGTATTGACATCAGTAAAAGAATGGTTAGCAAAACAATTTGATATGAAGGACTTAGGAGAAGCAAGTTTTATTCTAGGTATCCAAGTAATAAGGGATAGAAAGAATAGAACGATTGCATTATCCCAAGCTTCATACATAGACAACATCTTGTCTAGATTTTCCATGCAGGATTCCAAGAAAGGTATGTTACCTTTCAGACATGGAATCAAGCTTTCTAAGGAACTAGTTCCTAAGAATGAGCATGAAGAGCAATTCATGAGTAGAGTTCCATATGCCTCGGCGGTTGGAAGTCTCATGTATGCAATGCTCTGCACTAGACCAGATATTTGTTTTGCTGTTGGCATAGTTAGCAGGTTTCAATCGAAACCTGGTCCTGATCACTGGACGGCAGTCAAGCATATTTTCAAGTATCTTAAGAGAACGATAGATAATATGCTTGTATACTCTTGAGGGGATTTGATTCCCGTTGGGTATACAGATTCTGATTTTCAATCAGATTCTGACTCCAGAAAATTCACATCAGGGGCTGTGTTTACTATTGGAGGAGGAGCGGTTATATGGAGGAGTATCAAGCAATCTTGTATTGCTGATTCCACCATGGAAGCTGAGTATGTAGATGCATGCGAGGCTGTTTGGCTCCGCCAATTCTTGATTGACTAGGAAGTGGTTCCTAGTGCGAATAAGCAGATCACTATCTACTGTGACAACAGTGGAGCAGTGGCTAATTCGAAAGAACCAAGAAGTCACAAGAGAGGTAAACACATTGAAAGGAAATATCATCTTTTAAGGGAGATTGTTCAAAGAGGTGATGTGACGATTACCAAAATCGCGTCAGCAGAAAATCTAGCGGATCCATTCACAAAGGCTCTACCTCAGAATAGTTTCGATGGGCACCTAGAGAACATGGGCTTGAGAGATATGACACATTTGCTATAGCGCAAGTGGGAGATTGTTAGGATTATGCTTAATAGCAAGAGTGTAATAGTGTAATTAACAATCTTTTTCATATTAATAAAGTGATTTCTGTTTTAAACAAATCTTATAGCATTTATAGTTTAATAATTGTTAAAGTAAATAATCATAAGGTCTAAAGACTATGAGAAAAGAAGAATTGTTCATACATCTGGATATGTATGTGGTAGACACAATTCTTTAGTTAGTCTTGAATATCGTTCACAACTTAAGTTAAAGGTTGGGCACCTTTATCTTGTTAAAGTTGTAGAATTCTTTTGCTAGCATTTGAGTGGGATCAAATGAGATATGATGAGTCTAAAATCATCGGAGTGTCTTCGAGCAAAAGAATCTAGTGCACTGGGTGCATTGAACAGGATCACAATGAAATACTTTATCTATAACCGTCAGTAGATAAAAGTAATTTCATTATCAGGACAATCGGAGAGTCTATCTCAATCCTGAGATAAATGATGGACTTATGGTTGCAGGTGATATCATTTGAGCTATCAATGAGTACGATTATATCGCATAGTCTATCCTTGATAGTTTGGTGATATTCATTTGTTAATCGATAGAGGACTTCATTTATAGATATGGACATCGTGACTCCATTTATTAAATGAGAGTATAATATCATCATATGGATGTTTTGAGGTAATTGGATATTAAATCTCAACGTTGGTTTTCAATAGTGTCTGTTGAAAACATGGCTTCTGGACAAGTCAAAATATCCAAGTTCAAAACGTGGTCATATGAGTAAATATGGTAACTTGGAGAGTTATAGGCGGTCTATGAACTCTTGGCGATTACTGATATTAATCACGAGGATACACTATCTCCACCATGATTGTCTAGGGTATGAATGAGGAAGCATCTTCCTTTTCTGTCTTTATTTAAGAGTTCAATTTTAGCTCTTTAGTGGAATGAGCTAAAATTAATGGATCGGACCTAAGTGAATCATTTGTTGATTGTGATTAGGTTATGTCTATTGGAGCTTAAATTTAGATAGCCCGCCAAGATCCCCAATCCACACGGACTTGCATGGATCACTTGTTATATTCTACCGGACCAATTTAGGGTCCATATAGAATTGCAATTTAATATATTAAGAATATAATTTGCACATTATTTATATAATGGGCTGCACAATTATATTTATATATTAATGGATGACATGTGGGCTTGTTTCTTTTAGTAAGAGTGGGTCTAGTTCACATGTGGGCTTTTTATTTAAAGTCCTATGGATTTAATGAAATAAGAAAAATAATATTTGGCCCAATGTATATATGTGGGGCGGCAACATGCTATAATAGCATTTAATATTATTTTGTTTCATTATTTAATTAAATAAGAATTAATTAATTGTTTAATTAAAGTAACAAATCTTTTCTAAATAGGAAATATGATTCCTATTTGTATACTATTGGTAGTAGTATAATTAAATAGAAAGACTTGTTTGACAAGGAAAATAAATAATTAATTTTATTTATTTAATCAAATAGGAAGTCTTTTTATTTTAGTCAAATAAGGAATAAAAGATTTATGAGTTTGATTAGGTTTTGGAAATCTTTTCTAAATAGGAATTAGGGTGCAATTCAATCTAATTAATTTTGTTTGGAAATTGCGGCAACCCTAATTATTTTAGGAAGAGAATTCGGCCAACCCTATGAAAGGAAGAAGAGAAATTTCGGCCACATATATATGTACACATATAGATTTCGGCCACCACTTGAAGAACTAGGGTTTTTGGTGCAGAATTTTTCTTCTTCTTCTTCTTCTTCTCAACTCATAGTTAGAGATCTATTATTCTACTAAAAACAAAAGGAACATTGATTATTCTTTGATTGTGTTCTAGTTGCTTGTTCATCAATAAGCTTGTGAATACTATATCGATCAAGGTTCACGCGAGTTTCGATCATACGATTGAGAACTCAAAAGTGACCGGAATGATCTTAGGTTCCTTTAGATTGTTTTTGGGACTAACAAATCAAGAAAAGTTTGTTTAAATCCAATCACAGGTTTGCAATTCAAAGAGAAGGGAGACCACGCTCCTAGGTGATCCACGTTCGTGCTAGGATTAAAGATCTTGCGGATTACCATCGACGCAAGTCAATCGGATCACGCGACAAGAGGTATTAATCTTTTATTACTTTATTATATATGTTTGATTAATCAAAAGGGTTTAAGGTTCATAAAATTGGAAAAATTTTAAAAGCTACTCAAACTATTTTTTAGTCTCGCTTCCGCTGCGGGTACGATTTTTCCCTACAGTATGATGTGATCATATAGGACTGGGCCATGATCTATATGAATCTCTCACCAAGATCCGTTACATGATGAGATTCATATATATCAACAAATGATGGCTATATGTGGGTGATCTTAATCCTGAGTGTCTTATCGACTCCTTCAGGTTAGATCGTGGTTTTTGATATACCATGGGTGAGATCGGAGTTGCATTCCCGGTCAATAACTTCGTATGTTGGAATCGCGGTTTGGCTTGTGGCTGGGAAGGTCTGCACACAATAGTGGAATCCACTCCTTCTTGTGAGAAGTAGATAGTAGTTCCCTTAAGGGTTGATTCGGGGCTTGAACAATATGAGCGCTCTCCTAATTCCGTAAGGAATGTAGGATTTATTATTCATTAGAGAATCAATGGTACTTAATGGAAAGATATAATTAGAGGGGTATAACGGAAATTATGACCCAGCTATAATTATGAACTACCTGTGGAGGATTATACCATATGTAATAGCTATATCGATGGACACCAAGAGTTATTGGTTTGTGTAAAAACGTCTACAGTTGAGAGAGTGCAACTTCGGGTTTTTAGTGGAATAACACCGAAGTTAATAATCATGAAATATTAATTAAAGAGTTTAATTATTTATTTCTAAGGATTATTGGAGCTCAAAATACTGTGGGTCCATTAGGTCCCCTTGCTAGCCCGATCGATTTAGGTAACAAGGGTCACGGTTAATTAATTGGATTGTCCAATTAATTGTGTTACAAAAGTGACACGTGTCTATTCAGGAACTAATTGAATAATGTGATTATTCAATTAATGAATATTAATGATTATGTTAATTAAATAATTAGATTATTTAATTGAGTAATTAGTCATTAGATGGAGGGTGTTGATTGATATTTAATTTTGAATGAAGAAAAGATAATTTGATTATTTTATTTTCATTTAATTAAATATTTAAATTTGAATTTAAAAGAGTTTTGAATTCAAATTAAATCAAATAAATTAATTAATATCTTTAAAAGATATTTGATATCTTAAAAGATTTTATTAGTTTAAGTTTAAAAATTATATATATATATATGATATATGTGATTTTGAAAAAAAAAAAAAAAAAGAAAGAAAGTGGAGATGATTTGTATCTGATACAAAACAAAACAAAAGAAGAAAAGAGAAATAGTGTGCGGTCAACTAGAATAAAAAAAAAAAAAAAAATTATATTTTTAAAGTTTTCTTTTTGGCTGAACCTAAAATATACAAACAACAAGAGTTGTTTTTGTGTATTCTTCTTCAACCTCCATTCATCCTCCTTGTTCTTGAGTACCGTGATGCGCCCACACGCCGTTACCAGTTCCGGGAGATAGCGAGGAAGATCAAGTGGTTCAAATCAGGAGCAGATCGAATTAAAGTGAAGGAGCCTCCTACGTAGGTATGAAATCGTTTCACCTTCTTTAATTGCTTTCGATTATTACTATACAAATAGGTTTAGTTTATGATTGCATAAAAAATTTTAAAACCCTCCCGCTGTGCAATCTGTAAACCTAGGTTCCAACAATTGGTATCAGAGCCAATTTTTGTACATTATAATCGAATTCGATTGCTTTTGATTGCATGTATGAATGTGTAGGCACTTTCTAATGACTGTATGATGTTTATATATTTATTTATAAACATGGTTGATCGTTAATTGTATGGTACAATGGGTTTATGGTTCATTTTTAAAGGTTGTAATATTAATGTAATATTAATCTCGGGATGTAATTTTAATATTTTATTTTATTTTTTTGCTGTATTTTCTTTGTTGTATTTTTTCTATTATGTATGTTATTGTAAAATATGTACGAAGAGATCAATTCAAGAGGACGAAGAAGTCGGGTGTGTGTTGGACACACAAAAGCAGCAATGTACACAGAGCACACGTTGCAAGTGTTGCAAGGCACATGCATGCACAATAATAATAAAAACCAATGTGCATGATTGTCATGCAATGCAACACATGGTTGTCACACACAATTAGTGCAACGCATGATTGTCATGCAGCGTACACGATTGTCATGCAATATGACACAATTTATAATTGGTTGGTGCAATGCATAGCATGTGCGTAGCAAGGCTGCATGTATTATTTGTGCAAAGCTTGGCTGCTGTGCGGTTCTTGGTGCAATGTAAGGGCCAAATTTTTTTTGGAATTTCTGAGCCTACGGAAAATGTTAAGAGTAACATTTGGGCTTTAAGGATTTAATCCATGAGATGGATCCATTAAAATAAATCAAGTTGGACTTGATTTTGGGCCCGAAAGATATAAAAGATATTACAGATGGACTTGAAGATTTTTGGAATTACAAGAAGACCAAGGAATGCCTTGGATATTTTTTGTAATTAGAAAATTTTAAGTTAGATAACCCATTGTACTCGGTCAACTCATGTATGCTTTTATTATGTTATAATTAAAGCATTGCCATGCATATACATATCATTTAGATTAGGTGTGCCTACACATATATATGTTGATATGTCATACATGCACTATAGCCATCTATATTATGTGTTTATTTTTTTTTAATTTGATTAAAATGGGTAATTCACATAATTGGCTATAAATTAATGTGATTAGTTTTTAGGAGTAAAAACTTGGTAATTCTCATTAATAACTAATCTAATTATTAAAGAGTTTAATTACTTAGATTAGTAGGGTCCTTTAATATATATTAGGATTAATTTGATTTAGTCCCTAATAATAATTGGACCTAATAATGTGTTTAGTTTTAATAGTTAAAACTTGGCAAATACATTTTTAATAATTCTAGTCTTAATAAATAGTTTATATAGATTAGAATTATCACTAATGAACTAGATTTTTAAGAGTTAAAAATCAAATTAGTTTATTAGCTATTGGAATAGGATTCTAATAAATTGTGATTAATGCACTTGACACTTAGATTGAAATTAGCCGTTTAATCTAGTTTTATCTAGGTGCATTAATATTAATAGAAAACCCTAATTATAAAATAGTGAGTGGGAGAGGGATATATGACATTATATCCTGTAGTCTCCATCATTAGTTCAACACCGTAAGATTCGAGTGGGGCCTCTTGACGACATTGTTTTCGTCCTCCCTAAGGAGGGTTTCCATAAGAATCAATATCAAGGTTGACTTCCTAACGGATAGGATTTCTGAGGGGATTTCGGGATTGACCGACCCTAAGACGGCAATTCTCGAGTTAAGCTCATGAGATCTGAAATGATGGGTTACGCTCACAAGGTTTTAAATTAAATTGGTTAATTAGAAACCTGACTGAAATATACGATGGTTGAATGTTAGAGGAAGAAGAGTTATTTCGGTATAACATTTGATTGAGAATGTCTCGATCCAACATGCAAGAATTTGACTGACCCTAAGGCGGCAGTTGCTTGTGGTATGTTGGATTGTCGTGGCGTAGAAACATTTTTTTTGGGTTGTTCTTGTTCATTAAACATTTTCATGCATCATATTTAATCTTATGCCGAACATTCGCACATGTTTTGAATGTATGAATGAATGAATTCTTTATTTATGTTTTTTCAGCCATGTCAACTGCACTATTACAAATCATAGCCAATGGCAAATTAACTGGTGATAACTACACTAAATGGAAACACAATATCAATGCAATTTTGGTCACCAAGGACCTTAAGTTTGTGCTTACGGAGGAATGTCCTCCAATGCCTACTGCCAATGCCGCACGAACTGTTCGTCAGGCATATGAGAAATGAGTCTCATCAGATGAGAAAACCCGAACATATCTATTAGCAAGTATGACAGACGTGCTTGTCACTAAGCACGAAGCAATGGGTACTGCATTTGAAATAATGGAGTCATTGCAGGCTATGTTAGGGCAACCCTCTGAACAAAAGCGGCACGAAGCTATTCGTTCCGCTATGCTCGCTCGTATGAAGGATGGTGCATCAGTTCGAGAACATGTCCTAAACATGATGTTCTACTTCAACATGGTAGAAATCAATGGCAGGTCCATTAATGAACCAAGTCAAGTGAGCATCATACTGACGACTCTTCCAAAGAGTTTCGATCAGTTTAAAAGCAACTATGGGATGAACAAGTTGAGGTTTAGTCTGATACAGTTGCTTGATGAGCTCACTATCTTTGAGTCCATAACGAAGGACAACAAAGATAAGACCGGTGAGGCAAATGTTGCTGAACCATCTTCTTCTAGATCGAAGAAGAGGAAAAGGTTTGCTGGGAAGGCTAAGGGTAAGCCCAAACCCAAGAAAGCCCAAAGCAAGAAGAAAAAGGCAAAAAGTAAATGTGATTTACTTGTTCTTGAATCATGTATAGTGGAAGGTGATTCTTCACCCTGGATAGTTGATTCGAGGGCCACTAACCATGTTTGTTCTTCTATGCAATGGACTGAATCTTGGACACAACTTGAGGAGGGATCCTTTTCTATACGTGTTGGGTCAGGGGATGTCGTGTCAACCCGAGCAGTGGGTGTAGTTAGACTACATTTTGGAAGTTGTTTCATTATTTTGGATAATGTATATTTAATTCCTGGATTTACTCGAAATTTGATTTCAATTTCAAAGTTGTTGGAACAATTATATTATGTTTCTTTTAATAATAAGTTTGTTATTATTGCAAAGAATGGTTTGAATATATGTTCAGGATCAAACGAAAACAACTTGTATGTGTTAAGACCATTAATACATACAACACTGCTCAACACTGAAATGTTTAAGGTTGAAAAACCAAAAACTAAATGACATAAGATTTCTCCTGAAAACGAAACGTATCTCTGGCATCTAAGGCTTGGTCATATTAACCTTGACCGGATAAACAGACTAGTTAAAAGCGGACCTTTAAGTGAGTTAAAGGTTGGCACCTTACCTGTCTGCGAATCCTGTTTAGAAGGTAAAATGACCAAGAGACCTTTTACTGGAAAAGGGCTGAGAGCTAAAGAACCACTAGAGCTTATACATTCAGACGTCTGTGGACCGATGAATATTAAAGCAAGGGGTGGTTACGAGTATTATGTCACCTTCATAGATGACTACTCAAGATACAGATAGATATGTCTACCTAATGCAATGGAAGTTTTAAAGAATTCCGAGCTGAAGTTGAAAATCAATTAGGAAAGACTATCAAGACTCTACGATCAGATCGTGGAGGTGAGTACCTTCACCTTAACCAAGAGTTTGAAGACTTCATGGTCGAGTATGGGATAGTGTCCCAACTCACAGCTCCTGGTACACCTCAGCAAAATGGTGTCGTAGAGAGGAGAAATAGAACCCTAATGGAAATGGTGAGATCTATGATTAGTTTCTCATCATTACCAAATTCCTTTTGGGGATATGCGTTACACACGTCGACATACATTTTGAATGTAGTGCCATCCAAATCTGTTCCTAAGACTCCTCTAGAGTTATGGAATGGTCGTAAAGTTAGTTTGTGACATTTCCGCGTATGGGGGTGTCTAGCACACATGCTGAAGAACAGAAGTGGAAAGCTAGAACCCAAGTATGTGGTCTGCTTGTTTGTAGGATACTCCAAGGAGACCAGAGGTGGATACTTCTATAGTCCTGAAGATAACAAAGTGTTTATATCACAAATGCAACGTTTCTTGAGGATAACTATATTGGTGACCATAAGCCTCGTTCTAAAATTGTATTGAGTGAGTTTGAGCTTGGTGAAACCAGTTCTCAGTCAACAAGAGTTGTTGATCCATTAACATCTGAGAGTCAGATGATTCCTAGTCAAGATACACTACCACCTAGACGTAGTGATAGGGTTGTAAGACAGCCTGAACGCTATTTGGGTGTAAGTGAGAGGCAAGATGTTATCTCTGATAATAGTGTAGATGATCCATTGACACTTAAAAATGCAGTGGAAGATCCTGATAAAGAGGAATGGCTTAAAGCCATGAATCTCGAGATGGAGTCCATGTACTCTAACTTAGTTTGGGAACTTGTAGACTTACCGGATGGGGTGAAACCCATAGGGTGTAAGTGTTAGGATTATGCTCAATAGCAAGAGTGTAATAGTGTAATTAACAATCTTTTTCATATTAATAAAGTGATTTCTGTTTTAAACAAATCTTATAGCATTTATAGTTTAATAATTGTTAAAGTAAATAATCATAAGGTCTAAAGACTATGAGAAAAGAAGAATTGTTCATACATCTGGAAATGTATGTGGTAGACATAATTCTTTAGTTAGTCTTGAATATCGTTCACAACTTAAGTTAAAGGTTGGGCACCTTTATCTTGTTAAAGTTGTAGAATTCTTTTGCTAGCATTTGAGTGGGATCAAATGAGATATGATGAGTCTAAAATCATCGGAGTGTCTTCGAGCAAAAGAATCTAGTGCACTGGGTGCATTGAACAGGATCACAATGAAATACTTTATCTATAACCGTCAGTAGATAAAAGTAATTTCATTATCAGGACAATCGGAGAGTCTATCTTAATCCTGAGATAAATGATGGACTTATGGTTGCAGGTGATATCATTTGAGCTATCAATGAGTACGATTATGTCGCATAGTCTATCCTCGATAGTTTGGTGATATTCATTTGTTAATCGATAGAGGACTTCATTTATAGATATGGACATCGTGGCTCCATTTATTAAATGAGAGTATAATATCATCATATGGATGTTTTGAGGTAATTGGATATTAAATCTCAACGTTGAGTTTTCGATAGTGTCTATTGAAAACATGGCTTCTGGACAAGTCAAAATATCCAAGTTCAAAACGTGGTCATATGAGTAAATATGGTAACTTGGAGAGTTATAGGCGGTCTATGAACTCTTGGCGATTACTGATATTAATCACGAGGATACACTATCTCCAATATGATTGTCTAGGGTATGAATGAGGAAGCATCTTCCTTTTCTGTCTTTATTTAAGAGTTCAATTTTAGCTCTTTAGTGGAATGAGCTAAAATTAATGGATCGGACCTAAGTGAATCATTTGTTGATTGTGATTAGGTTATGTCTATTGGAGCTTAAATTTAGATAGCCCGCCAAGATCCCCAATCCACACGGACTTGCATGGATCACTTGATATATTCTACCGGACAAATTTAGGGTCCATCTAGAATTGCAATTTAATATATTAAGAATATAATTTGCACATTATTTATGTAATGGGCTGCACAATTATATTTATATATTAATGGATGACATGTGGGCTTGTTTCTTTTAGTAAGAATGGGTCTAGTTCACATGTGGGCTTTTTTTAAAGTCCAAAGGATTAAATGAAATGAGAAAATAATATTTGGCCCAATTATACATGTGGGGCGGCAAGATGCTATAATAGCATTTAATATTATTTTGTTTCATTATTTAATTAAATAAGAATTAATTATTTTATTAATTAATTGTTTAATTAAGTAACAAATCTTTTCTAAATAGGAAATATGATTCCTATTTGTATACTATTGGTAGTAGTATAATTAAATAGAAAGACTTGTTTGACAAGGAAATAAATAATTAATTTTATTTATTTAATCAAATAGGAAGTCTTTTTATTTTAGTCAAATAAGGAATAAAAGATTATTGAGTTGGATTAGGGTTTGGAAATCTTAAACAAAATAGGAATTAGGGTGCAAAACATACTCCTTTTTTGTAGGAGGATTTGCGGCAACCCTAATTATTTTTGGGGAAGAATTCGGCCACCCTAGGGTAAAAAGAAGAAGAAATTCGACCACCTATATAAGGCCACTTATAGAATTCGGCCACCCCCCTAAGGCTTATGTGCAGAATTTTCTTCTTCTTCTTCTTCTCAACTCATAGTTAGAAATCTATTATTCTACTAAAAACAAAAGGAACATAGATTATTCTTTGATTGTATTCTAGTTGCTTATTCATCAATAAGCTTGTGAATACTATATCGATCAAGGTTCACGCGAGTTTCGATCATTAGATTGAGAACTCAAAAGTGACCGGAATAATCTTAGGTTCTTTTAGATTGTTTTTGGGACTAACGAATCAAGAAAAGTTTGTTTAATCCAATCACAGGTTTGCAATTCAAAGAAAGGGAGACCACGCTCCTAGGTGATCCATGTTCGTGCTAGGATTGAAGATCTTGCGGATTACCATCGACGCAAGTCAATCGGATCACGCTACAAGAGGTATTAATCTTTTGTTTATTTTTATATATCTTTAATTAATCAAAAGGGTTTAAGGTTCATAAAATTGGAAAAATTTTAAAAGCTACTCAAAACTATTTTTTTTAGTCTCGCTTCCGCTGCGGGTACAATTTTTCCCTACAGTAAGTGGATCTACAAGAGAAAGAGAGGAGTAGACGGGAAGGTAGAGACCTTTAAGGCAATGCTAGTGGCCAATGGTTATACCCAAAAGGAGGGGGTCGATTATGAAGAGACCTTCTCGCCAATAGCCATGTTTAAGTCTATTCGGATTCTTTTGTCCATTGCTGCCCATTTTGATTACGAAATTTGGTAAATGGATGTCAAGACTGCATTCTTAAATGGCAATCTTGATGAGAACATCTACATGATGCAACCAGACGGATTCGTGTCTTCAGATCAAGAGGGAAACCCAACCTAGAAGCCCAAAAAATAGGCACTTTTATTTCTTCTTCAACCTACCCCAGCAAAACGATAGTAACAGCAACTCAATTCTCAATCATTAATTGAAGGATTAGTTAACGTTACATAATTCCAATTTTTTTTCTTTTACAAATCTTAGAGTCCGTGCTAGGATTATGCTCAATAGCAAGAGTGTAATAGTGTAATTAACAATATTTTTCATATTAATAAAGTGATTTCTGTTTTTAAACAAATCTTATAGCATTTATAGTTTAATAATTGTTAAAGTAAATAATCATAAGGTCTAAAGACTATGAGAAAAGAAGAATTGTTCATACATCTGGATATGTACGTGGTAGACACAATTCTTTAGTTAGTCTTGAATATCGTTCACAACTTAAGTTAAAGGTTGGGCACCTTTATCTTGTTAAAGTTGTAGAATTCTTTTGCTAGCATTTGAGTGGGATCAAATGAGATATGATGAGTCTAAAATCATCGAAGTGTCTTCGAGCAAAAGAATCTAGTGCACTGGGTGCATTGAACAGGATCACAATGAAATACTTTATCTATAACCGTCAGTAGATAAAAGTAATTTCATTATCAGGACAATCGGAGAGTCTATCTCAATCCTGAGATAAATGATGGACTTATGGTTGCAGGTGATATCATTTGAGCTATCAATGAGTACGATTATATCGCATAGTCTATCCTCGATAGTTTGGTGATATTCATTTGTTAATCGATAGAGGACTTCATTTATAGATATGGACATCGTGGCTCCATTTATTAAATGAGAGTATAATATCATCATATGGATGTTTTGAGGTAATTGGATATTAAATCTCAACGTTGAGTTTTCAATAGTGTCTATTGAAAACATGGCTTCTGGACAAGTCAAAATATCCAAGTTCAAAACGTGGTCATATGAGTAAATATGGTAACTTGGAGAGTTATAGGCGGTCTATGAACTCTTGGCGATTACTGATATTAATCACGAGGATACACTATCTCCAATATGATTGTCTAGGGTATGAATGAGGAAGCATCTTCCTTTTCTGTCTTTATTTAAGAGTTCAATTTTAGCTCTTTAGTGGAATGAGCTAAAATTAATGGATCGGACCTAAGTGAATCATTTGTTGATTGTGATTAGGTTATGTCTATTGGAGCTTAAATTTAGATAGCCCGCCAAGATCCCCAATCCACACGGACTTGCATGGATCACTTGTTATATTCTACCGGACCAATTTAAGGTCCATCTAGAATTGCAATTTAATATATTAAGAATATAATTTGCACATTATTTATGTAATGGGCTGCACAATTATATTTATATATTAATGGATAACATGTGGGCTTGTTTCTTTTAGTAAGAATGGGTCTAGTTCACATGTGGGCTTTTTATTTAAAGTCCTATGGATTTAATGAAATAAGAAAAATAATATTTGGCCCAATGTATATATGTGGGGCGGCAAGATGCTATAATAGCATTTAATATTATTTTGTTTCATTATTTAATTAAATAAGAATTAATTAATTTATTAATAAATTGTTTAATTAAGTAACAAATCTTTTCTAAATAGGAAATATGATTCCTATTTGTATACTATTGGTAGTAGTATAATTAAATAGAAAGACTTGTTTGACAAGGAAATAAATAAATAATTTTATTTATTTAATCAAATAGGAAGTCTTTTTATTTTAGTCAAATAAGGAATAAAAGATTTATGAGTTTGATTAGGGTTTGGAAATCTTAAACTAAATAGGAATTAGGGTGCAACTAAATCTCCAATATTTTAGGAGTAAAATTGCGGCAACCCTAATTATTTTTGGTAGAGATTTCGGCCACCCTAGGGCAAAAAGGAAGAGAAAAATTTGGCCACCTATATAAGGCCACTTATAGAATTCGGCCACCCCCCTAAGGCTTGTGTGCAGAATTTTCTTCTTCTTCTTCTTCTCAACTCATAGTTAGAGATCTATTATTCTACTAAAAACAAAAGGAACATAGATTATTCTTTGATTGTATTCTAGTTGCTTATTCATCAATAAGCTTGTGAATACTATATCGATCTAGGTTCAAGCGAGTTTCGATCATAAGATTGAGAACTCAAAAGTGACCGGAATAATCTTAGGTTTCTTTAGATTGTTTTTGGGACTAACGAATCAAGAAAAGTTTGTTTAATCCAATCACAGGTTTGCAATTCAAAGAAAGGGAGACCACGCTCCTAGGTGATCCACGTTCGTGCTAGGATTGAAGATCTTGCGGATTACCATCGACGCAAGTCAATCGGATCACGCGACAAGAGGTATTAATCTTTTGTTTAATTTTTATATATCTTTAATTAATCAAAAGGGTTTAAGGTTCATAAAATTGGAAAAATTTTAAAAGCTACTCAAACTATTTTTTAGTCTCGCTTCCGCTGCGGGTACAATTTTTCCCTACAGATGACACCCCCCGGCCCCAATTTGACAAGCCAGTCAGAAAATATGCCTTATATTGATACACCTCCATATTTTGGATTTGATCCACAGGAACCAGAAGAGCAGGAAGATCTGATACAGAGGTAGAGCAAATCTGATCTCTTCATAAAACATATGAAGAAAATTAGGCAAGAAGATGGGAGCTTTGCAGTGGCTTGCAATTACTGCAGCAAAGTATATAAGTGGCATAAATCTGGAGGACATGGCACTTATCAGAAGCATATTTTAGCTAAACATCTAGAAGTAGAGACCAGATCGAGGTCACAAACACAAATTCTCGGGTATGCTACTCCTAACCAACAATTGTTTCGTTATACTGATGAACAAAATAGAGAAGAATTAGCAAGAATGGTAGCAATAGAACACATATCATTTAGTTTTGGTGAAAGGGTTGGTTTTATTAATTATTGTTGACGAGCATTAAACCCTGCTGCATGCCGTGTTCCTAGAACCACCCTCACATCAACACTTGAAAAGATTTATTTAAAAGAAAAAAAGAAGTTAGAAAGATTATTTGAAAAATATAACAGTCGTGTTTTCGTATGTGCCGACATATGGACTGACCATTGGCGATCGCATTCATACTTGGGTGTCACTTACCATTTTATGGATGATACATGGAATATCCAGAAACGAATTCTTTCATTTAGATTTTTTGATGATGCACACACTGCTCATAATATTTTTAGACAGCTTAGAATTATTTTTTCAGAGTATAAAATTGAAAACAAAATTTTTGCAATTGGTTTTGATAATGCTTCTGCCAATACCGCTGCTATTCCATCTTTACTTGATTTATGCAAACATTATCTTGGTGGTATACTTTTTCATCAAAGATGTGCGTGCCATGTTTTAAATTTATGTGTTCAAAAAGGATTAGAAACTCTTGAACATTTTATTTTACCTATTAAAAAAACCCTAATGTTTTTGTGGAAACATTCTTCTACAATGAATGCATGGGTAAAATATTGTAAACAAAATGGTAGACGTGTCGTTAGATTTTCTCGTGATGTTCCAACATGTTGGAATTCTACTTATAAATTGCTTGCTTAAAGTTATGACTATAGGGATTTATTAGTTTCTTTTATTTAATTTCATGTTACCTACCTTCAACTTTAGCAATCACATTGGAATGCTTGTTACAACGTTTTCAATTTGTTAAGAGTCTTTAATAATGCTACACAAAATTTATTTGGTGTTTATTATCCTACAACTCATTTATTTATTATTGAAAGTATTAATATTGCTGGTGCATTTTGTCATTGTGAATCCAACATATCAATAGGGGAAGCCGTTCATGCTGTGAAGCTAAAATGGTTAGATTATTATGAGGAGATTCTAAATATTTATTTGATTGCAATGGTTTTTGATCCACGTTGTAAATTAGATAGTATGTCTTATTATCTAGATGGTTATTATGAGGTCAAAGGTTTAAAAATGGAATATGATATTGATGCATGTTGTGCTAGAGTTAAGAAATTATTGTATAATTTATATGATGAATATCTTACAGTTTATGGTTCGTCACTGAACTTAAATGTTACACGTACACAAACTACATTTCAGCCCCCAACATCCTCCTCCTCCGGATTTATAGAGTTAGGGTATAGTATGTTATCCAAAAAATCCAAAAAACCTAGATGTTCTTCTTCGTCAAACACAGATAAGTATTCCGAGCTGGAATCTTATCTAAATACTCCTTTTGAGTTTATAGAAGATACGTCAGGGAAAAAAATTGAAATCTTATAATATTGGAAAGAGCACGTAGTGTACTATCCAATCATGGCTATGATAGCCAAAAATATTTGTTCAACACCAGTTTCTACGGTGGCAGTGGAACAAGAGTTCAGCGCCGGAGGAAATATTCTGGATGAACAGCATTCTTGCTTAACTCCAAAATCACTACAAATGCAAGTTTGTGTAGATGATTGGACGAAAGCACAATACAGACAATAAGAACTTCAACAAGACCCAACATACGACTTCTTCAAAGACGACGAACCTGATACAGGAGCAGCGGGGCCGGAATAGCAAATCTACAGTATAGAGTACAGACTACAGATGACACCAAACATACAATAAAAGGTAAGAGAACTACGTGGCGTTTGATTCCTTTAAATCCCCCAAGCCCAAATACCCAATGAAATGTAATTTATAATTTGTCATTTTGTTTATTTTTATTTTTATTTAATATTGTAATTTGTCATTTTGTTTATTTTTATTTTAATTTAATATTGTAATTTGTCATTTTGTTTATTTTTATTTTTATTTAATTTTGTAATTTGTCATTTTGTTTATTTTTATTTTAATATTTTAATATTTTATTTACAACTACAAGTCTATAACTTACATTCTTACAATACAACTATACAAGTATACAAGTCTAAATTATTATTTTTTATTAACAAAGGAAAAAAAAAAATTCGGTTCAGAACCACCAGTTCCACTGGAACCGGAATCGAAACCGAAACCGGAATTGGAACTGACGATTCTGAAATCGAAACCGAAATAGGAACCAGTCTATACCGGTTCCACCGGTTCCAGTTCCGGTTCCACCCATCCGAAGAACCAAAACCATCGGTTTGGAACCAGAATCGGAACCACAACCCGAACCCGAACCCGAACCCGAACCCGAACCGAACCGAACCGAACCGCACCGGACCCGCGTTAGGCCTAGTTTGGCCTGGCCGGGTGCAGTAGGAAATAGCCCGATTAGGTCTAGTCCCCAGATTGCAAGGGGTAGGGTGTGCTGATTAAGGAGAGTCTTTCTGGGGGGAGGCGATGGACGTTTGCTGTTTTCTGACAAGCCTCGTAGGATCGTGCAAACTGCTTTGCATCCTGGTGTATAGTAGGCCAGTAGTAGCCCATTCTGATTATCTGGTAAGCTAGTGTTTCGCTCGATACATGATTTTCGCAGTCACCCGAGTGTACCTCGTTGAGCACCCAGCGCGCTGTTGGTACCCCGTCTTACTGATTGTGTAACGGAAGGGTTTTAAAAAAATTTAAAGCAATCATCAAATAAACCTATTTGTACAGTAATAATTGATCGGTCTATTTCTATATATGTTTTAGGCCCCTATTTCCTTTTCTTTATGCTTTTTTTTTTAGTGTTTTAGGTTGTTTGATCTGCTTGTTGAGCTGTGCAGATCTCTTTAACAGAAGTGGTGCAAATATCCGATTATGGAAGAAATGATGTCAAGATTGATCAGAAGTGCATTTCTGTGATGGACCGCGGGGTAGGCAATGCGTACCTAACAGTCCTATGTTGTGGTCAATCTAAGTTGCAGCCATCAAGAGAAAGTCATGAATTACCGCGGGGTAGGCATGCCTACCTAGCGGTCCTACCTGGCGTCAAACTCCAGAGGTGTTGAGTCTGAATTAGCGCGGCCTAGGTACCTACCTACCTAGCGGTCCCATCTTGCATCCAACTCCAGTATTGTGTCATTCAAGTGACCGCTCCCCAGGTACCATCCTACCTAGCGGTCCTATCTAGCGATCAAGTCCAGTGATGTTGCAAAAACATTACCGCGGGATAGGCAAGTTGTCTACCTAGCGGCACGTGCAGCGATCTTTTAAAAAGTCTGGTTCGTTTAGGTCAGCGAGAGACGGAGGTTTGAGCCATTATAAATAGATATCAGAAGGCTTTCAAAAGGAAGTTAGACACTGCGAAATTGGGAGCTGTATTTTCTTCCATCCTTGGAGGACACCGGAAAGCAAGAAGAAGACGAAGGATTCAAGACAAGATTAGATGACAACAATGGGTTCTTTCTTCTCTTCTTCTATGTTTTTGTTTCCTCCATTGATGTGTAACTAAATCCATACTAGGGATTCAATGTGAACCTCTATGAATACTCTTTGTTAGAATTGACTATATTTTCTTAATTAAAGTTTTGATTCATTCAATTTGTGATTATTTCTTCTTGTTGATGCATGGTTAGTGCTAGATTTGAAGTTAGGGTTTGATATGTTTAAGGTTGAGATGCGAGTGGGTTTCACCATTCTCAGCCAATATGCAATTGAATGAATGAATTTATTGTAGCAGGATATCGCACGTTATTTTCGGTTCTCTTGTTCTTGTGTTTAATGGGTTCTCAATCATAGTCTACATGTAGGTTTTGCTAATGATTGTGATTGAGAATACTTGATTGTGTGCTTTGTGGGTTTTAGGTTATAGTTTACATGCAGGTTTTGCTAATGACTTAATTGAGAACGCTTGGTGTATGGTTGATGTATTTTATTCTATAGTTTACGTGCAGGTTTTGCTAATGATTGTAGTAGAGAGTACTTGATTTATTCCAGGACCACATAGCACTAATTATACATAATTTAAGAACGAACCCTTAACTTGATTAACATTCTTTGTGAAAGTCAATTCGAAGCATTGAGTAAACGTAGTTGGGGATCATTGATGACCTAGTCCTCTCACCTCTTGATCACATTCACATATTCTTGTTAATTGCTTTATTAGATTAATATAGTTTTTAATCAAATCAATCCATCAATCTCAAATCTCTTGGTTACTGTTACTTGTTTAACTTTAATTAGAATTAGTTTTAGTCGATAAATCACTTTTCCTCGTGGGAACGATCCCTACTTGTCGCTGTACTTATCTCACGATTCGTGCACTTGCGAGTTAGATTTTTATAATACGATTTCACACATCAAGTTTTTGGCGCCGCTACCGGGGAATAGTGAATTTATTGGTTATTTCTAGTTTTGGTTTTAGTTAATAGATTTATTAGTTTAGGTAGTCGAGTCATTATTTTTTTAGCTTTTTAGATTTTTCTTTTTATTTATTCTTTCTTCTTTTCTTTTTCAGAGTTTACTAGTGATTTGTTTGTCTCATTGCAGGTATTGACAACAGATGCAAGGTAGAAGATCTCAACAGGGAGAATTATTACCTTTGAACGATAACATAGATCGTATCAGAAATTTAGCAATGGAAGACGAGCAAAATCAGGAACAGAATCAAGAAAGGATGCACCGGGCTCCTAACCTTGTTCCTAATCCAGTATTTGAGCTAGAACCCATCAGAACTATGAAGGATTACAATAGACCAGTTGTGAGCAATCATCCTTTGTGCATTGTGCTAGAACCTGCAGCAAGGAATTATGAGCTGAAGAGTAGCCATTATAATCAGCTGCCTAGTTTTCATGGGTTACCAGATGAAGATATACTCTAGTTCTTCAGAGAGTTCTACGGAGCAATACAGTCCTTACCTAACTACAGGATTACTGAAGATCAGTGGCATATGAGATGCATTCTGCATGCATTGAAAGGAGAGGCGAAAGCGTGGCTGTTAACCTTGCCTCCTGCATCTTTGAGAACATGGGATGAAGTGCGAGAAAAGCTTACTGATCAGTATTATGCACCTCAGAAAACCAGTGAAATCCGAGCCAAAATTTCGAGTTTCTTTCAACAAGACAATGAGACTTTTTATGAGGCATGGGAGCGTTTCAAGAAATATACCAGGGACTGTCCTCAGCATGGGTTTCTGACTAATCAGTTGTGTCAATGCTTTTATGATGGTTTGACTGAAGTTTCAGGACTTCTAGTGAATAATGCCTGTGGTGGATTTATGTATGACAAGCAGTCTGATGAGGTTTACGCTATCTTTGAGAAGTTGGCACAGAATTCTCGTCATAAGAACTCCAGAAGAAAGAAGGGAATCTATACCATAAATGCTAGCACAGAGAGTTCCATTCAGATGACACAGATGATGAAGAAGATAGATTCTTTTGCTACTGAAATTGGTCAATTGAAACAAAAGGTGTTTGTGGGAGAGCACCAGGCAGCAGGTCCTGGATCTGAAGCAGAAGAAGTTAATGCCATGAACAACTTCAACCCCAGACCGAGGAATGACCCATATTCCAACACCTACAATCCAGGGTGGAGGAATCATCCTAATTTTTCATGGTCAAACAATCAGAACACTGGTAACCAATGGGGAAACAACAACAACAATCAGAGACAGATTAACACCGGTGCTCAGCAAAACTTCGAATCTCAACCAAAGAAGCCTTCAATGGAAGAATTACTGCAGCAAATGCAGCAGCCTATTCAACAGCAAATGTAGCAGCAATCGCAGCAAATGCAGCAACAAATACAGCAGCAAATCGAGCAATTAGAACAGCGTATAAACCAGAGGAATGATGTACAATTTCAGAATATTAATGCTTCAATAAAGAAGACAGAGATTCAAGTTGGGCAACTAGCTGAGGCTCAACAAAGAATGGAACAAGGAAAATTTCCAAGTTACACTGAGCAAGCTAAAACTATGACAATTCTCCGAAATGGCAAGGTGCTAACTAATAATCAACCTGCTGAACTTTCTGGTAAACCTATTACTGTTTCAGGTTCTTCAAAAGAAAAGCTCGAGCACCAGGAGGATGAGATAGTGGTGGAAAAATCCAAGGATTCACCACTCCTACACAAGTCAGCAAATCCATATGTGCCACCCATTCCATTCCCAGGGAGACTGCAAAATGGAGAAGTCATACAAGGACATATATGACATCCTTTCAAAGGTCAATGTCAACTTGCCCCTGTTGGAGATGATTCAGAAGATGCCGGCATATGTTAAGTTTTTCAAAAGCCTTCACACTTACAAAACAAGATTTGTGGAAAATCATCAAGAATTTATGACCGGAAGTGCTGATGCATTCCTTCAAAAATCATTGCCACCAAAACTTCAAGATCCAGGTAGTTTCTACATTAACATCACTATTGGTGGTACAACTTTGGAGAGGGCCATGCTAGACTTAGGAGCCAGCATCAATTTAATGCCGTTAACTATCTATGAGCAATTGGGTTTGAATGATCTGAAAAAGACAACCATGTCGCTTCTGTTGGCCGATGGTTCTGTAAGGTACCCTAAGGGTTATGTGGAAGACGTGCTAGTACATGTAGAAAATCTTATTATTCCTACTGATTTTGTGGTGTTAGATATGGATGAAGGTGCCAAAGATAGGAACTGCAAGCCAATTCTTTTAGGAAGACCCTTTATGGCAACTGCAAAGACTTTTATAGATGTCCAGAATGGGAAGCTAACGATGACTGTGTTAGATGAGACTGTAGAGTTTAAAATTTTTGAGTCCCTGAAGTTCCTTGAAGCAGCCGACGATTGTTACTCTGTTGAATGTAATGCTATTGAAGTGGTAAAGTCGGCAGTACAAGATGAGTTGTTAAAAGACATATCTGAGGAATTGTTAGATTGGGTTTGTGATATATTTGGAGATGATGAAGAACTTCAACAGATAGGAGTTATAAAAGAGGATTCTGATATTGAGGAAGTATGTACTGAAGTGAAAGATGAGATCAACAAATCGTTAATTCCATCTATTAGTTCTCCCCCTGCATTGGAGTTGAAACAACTTCCTTCTAACCTCAAATATGCCTTTTTAGGCGAGAATGAGACACTTCCAGTGATTATAGCTTCAGATCTAGAGACAGAAAAAGAAGAGAGACTCTTGGCGGTGCTTCAAGAGCACGAAGCCGCCATTGGATGGACCATAACAGATATCAAGGGAATAAGCCCTACCATTTGTATGCATCACATTCTTTTAGAAGAGGGTTTGAAGCCATCTAGAGAAGCTCAGCGAAGACTTAACCCGAACTTGAAAAAGGTGGTCAAGGAAGAGGTCCTAAAGCTACTAAAAGTGGGTATCATATACCCTATATCTGACAGCAATTGGGTAAGTCCGGTTCATGTTGTGCCAAAGAAATCATGAATCACAGTGGTGGTTAATGAAAACAATGAATTGGTCCCTACAAGGAAGACCACGGGATGGAGGGTGTGCATAGACTACCGCAAACTCAACACGGCAACAAAAAAAGATCACTTCCCTTTGCCGTTCATCGATTAGATGCTTGAGCGTTTGGCGGGACATGCTTATTATTGTTTCCTGGATGGTTTTTGTAGGATTCCCATTATTGATCGGCTTATTTCATGGACAAACCATAAGTTGGGGTTTGAATTGTAAGGGTAGATTAGGTGATTGAAGACCAACATCGAAGGCCCTTTTCAAGACCTCAAAGTGACAAGCACTCCAAAGGTATACTTCTTGTGCTTAGTTTTCATTGAAGAGATTTAGAAGCACACACACACTTAGCATATTTGCATATGTGTGCATTCTCTTCACATGTCACATTTCACACTAGCACTTTGTTTGATTATATCTTGTTGTGTGCTTGTTTGTGTCGTGTAATTCGTTTCCCGAATATGTTCGGAAACGTCTGCGCTTGCACGAAAATGTGCTTGGTTTTGCGCGAAGATTGCCTTCGGAGAATGCCCTTGGCTTCTCCTTTGGTTTCACCATCATTGGTGAAATGGCGGTTTTATCGGCGGCCACGACCGCCGAATGAAACCGCCGTTTGATTCCAGAAAGCTCTGGATTGGATCTGCGGTTACGATCGGTGGTCAGACCGCCGAATCGAAACCGCCGAATAGACCTGATGCATTTATTATTCTCGGGTTCTGTTCGGCGGTTTAATCGGCAGCCTGGCCGCCGAATTGAAACCGTCGAATTAGATATTTTAGGTCGGTTTCTTTTTGGGTTTTGATCGGCGGTTTCGATTGACAGCCGAATCTGGTCGCTGAATGATCCCTTGCTTCTCGGGTTTAATTCGGCGGTTACATTCTGCGGCCAAGACCGCAGAATGAAACCGCCGATCGGTGATTTCAAGGGCAAAATTGTCTTTTCACTTGCCCTGTTCTTGATGCTTATAAATATCATACTTTCTCATATCTCTAACTCAGTTCTCTGACTCTAAAAGAACCCTAAACTTGAAAGAGATATTTTTGAGAGAAAATCAAATCAAGAACTCATTTTTATACACTCAAACCATACACATGTGCATCAAAGATCATCTAAGCATTTTCTAACATAGTTAGTTTGCTTAGTTGCATGGGTTTTGGTCATCACACTTCCCTTGGTATGTTCTTCACTTTTATCATTGATATTTAGTGTTTTATTTATCAAGGCATCTCTTTTATTATTTGAATGATCTTAGATTAATATCTTATATTCAAAATAGAGATTGTTTGTGATGACATGATTGAGTGTTGTATTGTGATAGCTATCTAGATTTTTATAATCTATTGTTAGCTAAGCTATTTGACATGTCATTTAGCTATTGACATCTAGGATTGCATTTATTGTTATCTAATCATCCTAGATAAGCATCTAAGGTTACCTAGCTTTATTTGCTCATTGAATATCATCATATATTCACATAGGTTGTAATCTCTTCATTGAGAAGTAAGTCTTGCGTGTAGCTTTCGGGATTAGGTTGCTTAGATCGCAAGCAATTGAAGTCTTGTTGTGATAGACCGGGATTAGGTCGGACACCGGGATTAGGTGGTCACACAAGCAATAGGACTAGGTTCACTCATACCGGGATTAGGTAGGTGTGTGATTATATACCGGGAGTAGGTTGTAATCGTTTAACACATTTAGTGGATTCGAGGTTCGAGTGTGGCGCACTATACAGCCCGTGGTTTTTCCCGTGAGGGTTTCCACGTAAATATCAAGTGTCTTTTATAATTCCGCACCATATTACACTTGTTATTGTATTGACTAGTTTGCGGTATTTTCGTAATATTGACTTAACGCGAAAATTGGGTAATAACGTTAAAATCTATTCACCCCCCCTCTAGATTGATATTAATATATTAGAACACACCTCGAGTTATTTGTTTCAATTGGTATCAAAGCGGGTTCCTAGATATACTTAGGTGATCCTAGCTCATTTTTGGTGTGTTTTGCATTGTGTGTGATTTTTGATTTATTCATACATTTTACATTCATCTCATTTGCATTCATCCAAACACTATGAGTGATATTGGGATGAGCAAAGAGGGAGCGTCGAGCGTGAGGCCACCGTTGCTCACCATCGATAATTACTCCTCATGGAAGGGGAAGATGGAGGTGTACTTATGCCAAATCCATGATAGGGCATGGATGGCGGTTGAAGACGGATATACACCTCTTATGATGACTCCCACGGATGGAGGAGAAGAAGTACTCAAGCCCAAGGCACAATAGACTAATGGAGAGTTTGAGACTTCAAAGTGGAATAGGAAGGCAATGCATGCCATCCTATGTGCCATGGATAAGAACCAGTACAAGTTGGTTCAAATTACTAGGATCGCCAAAGAGGCGTGGGAAATCCTAGAGACGGCTCATGAAGGAACCGAAGTGGTCAAGGATTCAAAACTACAAGTCCTCCAAACTAGTTTCTAGACCATTAGGATGGAAGAGCATGAGCACTTCAATGACTTCAAAGTGAAGTTGATGGACATTGTGAATCAAAGTCATCAACTAGGAGACCCATATTCGGATAGGAGAATCAAGCAGAAGATTATGAGATCTCTCCCCGAAAGGTTCGAATCAAAAGTGATGGCTTTGTGAAAAAGTTCAAGAAGTTTGCCAAGTTCGAGAAGAGTGGTATTGGATCCAATGGTCTAGACTTGAAGAAAAATGGTCCTTTCAACAAGTTTGAGCCTAGGCTTGAGAAGGCCGAAAGGAAAGTGGTCCAATGTTATGAGTGTGGTGGCATAGGACACTTCGCCCCTGAATGTGCGAATCGCATGGACAAGAAAAAAGGAAAAGTGATGGCCGCCTTGTGGAGTTATAGTTGTGATGACTCCTATGAGGGAGATGAGTTGTCAAGTGATGAGGAGCTTGCCATTAACTACACGGCTTTTGGAGTCACATATGCAGAAAATGAAGTTAATGGCAAGGATGACTTGACTAGTGATCCCATAGAAGGATTAGATGAAGAAGTAGCTATAGAAGAGATTGATGTAGCTACTCATTGGGATATGACTCATATGTCATCAAGAGACAAATTTGATGATCTTGATGAAGGAGATGACTTCATTGGTGAGATGGAGGACTTAGGAAATGACTCCATTGGTAAGATGGAGAATATAGGGGATGACTCAATTGTTGAGAACTTGTCATCCCACTCCACACATGGAATTGTGGAGAAAATGGATCTTGAAGACTACTTGAGAAAGGTTGAAAGCCTTGGGATAATGAATGAAAAGGAGATTCAATATTTCAAGGAAGAAAATCTTAAGCTTTCAACACAAGTGGACCACTTGAGTAGAGAAGTGGTGAGATCCATGATTGATGAAGACAAGCTAAGAGATGAGCTAGCTTTGTCTAAGAGGAATGAAGAAGGGTTGAAAAGGGAGCTTGATGATGCTAAAAAGTTAATGGATAAGATGGCCTCTAGCACGGAAAAACTCAACCATATGTTGAGTATTGGAAAAAGCCCCTATGACAAGAGAGGACTTGGCTTTGAAGATGACAAGGAGATTCCCACTCCTAACAAGACTATGAGTGTCAAGAGCCTTGGCAACAAAGAAACTTCATCCGTGCACACTCCTAGGAAGAAGATTGATCTTGGACAATGTTCTCAAAATGCACAAGTGAAGGTAGCCTCAAGAAATCAACCTACAAGATTTCCTCACACTAACTTCCCTCAAGCTCAAATTCATCAAGGGAAGAATCCAATCATGCAAGCTCATTTGGGGAAGTAACCTAGTCTTGGTCAACAACAAAGAAGGAGAGATCCTATCGAACAATCAAGACAACCACAAAGACATGGGAAGGCTCCTATGCATGCTCAAGGACATGGTATGTTTTCTAACTTCAACCCTACATGTCATTATTGTGGTATTGATGGTCATATTAGACCAAATTGCTTTCATTACATTAAATTGTGTAGAGCCAAAAGCATGATTGAGAAAAAGAAGGCTAGAGCTAGAATGAATGTTCATAGGAAAGATGAGAACCACTTACATGATCCTATGACTCCTAGAACTCTAGAACATTTGACCATTAGGATAGAAAATTTGTCACCTAAGTGGACTAAAAATAATGAACCCGCTTGCTACGAGACTAACAAGTCTCATAAAGGTTCAATCAAGTCTAATGGGCTTGGAAGGTCCAAAGGACCTTATGACCTTCATTGTTGAAGGGTGGTTCTTGACCCCATTTGGGGAACTCAAACAAAGAGAGTTTTTGCATGCTTGATGCATGCAAAATATTTTAAAGATCTTATGCTTCTTTGTTGATTGCTTGAGTAAGCTTGGTTGCACATATGTATATATGTTTTCTATTCAATAAGTGTGAACCTTGCTTTGTTTTCAATCCATGTCATATTTATGTTCAAACATGCATTTTTGGACTAGGAAATTTACATAGGAAGTATGATGATTCTTTATAACATGCTAAATGCCATATGAAAAGTATGAAATTCAAATGACATGCTCAAATGTAAAAGCATGAATTGATGATTGCATAATTCTTAAATGCAAAACTTGTGTGAAAAAGCTTATGAGACTCAAATTGATTAAAGGATCTTGTATCCGGTCAAAGGATTTTGCCATCCAATTGTCTCTCTTTCTTTATTTGTTGAACATGGTTACTATCATACGGATTTCATATCCGGAAAAATCAAATAGGGTGCAAAGTCGCTCATACCATGTTTCGCTTATAAAGTTGGATATAGTGTTTATTAAATTGAAAAACAATAAAGTCTCTATATCTTTGCTTCTCTCATGACATTGGTGAAATTGGTTTGAATTCTTATTAGAAACCTTTGTCATTTTCTTTGCCAAATACCATTGTATTTTGGACTTGAATGCTACATGTCTTGTATGCAAAGCATTTTTGATTCACACATTTTAATCAAAATAAATCTCCTTGTTTCTCTTCAATTAATTGATTAGCATAAAATGGCTTATTTGACTATGCAAATATCTTGTATGCGATTACATCTCTTTGCCTTAAGTGACCTTGTTGGGGACTACTCCTTTGCCTATATCATGACAAAAAGGGGGAGTAGAGTGTGGTGAGAGGAGATGCTAAATTGTTGTAGCATTTGTGCATATTGGAGAGAGTACATATTGAGGGGGAGTAACCCATTGAGGGGGAGCATTGCATACTCGTACATTGCATGATGTTGTGTTTAAATGTTTAATATGCAAATGCTTGTTTTACTTCCACTTGATCATCTCACATACACTTGCTTTGGAAGTGTAATCTAATTGTTTTGAAGGTTTGGTAATTCTACAAGAGATTGAAGACTTGAAGTTTTTTATTTTCTTATCTCTTTGTACTTTGTAATGTAGAATATCCTGTAGCTTCATTTATGTTGTGAGGATCAATGTGAGAGGTGGTTTTGTCACGAAATAGCCAAAGGGGGAGATTGTAAGGATTCCCATTATTGATTGGCTTATTTCGTGGACAAACCACAAGTTGGGGTTTGAATTGTAAGGGTAGATTAGGTGATTGAAGACCAACATCGAAGGCCCTTTTCAAGACCTCTAAGTGACAAGCACTCCAAAGGTATACTTCTTGTGCTTAGTTTTCATTGAAGAGATTTAGAAGCACACACACACTTAGCATACTTGCATATGTGTGCATTCTCTTCACATGTCACATTTCACACTAGCACTTTGTTTGATTATATCTTGTTGTGTGCTTGTTTGTGTCGTGTAATTCGTTTCCCGAATATGTTCGGAAACGTCTGCGCTTGCACGAAAATGTGCTTGGTTTTATGCGAAGATCGCCTTCGGAGAATGCCCTTGGCTTCTCCTTTGGTTTCACCATCATTGGTGAAACGGCGGTTTTATCGGCGGCCACGACCGCCGAATGAAACCACCGTTTGATTCCAGAAAGCTCTGGATTGGATCTGCGGTTACGATCGGTGGTCAGGCCGCCGAATCGAAATCCCCGAATAGACCTGATGCATTTATTATTCTCGGGTTCTGTTCGGCGGTTTAATCGGCGACCTGGCCACCGAATTGAAACCGCCGAATTAGATATTTTAGGTCGGTTTCTTTTTGGGTTTTGATCGGCGGTTTCGATTGACTGCCGAATCTGGTCGCCGAATGATCCCCTGCTTCTCGGGTTTAATTCGACGGTTACATTCTGCGGCCAAGACGGCAGAATGAAACCACCGATCGGTGATTTCAAGGGAAAAATTGTCTTTTCACTTGCCCTGTTCTTGATGCCTATAAATATCATACTTTCTCATAACTCTAACTCAGTTCTCTGACTCTAAAAGAACCCTAAACTTGAAAGAGATATTTTTGAAAGAAAATCAAATCAAGAACTCATTTTTATACACTCAAACCATACACATGTGCATCAAAGATCATCTAAGCATTTTCTAGCATAGTTAGTTTGCTTAGTTGCATGGGTTTTGGTCATCACACTTCCCTTGGTATGTTCTTCACTTTTATCATTGATATTTAGTGTTTTATTTATCAAGGCATCTCTTTTATTATTTGAATGATCTTAGATTAATATCTTATATTCAAAATAGAGATTGTTTGTGATGACATGATTGAGTGTTGTATTGTGATAGCTATCTAGGTTTTTATAATCTATTGTTAGCTAAGCTATTTGACATGTCATTTAGCTATTGACATCTAGGATTGCATTTATTGTTATCTAATCATCCTAGATAAGCATCTAAGGTTACCTAGCTTTATTTGCTCATTGAATATCATCATATATTCACATAGGTTGTAATCTCTTCATTGAGAAGTAAGTCTTGCGTGTAGCTTTCGGGATTAGGTTGTTTAGATCACAAGCAATTGAAGTCTTGTTATGATAGACCGGGATTAGGTCGGACACCGGGATTAGGTGGTCACACAAGCAATAGGACTAGGTTCACTCATACCGGGATTAGGTAGGTGTGTGATTATATACCGGAAGGAGGTTGTAATCGTTTAACACATTTAGTGGATTCGAGGTTCGAGTGTGGCGCACTATACAGCCCGTGGTTTTTCCCGTGAGGGTTTCCACGTAAATATCAAGTGTCTTTTATAATTCCGCACCATATTACACTTGTTATTGTATTGACTAGTTTGCGGTATTTTCGTAATATTGACTTAACGCGAAAATTGGGTAATAACGTTAAAATCTATTCACCCCTCTAGATTGATATTAATATATTAGAACACACCTCGAGTTATTTGTTTCAGTTTTTCAGGATATAATCAGATTGCCATTGCTCCAGAGGATCAAGAGAAGACAACATTCACTTGTACTTTCGGTACCTTTGCCTACAGAAGAATGCCGTTTGGATTGTGCAATGCCCCTGCCACTTTCCAAAGATGCATGATTTCGATTTTTTCCGACATGCTAGAGAAGTATATCGAGGTATTTATGGATGATTTTTCTGTTTTTGGTAATTCTTTTGACCACTGCCTTGGTAATTTAACTAGTGTTTTAAAAGATGCACTGAGACTAATTTAACTCTTAGTTGGGAGAAAAGTCACTTCATGGTGAAATCTGGAATAATGCTAGGACATGTGATATCTGATAAAGGAATAGAGGTAGATAGAGCTAAGATTGAAGTAATTGCTAAACTTCCACCTCCTACTTCGGTAAAGGGTGTGAGGAGTTTTAACCGCCAAAATTGGCGAGGGACCAAAGAAGAATTTTCCACCTCGACATAAGAAGGATATAGGAGTGCGAACACAATCCGGATACCTCGACAGAGTGGATCCCGATTGGCCCAAATATGTACCTCCTTCAGCGGGGTCCACCCCGCCAACATCTTAGCTCAACAAAGTGGCCGAAAGCCGAGATACTCGCCAAAACTCACATCGAGACCAAATCCGGTCATGACCGGGCTTCCTAGGGACCCCGCGTCATCCCAACACTACTTCCTATGGACCCCGCAGCACCCCGACACAGAGGTCTGCTGATCATCCTGTAACAAAGTCAGCTATATATCCGCCTACTACCGCCAGAAGGACGCTTACTAGACAAAGACAGCCCGCTAAGTAAAAGCACGCTAGGAAGCAGGATTTTAACTCCAAATACTCAAAACTCCACAAAGATCCAGTAAAAACGTCGCCGTACAAAGGGGTTATACCCCCTCCCGCCAAAGGATCCTATTTTTGAACAGGTCAACACAATAAGAGTCCAATTAGGAAGGGAAGAGATTGATTCCTCCTAGAATGGAAAGACTGAATTCTGCACGTAAAAACTCCGAGATTACCTCCAAAAAAGAAGGATCATGCAGCTGCCCAAACCCTAACCCGAGATTGTAGGAGTGCATGGCAAGCAAGCAGGACCTATATATACAACAGTTTATTCATCAAAAAATAAGAGAACCCTACACACTACTTATCGACAGGCACAGTTCCTTCACCATCACCATCTACCATCTCCGTGGTTACGATCCATATACCATTGTAATCTAAATCAGAAATAGTTCATGTATTGTAATGAAAAGAGACAATCAAATAAAACCTATTGTTGCTTAGTTTCATATACACTATATAACTCTTGCGTTGGTAGGGATTTAGTCGGTATCGAACTACGTGATACCCCTCCGACCAGGGTCAATCTTTATCTTGGTCCCCTTTAAAGTTGTTATTTGGAATTCAACCCCAATAACGATTTTCAGGTAACACTTTTGGCGACGTCTGTAGGAAACCTTATCCCAACCATCATTCAAAACGGTCTTTTTCCATCTAAAGATATCCAGAATGAGACTCCGATCCTCACAGGGTCACCCGGAGCCATCAGGACTCCAGTCCCTTGCTTCCACTGAAAGAGCCCAGAGGCGGGGTAAGGGCACTAGGAACGAGATTCCTCCGCCAGTGCCCCCACCAGCTGTAGGCCTTGTCCCACAAGACCCCGCTAGGCAGGAAGTCAATCGAGATGTCTTAGAACAGCACGCCGCGGCCTACGTAGAAGCAATCCGGCTCCGGATTATAGCCCAAGGGATTCCCTTTGAAGCAACTGGGATCCCAGGGAATGCTGGCCCAAGTGTCAGGGCACCTGTTTTCGACCGATTGGGCCCACCCCTCTTAGTCCGACAGGCAGAGCTCAGACCCGGGCTAGTGAAGTCCGCAATTGAGGTTCCTCCAAGGAAGGTTCAGTCTCCACCAAAGGCAAAGGAGAGGGATACGCATCCTGATTCAGAAGGAAGCGCCAAATCCCGAAAGAGCACCAGAGAAAAGCGTCAAAGGGCTAAGCGAAAGGAGGAAATCCTGGATTCGGATTCATCAGATGAGGAAGTTTCAGTAGCCCGATCTGGAACCAAAAAGTCTCAACGCCTGGAGGATCCGATGACAAGGATGGCAAAGGAGTTGGAGCAGCTGAAGAAGGGAAAACATCAAGGGAGCCAGAAAAACCCCCTGGGTGAGATGAACGCACCATTTTCCAAAAGGGTGAGAGAAGCAGGATTGCCCCCCAAATTCAGGATGCCTTCAGAGAAGTACTTAGGAACCGAGGATCCCATCAGCCACCTAGAAAGCTTCGTCCACCAGATGGAAGTTCAGAGTGCAACCAGGATTGCCATGTGCAGAATGTTCCCCTCAACCCTGACAGACTGTGCCAAGACATGGTTCAGAAAATTACCACCAGGTAGTGTAGATTCTTTCTCCAAACTTACCAAAGCTTTCTGTGCACAGTTTCAGGGAATCAAATCCCGCCCCAAGGATCCTATCCTGCTGCAGTATGTAGTTCAAGAGCGGGGTGAGACTCTGAGATCTTATGTGGAGAAATTCCACAAAGAGGTCGTCCAGATGGGTGTGTTCAACGAGAAGGAAACTTTAGCCAATTTCCGGAGGAACTTGTGGGCTGGCAGGCTATTCCGGTCTTTTGCCAAGCATCCTCCTGAGACGTATCAGGAAGCCTACAATCGGGCTCTGGAACAGGTGGACATCGAGGAACAACTTTGGATCAAAATTGAACACGATGAAGCCCGATTAGCACCGCGCCCAAAGAAGGAGGCTCCGAAGCCTGCGCCAACTAGGAAGTTTCAGAATCCACCTCCAAATCGGTCTACTTACAGGCAGCCTCCAATTCCTTCGTACCAGGATAGATACCCAGTTAGGAGATCCCCTCCCAGAGAACTTCCCTTGAAGGAGGTATCCAGAATAGCAAGAGAGGAAGAAAGGTATAACCACTACACCCCCCTAAATGCTTCACGGGAAACTATCTATCTCGCTATTCGGGATAAAGGCCTACTCAGAAAGCCAGTCCCTATGAAGATCCCTGTGGACAGGAGGAATCAATATAAGTATTGCGACTTCCATGAAGATGTGGGACACAACACCTCAGAATGCTACAGTCTCCACAATCAGATAGAAGCACTGGTAAGGGAAGGACTTCTGACTGAATTCTTACAATAGGTACGAGACAGCATCAAAGAAGGAAAGCAGGTTCAGAGTGGGATGCAGGAAGCAGCAGAAAGAAGAAGAGAAGGAAAGAAGGATCTAATGCAGCAGATCCAAGTGATCCACACCATCAGTGGAGGCCCCACCCTAGCAGGAACCTCCAACAATTCAAGAAAGAATCACGCAAGGAAGATTCCCAGACTCAACGCTGAACATGAGCTGTTAAAAATCAATGGAGGACCCCGAGACCTATCCAGTTCCACCAAAATCATCTTTACGGAGGAGGATGTATACAATACGGTACAGCCGCATGATGATCCCATGGTCATAACAGTACAGATCGCCAACTGCTTAGTGCACCGTGTGTTGATCGATACGGGAAGCAGCGTGGATAATTTGTTCAAAGGGGCTCATGAGCAGCTCAACCTGAAGAATTCTTGCTTCAACAGCTGTACCTCTCTATTATACGGATTCACAGGGGACTCTGTAATGTCGATGGGAACAAAGATATTGCCAGTGATAGTCGGAGAGGCTCCTCTTCAGCAGAACATAATGACGGAGTTTATTGTAGTGGACACCCCATCGGCATACAATGCAATCTTGGGAAGGCCTTTCCTATCCGGGATCAGAGGAGTGCTGTCTATTTACCACAACGTGTTGAAGTTTCCAGTAGGATCGGGAGTAGGAGAGGTAAGAGGAGACCAGCAGGCAGCCCGCAACTGCTATGCCGTGTCAACCAACCCCGTTGCATTGGCTAAGCAATGCGCATCGGTGGCCAGCTACCCAGGTCTGAGAGCGACAGAGTGGGATAATTATGTCTTAGAGGAGGGAGAGGTACCAGACATAGTCGTGGAAGAATCAGAAGAGGAAGAGCGTGGTTGGAGCAGTGGATGTCCGTCAGAGCAGCTAGAGGAGGTCCAGATCCGGTGTGAAGATCCAACAAAGATAGTAAAAGTGGGAGAAGGTCTGGACCCGGAAGTGAAGAAGGATTTGATAGAACTTCTCAGGGAGTACAGTGATATCTTTGCTTGGAGCCATGAGGATATGCCTGGCATTCCTTTTAGCCCAGCGACCCATAGGTTGGCAGTGGATGCAACCTTCAAACCGATAAAACAAAAAAGAAGGCACTTCAATGCTGAACGCAATACCGCGGTCCAAGAAGAGGTAGACAAACTCCTGAAGGCCGGGTTCATCAGGGAATCCAGGTACCCCGACTGGATCGCCAATGTGGTTATGGTAACTAAGTCTAACGGGAAGTGGCGAATGTGCGTGTATTACACCGATCTCAATCGGGCCTGCCCCAAAGATAGCTTCCCCCTGCCTAAAATAGACCACTGCAGGAAACAAGCTCCTGAGCTTTAGGATGCTTTCTCAGGGTACAATCAGATCATGATGCATCCCTCAGACCAAGACAAAACTAGCTTCATCACAGGGCAAGGCCTCTACTGTTATAAGGTAATGCCATTCGGACTTAAAAATGCAGGTGCCACCTATCAGCGCATGGTGAACAAACTATTCAAGGAACAGATAGGGAAGTCCATGGAGGTATACATAGACGACATGATCACTAAATCTCCAGAAGCAAGACAGCATACATGGGACTTACGCCAGACCTTCCAGATAATAAGGCAGAACCAGATGAGGCTGAACCCCGCTAAGTGTGCATTCGGGGTGGCAGCAGGCAAATTCTTGGGATTCATGGTGCATGAAAGGGGAATTGAAGCAAATCCTGAGAATATCAAAGCCATTTTAGATCTCGAGTCTCCTACAAACCTCAAGCAGGCACAAGGATTAACCGGGCGGATAGCGGCCCTGAACCGGTTCATATCCCGCTCCACAGATAAATGTCTCCATTTTTTCAAAGTCATCAAGCAGGGGAAAAAGATGAAGTGGGACGAGCAGAGCGAGCAGGCTTTTCCAGCTCTAAAGGGTTACCTGTCAAGCCCACCGCTGTTGGTAAAGCCGATCCCGGGTGAAGAGCTCTTACTCTACCTAGCGGTCTCTGAAGCAGCTACTAGTGGAGCCTTAGTGAAGGAATGCAGTGATGGAGTGCAGAGGCCGATCTATTACGTAAGCCGGGCTTTTACAAAGTCCGAGAAGAATTATACCTTACTAGAGAAGCTCGCCTACTCTTTGGTGACCACATCCAGAAAGCTCCGGCCCTATTTTCAAGCTCACACCATCGCGGTGGTCACAGATCAGCCTTTGAGACAATTCCTCCAGAGGCCAGATGTGTCAGGCAGATTGCTCCTGTGGGCCCTAGAACTCACACAATTTGACATCAAATACAGAGCGAGAACTACGATTAAAGCTCAAGCCCTGGCGGATTTCATAGTGGAATTTAGCCCAATCCTGGACCCAGGCGGGTTAGTAGACCCCGATCCGAGTCAAACCCCTCTGGAATGGCCTGAAGACAGTAAGATATGGATACTTTACACGGATGAAGCTTCGAACCAGGCAGGATGCGGAGCTGGGATCGTCCTGATCGACCCTGCCAGAGTCGAGGTAAGTCACTGTTTCAGGTTTGAATTCAGAGCCACCAACAACGAAGCAGAATATGAAGCTCTGCTAGCAGGGATGAGAGTAGCTGGAGCTCTAGGGGCTGAGTACATTCAGATTAAAAGTGATTCTCAATTAGTGGTCAATCAGGTGACAGGGTTGTACCAAGCAAAAGGTGATAACATGGTGGCCTATCTAGCTAAAGTCCAGGAGGCGATGAAGAAATTCAAGGGTGCAAGAATAGAGCAAGTGCCCAGGGAGAAAAATCACCGCGCTGATGTTCTAGCTAAGATTGCAACTGGAGAGGGACATGCGTTACCAAAAGGGGTACCCCTCCAATTGATTCCTTCATCCAGCATAGCTAAAGAGGTAGAGGTCCTTCCTGTGAACCGCCTCCCGTGTTGGATGGATCCAATAGCAGACTATCTCCAAAGTGGCATTCTCCCTGTAGACCAGGATCAAGCCCACCGGCTCAAGAGGACAGCGACCCGATACTGTTTGGTAGAAGGATACCTATACCGCAAGGGGAAATCCCTTCCTCTACTCAGGTGTCTCCATCCCGATGACGCGCGCTGGGCGCTCAACGAGGTCCACTCGGGGGATTGTGGTAATCACGTGTCAAGAGAAACTTTGGCTTACCAAGTAATCAGGATGGGTTACTACTGGCCAACTATACACCAGGATGCAAAACAGTTCGCACAATCCTGCGAGGCTTGTCAGAAAACAGCAAACCTCCATCATCTCCCACCAGAGAGGCTCTCCTCAATCAGTACTCCCTACCCCTTCGCCATCTAGGGGCTAGATTTGATCGGGCCACTCCCCACTGCACCTGGCCAAGCCAAGCATGCAGTAGTGGCAATAGATTACTTTACTCGGTGGGTAGAAGCTAAGGCTCTTACTCGGATAACTGAAGAAAAGACTACCAACTTTGTCAAGGAGCGCATTGTCTGCCAATTTGGCACCCCGATGGCCATCATAACTGATTTGGGAAAGCAGTTCGACAATGCCAACTTCAGGGAATTCTGTGAAGACCGGAAGATCAATCTCCGTTTTGCTTCGGTGGCTCATCCTCAAACCAATGGGCTGGTTGAAGCTACTAACAAGACCATTAAGAAGCTCCTGAAGAAAAAGCTCCAACAGAAGAAAGGATTATGGGTGGCAGAATTACCTCATGTACTATGGGCCTACAAGACAACTAGGCGGACAGCCACGGGGGAGACCCCCTATTCCCTAGTATTCGGGGCGGAAGCAGTCTTGCCCATCGAGCATAAACTCATATCTTTCCGGGTCCAAAATTACGAATCGGAAGATAACGAGGCTAAGTTGAGAGCTAGCCTAGACCTGCTGGAGGAAAAGCAAAGCCGGGTGGCGGAGAAGGTGGCAATATACCAGAGCAAGATAGCCCGACACTTCAACAAGAAGGTGAGGGTCCGAAGCTTCAAAGAAGGAGACTTGGTTCTCAGAAAGGTGACCTAGAACACACGAAGAAGGTCCGACGGAGTACTAGCCCCAAACTGGGAAGGGCCGTATCTGGTTAAGGCATCACTCCGGGGTGGTGCTTACAAACTGGTAGACATGGAAGGGTACCTAGTAGACCACACATGGAATGCTGATCATCTCCGAAAATTCTACCCTTAGAAATCTTGTTCGTATCAAGGGGAATCTAACACCCCGATTTCATGTTTGTACCATTGAGGAAAATCAATAAAAGCAGTTCTTTCTCCAATATGACCCTCTTATGTCCACTGCTTGATGTCTCCTACTAGACTCTCCAGCATCTCTTACTAAGTGTACTTAATTCTCCATTACTAAAGCGCCTCAAGACCAGGAAATAGCCTAAAGGCGCTCCTGCTGCCTTGGACGGGGAATACCCTCCTCCAAGAAGCCTGGTGCTAAAGTGGCCTTAGTCACCTACCAGAACAGATTACAGTAAGAATCGGGCTACCTCAGGGTACCTGGTTTCTTACTTCACCTTAAGACCAGGAAATAGCCTAAAGGCGCTCCTGCTACCTTGGTCGGGGAATACCCTCCTCCAAGAAGCCCGGTGCTAAAGTGGCCTTAGTTGTCTACCAGGACAGATCACAGTAAGAATCGGGCTGCCTTAGGGTACCCGGTTTCTTACTTCGCCTCAAGACCAGGAAATAGCCTAAAGGCGCTCCTGCTGCCTTGGTCGGGGAATACCCTCCTCCAAGAAGCCTGGTGCTAAAGTGGCCTTAGTTGCCTACCAGGACAGAACGACAATGACATCGGGAAGCTTCGCCCTTTATTTTCCCACTTATTACCCGGACAGAGGACTAACAGTCAGAAAGAGACTTAAAAGTTATCTTCAGCAAGTCAAATTGTTCGCAAGTGGCAGTGACGGGATATAATCACCACATGTTTTGTCTTTGCTACCCATCGGGGTCCAGTTAGTCATCAGAAATCCAATTATCAAACAAAATTACATGCTATGGAAAGCTTTTAAGTGCAAAAGCAAGAAGAACACAAGTACGAAGCAAGTAATGAAAACAAATTATATTGATAAAACGGGGTGCCTAAGTCCCGATTCAGGCAACAAAAATTTTTATCGAAGGAAGGCCAAGCTAATCTTCTTTGTTTTCTTCTTGATGTTCCCCCTGGCCAACGGCTCCTTCGCCCAAGGGCTCAGCTGTGGCATCAGTCTGATTGGTTCCTCCACAGCAGAAGACCCAGTCGGAGTCCCTTCAACCCGAGGAACCGCGGGACCGGCTGCGCCCTCATCTGCCTCCACCATGATTTCTCCAGTAGCGGACTTGGGATCCACCATCTATTCTTCAATGGCAGGAGGATCTAGAATTGTTCCCACAGTACCATCAGGTTGGTCTTTAACAGCTACCTCAGTTCCTTGATCCGGATATGCTACCTCCTGTGCAAGGGCCTCAGTCTCTTGATCCCCTCCTGCTAACTGGGCCGCCTTTGCCATGATTTGCTCCCGGTCCCAGTTCAAGGTTGCCGCGAGGTCGAAAGGAGGAGGCAAGGCTGTAGCTACCTCGTAACAGGCTGTGAAATAACCATCATCGAAGGAGGGCCCCTGTTGAGCCTCTAAATCTGCTAAGGCATCCCGCAGAAGCTGGTTTTCGTCTGACAACAGCTTCCTCTCGACTTTTATGCGCCCCCTCTCCTCTCTGCAGCGCAAGGACTTGATGGTTTCTATGTCTAGGCAACGCTCAAGGCGCCTGATAATCACCAAGCCCTTCTGTCGTGCCTCTTCAGATGCTCTGGCCTCCTGAAGTAGAGGGGCCACGCTTTGTTGGGTCTGGACCAGCTCCTGCTGAATATCCTCCAGCTTTGCTTGGAGGCCGATATAAGCTTCTTTCAATGTCAGCAGTTGCCTCTCCATGGCCAAGGCAAACTTGAAGACCTGTAAGAAGAAAGAGAGTCAGTGCTTGGCAGGAGAAGGAAATAAGTAGCGGGAAAGAAGTAGAAGTTTACCTCAGCCAGAACCGAAACCCCCTTGGTGACCAAAATGTCTGTAGGAAGCTTGGCCATATCTATCAGACCTCCACCGGGGCAGGTGGTCGCGAATCTAGACACCACCTCGTCAAAGGTGGCATCCCTCGACCCCGATCCGGAGGCCACATCAGCAGCAAGAACATGAGTGTGGACAGCTGTTTCCTCTACTAAGGTTCTCACAGGATCCACGGGAAGAGCTACGGTAGGAGGAGAAGTAGGGGAACTTTTTGTGGTGGAGGCGGTTTTCTTCTGGGTTGGTCTTTTAGAACTTCGGGCCTTAGCCGCCCTAGCCAGCAATGCCGGGATCCTCGAACGGGATGGAGGAGTAGAAGGATGGCGAGCTGGAGCCTTGGCCTTAGACCCCGTCGGAGCAGGAGTAGGTGTCTGTGAAGGAGCAGGAGGAAGGGTGAGGTTGGATCCTACTCGGATGGACCCCGACCTAGTCCTGGTAGCCGGGGTAGGAGAAGGAACATGGGAGGAACGGGATAGCAGAGTCGTATCCTTTGCCCCCGAAGAAGGAAGAGACCCCGCAACCATCGGGGAAGCCGATACTGCAAGAAGAGAGGATGTTCAGTGAGAGTCAAAAGAAGGAATATATAAATATATATAAAAAAAATAGACATTCAAGAAACCATCAACTCACCGAAAGAGGCGGGGGAGATCCTCAGGTACCGTTCTAAGCTGGTTCCCTCAAAGGGATCTAGAGAGGGATATTGTAGGTTGGTGTATCCTCTCTTGAGGATCCTTGTTAAAATCTCTCGGGACCCAGGAGCCAATGTCCTTTTCGCCCACTTATCCCTCACGGTAAATTGAGTAGGGACGGGGTACTCATACCCCCCAACAAAAGCAGTGCACCCCCAATCGCCCTCGACCACCAGCCATTCCTCCTTCCAGGGCGCCGCATATTTCACTTTCGCCCCTGGGATGATAAACTTCAAATCATTTGAGGCCCTCAGGTAGAACTGACCCCGAGGCACCATGCTCGTAATATTGAAAAGGAAGTGGAGCTCGTCCAACCCCGGCTCCCACTCAATGTGATCTTTTTCGCACTGCTCCCTCAAGAGCACCAAGAACCCCGTCAGGTGCTTCCAGAAGCCCGGCGAGAGTTGGAGAGGGGCCAATTCGAGCGCGACGATAGCTCGGCGGAGAGTCGGGTGCAGTGGAAGCCGAACTCCGCACTCAAAAGCGGCTTTGTGGATCAGCAGGCAGTCTGGAGGCGGGGTGTACACGTCATAACCCCTGTGGGGAAGGGAGAGAGTGATGTACTCTTCCCGAAGTTGGTTGAGCGTATCCACTGTACAAACAGAGTCGGGTATAATCCGACCATCGTGAAAGGCGGCGAAGGAGCCCGTTTGGACCCCGACCAGTGCGACGTCAGGTCCGCCACTTTCCTCATTGTCGCCAGACTGAGAGGCGCCCGCCTCATCGCCAACTAGGACTGGATCTTCAGGTTGATTGTGAAAACCCAACCCAATTCGGGGGTTTCGGGTAAAGCGGCGTCGCTGAACCCGAGGGGTTTCCTCAGCAACGGCGTCCCCCTCTCTACCCCGTTTCTTCCCCTCCGACGTCAGGGAATCTGTCACCGCGTCAACCGCCTCTGTATTAAAAAGGGCGTCAATGCTGTCGGACTGGGGAGAGGAAGCGGGATCAGGATGGATGGGTTTCCCTGTTGTAGAGGGGTTTTGATCGTTGAGTTTTTCTTGAGAAGTAGGAAGTTGGGAAGAAGAGGCCATTATAGGAGAAGAAAAAATTCGAGAAGATTGGAAAGTAAGAAAGAAAGGGAGTCAGGAAGGGTTTTGTTCTCGTTTGATTTTGAAAAATCTGAAAGCTTGAAAGTGAGAAGCGCCAGTAAAGCCGGTCTATTTATAGATGAGGAATGACGGTTACTTACTCGAAAACCGGAATCAGTGACCGGAAGGATGGGTTGAGGCATTTTCCGTACTAAATCGTGCCAAAACGGCTCTTTTTGAAAAGCGAGGCGTCCAATCAGTGATCGACACGCAGTCGATTATAACGGACAAAATAAGGATTTCCTCCTCCAAAGTGGAAACCTAGTCAGACAAGGAAGTAAGCGGATAAGGTAGAAAATCCTTCAAGCAAACAGAAAGATCCTGACTCCGACCCCGACCCCGACCCCGACAAGGTATCAGTGTCCAAGTCAGGGGGGACTTCTGTTAACCGCCAAAATTGGCGAGGGACCAAAGAAGAATTTTCCACCTCGACATAAGAAGGATATAGGAGTGCGAACACAATCCGAATACCTCGACAGAGTGGATCCCGATTGGCCCAAATATGTATCTCCTTCAGCGGGGTCCACCTCGCCAACATCTTAGCTCAACAAAGTGGCCGAAAGCTGAGATACTTGCCAGAACTCACAATGAGACCAAATCCGGTCATGACCGGGCTTCCTAGGGACCCCGCGTCATCCCAACACTACTTTCTATGGACCCCGCAACACCCCGACACAGAGGTCTGCTGATCATCCTGTAACAAAGTCAGCTATATATCCCTCTACTACCGCCAGAAGGATGCTTACTAGACAAAGACAGCCCGCTAAGTAAAAGCACGCTAGGAAGCAGGATTTTAACTCCAAATACTCAAAACTCCACAAAGATCCAGTAAAAACGTCACCGTACAAAGGGGTTATACCCCCTCTCGCCCAAAGGATCCTATTTTTGAACAGGTCAACACAATAAGAGTCCAATTAGGAAGGGAAGAGATTGATTCCTCCAAGAATGGAAAGACTGAATTCTGCACGTAAAAACTCCGAGATTACCTCCAAAAAAGAAGGATCCTGCAGCTGCCCAAACCCTAACCCGAGATTGTAGGAGTGCATGGCAAGCAAGAAGGACCTATATATACAACAGTTTATTCATCAAAAAAGAAGAGAACCCTACACACTACTTATCGACAGGCACAGTTCCTTCACCATCACCATCACCATCTACCATCTCCGTGGTTACGATCCATATACCATTGTAATCTAAATCAGAAATAGTTCATGTATTGTAATGAAAAGAGACAATCAAATAAAACCTATTTTTGCTTAGTTTCATATACACTATATAACTCTTGTGTTGGTAGGGATTTAGTCGGTATCGAACTACGTGATACCCCTCCGACCAAGGTCAATCTTGATCTTGGTCTCCTTTAAAGTTGTTATTTGGAATTCAACCCCAATAACGATTTTCAGGTAACAAGGAGTTTTCTTAGTCATGCAAGTTTTTACGGGCATTTTATAAAAGATTTTTCAAAAATTAGTCGCCCCCTGTGTAATCTGTTGGTTAAAGAATCTATATTTGATTTTAATGATGAATGTATGCTTGCATTTACAACTCTGAAAGATAAACTGACATCTACTCCTGTAATCATGCCTCCTGATTGGTCTATTCCATTTGAATTAATGTGTGATGCGTCAGACTATGCTGTAGGAGCTGTTTTAGGGCAGCGAGTAGATAATTTGCCACATATTATTTACTACACTAGTCGCACTTTGAATGATGCACAATTGAACTATTCCACTACAGAAAAAGAATTACTTGCTGTTGTTAGTGCCCTGGAAAAATTTCGTTAATATTTGATTTGGTCTAAAGTAATTGTTTATTCTGATCATGCTGCTTTGAAATATTTACTAACAAAGAAGGAAGCGAAGCCGAGATTACTCCGGTGGATCCTTTTATTGCAAGAATTTGATTTGGAGATCAGGGATAAGAAGGGCAGTGAGAATGTGGTAGCTGACCACCTTTCTCGATTAGTGGAAGAAGAAACTGGAGAAGGAAGTACCAAGCTCGTACCAATAAACGAGAACTTTCCAGATGAACAGCTGATGAATGTGAGAGCCAAGGATCCATGGTACGCAGATATAGTGAACTATCTTGCAAATGGCATCGTACCAGCTGATCTGAACTCGCAAGCAAAACGAAGATTCATCTCCCTCACCAGGCAATACTTTTGGGATGAGCCATACCTGTTCAAATATGGTGCTGATCAGATCATTTGGTGATGTGTCCCTGAAGAGGAGCAGCAGGATGTGCTGAAATTCTGCCACGACCTTAGCTGTGGAGGGCACTTTAGTGCCAAGCATACTGCTCTGAAAGTTCTCCAATCAGGTTTCTTATGGACCTCTTTATTTAAAGATGCTTATACTTTTTGTATTTCTTGTGACAGGTGCCAGAGAACGGGGAACATTGGTAAAAGAGATGAGATGCCCCTTTCAAGTCAGTTGGTGATAGAAATATTTGACCTGTGGGGAATTGACTTTATGGGTCCCTTTCCATCCTCACACGGGTTCACTTTCATCTTGGTAGCTGTGGACTATGTTTCGAAGTGGATTGAAGCACTTGCAACCAAGACAAATGATAGCAAAGTGGTGGTAAAATTCGTGAAAGAGCACATTTTTACCAGATTTGGGACACCGCGTGCTATCATAAGTGATGGTGGGAGCCATTTTTGTAACAAGGTTTTTGCCTCTCTAATGAAGAAGTATGGTGTCAAACACAAAGTGGCAACCCCATATCACCCTCAGACTTCAGGACAAGTGGAGGTGAACAATAGGCAGATTAAGCAGATATTGGAGGAGACAGTGCAACCAAATCGAAAGGATTGGTCAACTAAGCTTAATGATGCATTGTGGGCGTACAGAACTGCTTACAAAACCCCAATTGGTATGAGCCCTTATAGGATAATATATGGAAAAGCTTGTCATCTATCTGTGGAGTTAGAACACAATGCCTATTGGGCACTGAAGAAGTTGAATTTCGACTTAGATAAGGCAGGAGAGGAAAGAAAATTGCAAATGAGTGAGCTTGAGGAGCTTCGGGACAATGCTTATGAGAATGCTAAAATATACAAAGAAAGGACGAAGAAATTGCATGACAGCAGAATCAGTCGGAAGGAATTCCAACTGGGGATGCTTGTCCTTGTGTATCAGTCAAGGTTAAGGTTGTTTCCAGGGAAGCTGAAATCACGTTGGATAGGTCCGTTTAGGGTTACTCAGGTTTTTCCGCATGGAGCTATCGAAATTGAAGGTCTTGATAGTCCGAAGAGATTTAAGGTTAATGGACATTGACTCAAGCCATACCTGTGTGCATCAGAGCTAAGGAATTTTGAGTTTTCCTGCCTCAATGAGCCGTAAGGCTCTCGTGCGTCTTGCCCAGACGTTAAATAAAGTGCTCAGTGGGAGGCAACCCACCTTGGTAACATTTTCTTATCTTATATTTTTGTCTATTTTTGAGTCTGTAGTTAGTGTGTCTCGAACATTCTTAAACCGTTTGAATATGATTATTGAATATAGAGCTTTGAGGAAGATATTATTCAATTCAGGTTTGGGGGTGTTTAATTATTTAATTTTTTTTTTTAGGAGAGAGCTGGTATGTTTTATGTGTGTATTACTTTTGGCCAGGCGTCAGGTATGAAGAATGTATTTTTCGCGAGAGAGGACCGCCCTCTGGGCATTGCCTCGGCAGTGGTAATTTTGAAAAATCGACTCTCTGGAGTTGCCCGCCACTTAGTCCCGCTAGATGTACATGTTCCTGGCCAGCTGAAATTCCTGCAGAATGTCTCTGGACTTCACCGCAAGGTAGGATCACCCCCTAGGCACCTGCCTGGGCAGCGGTCACTCTAAAGGGCCTCTTTGGAGTTTAGCGCAAGGTAGGACTACCCCCTAGGCACCCTGCCTGGGCAGCGGTCCAACACATAAATGAAACGGTGCGTTTTGCACCAAAGGTACGCATGCAAGGTATTACCGCGGGGTAGGACCGCCCCCCAGGCAAGTGCCTACCCAGCGGTAAATAAAAAAAACCTGATTCTCTTCTATTTAAAGGATTCGTACGCAGCCCCTTCTTCTTCTCTAGGCTGCGCACGTTCTCCTTCTCTCTCTCTTCCCTCTCTTCTCTCCATTGTTGCCATTCTCTCTCTCAAGGAACCAGGTATGTTTATTCTCTCTCTCTTCTCGATTTTCGTCGACAGTTCAATGGTTTTAGCATGAGGAATCTCTGTTTATGTGATTTTTGATGGATTTTGGTTTGTTTTGTGTGAAAATTTCCAAACCCCTTGTTTAGAATCATAGTGTTTCTTGTAATATTGTTTAACTTGTTGGATTTGAAACATGAATGGTTGGTTTTAACTTGTTTTAGATGGGATTTGAGACTGGAAGCATGTGTGATTAGAGTATTCTTTGAAACCATGATTTTGATATTTATATTGTTAGAGTGATGGTGTTATTGTTTGACTGTCCAGTTTGGATTTAAATATGTTTGATACCTTTATAGTAATGAGTTTATTGGCAATGTGTGTATGTGGACACTAATTTTGAAACGAATTGCTACCGATTTTTGTTAAGAAAAATTGTGGAGTCATTTTGGTTATGTATTTTGACAGATGGCGAAAACTCATGTTGGCAATCTCCCTTGGATTAGTACTGCTGATAAAGGGAAGCGCCAGGCCACTCCGAGGCTGGCGCAACACAAGGAATTCCGGGATAGGATGAACAGGTTCCAAGCACGCCCTGGATTATTGAGAGGGGAATTGATGTATCTAGTTTGGAGTAGACACCCATTCCAGCCGCCGTTGCTGCCCGTCAATGGGAGAGGTATGTTGCTAGGCCAGCACGGCCTAATAGGAGTCTTGTGATCGAATTTTATACCAGTGCTATAGCAGGGAGACTCCAGGATGGGGGTGTTGTTATGGTTCAAGAGGTTGAAGTCCTGATCAATCCTGAGGTGATCAATCAGTTCTTTAAGGTTCCTGATGTTGCCATCAGAGGCGGTGGAGGGGTGGAGTACCTAGAGACTCTTGACCCGTTTCGAGGAAGATTAGCTGCAGTCCTTAGGATGGATGGGTGTGACCAGTGGGATGGGTTGCTAAAGTTGTACCAGCGTGACACGTATGTGGACATAGCCTTTTGGAACATTTTTCTGACATGTTCTCTGCTACCTTCTTAACACCGCACTGGGATTTTCTATGACCAGGCTCGCGTAATGCACCAGTTGAGGACATGTGGCCCTATCAACATTGGGAGGGTGATTTTTAGTGCTATTTGTGAAGCTTATGGCAATGATGAATTATCCATGGTATTTCCATGTTTGATCACGGCTTTCTGCAGTCAGGCAGGTATTGATGTGATTGTAGGTTTGGAGCGCAATGACCCATCCATGCTCACCAAGACTAGATGGAACTAGCAGTTGGCTCTTCGGGGATTGCCTCCTATTGAAGATTATGTGGGCCGCAGGTGTCATAGAGAGGAGCGCACAGTAGCAGCAGCAGCCGCCGCGATGGCATAGGAACAACCCGAGGAGGATCCAGCTGCGGTACAGCCCGAGGAGGATCCAGTTGTGGCACAGCCCGAAGGTGATCAGTTTCGCACACTTTTGCAGGCTATGAAGGCTCACATGGATTTACGCATCAGAAAGATGAAGGTTCGTATGGAGGAGCGTTTTGACGATGTCGAGACTTGAATAGATGATTTGCGCATTATGATGACTAGTCGGTTTTCTGTGGCTAGTGGGAGTGAAGCTCCATCTCAACCTCCTATTCCTGATCAGGATCCTTATGCAGCTAGCGGATCGGGATTTGAGCAGCAGTTCGATGACTAGAGGACCCCGATCATGCAGTTTGATGATGATGAGCAACAGGATGACCAGTTAGACTCCGATCAGCACACCGAGATCTTACCTTCAGATGAGGATGGCGGAGATTGACAGGATATGATTTCTTTTGAACTTTTTCGTTATTTTTCTTTTACTTTTATTTTCTTTGGATATTGTAGTTTATTTCTTTATTTCTGTCCCTGCCAAAACTGTCTTGACTGTCAACATTGGGGACAATGTTAAGCTCAGGTTTGGGGGTGTGTCATTTTGGTTTTTAGTTTTATTTTCGTTCAGAGTCTGTCGTTCCTCCTTGATCTTTGATGAGATGCTTTGATGTGTGCCTTAGAAACAGTATGCTTTATTCAATGAGTTTAAACTAAAGTCTAGCCACTTAAAGTATTGCGTTGCATTTTTCAAAAAAACTTATGATATGATAGTGGATAGGATACTTAGTTGGATTGCCATGATTAATAGTGGAGACTACTTTGGTGAGTTCACTAAGCCAAAAAGCGTACATAAATGACATGATATGAGTGATTAATTGTTTATACTCTTTAAACACTACATAGGATCTTAGCACTAGATTTGATCTCTATAGGTTTAACATTGAGCATTATAGAACGTTCATCATAAAAGGTTTCACATGCTATCTTTGATCTTGAGTTAGTTGAACCAATGGAAGTGATTTCAGACTATGTGTGCTTGATCTACTTAAAAGGCCTTAAATATTTCCTACCTTATGTGTGTGCTCCATAGCCCTGTTTGAAGCCAAACACTGATTAGCCTTTTTCTTTCTTCACCACACTAACTTTAACCCATGTAAGCCTGTATTATAGCCTTACCTTGTTAACTTGGGATCATACATTGAGATTGTGAAGAAGACTGGAGATTTCAGCACAGGAATATGTGCGAAGGTAATGAGAAACAAGTGAAGAAGAACTGCATTCAATCCAAAGCCAAGAGGAACTGTATTCCATTCGAAAAAAAAAAGATACATAAAAAAAAAAAGTTGCAACAAAAATATGCAAGGTTTAATGAATTCAACCAGTCAAATGACTGGTAGCGTTGTATCTACTCTTAAAGGAGTTATCAAGAAATTTGGTAAAACAGGAAGTCCGAAATAAATGGTAAGTGGCGTCAATCCACTTGCAACAGGAAGAAAGGAAGGCCTAAAAGTTTAAGCAAGGCCTTGAAGACAAAGTGAAGGCTCTCATTGAATGATCCTAGGGTTTTTGAATTCCTTTTTCCTGTTCTTTCTTAGCCCCTACCCAATAGCCCCATTACAACCATAATGAAAGTCTGATTGATCTGCTGGTTATCCTTGCGATGAAAGTAGAAGGTAAAAGTGTGCTTTATCTTGTTCATAATGCCTGATTCTTTTCATGAGATCTTTTGCTTACAAATCAAGCGTTCTTTCAATGATATATTCATATGCGATAATAACTTGAAATTTCTTGTGCATAAATTCCAGTCGCATATGCTTGATAAGTGTTTTTGCCTAGGTTCTGTGTGAAAATATGAGCGATATCTTGTGAGAAGTAGAGTTGAGGCGAATTATATCGATGGCATCTAGCAAATGTGTTTTTGATGCTAGATTGTCTTGAGCATGGGCTTTTCATTTAAAACGAGCAATGTTTTCGGTTTTGTGGCTTAATTTTAGTCTTTACGTATTGGCTTTAGTATGCATTGTTTCGTTATGGGCGCTATTCGATTGCATCTCGAATGATGGGATTTTGTTGGATATGTTTGTGGGTGTCTTAGCTGTAAACCCTCAGGAGACAAAACTCCTCCTCTAGGGACACCTAGAGGTTTAAAGGCTTGTAGCATATGCTCAATGCTATCGCGCTCCCTACGAAAGTGGCTTAGTTAGGATTTAGTTTTTCTTTTTAGTTTAGTTAGATGGTTTTGCTCGAGGGCTAGCAAAAGTTAGGTTTGGGGGTATTTGATCGGTCTATTTCTATATATGTTTTAGGCCCCTATTTCCTTTTCTTTATGCTTTGTTTTCGAGTGTTTTAGGTTGTTTGATGTGCTTGTTGAGCTGTGTAGATCTCTTTAACAGAAGTGGTGCAAATATCCGATTATGGAAGAAACGATGTCAAGATTGATCAGAAGTGCATTTATGTGATGGACCGCGGGGTAGGCAATGCCTACCTAACGGTCTTATGTTGCGGTCAATCTAAGTTGCAGCCATCAAGAGAAAGTCAAGAATTACCGCGGGGTAGGCATGCCTACCCAGTGGTCCTACCTGGCGTCAAACTCCAGAGGTGTTGAGTCTGAATTAGCGCAGCCTAGGTACCTACCTACCTACCTAGCGGTCCCATCTTGCATCCAACTCCAGTATTGTGTCATTCAAGTGACCGCTCCCCAGGCACCATCCTACCTAGCGGTCCTATCTAGCGGTCAAGTCGAGTGATGTTGCAAAAACATTACCGCGGGATAGGCAAGTTGTCTACCTAGCGGCACGTGCAGCGATCTTTTAAAAAGTCTGGTTCGTTTAGGTCAGCGAGAGACGGAGGTTTGAGCCATTATAAATAGATATCAGAAGGCTTTCAAAAGGAAGTTAGACACTGCGAAATTGGGAGCCGTATTTTCTTCCATCCTTGGAGGACATCGGAAAGCAAGAAGAAGACGAAGGATTCAAGACAAGATTAGATGACAACAATGGGTTCTTTCTTCTCTTCTTCTATGTTTTTGTTTCCTCCATTGATGTGTAACTAAATCCATACTAGGGATTCAATGTGAACCTCTATGAATACTCTTTGTTAGAATTGACTATATTTTCTTAATTAAAGTTTCGATTCATTCAATTTGTGATTATTTCTTCTTGTTGATGCATGGTTAGTGCTAGATTTGAAGTTAGGGTTTGATATGTTTAAGGTTGAGATGCGAGTGGGTTTCACCATTCTCAGCCAATATGCAATTGAATGAATGAATTTATCGTAGCAGGATATCGCATGTTATTTTCGGTTCTCTTGTTCTTGTGTTTAATGGGTTCTCAATCATAGTCTACATGTAGGTTTTGCTAATGATTGTGATTGAAAATACTTGATTGTGTGCTTTGTGGATTTTAGGTTATTCGAAGCATTGAGTAAATGTAGTTGGGGATCATTGATGACCTAGTCCTCTCACCTCTTGATCACATTCACATATTCTTGTTAATTGCTTTCTTAGATTAATATAGTTTTTAATCAAATCAATCAATCAATCTCAAATCTCTTGGTTACTGTTACTTGCTTAGCTTTAATTAAAATTAGTTTTAGTCGATAAATCACTTTTCCTCGTGGGAACGATCCCTACTTGTCGCTGTACTTATCTCACGATTCGTGCACTTGCGAGTTAGGTTTTTATAACACTATTTCACACATCAATAATCGAAAGCAATTAGAAGGAGAAGAAACTATTTCATACCTACGTAGGAGGCTCCTTCACTTTAATACGATCTACTCCTGATTTGAACCACTTGATCTTCCTCGCTATCTCCCGGAACTGGCAACGGCGTGTGGACGCATCATGGTATTCAGGAACCTGTATGGAGGTAGAAGAAACAACACAAAACAACTCTTGCTTTGTGTATGGAGAATTCGGCCAACCTAGGATGAAATCAAATCATAAAATAAAATAAAATAAAAAAACCTTTTTTTTTTCTTTTGGCCGCACCACTTTCTTTTTCTTCTTTTGGTGTTGTATTTCGTTTTGTATCTAAAACAAAATCAATCTCTCTTTTAAAATCATATATCAAATATATATATATATATATATATATTTTAAACTTAAACTAATTAATAAAATCTTTTAAGATATCGAATATCTTTTAAAGATATTAATTAATTTATTTGATTTAATTTGAATTCAAAACTCTTTTAAATTCAAATTTAAATATTTAATTAAATGGAAATAAAATAATCAAATTATATTTTCTTCATTTAAAATTAAATATCAATCAACACCCTCCATCTAATGATTAATTACACAATTAAATAATCTAATTATTTAATTAACATAATCATTAATATTTATTAATTGAATAATCACATTATTCAATTAATTTCCGAATAAACATGTGTCACTTTTGTAACACAATTAATTGGACAATCCAATTAATTAACCTTGACCCTTGTTACCTAAATCGATTGAGCTAGCAAGGGGACCTAATGGACCCACCGTATTTTGAGCTCCAATAATCTTTAGAAATAATTAATTAAACTCTTTAATTAATATTTCATGATTATTAACTTTGGTGTTATTCCACTAAAAACCCGAAGTTGCACTCTCTCAACTGTAGACTTTTTTACACAAATCAATAACTTTTGGTGTCTATTGATATAGCTATTACATATGGTATGATCATCCATAGGTAGTTCATAAATAGAGCTGAGTCATAATGTCCGTTATATCCCTCTAATTATATCTTTCCATTAAGTACCATTGATTCTCTAATGAACAATAAATCCTACATTCCTTACGGAATTAAGAGAGCGCTCATATTGTTCAAGCCTCGAATCAACCCTTAAGGGAACTACTATCTACTTCTCACAAGAAGGAGTGGATTCCACTATTGTGTGCAGACCTTCCCAGCCACAAGCCAAACCGCGATCCCAACATACGGAGCATATTGATCAGGAATGCAACTCCGACTTCACCCATGGTATATCAAAGACCACGATCTAACCTGAAGGAGTCGATAAGACACTCAGGATTAAGATCACCCACATATAGCCATCATTTGTTGATATATATGAATCTCATCATGTAATGGATCTTGGTGAGAGATTCATATAGATCATGGCTCAATCCTATATGATCACATCATACAAGGTGCCTCCATTCTCATATCTCCATATAAATGATCTAGGATAAGATCACCGTATATTACGAAATGGACCGCAGCTATAGATTGACCACAAATAAAGTACCCAGCTTTATTTGCTATCTACGGACTCTTTAGATTGCTTGTTTCAAACTGAATCCATCTGTATATGACATTCATATACTCAGTTTGAAATTACATCCGGCAATCTTGGATGTTAAGTACATGTGTTATTATAAATGTATGAGATAATTTGAATGAATAAACTACTTCTTTTATTTATGTTCAATTCACATTTACAAATTACAAGCTTTAGGGAAAAAAACCCCAACAATCTCCCACTTGCATTAAAGCATATGAGACATGTCTTGTAAACCTAGACTCTCTAGGTGACCCGTAAACACTTTAGCCGGTAAGGTCTTCGTAAGTGGATCAGCAATTCGTACATCCTAACAGGATCAAATCCTGTCATGAATACACTAGCATATAGTTTCTCGTTTTCCGAAGATACTTGAGAATGGTCTTGACAGCAACTTAAGGATCCAATCCTAGGTTAGACTGGTATCTGCTGACTACTCCCACTGCGAAGCAGATGTCCGGTCTTGTGCATAACATAGCATACATGAGACTACCTACTGCTGATGCATAGGGAACACGTTTCATATCCTTAACTTCTTGAGGTGTCTTAGGACACTGTTCCTTAGACAAGTGAACTCCATGCCTGGAAGGTAAATTACTTTTCTTAGAGTTCTACATCGAAAAGCGCACAAGAATTTTATCGATATATGATGCTTGAGACAGTGCTATAAATTTGTTCTTGCGATCCCTTATAAGTTAGATCCCCAGAACATAACTTGTCTCTCCCAAATCTTTCATTTGGAATTGGCTTGCCAGCCAGCCCTTTACATCAGACAATATTGTTAGGATTATGCTCAATAGCAAGAGTGTAATATTGTAATTAACAATCTTTTTCATATTAATAAAGTGATTTCTAGTTTAAACAAATCTTATAGCATTTATAGTTTAATATTACAATTGTCAAAGTAAATAATCATAAGGTCTAAAGACTATGAGAAAAGAAGAATTGTTCGTACATCTGGATATATATGTGGTAGACACAATTCTTTAGTTAATCTTGAATATTGTTCACAACTTAAGTTAAAGGTTGGGCACCTTTATCTTGTTAAAGTTGTAGAATTCTTTTGCTAGCATTTGAGTGGGATCAAATGAGATATGATGAGTCTAAAATCATCGGAGTGTCTTCGAGCAAAAGAATCTAGTGCACTGGGTGCATTGAACTGGATCACAATGAAATACTTTATCTATAACCGTTAGTAGATAAAAGTCTTTTCATTATCAGGACAATCAGAGAATCTATCTTAATCCTAAGATAAATGATGGACTTATGGTTGCAAGTGATATCATTTGCGTTATCAATGAGTACGATTATATCGCATAGTCTATCCTTGATAGTTTGGTGATATTCATTTGTTAATCGATAGAGGACTTCATTTATAGATATGGACATCGTGGCTCCATTTATTAAATGAGAGTATAATATCATCATATGGATGTTTTGAGGTAATTGGATATTAAATCTCAACGTTGAGTTTTCGATAGTGTCTATTGAAAACATGGCTTCTGGACAAGTCAAAATATCCAAGTTCAAAACGTGGTCATATGAGTAAATATGGTAACTTGGAGAGTTATAGGCGGTCTATGAACTCTTGGCGATTACTGATATTAATCACGAGGATACACTATCTCCAACATGATTGTCTAGGGTATGAAAGAGGAACATCTTCCTTTTCTGTCTTTATTTAAGAGTTCAATTTTAGCTCTTTAGTGGAATGAGTTAAAATTAATGGATCGGACCTAAGTGAATCATTTGTTGATTGTGATTAGGTTATGTCTATTGAAGCTTAAATTTAGATAGCCTGCCAAGATCCCCAATCCACACAGACTTGTATGGATCACTTGATATATTCTACCGGACCAATTTATGGGTCCATTTAGAATTGCATTTAATATATTAAGAATATAATTTGCACATTATTTATTTAATGGGCTGCTCAATTATATTAATATATTAATGAAAGGCATGTGGACTTGTTTCTTTTAGTAAGAATGGGTCTGGTTCACATGTGGGCTTTTTATTTAAAGACCAATGGATTAAATGAAATAAGAAAATAATATATGGCCCATTTATAAGAGTGGGGCGGCAAGGTGTTTTTTTAATCTAATATATTATTTTGTTTCATTGTTTTAATTAAATAAGAATTAATTAATTTATTAATTAATTGTTTAATTAAGAACAAATCTTTTCTGACTAGGAAATATGATTCCTAGAGTTATACTATTGGTAGTAGTATACTTAAATTAAAAGACTTGTTTGATAAATAATTAATTTTATTTATTTAATCAAATAAGAAGTCTTTTTATTTAGTCAAAATAAAAGAATAAAATATCTATGAGTTGGATTAGGGTTTGAAGTCTTAAAACTAGAAGTGAATTAGGGTGCAACACAAACTCCTATTTTGTAGTGTGATTTGTTGCAACCCTATTCCTTTTAGGAAGAGGATTTTCGGCCACCCTAAAAGAAAAAGAGAGAGAGAATTCGGCCAAGGTGTGTGTGGTGCCTGATTCAATTTTCTTCTTCTTCTTCTCAATTCATAGAAAGGATTTTATTCTACTAAAAACAAAAATGAGTGAATAGATTATTCTTTGATGGTACTCTAATTGCTTGTTCATCAATAAGCTTGTGTGTACAACATCGATTTAGGTTCACGCGAGTTTCGGTCATTAGATTGAGAACTCAAAAGTGACCGGAATAATCTTAGTCTTCTTTTGATTGTTTTGTGACTAACAAAAGAAAAGAAAAGTTTGTTTGTCCATTCTCAGGTTCGCAATTCAAAGAAAAAGGGAGACCACGCTCCTAGGTGATTCACGTTCGTGCTAGGATTGAAGATCTTGCGGATTACCATCGATGTAAGTCAATCGGATCATGCGACAAAAGGTATTCTTCTTTTGTTGATTATATATATGTTTAATTAATTAAAGGGTTAAGGTTCATAAAAAGGAAAATTTTTTAAAGTTACTAAATCTATTTTTAGTCTCGCTTCTGCTGCGTGTACTACGGAATTTTTCCCTACAAATATTCCCACATAATTCCCAATGAGTAGGATGTCATCTACGTATAGGACCAAGAAAACCACTTTCTTGTCAATGATGCGCTTGTAGACACAAGGCTCATCAACGTTTTGCTGAAAGCCATAGGTTTTGATAACTTCATCAAACCTTATGTTCCAAGATCTAGATGCTTGCTTAAGTCCATAAATGGACATTTGCAACTTGCAAACTTTTTGCTCTTGATCTAGAGACACGAATCCCTCTGGTTGCATCATGTAGATGCTCTCATCAAGATTGCCATTCAAGAATGCATTCTTGACGTCCATTTGCCAAATTTCATAATCAAAATAGGCGGCAATGGATAAGAGAATTTGAATAGACTTAAACATGGCTATTGGCGAGAAGGTCTCTTCATAATTGACCCCCTCATTTTGGGTATAACCCTTAGCCACTAGCCTTGCCTTGAAGGTCTCTCTACCTTTCCATCTACTCCTCTCTTTCTCTTGTAGATCCATTTACACCCTATGGGTTTCACCCCATCCGGTAAGTCTACAAGTTCTCAGACTGAGTTAGAGTACATGGACTCCATCTCGAGATTCATGGCTTTAAGCCATTCCTCTTTATCAGGATCTTCCATTGCATTCTTAAATGTCAATGGCTCATCCACACTATCAGTAGAGACAACATCTTGTCCCTCACTTACACCCAAATAGGATTCAGGCTGTCTCATAACCCTATCACTACGGCTAGGTGGTGGTGTATCCTAACTAGGAATCATCTGACTCTTAGATGTTAATGGATCAATAACTCTTGTTGACTGAGAACTAGTCTCACTAGGCTCAAACTCTCTCAATACAATTTTAGAACGAGGCTTATGGTCACTAATATAGTTATCCTCAAGAAACATTGCATTAGTCGATACAAACACTTTGTTATCTTCAGGACTATAGAAGTATCCACCTCTGGTCTCCTTGGAGTATCCTACAAACAAGCAGACCACAGACTTGGGTTCTAGCTTTCCACTTCTGTTCTTCAGCACGTGTGCTGGACACCCCCATACGTGGAAATGTCGCAAACTTACTTTACAACCATTCCACAACTCTAGAGGAGTCTGAGGAACAGATTTAGATGGCACTACATTCAAAATGTATGCCGCTGTTTGTAATGCATATCCCCAAAAGGAATTTGGTAATGATGAGAAACTAATCATAGATCTCACCATTTCCATTAGGGTTCTATTTCTCCTCTCCGCGACACCATTCTGCTGAAGTGTACCAGGAGTTGTGAGTTGGGACACTATCCCATACTAGACTATGAAGTCTTCAAACTCTTGGTCAATGTACTCACCTCCACGATCTGATCGTAGAGTCTTGATAGTCTTTCCTAACTGATTTTCAACTTCGGCTCAGAATTCTTTGAACTTTTCAAAAGTTTCCGACTTCCGTTGCATTAGGTAGACATATCCATATCTTGAGTAGTTATCTATAAAGGTGACATAATACTCCCTTGCTTTAACATTCATCGGTCCACAGACGTCTGAATGTATAAGCTCTAGTGGTTTTTTTGTTTTTTTGTTTTTTTTTTTGTTTTTTAGCTTTCAACCCTTTTTCAGTAAAAGGTCTCTTGGTCATTTTACCTTCTAAACAGGATTCGCAGACAGGTAAAGTGCCAACCTTTAACTCACTTAAAGGTCCGCTTTTCACTAGTCTATCTGTCCTGTCAAGGTTGATATGGCCAAGTATTAGATGCCATAGATATGTTTCGTTTTCTGGAGAAATCTTTTGTCATTTAGTTTTTGGTTTTTCAACCTTAAACATTTCGGTGTTGAGCAGTGTTGTATGTATTAACGTTCTTAACACATATAAATTATTTTCATTAATTCCTAAACAAATATTCAGACCATTCTTTGCAATAATAACTGATTGCTTCATTTATACACAAAGTGTAGCCTCAGTTCCATATCATTTTGAGTTCGTTTCTCGGGTAAAACCGGGTATTTAATATGATAAAATAAGTGTTTCAGGTATTTTTTGGAGTTCAGGGGCATTGGTGTCTTTTTGGAGAATCAGGGGTCAACGTGCAAAATTTGAAGAAAAGACTGAAGATTATGTGATTAAAGAAAAGTTGAGGGGTGCATATTGTAATTTTCCGGCCAACGTACGCGCGCACGCCACGTCATAAGTGAAACGGTGCGTTTTGGCGTTGATGCTGATGACATCAGCATGACGTCAGGATGATGTCATCGTCTTCTACCTTCAGCAGCCCGATTGCAGACCCGCGCGGGTCGACCCGACCCGGTCGTGACCCGACTTCTGACCCGGTCCCGTCCGACCATTTTTCGGCGTATTTTCCGGTGGTTCTCCACCCAGATCGACGGCCGAAGCTCCGCCGGTCCGTTTGGCACCATTTTCACGCCTCCATGCACACTTTTTCTCTCACCTCCAATTCCTCCAACTTCCATGGCTTCCACACCTCCAAGTCCCCAACCGCGGCAAGCTAGCGGCACCCTAGCGACAGAAATCTCCTAAATTCGCGGCGGTTGAAGTGCCGCGGTCGTCCAACCGTGGCATCCTCGCGACAGAAACCTTCCGAGCTTGCCGCGGTTCAGTTGTCGCTTTTGCCAACCGCGAAAATGGCCAGACCGCGGCAGTCCATCTCTTGGTCGTTTTGGACGCATTTCTTGCCCTATTTTGGACCCATATATATACATCTCTTCATCTTTTGAGAGAGGAGAGGAGGAGACACAAAAAGAAAAGAAAATACTCTCCAAAGAAAGGAAACTCTCCTACTCCTCCAAGACTCCATCTTTCCTAAATTCCTACACAATCCAAGAGACACTTGACACCAATCTATGATCTTTTCTTGTTCTTGGGAGAAAGAAAATTGAAGGAGCTTGAAAAAGGAGAGGAGCAAAAGGAAGAAGAGGAAGCTCTCCATTATAGTTTTCTCTAACTTTTTCTCTTTTATCCTTTGTTATAGCCATGTATTTTTTGAGATTATTTGTTGTATGGCTATTAGTTGTAATATGAGCTAAACTTTCATTGTTAGGATTTGATGAACCCCACCCATGAATATTTATATCTATTGACCTTTGTTTATTCATTTTGTGCAAGTGTGGTTTGTATGGGTATTTTTGTGTGCTTAATGCTTTTCAATTGTTTAATCTCCTTTTGAATGAATTTTTGTGGTGTGTTATGTACTGACCGGAGACGCACGCCACGTGCTCGATAAAATGCCCTCTATACATGTCTAGAAAAGTAGACCTACTTAGGCTAGCGTATAGGATTCCTTAGTGTGCCAAGGTTCTTAATGAACTCATTCATATATTCCGAGTAATCGAGAGATAGGCTTGGGTATGATTTTGGGTGCGATCTATTCTACTCGACCGAGATTGTGGGTTAACATTTGGGTGCATGAATCTATGAATTACATGAGCATGTTTTGGGTGAATAATTGAGTCTAGAACGGAAATCGACATAGGGTGGGGTGTAGTCAAATCCTAGCATATTTCTCTCTATTATTACACTTGTGTTTATTTTCGTGTTATTTCTTTTTTCGCAATAGCATTTAGTTTTATTTTAGTTTTATTTTAGTTTAGTTTAGTTTAATTTACTTAATTGGAAAACCAACCTTTTTGATTGTTTGAATAGCAAATAGGCTAATCAATTTCAGTAATCGGTCACTCGATCCCTGTGGGAACGAACTTTACTTACTATTGTGCTACTCTCCGACCTCGTCCTATTGCGAGTGTCACTTGAGTGATAGCCAATAACTGATTTATTATCAAAAGAAACAGAATATAATTGTTCTAACAATTTAGAAATGGAAATTAAATTCCGTGTAAATCCAGGAATGAAAAATACATTGTCCAATAATATAAAATTATTATTACAAAAACGCAATCTAATTACGCCTATTGCTCGTGCTGACACGACATCCCCTAACCCCACACGCATAGAGAAGGCTCCCTCCTCAAGCTGTGTCCAAGAATCAATCCACTGCAAAGAAGAACAAATATGGTTAGTGGCCCCCGAATCAACTATCCAAGGTGAATAATCATCTTACACTAAACACGACTCAAGAACAAGTAAATCATATTTACCTTTCGTTTTCTTCTTCTTGGCTACCTCCTCCAGATATTAAGGATAGTTCCTCTTCCAGTGCCCGACTTTGTCGCAATGGAAACATTTTCCCTTGCTCTTGTTGATGGAGGCGCCTTTCTTTTTGCTCTAGGCTTTCTTGGGTCTGGGCTTACCCTTCGCCTTCCCAGCAGACCTCTTCCTCTTCTTGTTATTGGAGGAAGATGGTTCGGCAACATTTGCCTCACCGGTCCTACCCTTGCTGTCCTTAGTCAAGGACTCAAAGGTAGTGAGCTCATTAAGCAACTATGTGAGACTGAACCTAAGCTTGTTCATCCCATAGTTGTTCTTGAACTGATCGAAACTCTTCGGAAGAGTCGTCAGTATGATGCTCACCTGAATGGGTTCATCAATGGCCCTGCCATTGATTTCTGCCGTGTTGAAGTAGGACATCATGTTTAGGACATGTTCACGAATTGATGTACCATCCTTCATACGAGCAAGCATAGCGGAATGAATAGCTTCGTGCCGCTTTTGCTCAGAGGGTTGCCCGAACATAGCCTGTAATGACTCCATTATTTCAAATATAGTACCCATTGCTTCGTGCTTAGTGACAAGCACGTCTGTCATACTTGCTAACAGATATGTTCAGGCTTTCTCATCTGATGAGACCCATTTCTCATATGCCTCACGAACAGTTAGTGTGGCATTGGCAGTGGGCGTTGGAGGACATTCCTCCGTAAGCACAAACTTAAGGTCCTTGGTGACCAAAATTGCATTGATATTGTGTTTCCATTTAGTGTAGTTATCACCAGTTAATTTGTCATTGGCTATGATTTGTAATAGTGCAGTTGACATGGCTGAAAAAAATAAATAAAGAATTCATTCATTCATACATTCAAAACATGTGCGAATTTTCGGCATAAAATTAAACATGATGCATGAAAATGTTTAATGAACAAGAACAACCCTAAAAAGTGTTACTACGCCACGACAATCAAACATACCACAAGCAAGTGCTGCCTTAGGGTCAGTCAAATTCTTGCATGTTGGATCGAGACATTCTTAATCAAATGTTATACCAGAATAACTCTTATTCCTCTAACATTCAACCATCGTATATTTCAGTCAAGTTTATAATTAACCAATTTAATTAAAACATTGTAAGCGTAATCCATCATTTCAGATCTCATGAGCTTAACTCGAGAATTGCCCCCTTAGAGTTGGTCAATCCCGAAATCCCCTAAAAAATCCTATCCGTTAGGAAGTCAACTTTGATATTGATTTTTATGGAAACCCTCCTTAGGGAGGACGAAAACAAAGCCGTCACGAGGCCCCACTCAAATCTTACGTTGTTGAACTAATGATGGAAACCGCGGGATATAATGTCATATATCCCTCTCCCACTCACTATTTTATAATTAGGGTTTTCTATTAATATTAATGCACCTAGAAAAACTAGATTAAACGGTTAATTTCAATCTAAGCGTCAAGTGCATTAATCACAAATTATTAGAATCCTATTCCAATAACTAATAAACTAATTCGATTTTTAACTCTTAAAAATCTAGTTCATTAGTGATAATTCTAATCTATGTAAACTATTTACTAAGACTAGAATTATTAAATGTGTATTTACCAAGTTTTAACTATTAAAATTAAACACATTATTGGGTCTAATTATTATTAGGGGCTTAATCAAATTAATCCTAATAAATATTAAAGGACCCTACTAATCTAAGTAATTAAACTCTTTAATAATTAGATTAGTGATTAATGAGAATTACCAAGTTTTTACTCCTAAAAACTAACCCCATTAATTTATAGCCAATTATGTGAATTATCCATTTTAATCAAATTTTAAAAAAATATAAACACATAATATAGATGGCTATAATGCATGTATGACATATCAACATATATATGTGTAGGCACGCCTAATTTAAATGATATGTATATGCATGGTGTTGTAGGTATAAACTCAGTCAAAAGACACGTCATCAAAATGTATGATAAAGACGGGTCAAACGAACAACCACGTCATTGATTGACCAATAGACGAGAGGTGATCAAGCCAAAATTGATATGATTTTGGCCCTCATTTCCGATTCTTTTCGCTTGATTCTTGGGCATTTCCCTGTGTTTAATGTTGTTAAAATGACTGTTTCAGGTTTTATCAGGTTTCGAGAGCAATGGAGATGAAGTGGAGGACTTGTGTGAAAAATGCCTCGCAAATGGGAAGAAACAGGGCATTTTCGCCACTTAGACATGAGGAGGTCGCTACATGGGCGCCATGGGGATAGAAGATTCTCTAAGCCATCAGAGGATCGCCATTTGGGCGCCACTTTGTCGCCATGGCAACAGAAGGACTCCAAATGAATCAGGTGGGTCGCCATGGTGACCACCCTTTGCAAGTGGCGACCTCTTTCAAACAAGGCAAGGTCGCAACTTATGGTCGCCATGGCGACCTTGATGCTGCAAGTGGCGACCCCTTCACACTTTGTAGGGTCGCCATTTATGGTCGCCATGGCGACCTCGAGATACAAGTGGCGACCTCTACACAAATTGCTCATGGTCGCCACTTGCTAGATGGCGAGAAAGATTATTTTCATGGCGACCTTCTCATCTAACCGTTCTATGCACTAGGGTCGCCATAGCGACCAAATAGCGAACTTGGTGCCACATCAGCGAATCAAGCAGTTATCAGTACATGTCCAAGAGTGTGTATAAATAGAACGACTTCCCATCTTCAAAAGGATCGACCATCTGAGAAAAAGAAAACAGAGAATACATCTTGAGATCTAGCTCTTCATCCATGGAACACTATTCATCATCCTCCATTTCTCTCCTTGAACTCATCTAATCCATCCAAACCTTAACACAAAGCCTTGATTCCTTCCCTACATCATTCCTCATCCCACCATTTCTCCATCAAAATCCTTAGTCACTTTCCACCAAAACACCCACATTCCAAGACATATCCTCTACTTCCATTCTTTGCATCTAGGAGCATAGAGGAGAAGAAGGATCAAGCTTAAAAAAGGTGACCCAAGGGTTATTTCCTTACTATTTACTTCTTTTCATTTATTGCAAATATGTGTAACTAAACCCCTAATCTAGGGGATAGATTTGAGGATCAATTGGTTGTGGGTTTAGCTTAGCTTGTAATGAATCTCTTATGTGTTCTATTCATTCAAATTAATTAGATTCCATTCATTATATTTGACTTGTATATCACTTGTTAATTGCAATATTAAGTGGAGTAATTTGTTATATATTCATATGTGGATTGACACTTCTTGTGTGATTGAGAACCCATTGGATAGGATAGATTAGTGGTGGGTATATCAACCCCACTAATCTAAGCCTCTAACTGGTTAACATAATAAGATTGGCACATTAAAGTAGCAAATTAGCTTACCCACATTCAATTGTTAATCGATCTATTCCTTAGCTATCTCATTAATTGATTTTATCACTATTCTTATCAAGGTGTTGAGTATTCTATTTTTCATAACATTTTTGTGTATTTTCATTTTAAGTAGTTAGCATTGGTGGTTCTAGAAACCACACATCTATCAACACTATGATTTATTTTATTGTTCAAAGATTAGTCAATTTATCTAATTAACACTCCATTCCCTGTGGAACGAACTTGCTCACTATTTTGCTATCAAATCACATTTTAAAAAGGATTAAGTGGCTTAAAAGAGCTTTCAAGAATCAACCAAAAACCATATTACTAGTTTGTTGAGTACATAAACGACCTCATCAAAAAATGGCGCCGCTGCCGGGGAATTAAAGCGATAGTTGATTCAATTAGCTTTTCTTAGTTGTTTTTAGTCTTTTTAGTTCTTTTCACTTCTTTGTTTAGTTTTTATTAATTTTTAGTCTCTTAGTTGTTTTTAGTCTTTTTAGTTTCTTTTCACTTCTTTGGTAGTTTTTGTTTATTTTTGTTTCAGGACTCTATGGATTTCCTCATGCAAAACTCGAGGCCAAGCTACGCGCCAATGAGAAGGTCATCGGAAGATAGGAATGACTATACGTCATCTAGTTGGCCGGACCAAGGAAAAGAGTCCACATTTGATGAAACTTTCAACAACTCCATCAATGCCACAACTTAACACAATATAGAAGTCTTGTATCAATTGAAGGAAGAAGATCTATGCAAGATCACACTAGAGATGAACAAGAAGATTTTGAGCATGAGTGAAGACCTAGTGATGGCGATGGATGTATTGAAAAAATAGAATGCTCTACTTCAAGAAAGAATCATGACAACTTCCCTACAACAAGAGGAAATCACCAAGGATTATGAAGGGAAGATACAACTCTTGAAGAAAAAGTTAGAAGGCAAGGAATCCTTGGGAACAACAAGGGAAAGTATGCTTCAAGAATTGAACAAGAAAATCATTCTTGAAGTAAAGATGCTTAGAGCTGAAAATGGTACTCTCAAGAAGCATAATGGTGAAGTCTCCAACAAGATCAAAGAATTTGAAGAACGAATTGAGAGATTTGAAGCCAAAAAGAGTACAACATTGAAGGAGCTTGAAGAGACCAAGGAGGACTTTGCAAAGAGGATGCGGCTAATGCAAGCCGAAATTCAAACAAGGGACAAGGCTTTGGAGATAATGAAGACGAAGGAAGTTGACCACCTTACGAAACTTGCAAGGTCTAAGCAAGAAAAAGAAGAAATGCCTGACTTGAGTCAAGCATCTTCAAGTGCCAAGGTCAAGGAGCCGAATCCTAGCAAAGCAAGGAGGAGAAAGGCAAAAAGGAGGAATGAGAACCCTCCACCTCTACCTCTAACAAAGAACCACCAAGAAGGTATCATTCCTAACTATATCACCATGTGCCATCATTGCCATAAGATAGGTCACATTAGACCACTAAACCAAGAAAATGAGAGGCAAGGCACACGAGGGAATTTTAGACATAGAGAGACATATATGCATGTTAGGAAGGTATGGGTTGAGAAGCCTAGGAATAGGAGGAGTCCACCTAGGATAAGAAAAATTTGGGTGAGGAAAGAATCAATGAACCAAATGAGAAAGAAGGGAAAGGAAATGATGGGGAAATCATCTACATTTATTTGGATTGTAAAGAAGAGTGAATTTCTCAACTTGGTCAAACCACCCTTAGTCAATCCTAATCCCACCCCAAATGCACAACGTTGAGAATATGAGTGCATTTTATTTTTATGCTTATTGTTTTGTTTGTTAAATTTGTTTATTTATTTTGAATAATTGGTGTTTCAAGCTATTGTTGGCAATTGCTTGAATTGAGTATATTTTTATTTTTACCGGAACTTTCTAATATGTTTTGTGAGTGTATAGATTTTCTATTGCTTCTTGAGGAAGCAAGTGTGTTTTACTTATGCATTAAATCAAGGTTCTTTATCTCTTGGAAAGAAACAAAGTCAACTTGCAAGTCTCGGAGGGACGAGCAAGCCAAGAGTGCTCATAAGAAGGGCGAGGACCTTATCACTTAGGAAGCAACATTTTTGGGAGGTTCGAAGTGCGGAAGCACCATGCCACGTCTTGCCTAGACGTTAAATAGAGCGCTTGGTGGGAGGCAACCCACTTGGTATATTTCTTTCATAGTTTAAATTTTTAAGTAGTCTCACCATTTTTGAATTCCTTTATCTCTATTTTGTTTTTGCTTAGAATAAGAGTGTGGATTGGATTTTGGTAGTGGATTTAGGATATTTGTGCCTTATTGATATATGTTGTTGTTTGGATTTTGTGAATGGATGATTGAGAGGGCAATATGCCAAATTATTGTTATATTTTGTTTTTGCCTTGCTTGTTGGATTATTGCTTGAAACTTATTGGGTTGCGCTTGTTATCATTATTTATGCCACCCATGAACATTGAGGACAATGTCCAATTTAGGTTTAGGGGTACATTTGCGCAACGCCATGATGCTTGGCTTTCAATTGGTGTGCCAAATTTTTCGAATTTTTTTGCGATATTGCCATATTTGAGCATGCTTTGCTTGTGGAGATTGTTCTTTACATGATGTAGTGAGGAATTGTGTATCTTTGCTAGTGTTTGGTTTAGATTAACACCATGCCACTTAGGGTGTCATTGAACAAAGTGCGTTAATCTTTTTCTCTTAATGTTGAGTGAATTATCAAGTTGCTTGATGGCTAAGAATTAATAGTGGAGATTCCCGTAAGGATCACAAACACATACTTTGAGTTGTAAACATTCACTCTTTAAACACTCATTCTCAAGCACTCATACAAACATGTATTGGTCTCATTTGTACTAAATGTTATTTGCCATAGAATATATGGACTGCTTGTGGATGCCTTATTTTGCCTAGTGGACAAGCCTTTAGAAATGATTTTAGACGATGCATGTGAAAACCGCTATTGGCCTAAACACTTCCAACCAATGTGAATATGTGTGCTCCCAAGCCCCTTTGAAGCCAAACACATTTGAAGCTTTTCTTTCATAAACCACATCTACATGAACCTTATAGCCTTATAATAATTGACCTACCTTGACCAAATGATTTACTAAGGCTTAGGAAATCAATGTAAAATTTTGAACTTGTAAATGTAAGGTGTGTACCTAGGCATGTAAATGTGTGCAAGAGTCTTGCAAAGCAAGAATGTTTGAAAAGAAAATTTGAAAGAAAAACAAAAGTTTGAAAAGAGTGTGAAAAGAAAAAGAAAATGAAAAGCATGCAAAGAAAAGAATTGGCCAGCAAAAGAAAAAAAAAAGAGAACCAAGAAAATTAGGCACAAATGGCCTAGAAAAGTAAAGAAGTAAATGAGTTACTCTAGTTGAAAATTGAGTAGCATGCACATGTATAATTGTGAGCCTGGACACCTTGAAGTGTGAACATTATGTGTGAAACTTGTGGAACTAAAAATTAGAATGTATGCTGATAGGTCATTTATTGTATATGTTTTTGATCCCCATTCCTCCAATCAATTGCTTGTTTCTCGAGTCTTTTAGAGTTTTAATTTGTGTGTTTGAGCATTTTCAGGTTGTTGGATCCAAGTATTGTATTTGAAGTATTTCAGAGAAAAAAGGGCAATTTACCCAATTACCGCGGCCCAGGCAAATATACATCAAGCGGAACATCTTGGGTCAAAGTCCAGAGGTGCATCATCCAATTTACCACCCCCTAGGCACATACCTACCTTGCTGTCCTACCTAGCGGTCAACTCCAGGAGTGTCACTTTGCATTTTCCGCAGGGTAGGCAACTTACCTACCCAGCAGTACATCCAGCGGTAGCCCGTCAGTGCGGATGGTCCATATTACGGGCCCCATAACTCTCAGATCCGATTGAACTGTGTGTCCTGCCACATATGGATTTGAAGCCCCGGAAGTCTAGTTTCCAACCCAATGTATTTCTTGTCAATCCGAATTTTCTAGAAGAAGTTATGCCTGTTTTAGTGCTCGAAGGTCAGATCAGTCAGGTATTAAATCCGCGAATACTTTCGGGATTTGTTTCACAAGTTGTCAGAACGGGAAATATTACTTTCTTGGACATGTGTGAGAGTCTTGGAAAGCAATTAGACATCTAATCCTTATCCTCCTTCAATAAGTAATCAATTTGGATGGATTAGGAAAGAAGTAGAATCCCAAAAAGGTAGAGTTCTAAAGGGGAGTTGATTTCCTTGTTGTTTAAGGACTTGGCTTAGCATCTACACCTATATTTGCCCCTTTGAACCCTAATTTCGGGAGGGCCATCGAGAGAGACACACAAGGGGAGGTCCCAAGCCACCAAAGGGGCCATCCCCCATCACTATCATCCATCTTTACACATCGGGGGTTTGCAAGACGAAGAAGACTCATCATTGAAGATTTGAAGAATTCATTGAAGGCCTCAATGAGTTTTATCTTTTCTATCTCTTGTCTTTTTATTTCATCTATGTGTAACTAAATCCATACTAGGAATTCAATGTGAACCTCTATGAATACTCTTTGTTAGAATTGACTATATTTTCGTAATTCAAGTTTCGATTCATTCAATTTGTGATTTCTTCTTGTCTATGCATGGTTAGTGCTAGTCTTGAATCTAGGGTTTAATATGTTAAAGGTTGAGATGCGTGTGGGTTTCACCATTCTCAATCAATATACAATTGAATGAATGGAATTTATCGTAGCAAGATATCGCACGTTATTTTCGGTTCTCTTGTTCTTGTGCTTAATGGATTCTCAATTATAGTTTACATGCAGGTTTTGCTAATGACTGTGATTGAGAATACTTGATTGTGTGCTTTGTGGGTTTTAGGTTATAGTTTACATGCATGTTTTGCTAATGACTCAACTGAGAACGCTTGGTGTATGGTTGATGTATTTTCTGCTATAGTTTACATGCAGGTTTTGCTAATGACTACAGTAGAGAGTATTTGATTTATTCCAGGACCACATCGCACTAATTATACATGATTTAAGAACGAACCCTTAACTTGATTAACATTCTTTGTAAAAGTCAATTCGAAGCATTAAGTAAACGTAGTTGGGGATCATTGATGACCTAGTCCTCTCACCTCTTGATCACATTCACATATTCTTGTTAATTGCTTTCTTAGTTTAATATAGTTTTTAATCAAATCAATCAATCAATCTCAAATCTCTTGGTTACTATTACTTGCTTAGCTTTAATTAGAATTAGTTTTAGTCGATAAATCACTTTTCCTCGTGGGAACGATCCCTACTTGTCGCTGTACTTATCTCACGATTCGTGCACTTTCGAGTTAGGTTTTTATAACACGATTTTACACATCATATGCCTTGATGTAATCATTAGGTTCCTTGATATCCATTTTCCCATTCTTTGTTTCACCATAACCTTAGGCCCATTACAACCAAAGAAAAGACCTTCATGATCTTTAGGATTGTCCATTTTGTACAATTTGGTTGATGCATGTTCTTTCTAATTCATGGCTTGCAATTCCATTCATGAGACCACTTTTCAGGAAATTGCGTTTTTAATGATTATCATGTGCAATCAATTAGATACCATAACATGAATTCATATTGCACATGTGAACCTAGGAGTCTTGGAGAAAAGAAGAGAGAATCCGGTGAGGTTTAGTATCAAAGCGAATTACATTCTAACTTGAATAGCACCTTTGCTTTGAAGCTTTGTCATTTCGAATGTAAGATCGCATTGCGTACAATCATATCTAAGTGTGGCATGTTTTTAATCTTTACTTGACATACTCTTACATGTTGAAGTCCTCACTATTGCATAACTATATTAATCTCTTCATTATTGGCTTCACACATTGACCATGAGAAGTAATAACTTTTGAAACATCTCGATGCATGTCTTTGGGGGTTGCTTGTGATTGTTTTGCTCGAGGACTAGCAAAAGATTAGTTTGGGGGTATTTGATCAAGCCAAAATTGGTATGATTTTAGCCCTCATTTTTGATTCTTTTCGCTTGATTCTCGGGCATTTCCCTGTGTTTAATGTTGTTAAAATGAGTGTTTCAGGTTTTAACAAGTTTCGAGAGCAATGGAGATGAAGTGGAGGACTTGTGTGAAAAATGCCTCACAAATGGGAAGAAACAAGGCATTTTCGCCACTTAGACACGAGGAGGTCGCTACATGGGTGCCATGGCGACAGAGGATTCTCCAAGCCATCAGAGGATCGCCATTTGGGCGCCACTTGGTCGCCATGGCGACAGAAGGACTCCAAATGAATCAGGTGGGTCGCCACTTGGGGTCGCCATGGCGACCACCCTTTGCAAGTGGCGGCCTCTTTCAAACAAGGCAAGGTCGCCATTTATGGTCCCCATGGCGACCTCGAGATGCAAGTGGCGACCTCTACACAAATTGCTTATGGTTGCCACTTGCTAGATAGCGAGAAAGATGATTTTCATGGTGACCTTCTCATCTAACCGTTCTACGCACTAGGGTCGCCATAGCGACCAAATAGCGAACTTGGCGCCTCATCAGCGAATCAAGCAGTTATCAGTACATGTCCAAGAGTGTGTATAAATAGAACGACTACCCATCTTCAAAAGGATCGACCATCTGAGAAAAAGAAAACAGAGAATACATCTTGAGATCTAGCTCTTCATCCATGGAACACTATTCATCATCCTCCATTTCTCTCCTTGAACTCATCTAATCCATCCAAACCTCAACACAAAGCCTTGATTCCTTCCCTACATCATTCCTCATCCCACCATTTCTCCACCAAAATCCTTATCACTTTCCACCAAAACACCCACATTCCAAGACATATCATCTACTTCCATTCTTTGCATTTAGGAGCATAGAGGAGAAGAAGGATCAAGCTTAAAGAAGGTGACCCAAGGGTTATTTCCTTACTGTTTACTTCTTTTCATTTATTGCAAATATGTGTAACTAAACCCCTAATCTAGGGGATAGATTTGAGGATCAATTGGTTGTGGGTTTAGCTTAGCTTGTAATGAATCTCTTATGTGTTCTATTCATTCAAATTAATTAGATTCCATTTATTATATTTGACTTGTATATCACTAGTTAATTGCAATATTGAGTAGAGTAATTTGTTATATATTCATATGTGGATTGACACTCCTTGTGTGATTGAGAACCCATTGGATAGGATAGATTAGTGGTGGGTATATCAACCCCACTAATCTAAGCCTCTAAGTGGTTAACATAATAAGATTGGCACATTAAAGTAGCTAGTTAGCTTACCTACATTCAATTGTTAATCGATCTATTCCTTAGCTATCTCATTAATTGATTTTATCATTATTCTTATCAAGGTGTTGAATATTCTATTTTTCATAACATTTTTGTGTATTTTCATTTTAAGTAGTTAGCATTGGTGGTTTTAGAAACCACACATCTATCAACACTATGATTTATTTTATTGTTCAAAGATTAGTCAATTTATCTAATTAACACTGCATTCCCTATGGAACGAACTTGCTCACTATTTTGCTATCAAATCACATTTTAAAAAGGATTAAGTGGCTTAAAAGAGTTTTCAAGAATCAACCAAAAACCATATTACTATTTTGTTGAGTACACAAACGACCTCATCAACAGGACACTAGTCAAAAGACATACCAGCTGGCATGCTCGCCGACCCGAAATAGGAATGTGCTCGCCACAGCTGGTCGACCAAAAGGAAAGCAAACTGTGTTCGCCGACCTAAAGCGTTCGCCAAGAAATATATAGCCAGGAGAATAGCCTAAACCCAGTATACCTTCCATAGCAGGAATTCGACCGGATACAAGGCATAAAGATCAAATCCTATTTCAGATAGGATCCAATTAATTCCAACAAAAGAAGAGTCCAAACAAGAAACAAACCCTAGACTCCTTGTATGATTGAAAATAGGAACTCCCCTGTTAATACGGCATAGGCATAGGAAACCCTAAAAAGGGAGAAGTATAAATAGAACCGTAAACCTCATGAAAAGTGGTTCGAGATCATAGAGAGAATAATCAGACAATTATATGAGAGATCTAAGTGTGTAAATCGTATGAAATTCATAGTGATTTCTCCTGACCTCAGGGGCGCCGTGGTTTTTTCCCATTCAAGGGTTTTTCCACATAAAATCTGTCTTGCATGCGTTGATTTATTTTCTTTATTTATTTCTTTCAATTAATATATTATTGTTGACCGAATCAATCCAAAAATCGCCGTCAACAATTGGCGCTAGAAGGAGGGGGTGTGAGATTTCAGAAGAAAAACTTCCAGGAACCCTTACCAACAGGCACAACATGAGCAACAACAGCGACAGAGACGAGATCCCCAGTAACGATCAAATCCCCGAGGAGGCTATGGTACCCGCAGAGGTAACGTTGGCAACAGGAGAGCAATCAGCAGCGACTCCAGGAACCAGAGTAACCAATGAGACTTTACAACACTTTCAAACTGCACTAGTGAACTTGGTTAATGAAGCCAACAAAATTGGCCTCACGCTCCCCATAGGGTTAGGAGCCTCGTCTCCTTATGCACTGATGACCAGCACGCCTGGGAATCACCCTCCAGGACGGTTACGATCCGAAGTCCATGTCATAACTCCCAGCATTCAAGCAAAACCAACTATGAAGGAATTACCTCGGGACCCACAAGAGGTCCTGGAAGAAAGAAGGCATAGAAAAGGAAAGGGCTTGCTGGGCGAGGACTTTCCAGAAAAGCGAGGCTGCGAGCGAGCACATGGGGAAGTCGCCAATAATGGATTTAACAGAAACCGTCGGAGACGGCGATCAACCTCATCGAGAGATAGGAGTCCCCAACTGAGAAAGGGATTGCGGTCAAAAAGAGCATGGCAGCAGAGGTCCAAAAGTGCAGACGATTTAGAAGATAACAGAAGTGCCGACAGTAGAGAAGGTGATTACCGAAGGATGACAATTAAAAGCAGAATCAACCAAGAAGGGGAACCGACCGGTCACCGGAGCGTTACCCTCCAACAGCTCTCAAAAAAGGTCTCAGCAATGGCTAAGCGGTATAGACACAATGTTTTTTCGGATGATAAGTCAGACAATCCGTTCGCCGATCATATCGCCTATACCAGGTTCCCGGAAAGATTCAGAATGCCAACCATCGAACAGTACAAAGAAAACAGGGATCCGAAGGAGCATGTTTGTAGATTCCGTAATGTCATGGCACAGTATTCATCAGATGACGGCCTTTTGTGCCTAACATTCCCTCAAACCTTCAGCGACCTCGTATCACAGCTGACCAAGAGTATACGTCAATGACCTGCGTATACGTCAATGACATGCTGACCAAGAGTATCACAGCTGACAGACATGTAGATGATCTGTGGGAAACCTTTGATGTACTAACCAAATTTGGAATGAAGCTAAACCTCTCAAAGTGCGTTTTCGGTGTGCCATCCGGCAAATTTCTCGGGTACCAAGTACATCAAAGAGGGATAGAAGTGAACCCTAACAAGATCAAAGCACTGGCTAACATGGTCTATCCAAAAAACCTAAAAGACGTCCAAAAACTCACAGGATGCTTGGCATTGCTGAACAGGTTTATAACAAAATCAACGGATCGATGCTTGCCATTTTTCAAAGCACTTAAGAAAGGAAAAGGAATCGAATGGAATGAAGATTGTGAACAAGCTTTTCTTGCCCTTAAAAAATACCTAGGCCAAGCACCACTGCTCTCAAAACCAATCACAGGAGAAGTGTTATACTTGTATCTATCCGTCACAGACGCGGCCACTAGCTCCGTATTGATCAGACAGGAAGATGGAATACAGAAACCAGTATACTACACTAGCAAAGCATTGCTGCCAGCTGAAACAAGATACTCACCAGCTGAAAAGATGGCACTGGCCTTGATAACAACCACAAGGAAATTAAGGCCATACTTTCAAGCGCACAAAGTAGGGGTATACACCAACTGCGCAAAAACCAGAAGTGTCGGGCAGGCTCACAAAATGGGCCATTGAACTGAGCGAGTTTGACATAGAATTCATACCAAGAACAGCAATCAAGGGCCAAACAGTAGCAGATTTTGTGGCAGAGTTCACCAAACCAGACACTGAAGTAGCAAAGATGATAACAGACCAAGCAAAGAGAGACTTTCACTGGAAACTTTGTGTCGACGGCTCATCAAACACACATAGCAGCGGGGCAGGGATAGTACTCACAACCCCAGAAGGAGATTCGGTAGAATGTGCCTTGCGGTTTGATTTTAAAGCCACCAACAACCAAGCTGAGTATGAAGCATTGATAGCAGGATTAAATGTATGTACGGCCTTAGGAGCTGATGAGATTGAAGTCTCCAGCGACTCCCAAGTCATCGTGAACCAGGTACTCGATGAATACCAAGCGAGGGACGAAAACATGATCGCTTACTTAAAGCTAGCAAAGGAGTTATTGGGGCGGTTTAAAGAATACAAGATAGTCCAAATCCTAAGAGAAAAGAATGAACACGCAGATGTTTTGGCTAAATTGGCATCATCCACGATCAACATTTGGCCCCGAACAATTCCCATGGCACACCTACTCCGACCAAGCATATCAGAATAGGCTAAAGTAAGGGTAATCATGAACGTATCAATCAACTGGATGACCCCAATCAAAGAGTACCTGATCAATGACATCCTCCCAAATAATTTACTAGAAGCCAAGCGGCTGAGATACAGGGCAACAAGATATTCAGTCCTTAACGGTGAACTATACAGAAGAGGATTTTCGAGAGCACTGCAAAGATGTGTTGGACCTGAAGAGGCAGAAGGAATCCTAAAGGGTATACACAGCGGGAGTTGTGGGAATCGTGCTGGAAGCATTAGTCTAGCCCACAAAGCATTAAGGCAAGGGTTCTATTGGCCAACCATGTTCGCCGATGCAAAAAGAATAGAGACCAGATGTGAAGCATGTCAAAAGATTGCAAATAACATTCGTCAGCCGCCGGAACGCTTACAAAGTATCATCTCCCCATGGCCGTTCGCCATGTGGGGAATTGATTTGATCGGCCCAATGCCCACAGCACCAGGAGGAGCAAAGCACGCCATTGTAGCAGTAGATTGTTTCACTAAATGGATAAAGGCCGAATCACTGGTGCACATAACAGAAGCAAATACAACCAGCTTTGTGAAGAAAAACATTCTATACAGGTTCGGAATACCAAACACCATCATCACTGATAATGGGACACAGTTCGATAATAAGAAATTTAGAGATTTATGCAAGAAGTATGGGATCAACAATTACTATGCCTCTCCAGCTCACCCACAGACAAACGGGCAAACTGAGGCAATAAATAAAATCATCAAGCACAACCTGAAAGCCAAGCTAGTCGTCAAAAAAGGGAATTGGGCGGAAAAACTACCAAATGTACTATGGGCATACCGAACGACGGAAAGAAACTCCACTGGGGAGACACCCTACTCTATGGCATTTGGGACTGAGGCGGTCATTCCGGTCGAAACAGCGTTATCTTCGCTAAGAACATAACTCTTCCAACCAGAACTTAATGTTGACATGTTGAAATACAGCTTAGATGAGCTAGAAGAGAGAAGGGAGCATGCACAAATAAGGAACACCGCCTATCAGCAGAGAGCAGTGAGGTACTACAACTCACATGTGAGAATCAGAAGGTTTGCACTTGGAGACCTGGTACTAAAAAGGTCGACACCCGGAACAAAGAACAAAACTACAGGATCACTTGCAGACAAGTGGGAATGGCTATATCACATCACGGGTATAGCAAGCCATGGAGCATATTACATAGCAAGAAGAGGAGTCGGCGAGCTGCCCCGACCATGCAATGCTCAATATCTGAAGATCTATTATCCTTAATACTTTAATCCAAGAAAATCCTTTATTTCTCCTTTTTTCGATCTACCTTTTAGAAGTCTTTTATTTTTTTGATGTCAAAGCTTGCAGGAAATAATCAATAAAGAGTAATTTATTACTTAAATTTCTACCATCGCTAAAATCATAAGTCAGCCATAATGAGTGGATCGCCAAACACAGATAGATCGAGTTATCTAAATTCAGCAAACCCCAAAGAGAATGGGGAAATACCCCGCATTATAGCAGGCTGAGGGCAAAAACGCTACAAAGCAGCCTGAGCTAGAGAAAAATACCACAGAAAAGGCAATCGCCATCAATAAAGGCATAAAACCTCCAGATTGTAAGAGGCGTTCAACCAACAGTATTTAGGGTAAACACCCTAAAATTAAACACACTGGGGGTAAAACAAACTAGCAGCCAAAAAACAGTGAGCAAAAGCAGGAGACGTCCCAACAGTATGTTCACGCAAAGCTTGTTGTATGGTCGGACACGTTCTGACAAACACTGGTAAAATAAAAACTAGCAATTATAAAGTTAAGTGATAAAAGGCTTCAAAGCCTGGGCCAGAAACTCAGCAATGGCAGCTGAACAAAACACATAGAATTAAATACGGCGAACAAGAAAGGAATGCAACGCGAGAAAAATTGATATTTCATTTACTTGTCAAATATATTTACAAAGTCAAAAAAGAAAAGTAAAATATACAAAGGAATCAAACGCTCGCAGGTGGAATGTCCCCATCATCCTCTTCTTCATCGCTCACCTCATCCTCCGACGGCCAAACGACCTCTTCATCCCCTTCGGGCATGAAAGGTGTATAATCCCGACTAGCAACAGGACCCAAGTCGGGCTCAGCACCATACCTAGTGAAACTCCCCTTCTGGCCAGAATAGTAAGTGCTAAAGGCACGTTTGGTGGGAATCTCAAGGTGCATAGAAAGAGGCTCCGCTTGAGTATAACGACAATGGGCCTTCCATAGCTTCAGCTGGCTTTTAATTGAGCGTACTGCGCCATCCATGTGTTGCTGAAGGTTTCTGTCATAACGCATCAGGGCTTTCTTGTTAGAATGGTCCTTCAGGGCAAAGAACTTCTTTGCTTGGCGCATGCCCAGTTCAAACTCACGGAGGAGGAATGCATCATACGCAGGAGACCTCTTAAAGCGGTCAACAGCTTCAACCTCCAAAACAACCTTCAAGTCATTCAGAATGACATCTTGAGAAGCCTGTTGATGCCGCAAGTCTTCAGATTCACGCTCGGCCCTCTCCTTGGCCTCTGTCGCCAACCTCTCTCCTTCCATGCGAGCAACCAAGGCGTCTTGACTCCCAAAAAGTTACGCTTTCAACAACTTGACCTCTTCTTCAGCGACGAGTAGCCTCTCTTCAGCAGCGAGCTGGGCAGCTAAAAACCCATCGGCAGACTCTTGCAGTTGAGCAATGTGTTGGGCATGAGACTCCTCGGCCGATAGTCTTTCGGCCGCCGAGCGGGAGATTTTCTTCTGCAAACGTTTGTTGTCGCTCGACGCTGCATTTGCTCGCCGATAGCTACTCGCCATCTCTGACATCATCTGCGAATAAAACAAAGTTAAAAAGGGTGATGAAGTGAAGAAAAAAGGAAAAAGAAAGAAAGAGAGTAACGTCAAAAGAAATTACCAAAGAATGGCAATTGAAAAAGAACTCCATCTTATGATTGCACGATTTTCCCTTCACGTGCTCCCAACCCTCACCAAAATAAATATCGTTGCTTATAAAATGGTTAAGGAGCTCAGCAGGAGAAAAATCGGACAGAGAAACAATTCCTGATCCCTCGCCTTGACCGGATGGATAAGCAGATGGCCCTTCACGAGAACCCCCTAAATCTACAGCAGGGGCCGATGATGGACTAGGGATATCAGCCGGAGCAGCAGCGTCCCTACCCCACGTAGCGGTGGGGGACGAAGGCCTGGGGGTATCCTCTTGTATAGCAGTACCTTGTGCTCTAATATTCGCCGGGGGTACTGAAGGCCCAAACTTGTCAGAGATAGGGCCTTAAGCAATCGGAGAGGGTGCAGTCCTTTCACCACAACCTTCCTCCAGCCGAGAGACTGGATCCATAACCTAAGGGACTTCAGCATCAGTTTCGCCAGCATTAGCAACCTCAGGACGAACAGGCTCGTTATTTCCCTCTTCATCTGATGAGACTGTAGGGAAAAATTGTACCCGCAGCGGAAGCGAGACTAAAAAAAATAGTTTGAGTAGCTTTTAAAATTTTTCCAATTTTATGAACCTTAAACCCTTTTGATTAATTAAAGATATATAAAGATAAACAAAAGATTAATACCTCTTGTCGCGTGATCCGATTGAGTTGCGTCGATTGGTAATCCGCAAGATCTTCAACCCTAGCACGAACGTGGATCACCTAGGAGCGTGGTCTCCCTTTCTTTGAATTGCAAACCTGTGATTGGATTAAACAAACTTTTCTTGATTCGTTAGTCCCAAAAACAATCTAAAGAAACCTAAGATTATTCCGGTCACTTTTGAGTTCTCAATCTTATGATCGAAACTCGCGTGAACCTAGATCGATTTAGTATTCACAAGCTTATTGATGAATAAGCAACTATAATACAATCAAAGAATAATCTATGTTCCTTTTGTTTTTAGTAGAATAATAGATCTCTAACTATGAGTTGAGAAGAAGAAGAAGAAGAAGAAAATTCTGCACATAAGCCTTAGGGGGGTGGCCGAATTCTATAAGTGGCCTTATATAGGTGGCTGAATTTCTTCTCCTTTTTACCCTAGAGTGACCGAAATCTTTCCCCAAAATTTACTAGGGTTGCCGCAAATCCTCCTACAAAAAAGGAGTATGTTTTGCACCCTAATTCCTATTTTGTTTAAGATTTCCTAACCCTAATCCAACTCAATAATCTTTTATTCCTTATTGGACTAAAATAAAAAGACTTCCTATTTGATTAAATAAATAAAATTAATTATTTATTTCCTTGTCAAACAAGTCTTTCTATTTAATTATACTACTACCAATAGTATACAAATAGGAATCATATTTCCTATTTAGAAAAGATTTGTTACTTAATTAAACAATTAATTAATTAATTAATTAATTCTTATTTAATTAAATAATGAAACAAAATAATATTAAATGCTATTATAGCATCTTGCCGCCCCACATGTATAATTGGGCCAAATATTATTTTCTCATTTCATTTAATCCTTTGGACTTTAAATAAAAAGGCCCACATGTGAACTAGACCCATTCTTACTAAAAGAAACAAGCCCACATGTCATCCATTAATATATAAATATAATTGTGCAGCCCATTACATAAATAATGTGCAAATTATATTCTTAATATATTAAATTGCAATTCTAGATGGACCCTAAATTGGTCCGGTAGAATATATCAAGTGATCCATGCAAGTCCGTGTGGATTGGGGATCTTGGTGGGCTATCTAAATTTAAGCTCCAATAGACATAACCTAATCACAATCAACAAATGATTCACTTAGGTCCGATCCATTAATTTTAACTCATTCCACTAAAGAGCTAAAATTGAACTCTTAAATAAAGACAGAAAAGGAAGATGCTTCCTCATTCATACACTAGACAATCATATTGGAGATAGTGTATCCTCGTGATTAATATCAGTAATCGCCAAGAGTTCATAGACCGCCTATAACTCTCCAAGTTACCATATTTACTTTTATGACCACGTTTTGAACTTGGATATTTTGACTTGTCCAGAAGCCATGTTTTCAATAGACACTATTGAAAACTCAACGTTGAGATTTAATATCCAATTACCTCAAAACATCCATATGATGATATTATACTCTCATTTAATAAATGGAGCCACGATGTCCATATCTATAAATGAAGTCCTCTATCGATTAACAAATGAATATCACCAAACTATCGAGGATAGACTATGCGATATAATCGTACTCATTGATAGCTCAAATGATATCACCTGCAACCATAAGTCCATCATTTATCTCAGGATTAAGATAGACTCTCCGATTGTCCTGATAATGAAATTACTTTTATCTACTGACGGTTATAGATAAAGTATTTCATTGTGATCCTATTCAATGTACCCAGTGCACTAGATTCTTTTGCTCGAAGACACTCCGATGATTTTAGACTCATCATATCTCATTTGATCCCACTCAAATGCTAGCAAAAGAATTCTACAACTTTAACAAGATAAAGGTGCCCAACCTTTAACTTAAGTTGTGAACAATATTCAAGACTAACTAAAGAATTGTGTCTACCACATACATATCCAGATATGTGAACAATTCTTCTTTTCTCATAGTCTTTAGACCTTATGATTATTTACTTTAACAATTATTAAACTATAAATGCTATAAGATTTGTTTAAAACAGAAATCACTTTATTAATATGAAAAAGATTGTTAATTACACTATTACACTCTTGCTATTGAGCATAATCCTAACAGAGACCACGTATTGAACCTCCCTTGACGCCCGTTTCAAAGGACTAGTGGCGCATTCAGGGGTAGTCTCCGCAGGGCGCTTCCCTTGACCATTTCTTGGGTTAAGGTTGCTAGAAGGGGCCTCAGGGGGCTCTGGGACGCTTGCATCAAAAATAGGAGCCTCTGTATTCGCTGCAGGAGCCCCAACTTTTTCTTTCCCCTTACGGCTAGGGATATGAAGCGAAGTATCAATTCCACGTCCACGAGGCTGGGCGACCACCTCTTCAACAGCAGGAACTCCTGCTCCACCCTCATCTTGAGAATCGTTGCCCTCGGGTGGTGCGACCCCTTTTTTAGACAAACACGCGGCATGTCTTTGACTGGTGGCTTCAGAGTTCTTCACCGCTCGGGCTTGCTCGTCGCAGATGACATCGAACTCACTCACTGAAAATCAAAGAACAGCGTTATTCAACACAAATTGGTAAAACAGGTTAAAAGATAAAGAAACTTACAACGACGTCGCCTAGTGGACAGACGCGGGAAAACACCTTAAGTGACCATCTTAGCCTCGTCAAGAAGAAATTCTTGACCTCTCTTGGCCAGACCAAGCACTGCCGCCTCCGCAACATGTTTTACTTCTTGTGGAGTCAAGACGGGGGAAGCCTTTAGCCAAGCATCAAGTGACGTGAAATGCCTCGGAACTTTCTTCGCTTGGAGGTTACGGCGAGAATCAGCAGGGACATTTCTCCCCCACTCGCCACTAACAAAGAACCAGCTGTTCTTCCACCTCTTGTTTGAGGTAGGGAAACCCCAAATAAAACCTTTCTTCTTTTCATCACTAGAGATCTCCACTTGCCCAGGATTGGATACACCCTCAGGAATCCAATTCTCCACAGTGGTTGACTGAAGTTAGTAAGTTCCGCCATGGCCGGACTTGTAGGGAAAAATATCGTAGTACACGCAGCGGAAGCGAGACTAAAAATAATAGAATAGATTTAGTAGCTTTTCAAAATTTTCCTTTTCATGAACCTTAACCCTTTTAATTAATTAAACATACATATAATCAACAAAAGAAGAATACCTTTTGTCGCGTGATCCGATTGACTTACGTCGATGGTAATCCACAAGATCTTTAATCCTAGCACGAACGTGAATCACCTAGGAGCGTGGTCTCCCTTTTTCTTTGAATTGCAAACCTGAGAATGGACAAACTAACTTTTCTTTTCTTTTGTTAGTCACAAAACAATCAAAAGAAGACTAAGATTATTCCGGTCACTTTTGAGTTTTCAATCTAATGATCGAAACTCACGTGAACCTAAATCAATGTTGTACACACAAGCTTATTGATGAACAAGCAATTAGTGTACCATCAAAGAATAATCTATTCACTCTTTTTTGTTTTTAGTAGAATAAAAAATCTTTCTATGAGTTGAGAAGAAGAAGAAGAAGAATTGTATCAAGCACCACAACACCCAATTACTTGGTGGCCGAATTCTCTTCTCTTTTCTTTTAAGGGTGGCCGAAATCCTTGTCCCAAAAGTACTAGGGTTGCCGCAATTTTCACTCCAAAAATATAGGAGTTTTAGTTGCACCCTAATTCACTTCTAGTTTTAAGAGTTCAAACCCTAAACCAACTCATAGATATTTTTATTCTCTTATTTGACTAAATTAAAAAGACTTCTTATTTGATTAAATAAATAAAATTAATTATTTATTTTCTTGTCAAACAAGTCTTTTAATTTTAGTATACTACTACCAATAGTATACCTTTAGGAATCATATTTTCTAATCAGAAAAGATTTGTTTCTTAATTAAACAATTAATTAATAAATTAATTAATTCTCATTTAATTAAAACAATAAAACAAAATAATATATTAGGTTAAATATGACCTTGCTGCCCCACGCATATAAAATGGGCCATATATTATTTTCTTATTTCATTTAATCCATTGGACTTTAAATAAAAAGCCCACATGTGAACCAGACCCATTCTTACTAAAAGAAACAAGCCCACAGGCCTTTCATTAATATATTAATATAATTGAGCAGCCCATTAAATAAATAATGTGCAAATTATATTCTTAATATATTAAATGCAATTCTAAATTGACCCATAAATTGGTCCGGTAGAATATATCAAGTGATCCATACAAGTACGTGTGGATTGGGGATCTTGGCGGGCTATCTAAATTTAAGCTTCAATAGACATAACCTAATCACAATCAACAAATGATTCACTTAGGTCCAATCCATTAATTTTAACTCATTCCACTAAAGAGCTAAAATTGAACTCTTAAATAAAGACAGAAAAGGAAGATGTTCCTCATTCATACCCTAGACAATCATGTTGGAGATAGTGTATCCTCGTGATTAATATCAGTAATCGCCAAGAGTTCATAGACCGCCTATAACTCTCCAAGTTACCATATTTACTCATATGACCACGTTTTGAACTTGGATATTTTGACTTGTCCAGAAGCCATGTTTTCAATAGACACTATTGAAAACTCAACGTTGAGATTTATTATCCAATTACCTCAAAACATCCATATGATGATATTATACTCTCATTTAATAAATGGAGCCACGATGTCCATATCTATAAATGAAGTCCTCTATCGATTAACAAATGAATATCACCAAACTATCGAGGATAGACTATGCGATATAATCGTACTCATTGATAACTCAAATGATATCACTTGCAACCATAAGTCCATCATTTATCTCAGGATTAAGATAGACTCCCTGATTGTCCTGATAATGAAAAGACTTTTATCTACTGACGGTTATAGATAAAGTATTTCATTGTGAACCAGTTCAATGCACCCAGTGCACTAGATTCTTTTGCTCGAAGACACTCCGATGATTTTAGACTCATCATATCTCATTTGATCCCACTCAAATGCTAGCAAAAGAATTCTACAACTTTAACAAGATAAAGGTGCCCAACCTTTAACTTAAGTTGTGAACAATATTCAAGACTAACTAAAGAATTGTGTCTACCACATACATATCCAGATGTACGAACAATTTTTCTTTTCTCATAGTCTTTAGACCTTATGATTATTTACTTTGACAATTATAATATTAAACTATAAATGCTATAAGATTTGTTTAAACCAGAAATCACTTTATTAATATGAAAAAGATTGTTCATTACAATATTACACTCTTGCTATTGAGCATAATCCTAACAGGACTGTCTCAGAACATAAAATGACAGATTTCACGAGGCGTTGGCGATCGTCGACCCATTGATTTCCACATTACACATAAGGCCATCAAAATCCTGTAGCTGTTTGGCGAAAGCTGGGCAGGAGCAAGTTTGGCATCAGCCAGAAATTTGGCTATAAACGGTTGAAGGGGGAGAGTCACCCCATAGCCGAGCATCGTCCCATAGATGGCTACTGCATTGCTCGGTGGATTCCATGCAACCTGCTCTCTAGAAGGTATAAGGAGAACCGTATCCGAAATGTCATACTCCTCTTATATTTACCAATTTCCTGCTCGCCGACCACGTTTACTTCAGTATCAAAAGAGCTTGGGTGATCGGCAGCAAAGCACAGAGTATCTCGTCGATGATCCTCGACGTCTGAATCAACCACTGTTTGAGCACCTAGGAGGGAGTCCCTAGGGGTTCTAGGCCCTCGTAGACCAGTACCACCGGTTTTAGGAGTCTTTGCCATATCTGAAAAGCCACTGTTAACAGTCGAAGGAAATGTGAAGTCAGAAGTATAGGTTTCAAAATCAGAAGGGATAAAAAAGGAGATTGGTACAGGAGAAGCAAGGTCAAAATTACGCAGATATGACTCAATCTTGTCTACAACTTCCTTGTTGCCAAGCTCAAGAGCTTGCATCACTTGATTAAAAAAGAAAGAGCATCGAGAAGGATCCATGAAACTCACCAGAAATACTCTTGAAAAAAGGAAGAAAAGGGAGTGGGAAGCAGAATCGCACTTCAAGAAAATCGTCGGAAACCCAACACTTTGAATCGGAAGCTTGGAGGATTTGTATTTTCAGAGGATACTTTTTGCAAAGAAAAAAGCAAGATCAAAAGAAGTGAGAGGAAGCGGAACAGTCCCGTCTTTAAAAAGGGGGAATTCGAAATTCAAGAAAAAATAATAATTAAAAACGGCATTGATAAAGTGCCACCGTCTGTGAATAAAAGCTGTAATGGGAAGTACCCTTCAAACGAAGGACACGTGGCACCACAGGGATCCTCAACAGACGCGAAATCATTGCAGGCATGACATCAATTACAGCACGTCATATCAGAACTCAGCGTTTGAAATTCTGTGGCTGAAAATGAAAGCTTGTTGTGGAAGACTTAACAACTAGAGTGACACATGGCAAAAGAAAAAGGAGAGGGAAAAACATCTGCAAGAATTCAGAAAAACGACGAAAATAAGAATAGCATGAGTAAAGAATATAAATACTGCTCGCAGAACCAAAGAAGCCATAAGTTAACCTACATTGGATCAGTTCGAAGTATTTATGGGGATATTGTTATAGGTATAAACTCAGTCAAAAGACACGTCATCAAAATGTACGATAAAGACGGGTCAAACGAACAACCACGTCATTGATTGACGAATAGACGAGAGGACACTAGTTAAAAGACATACCAGCTGGCATGCTCGCCGACCCGAAATAGGAATGTGCTCGCCACAGCTGGTCGACCAAAAGGAAAGCAAACTATGTTCGCCGACCTAAAGCGTTCGCCAAGAAATATATAGCCAGGAGAATAGCCTAAACCCAGTATACCTTCCACAGTAGGAATTCGACCAAATACAAGGCATAAAGATCAAATCCTATTTCAGATAGGATCCAATTAATTCCAACAAAAGAAGAGTCCAAACAGGAAACAAACCCTAGACTCCTTGTATGATTGAAAATAGGAACTCCCCTATTAATACGACATAGGCATAGGAAACCCTAAAAAGGGACTAGTATAAATAGAACCGTAAACCTCATGAAAAGTGGTTCGAGATCATAGAGAGAATAATCAGGCAATTATATGAGAGATCTGAGTGTGTAAATCGTAAGAAATTCATAGTGATTTCTCCTGCCCTCAGGGGCACCGTGGATTTTTCCCATTCAAGAGTTTTTCCACGTAAAATCTGTCTTGCATGCATTGATTTATTTTCTTTATTTGTTTCTTTCAATTAATACATTATTGTTGTCCGAATCAATCCAAAAATCGCCGTCAACACATGGCAATGCTTTAATCATCTCATAATAAAAGCATACATGAGTTGACCGAGTATAATGGGTTATCTAACTGAAAAAATTTCTAATTACAAAAAATTTAATCCAAGGCATTCCTTGGTCTTCTTGTAATTCCAAAAATCTTCAAGTCCATTTGTAATATCTTCTGCGTCTTTTGGGTCCCAAAAAGATAATAATAATAATAACAATTAAGTGACAAGCACATGCCCCGTCTTTTGTGTGTCCAACACACGTCTGATTTCATCGTCTTCTTCGACTGATATCTTCGTACATATTTTACAATAAAATACATAACAGAAAATTTACAACAAAGAAAATACAGTAGAAAATAAAAATATTAAAATTACATCCCGGGATTAATATTACATGAGAAAAATATTACAACCTTTAAAAACAAAACCTAAACCCATTGTACCATGCAATTAACGATTAACCCTGTTTATAATAAACAAATTAATAAAAATTATAAATAGCATAAAATCAATAGAAAATTGCCTACAAATTCATACATGCAATCAGGAGCAATCGAATTCGATTATACTGTACAAAAAGAGGCTCTAATACCAATTGTTGGTACCCCGGTTTACCGATTGCGCAGCGGAAGGGTTTTAAAATTTTTTAAAGCAATCATCAAATAAACCTATTTGTACAGTAATAATCGAAAATAATTAGAAGGAGAAGAAACTATTTCATACCTACGTAGGAGGCTCCTTCACTTTAATACGATCTACTTCTGATTTGAACCACTTGATCTTCCTCGCTATCTCCCGGAACTGGCAACGACGTGTGGGCACGTCACGGTATTCAGGAACCTGTATGGAGGTAGAAGAAACAACACAAAACAACTCTTGCTTTGTGTATGGAGAATTCGGCCAACCTAGGATGAAATCAAATCATAAAATAAAATAAAATAAAAAAACCTTCTTTTTTTTTCTTTTGGACGCACCACTTTCTTTTTCTTCTTTTGGTGTTGTATTTCGTTTTGTATCTAAAACAAAATCAATCTCTCTTTTAAAATCATATATCAAATATATATATATATTTTAAACTTAAACTAATTAATAAAATCTTTTAAGATATCGAATATCTTTTAAAGATATTAATTAATTTATTTGATTTAATTTGAATTCAAAACTCTTTTAAATTCAAATTTAAATATTTAATTAAATGGAAATAAAATAATCAAATTATATTTTCTTCATTTAAAATTAAATATCAATCAACACCCTCCATCTAATGATTAATTACACAATTAAATAATCTAATTATTTAATTAACATAATCATTAATATTTATTAATTGAATAATCACATTATTCAATTAATTTCCGAATAAACATGTGTCACTTTTGTAACACAATTAATTGGACAATCCAATTAATTAACCTTGACCCTTGTTACCTAAATCGATTGAGCTAGCAAGGGGACCTAATGGACCCACCGTATTTTGAGCTCCAATAATCCTTAGAAATAATTAATTAAACTCTTTAATTAATATTTCATGATTATTAACTTTGGTGTTATTTCACTAAAAACTCGAAGTTGCACTCTCTCAACTGTAGACATTTTTACACAAATCAATAACTTTTGGTGTCCATTGATATAGCTATTACATATGGTATGATCATCCATAGGTAGTTCATAAATAGAGCTGAGTCATAATGTCCGTTATATCCCTCTAATTATATCTTTCCATTAAGTACCATTGATTCTCTAATGAACAATAAATCCTACATTCCTTACGGAATTAAGAGAGCGCTCATATTGTTCAAGCCTCGAATCAACCCTTAAGGGAACTACTATCTACTTCTCACAAGAAGGAGTGGATTCCACTATTGTGTGCAGACCTTCCCAGCCACAAGCCAAACCGCGATCCCAACATACGGAGCATATTGATCAGGAATGCAACTCCGACTTCACCCATGGTATATCAAAGACCACGATCTAACCTGAAGGAGTCAATAAGACACTCAGGATTAAGATCACCCACATATAGCCATCATTTGTTGATATATATGAATCTCATCATGTAACGGATCTTGGTGAGAGATTCATATAGATCATGGCCCAATCCTATATGATCACATCATACAAGGTGCCTCCATTCTCATATCTCCATATAAATGATCTAGGATAAGATCACCGTACATTACGAAATGGACCGCAGCTATAGATTGACCACAAATAAAGTACCCAGCTTTATTTGCTATCTACGGACTCTTTAGATTGCTTGTTTCAAACTGAATCCATCTGTATATGATATTCATATACTCAGTTTGAAATTACATCCGGCAATCTTGGATGTTAAGTACACGTGTTATTATAAATGTATGAGATAATTTGAATGAATAAACTACTTCTTTTATTTATGTTCAATTCACATTTACAAATTACAAGCTTTAGGGAAAAAAACCCCAACAATCTCCCACTTGCATTAAAGCATGTGAGACATGTCTTGTAAACCTAGACTCTCTAGGTGACCCGTAAACACTTTAGCCGGTAAGGTCTTCGTAAGTGGATCAGCAATTCGTACATCCTAACAGGATCAAATCCTGTCATGAATACACTAGCATATAGTTTCTCGTTTTCCGAAGATACTTGAGAATGGTCTTGACAGCAACTTAAGGATCCAATCCTAGGTTAGACTGGTATCTGCTGGCTACTCCCACTGCGAAGCAGATGTCCGGTCTTGTGCATAACATAGCATACATGAGACTACCTACTGCTGACGCATAGGGAACACGTTTCATATCCTTAACTTCTTGAGGTGTTTTAGGACACTGTTCCTTAGACAAGTGAACTCCATGCCTGGAAGGTAAATTACTTTTCTTAGGTGACAACATGGTGGCCTATCAAGCTAAAGTTCAGGAAGCAATGAAGAAGTTCAAGGGTGTAAGGATAGAACAAGTGCCCAGGAGAAGGACATGCTTTACCAAGAGGAGTGCCCCTCCAATTGGTTTCCCGTTCCAGCATAGCAAAGGATGTAAAGGTCATCCCAGTCAGTCGCCCCCCATGTTGGATGGATCCAATAGTAGACTATCTCCAAAGTGACACTCTCCCTGCAGATTCGGATCAAGCCCACTGGCTTAAGAGGATAGCTACTCGGTACTGCCTGGTAGATGGATACCTCTACCATAAGGGGAAATCTCTCCCTCTACTCAGATGTCTCCATCCCGACGATGCGCGTGTTGGGGTTTTTTGCCCTAAAGCTTGTAATTTGTAAATGTGAATTGAACATAAATAAAAGAAGTAGTTTATTCATTCAAATTATCTCAAACATTTATAATAACATGTGTACTTAACATCTAAGATTGCCATATGTAATTTCAAACCGAGTATATGAATGTCATATACATATGGATTTAGTTTGAAACGAGCAATCTAAAGAGTCCGTAGATAGCAAATAAAGCTAGGTACTTTATTTGTGGTCAATCTATAGCTGCGGTCCATTCCGTAATGCACAGTGATCTTATCCTAGATCATTCATATGGAGATATGAGAATGGAGGCACCTTATATGATGTGATCATATAGGACTGGGCCAGGATTTATATGAATCTCTCACCAAGATCCGTTACATGATGAGATTCATATATATCAACAAATGATGGCTATATGTGGGTGATCTTAATCCTGAGTGTCTTATCGACTCCTTCAGGTTAGATCGTGGTCTTTGATATACCATGAGTGAGGTCAGAGTTGCATTTCTGATCAATAAGCTCCGTATGTTGGGATCGCGGTTTGGCTTGTGGCTGGGAAGGTCTGCACATAATAGTGGAATCCACTCCTTATGAGAAGTAGATAGTAGTTCCCTTAAGGGTTGATTCGAGGCTTAAACAATATGAGCGCTCTCCTAATTCCGTAAGGAATGTAGGATTTATTGTTCATTAGAGAATTAATGGTACTTAATGGAAAGATATAATTAGAAGGGTATAACAGACATTATGACCCAGCTCTAATTATGAACTACCTGTGGAGGATCATACCATATGTAATAGCTATATCAATGGACACCAAAAGTTATTGGTTTGTGTAAAAATGTCTACAGTTGAGAGAGTGCAACTTCGGGTTTTTAGTGGAATAACACCGAAGTTAATAATAATGAAATATTAATTAAAGAGTTTAATTAATTATTTCTAAGGATTATTGGAGCTCAAAATACTGTGGGTCTATTAGGTCCTCTTGCTAGCCCGATCGATTTAGGTAACAAGGGTCACGGTTAATTAATTGGATTGTCCAATTAATTGTGTTACAAAAGTGACACGTGTCTATTCGGGAATTAATTGAACAATGTGATTATTCAATTAATAAATATTAATGATTATGTTAATTAAATAATTGGGAGTCACTCTTGATCAGAAGGTACTCAGCCCCCAAAGCCCCTGTTAATCCCATTCTTGCTAGTAGAGCTTTGTACTCTGCTTCGTTGTTGGTGGCTCTGAATTCAAACCTATAAGGATTCCCATTATTGATTGGCTTATTTTGTGGACAAACCACATCTTGGGGTTTGAATTGTAAGGGTAGATTAGGTGTTTAAAGATCAAGCTCAAAGACCCTTTTCAAGACCTCAAGGTGACAAGCACTCCAAAGGTATATTCTTTAGTGCTTATTTTTCTTTGAAGAGATTTAGAAGCACACACACACTTAGACACACACTTAGCATTCTTGCATATATGTGCATTTTCTTCACATGTCACATTCACACTAGCACTTTGATTGTATATCTTGTTGTGTGTTTATGTGTCTTGCAATTCGTTTCTCGAATGTGTCGGAAACGTCCGCGCGTGCACGATAAATGTGCTTGGCTTTGTGTGAAGTCCGCTCATGAAAAATGCCCTTGGCTTCTCCTTGGTTTCACCATTTTTGGTGAATCGACGGTTACGATCGGTGGCCTGACCGCCGAATCGAAACCGCCGATCAGACCTGATGCATTTAATATCTCGAGTCTGATTCTGCGGTTTTATCAACGGTTACGAAACCTCCGAATGAAACCGCCGATGCTCCCCTATTTCACTCGGGACCAATTCTATGGTTATGATTTACGGCCTGGCCGCCGAATGAAACCACCGATCGTGCGTTTTCAGGGACAATTTTTTCTTTTCACATGCCCTGTTCTTGATGCCTATAAATATCACACTTTCTCTATTCTCTAACTAAGTTCTCTGACTCTAAAGAACCCTAAGCTTCAAAGAGAGATATTTGAGAGAAAATCAAATCAAGAACTCTTTTTTATACACTCCAACCACATACATGTGCATCAAAGATCATCTAAGCATTTTCTAGCATAGTTAGTTTGCTTATTTGAATGGGTTTTGCTCAACACACATCCTTTGGTATGTTCTTCACTAATCTCATCTAAGTTTAGTGTTTTATTTATCAAAGAAATTTCTTATATCATTTGTATGCTCGTAGAATATATTCTAGATACAAAATAGAGATTGTTGTGTTAACATGATTGAGTGTTGTATTTTGATAGCAACATCTAGGTTATTGAATCTATGATTTGCTAAGCTTTATGACATGTCATTTAGCCATTGATATCTAGGATTGCATTTATTGCCATCAAATCATCCTAGATAAGCATATAGAGTTACCTAGCTCTCATTGCATTTGTTGAGTACTTATATATATTCACATAGGTTGTAATCTCTTCATTGAGAAGTAAGTCTTGCGTGTAGCTTCTGGGATTAGGTTGCTTAGATCGCAAGCAAGTGAAGTCTTGTGTGATAGACCGGGATTAGGTCGGACACCAGGATTAGGTGGTCACACAAGCAAATTGGACTAGGTTCACTTATACCGGGATTAGGTAGGTGTGTGATTATATATCGGGAGTAGGTTGTAATCGTTTAACACATTTAGTGGATTCGAGGTTCGAGTGTGGCGCACTATACAGCCCGTGGTTTTTCCCGTGAGGGTTTCCACGTAAATATCAAGTGTCATTTATAATTACGCACCATATTACACTTGTTATTGTATTGACTAGATTGGGGTATTTTCGTAATATTGACTATACGTGAAAATTGGGTAAAATCGGATAAAATCTATTCACCCCCCTCTAGATTAATATATTGTAAACACACCCGTGTTAATTTGTGAACTTTCAAAACCTGAAACAATGGCTGCATTCGGCTCCTTCAGGGTCAATCATGACGATCCCGGCTCTGCATCTTGACTGGTTTGAAGCTCCATCCGTGTAAAGGACCCAAATCTTGTTGTCTTTGGGCCAATCCGGATTGGTTTGATCCGGATCCGAGTCTGCTGACTTATCTAGACTTGAAATTATGCTAAATTCCATTATAAAATCAGCTAGGGCTTGGGATTTGATCGTGGTTCTTGCCTTGTATTTGATGTTAAACTGGGTGAGTTCTAGTGCCCATAGAACCAATCTGCCCGACACATCCGACCTCTGGAGGAATTGCTGCAGGGGTTGGTCAGTGACAACCGCGATGGTGTGAGCTTGAAAGTAAGGTCGAGCTTTCTAGATGTAGTTACCAATGTTGGGGTTTTTTCCCTAAAGCTTGTAATTTGTAAATATGAATTGAACATAAATAAAAGAAGTAGTTTATTCATTAAAATTATCTCATACATTTATAATAACATGTGTACTTAACATCCAAGATTGCCGGATTTAATTTCAAACCGAGTATATGAATGTCATATACAGATGGATTCAGTTTGAAACAAGCAATCTAAAGAGTCCGTAGATAGCAAATAAAGCTGGGTACTTTATTTGTGGTCAATCTATAGCTGCGGTCCATTCCGTAATGTACGGTGATCTTATCCTAGATCATTCATATGGAGATATGAGAATGGAGGTACCTTGTATGATGTGATCATATAGGACTGGGCCATGATCTATATGAATCTCTCACCAATATCCGTTACATGATGATATTCATATATATCAACAAATGATGGCTATATGTGGGTGATCTTAATCCTGAGTGTCTTATCGACTCCTTTAGGTTAGATCGTGGTCTTTAATATACCATGGGTGAGGTCGGAGTTGCATTCCTGATCAATATGCTCCGTATGTTGGGATCACGGTTTGGCTTGTGGCTGGGAAGGTCTGCACACAATAGTGGAATCCACTCCTTCTTGTGAGAAGTAGATAGTAGTTCCCTTAAGGGTTCATTCAGGGCTTGAACAATATGAGTGCTCTCCTATTTCTGTAAGGAATGTAGGATTTATTGTTCATTAGAGAATCGATGGTACTTAATGGAAAGATATAATTAGAGGGGTATAACGGACATTATGAACAAGCTCCAATTATGAACTACCTGTGGAGGATTATACCATATGTAATAGCTATATCGATAGACACCAATAGTTATTGGTTTGTGTAAAAACGTCTACAATTGAGAGAGTGCAACTTCAGGTTTTTAGTGGAATAACACCGAAGTTAATAATCATGAAATATTAATTAAAGAGTTTAATTAATTATTTCTAAGGATTATTGGAGCTCAAAATACTGTGGGTCCATTAGGTCCCCTTGCTAGCCCGATCGATTTAGGTAACAAGGGTTACGGTTAATTAATTGGATTGTCCAATTAATTGTGTTACAAAAGTGACATGTATCTATTCGGGAATTAATTGAATAATGAGATTATTTAATTAATGAATAATGGTGATTAAATAAATTAAATAATAAGATTATTTAATTATGTTGTTAATCACTAAATGGAGGGTGTTAGTTGATATTTGATTTTGAATAAAATAAGATAATATGATTATTTTATTTTATTAAATTAAATATTTGAAATTGAATTTAAAATGTTTAAATTCAAAAATAAATGTTTAATTATCTTTTAAAAGATATGAGATATCTTTATAAAGATTTTCTTTTTAAATCAAATAGATTTGGTTTGTTTTTAAAAGATATATGAGATATATTTTTAATTTAAAATAACAACCGAATGCTAATACATATATAGTCAACTTACACAATTATATAAAAAGATATAGATAAGTGCATCAGGTTTTGGATTTGATGAATGCAAAAATTGTGTGTGAGTTTTTTGCAAGTGTTGCATGAAATTAAAAGAAGAAGGTGCGGCCTAACTTAAAGATATATATATATATGTATTGTTTTAAAAAGTTTGGTGGCCGCATTCTATACACATAGCAAGGTGTTACTTTCGTGTGTCTTTTCATCCTCCTTGTTCCTGAGTACCGTGACGCACCCACACGCTGTTATCAATCCCGGGTCATAGCGAGGAAGATCTTGTGATTCAAATCTGGGAGCAGATCGAATTAAAGTGAAGGAGCCTCCTACGTAGGTATGAAATCGTTTCTCCTTCTTTACCATTTTCGATTATCACTGTACAAATAGGTTTAAGTTTATGATTGCATTAAAAAATTTTAAAACCTTTCCACTGCGCAATCTGTAAACCTGGGTTCCTACAACCAAGGCGTAGGCAAGTATTTCTAGGAGGGTGTATTTTTTTCTCGGACTTAGTGAAAGCCCGGCTCACATAGTAAACTGGTCTTTGCACTCCATCACTGCATTTTTTCACCGGGGCTCCACTAGTAGCAACTTCTGAAACTGCTAGATAGAGTAGGAGCTCCTCCCCCGGGGTTAGTTTTACCAATAGAGGCAGATTTGACAAGTACTCCCTTAAAGCTTGGAAAGCCTGCTCGCTTTGCTCGTCCCACTTCATCTTCTTCCCCTGCTTGATGATCTTGAAAAATGGGAGGCATTTATCTATGGAGCGAGATATGAACCGGTTCAGGGCTGCTATCCGGTCGGTTAATCCTTGTGCCTGCTTGAGAGTTGTAGGGGACTCGAGGTCTATGATAGCTTTGATCTTCTCAGGATTAGCCTTGATCTCCCTTTCATGCACCATGTATACCAAGAATTTGCCTGCTGCTACCCCGAAAGCACATTTAGTGGGGTTCAACCTCATTTGGTTCTGTTTTATCAACTGAAAAGTCTGGCGTAAGTCCCCTGTATGCTGTCCAGCTTTCTGAGATTTTGTGATCATATCATCTATGTACACCTCCATGGATCTTCCTATCTGTTCTTTGAACAACCTGTTCACCATACGCTGGTATGTGGCACCTGCATTTTTAAGTCCGAACGGCATTACCTTATAGCAGTAGAAGCCTTGTCTGATGATGAAGCTAGTCTTGTCCTGATCAAAAGGATGCATCATGATTTGATTGTACCCCGAGAAAGCATCCATGAAGCTTAGGAGCTTGTTTCCTGTAGTGGAGTCAATGAGCTGGTCTATCTTAGGTAGGGGGAAGCTATCCTTGGGGCAAGCCCGGTTGAGATCGGTGTAATCTACACACATTCGCCACTTCCAGTTAGACTTGGTTACCATGACCACGTTGGCGATCCATTCGGGGTACCGGGATTCCTTAATGAACCCATCCTTCAGGAGCTTGTTAACCTCATCCTAGACAGCGGCGTTGAAGTGTCTTCTTTTCTGCTTTATTGGTCTGAAGGTTACATCCACTGCCAACCTATGGGTAGCCAGGCTAAGAGGAATGCCAGACATCTCTTCATGGCTCCAAGCGAAGATGTCGTTGTACTCTCTGAGGAGTTCTACTAAGTCCTTCTTGATTTTGGGTCCAGATCTCCTCCAACTTTTACTGTCTTTGTTGGGTCTTTACCCTTGATCAAGATCTCTTCTAAATGATCTGCGGGATGCCCACTAGTCCAACCCCGCTCTTCTTCCTCCGGCTCTTCCATGATTATGTCTGGTACCTCTCCTTCTTCCTAGACATAGTGATCCTGCTCTGACGCACCCTGACTTGGGTCACTGGTCACGTGTGTGCATTGCTTAGCTAATGCTGCGGGGTTGGTGGACACCGCATAGCAATTGCGAGCTGCCTGCTGATCCCCTCTAACTTATCCTACTCCTATTCCCACCGAAAATTTCAAAACATTGTGGTAGATGGACAGTACCCCCCTAATCCCTGACAAGAAGGGCCTACCCAAGATTGCATTGTAGGCAGACGGGGTGTCTACCATAATGAACTCTGTCATTATGTTCTGTTGAAAAGGAGCTTCTCCGACTATTACTGGCAGAATCTTTGTCCCCATTGGCATTACAGAGTCCCCTGTGAACCTATACAAAAGGGAGGTGCAACTGTTGTAACAAGAGTTCTTCATATTGAGTTGCTCGTGAGCCCCCTTGAATAGAATATCAACACTGCTTCCTGTATCAATCAGGACGCGGTGTACTAAGCAGTTGGCGATCTGTACTGTAATTACCATTGGATCATCATACGGTTGAACTGTGTTATAGACATCTTCCTCTGTGAAAATGATTTTGGTGGAGCGGGATAGATCTCGAGATCCATTACTGACTTTAAGTACCTCATGATCAGCATTGAGCCTGGGGATCTTCCTTGCATTGTTCTTTCTTGAATTGTTGGAGGTTCCGGCTAGAGTAGGGCATCCACTGATAGTGTGGATCACCTAGATCTGCTGCATCAAATCCTTCTCATCATCTCTCCTTCTTTCTACTGCCTCCTACATTCCGCTCTGTACCTGTTTCCCTTCTTTGATGCCGTCCCGTACCTGCTATAAAAATTCAGTTAAAAGCCCTCATCTTATCAATCCTTCAATCTGATTATGGAGGCTGTAGCACTCAGAGGTGTTATGCCATATATCTTCGTGGAAATCACAATATTTGTACTGATTCCTCTTGTCAACTGGGACTTTCATAGGACCTGGCTTTCTAAGTAGGCCCTTATCCCGAATGGCGAGATAGATGGTTTCTCGCGAAGCATTGAGAGGGGTGTAGTGATTATATCCCTCTTCCTCGCTTGCTACTATGGACACTTCCTTCAGGGGAATCGCCCAGGGGGGTGATCTCCTTGCCGGATACCTTTCCTAGTACGAAAGAATAGGAGGCGACCTGTAAGTAGACCGGTTCGGAGGCTGATTCTGGAACTTCCTAGCTAGTGTGGGCTTTGGAGCCTCCTTCTTGTGGCATGGTGCTAATCAGGCTTCATTGTGCTCGATTTTAATCCAGAGCTATTCCTCTATGTCCACCCGTTCCTGAGCCCGGTTGTAGGCTTCCTGGTACGTTTCTGGAGGATGTTTGGCAAAAGAACGAAATAGTCTGCTAGCCCACAAGTTTCTCCGGAAGTTGGCTAAGGTCTCCTTCAAGTCGAAGACACCCATCTGGACGACTTCTTTATGGAATTTTTCCACATAAGATCTCAAAGTTTCACCTCGCTCCTGAACCATGTATTACAGCAAGATAGGGTCCTTGGGACGAGGCTTGATTCCCTGAAACTGTGCACAGAAAGTTGTAGTGAGCTTAGAAAAGGAATCAACACTACCTAGCGGTAACTTTTTGAACCATGTCTTGGCGCAGTCGGTCAGGGTTGAAGGAAACATCCTAAACATGGCTAGCCGGGTCCTGCTTTGGACTTCCATCTGGTGGACAAAGCTTTCTAGGTGGATGATCGGATCCTCTATCCCGGAATACTTCTTAGAAGGCATCCTGAATTTAGGAGGTAACCCCGCCTCTCTGACACTTTTAGAGAAAGGTGCATTCATCTCACCCAAGGGGTTGGGATGTAAATTAATTCCCACAAACGGCGCTAAAAGTGTTACCGGAAAATCGTCACTGGGGGTGAAATTCCAAATAGCGACTTTAAGGGGACCAAGATCAAAGATGACCCCGGTCGGAGAGGTATCAAGTAGTTCGATACCGATTATGTCCTCGATAATGCATAAAGGATTAGGAACACAAGTGTTACCTGAAAATCGTTATTGGGGTTGAATTCCAAATAACAACTTTAAAGGGGACCAAGATCAAGATTGACCCTGGTCGGAGGGGTATCACGTAGTTCGATACCGACTAAATCCCTACCAACGCAAGAGTTATATAGTGTATATGAAACTAAGCAACAATAGGTTTTATTTGATTGTCTCTTTTCATTACAATACATGAACTATTTCTGATTTAGATTACAATGGTATATGGATCGTAACCACGGAGATGGTAGATGGTGATGGTGATGGTGATGGTGAAGGAACTGTGCCTGTCGATAAGTAGTGTGTAGGGTTCTCTTCTTTTTTGATGAATAAACTATTGTATATATAGGTCCTACTTGCTTGCCATGCACTTCTACAATCTCGGGTTAGGGTTTGGGCAGCTGCAGGATCCTTCTTTTTTGGAGGTAATCTTGGAGTTTTACGTGCAGAATTCAGTCTTTCCATTCTAGGAGGAATCAATCTCTTCCCTTCCTAATTGGACTCTTATTGTGTTGACCTGTTCAAAAATAGGATCCTTTGGCGGGAGGGGGTATAACCCGTTTGTACGGCGACGTTTTTACTGGATCTTTGTGGAGTTTTGAGTATTTGGAGTTAAAATCCTGCTTCCTAGCGTGCTTTTACTTAGCGGGCTGTCTTTGTCTAGTAAGCGTCCTTCTGGCGGTAGTAGGGGGATATATAGCTGACTTTGTTACAGGATGATCAGCAGACCTCTGTGTCGGGGTGCTACGGGGTCCATAGGAAGTAGTGTTGGGATGACGCGGGGTCCCTAGGAAGCCCGGTCATGACCGGATTTGGTCTCGTAGTGAGTTCTGGCGAGTATCTCGGCTTTCGGCCACTTTGTTGAGCTAAGATGTTGGCGGGGTGGACCCCGCTGAAGGAGGTACATATTTGGGCCAATCGGGATCCACTCTGTCGAGGTATCCGGATTGTGTTCGCACTCCTATATCCTTCTTATGTCGAGGTGGAAAATTTTTCTTTGGTCACTCGCCAATTTTGGCGGTTAACAGAAGTCCCCCTGACTTGGACACTGATACCTTATAGGGGTCGGGGTCGGGGTCGGAGTCAGGATCTTTCTGTTTGCTTGAAGGATTTTCTACCTTATCCGCTTACTTCCTTGTCTGACTAGGTTTCCACTTTGGAGGAGGAAATCCTTATTTTGTCCGTTATAATCGACTGCGTGTCGATCACTGATTGGAAACCTCGTTTTTCAAAAAGAGTCATTTTGGCGCGATTTAATGCGGAAAACGCCTCAACCCATCCTTCCGGTCACCGATTCCGGTTTCCGAGTAAGTAACCGTCATTCCTCCTCTATAAATAGACCGTCTTTACTGGCGCTTCTCACTTTCAAGCTTTCAGATTTTTCAAAATCAAACGAGAACAAAACCCTTCCTGACTCCCTTTCTTTCTTACTTTCCAATCTTCTCGAATATTTTTCTTCTCCTCTTCTTCTCCTACAATGGCCTCTTCTCCCCAACTTCCTACTTCTCAAGAAAAACTCAACGATCAAAACCCCTCTACAGCAGGGAAACCCATCCATCCTGATCCCGCTTCCTCTCCCCAGTCCGACAGCATTGACGCCCTTTTTAATACAGAGGCGGTTGACGCGGTGACAGATTCCCTAACGTCGAAGGGGAAGAAACGGGGTAGAGAGGAGTACGCCGTTGCTAAGGAAACCCCTCGGGTTCAGCGACGCCGCTTTACCTGAAACCCCCGAATTGGGTTACGTTTTCACAATCAACCTGAAAATCCAGTCCTAGTTGGCGATGAGGCGGGCGCCTCTCAGTCTGGCGGCAACGAGGAAAGTGGCGGACCTGACGTCGCACTGGTCAGGGTCCAAACGGGCTCCTTCGCCATCTTTCACGATGGTCGGATTATACCCGACTCTATTTGTACAGTGGATACGCTCAACCAACTTCGGGAAGAGTACATGATCCTGGAATACATCACTCTCTCCCTTCCCCACAGGGGTTATGACGTGTACACCCCGCCTCCAGACCGCCTGCTGATCCACAAAGCCGCTTTTGAGTGCGGAGTCCGGCTTCCACTGCACCCGACTCTCCGCCGAGCTCTCGTCGCGCTCGAATTGGCCCCTCTCCAACTCTCGCCGGGGTTCTGGAAGCACCTGACGGGGTTCTTGGTGCTCTGGAGGGAGCAGTGCGAAAAAGATCACATTGAGCGGGAGCCGGGGTTGGACGAGCTCCGCTTCCTCTTCAATATTACGAGCATGGTGCCTCCGGGTCAGTTCTACCTGAGGGCCTCAAATGATTTGAAGTTTATCATCCCAGGGGCGAATGTGAAATATGCGGCGCCCAGGAAGGAGGAATGGCTGGTGGTCGAGGGCGATTGGGGGCGCACTGCTTTTGTTGGTGGGTATGAGTACCCCGTCCCTACTCAGTTTACCGTGAGGGATAAGTGGGCGAAAGGGACATTGGCTCCTGGGTCCCGAGAGATTTTAACAAGGATCCTCAAGAGAGGATACACCAACCTACAATATCCCTCTCTGGATCCCTTTGAGGGAGCCCGCTTAGAACAGTACCTGAGGATCTCCCCCGCCTCTCCCGGTGAGTTGATCGCTTCTTGAATGTCTATTTATTTTTTATTTTTTTTTATATTTATATATTCCTTCTTTTGACTCTCACTAAACATCCTCTCTTCTTGTAGTATCGGTTTCCCCGATGGTTGCGGGGTCTCTTCCTTCTTCGGGGGCAAAGGATACGACCCTGCTATCCCGTTCCTCCCATGTTCCTTCTCCTACCCCGGCTGCCAGGACTAGGTCGGGGTCCATCCGAGTAGGATCCAACCTCACCCTTCCTCCTGCTCCTTCACAGACACCTACTCCTGCTCCGACAGGGTCTAAGGCCAAGGCTCCAGCTCGCCATCCTTCTACTCCTCCATCCCGTTCGAGGATCCCGGCATTGCTGGCTAGGGCGGCTAAGGCCCGAAGTTCTGAAAGACCAGCCCAGAAGAAAACCGCCTCCACCACAAAAAGTTCTCCTACTCCTCCTCTTACCGTAGCTCTTCTTGTGGATCCTATGAGAACCCTAGTGGAAGAAACAGCTGTCCACACTCATGTTCTTGCTGCTGATGTGGCCTCCGGATCGGGGTCGAGGGATGCCTCCTTTGACGAGGTGGTGTCTAGATTCGTGGCCACCTGCCCCGGTGGAGGTCTGACAGATATGGCCAAGCTTCCTACAGACATTTTGGTCACCAAGGGGGTTTCGGTTCTGGCTGAGGTAAACTTATACTTCTTTCCCGCTACTTATTTCCTTCTTCTGCCAAGCACTGACTCTCTTTCTTCTTGCAGGGCTTCAAGTTTGCCTTGGCCATGGAGAGGCAGCTGCTGACATTGAAAGAAGCTTATATCGGCCTCCAAGCAAAGCTGGAGGATACTCAGCAGGAGCTGGTCCAAACCCAACAAAGCATGGGCCCTCTACTTCAGGAGGCCAGAGCATCTGAAGAGGCGCGACATGATGGCTTGGTGATTATCAGGCGCCTTGAGCGTTGCCTAGACACAGAAACCATCAAGTCCTTGCGCCGCAGAGAGGAAAGGGAGCGCATAAAAGTTGAGAGGAAGATGTTGTCAGACGAACACCAGTTTCTGCGGGATGCCTTAGCAGATTTAGAGGCTCAACAGGGGCCCTCCTTCGATGATGGTTATTTCACAGCCTGTTACGAGGTAGCTACAGCCTTGCCTCCTCCTTTCGACCTCCCGGTAACCTTGAACTGGGACCGGGAGCAAATCATGGCAAAGGCGGCCCAGTTAGCAGGAGGGGATCAAGAGACTGAGGCCCTTGCACAGGAGGTAGCATATCCGGATCAAGGAACTGAGGTAGCTGTTAAAGACCAACCTGATGGTACTGTGGGAACCAATCTAGATCCTCCTGCCATTGAAGAACAGATGGTGGATCCCAAGTCTGCTACTGGAGTAATCATGGTGGAGGCAGATGAGGGCGCAGCCGGTCCCGCGGTTCCTCTGGTTGAAGGGGCTCCGACTGAGTATTCTACTGTGGAGGAACCAATCCAGACTGATGCCACAGCTGAGCCCTTGGGCGAAGGAGCCGTTGGGCAGGGGGAACATCAAGAAGAAAACAAAGAAGATTAGCTTGGCCTTCCCTCTATAAAAATTTTTTTTGCCTGAATCGGGACTTAGGCACCCCGTTTTATCAATATAATTTGTTTTCATTACTTGCTTCGTACTTGTGTTCTTTTTGCTTTTGCACTTAAAAGCTTTCCATAGCATGTAATTTTGTTTGATAATTGGATTTCTGATGACTAACTGGACCCCGATGGGTAGCAAAGACAAAACATGTGGTGATTATATCTCGTCACTGCCACTTGCGAACAATTTGACTTGCTGAAGATAACTTTTAAGTCTCTTTCTGACTGTTGGTCCTCTGTCCGGGTAATAAGTGGGAAAATAAAGGGTGAAGCATCCCGATGAATCTTCCCGATGTCATTGTCGTTCTGTCTTGGTAGGTAACTAGGACCACTTTAGCACCAGGCTTCTTGGAGGAGGGTATTCCCCGACCAAGGCAGCAGGAGCGCCTTTAGGCTATTTCCTGGTCTTGAGGCAAAGTAAGAAACCGGGTACCCTGAGGCAGCCCGATTCTTACTGTGATCTGTCCTGGTAGGCAACTAAGGCCACTTTAGCACCAGGCTTCTTGGAGGAGGGTATTCCCCGACCAAGGCAGCAGGAGCGCCTTTAGGCTATTTCCTGGTCTTGAGGCGAAGTAAGAAACCAGGTACCCTGAGGCAGCCCGATTCTTACTGTAATCTGTCCTGGTAGGCAACTAAGGCCACTTTAGCACCAGGCTTCTTGGAGGAGGGTATTCCCCGACCAAGGCAGCAGGAGCGCCTTTAGGCTATTTCCTGGTCTTGAGACGCTTTAGTAATGGAGAATTAAGTACACTTAGTAAGAGATGCTGGAGAGTCTAGTAGGAGACATCAAGCAGTGGACATAAGAGGGTCATATTGGAGAAAGAACTGCTTTTATTGATTTTCCTCAAAGGTACAAACATGAAATCGGGGTGTTAGATTCCCCTTGATACGAACAAGATTTCTAAGGGTAGAATTTTCGGAGGTGATCAGCATTCCATGTGTGGTCTACTGGGTACCCTTCCATGTCTACCAGTTTGTAAGCACCACCCCGGAGTGATGCCTTAACCAGATACGGCCCTTCCCAGTTTGGGGCTAGTACTCCGTCGGACCTTCTTCGTGTGTTCTGGGTCACCTTTCTGAGAACCAAGTCTCCTTCTTTGAAGCTTCGGACCCTCACCTTCTTGTTGAAGTGTCGGGCTATCTTGCTCTGGTATATTACCACCTTCTCCGCCACCCGGCTTTGCTTTTCCTCCAGCAGGTCTAGGCTAGCTCTCAACTTAGCCTCGTTATCTTCCGATTCGTAATTTTGGACCCGGAAAGATATGAGCTTATGCTCGATGGGCAAGACTGCTTCCGCCCCGAATACTAGGGAATAGGGGGTCTCCCCCGTGGCTGTCCGCCTAGTTGTCCTGTAGGCCCATAGTACATGAGGTAATTCTGCCACCCATAATCCTTTCTTCTGTTGGAGCTTTTTCTTCTGGAGCTTCTTGATGGTCTTGTTAGTAGCTTCAACCAGCCCATTGGTTTGAGGATGAGCCACCGAAGCAAAACGGAGATTGATCTTCCGGTCTTCACAGAATTCCCTGAAGTTGGCATTATCGAACTGCTTTCCCAAATCAGTTATGATGGTCATTGGGGTGCCAAATCGGCAGACAATGTGCTCCTTGACAAAGTTGGTAGTCTTTTCTTCAGTTATCCGAGTAAGAGCCTTGGCTTCTACCCATTGATGACTCGCTTTTTGTGTCGTTACCAAATTGCGAATTACCAAAAGAATATTTATAAAGTGAATTTTACGCAATATATTTTAAGTTATGAAAATTAGTAAATGGTAAGCATAGAATTCGTTCCACAGGGAATTAGAGAAATATGTTGATTTAATTAGCTAATCTAGAAACAATAAAATAAATCATAAATGATGAATGAGTGTATGGTTTGTCAAACCATCAAACATACATACAAAATTAACCTAACTAAAAATGTGGTGATATGAAAAATAGAAGACTCACAATCTTGATAAGAAAAATGGATATAAACAATTAATGTTGATGCTAGGGAATTGATTGATTAGCAAGTAGGTATGGGTATTGCTTTTTAAGCCACTTTAAGGACCAATCTCCACATGTTAACCAATTTAGGTTTAGATCAATGTGGTTGATATACCCTCCACTAATCCATCCTATTTATTGGGTTCTTAATCACTCAAGTGTGTCAATCCAAGAGTGATTATATAACATGTTATTCTAAACAAGATTGTAATTAACAAGTGGGTATACAAGTCAATCACATAATGAATAGAATCTAATGAATTAATAAATAGAACACATATAGAGATTCATTACAAAGCTTAAGCAAAAACCCACAACCAAATGTTCATCAAATCAATCCCCTAGATTAGGGGTTTAATTACACATAGTAGCAATCAAATAAAAACAAGTGAATGGTAAGGAAATCACCCTTGGGCCACCTTCTTTAGTGCTTGATCCTTGTTCTCCTTTGATGCTCCTAGTTGCAAAGAATGGAAGAGGAGGATGTGTCTAGATAGGTGGATGGCTTATGGTGAGTGACAAAGGATTTGTGATGGAGAAAATGGTAGGGAAGGAATGGTCTAAGGAAGTAATCAAGATTTGGTGTGAGGTTTTGGATGGAAAAGATAAGTCCAAGTATAGAAATGGAGGAATTTGGGAGATGATTTTTGGAGAAAAAGGGAGATTGGGAGGAGAGAAATAGGCTTGAAAGGCTTGATAAGGCTTGATAGGGATTGGAATTCAAAATTGAAAAGAGGGATGAATTTATAGTATTTTTGAATTAGGTCACGGATGGCAAATTACCAAAACACCCCCTCTATTTGTCAAATTGCCATTTTGGCCCCTCTAGGGGGCCTTCTTGTAATTTTCCAGCCAAATTTCACCAATCAGAGCAGCACAACAACGAGGTCGCGATTTGCACAAATGGCGACAAAGTGGCGACCTAGGGGCGAAGCAATCAGGTGTGGGAAATCATCTCCCTGTCGCCATGGCGACCTTGAATGACAAATGGCGACCAAAAGGGGTGACATGGGCGTGACGTGGACGAGAATTGGATGGCCAGTTTTCCGGCCGATTGGGAAGCCGGGAGGGTTGCGACCAGGTTGCCGTTGAGGTGGCCGTCCGTTTGCCATCGGAACCCGTCGACGGTGACTCCGGGAAGGTGGACTTCTGGCCGGCGGTGGTACTTAGGGTTTAGGGGGTGTCAATGGTGGTCTGCACGCGCGAGAGGAAGGAGAAGGTGAATAGTATTTGGGGGGCATTTAGCAGGCTGTTGGGGTGTAATCAGGCGCTGATGGGTCAAGGGATTGGGCATGATTTGGGCTGCTCATTTTGGGCCTGCACAATAGGTGAAACGCACCGTTTCACTTACACAAAAGAGATGGGCTGCTGCAATTGGGTCAGGCTGAGCCCACTTCTTCTTAAGTCAAAACGCACCGTTTGGGGCGCGCATAAAATTGGGCTGGGGGACGCTTAGACGTCCAAAGACCCACACAGCCAAAACGCCCCGTTTAGCTGTCCACGTGGCATCCTTGCCTGATTCGCTTGGCAAATTACGAGCAGCACCCCTATATTCTTCCATAATTGCGGAAACGTCAATCTTTCTTGCAGAATTTACACTTTTGCCCTCAATTGACCAAAATTACTCCAATACCCCTGAATTCTATAAATACCTGAAAATACTTAATTAACACCATTAAATCACAAAATAATGCCCAAGAATAAAGCAAAAGGAGAAGGATATGAGGGCCAAAATCACACCAATTTTGGTTCGATCACCCACCGAGTAAAGTAATCTATTGCCACTACTGCATGCTTGGCTTGGCCAGGTGCAGTGGGGAGTGGCCCGATCAAATCTAGCCCTCAGATGGCGAAGGGGTAGAGAGTACTGATTGAGGAGAGCCTCTCTGGTGGGAGATGATGGAGGTTTGCTGTTTTCTGACAAGCCTCGCAGGATTGTGCGAATTGTTTTGCATCCTGGTGTATAGTTGTCCAGTAGTAACCCATTCTGATTACTTGGTAAGCCAAAGTTTCTCCTGACACGTGATTACCACAATCCCCCAAGTGGACCTCGTTGAGCGCCCAGCGCGCGTCATCGGGATGGAGACACCTGAGTAGAGGAAGGGATTTCCCCTTGCGGTATAGGTATCGTTCTACCAAATAGTACTGGGTCGCTGTCCTCTTGAGCCGGTGGGCCTGATCCTGGTCTACATGGAGAATGCCACTTTGGAGATAGTCTGCTATTGGATCCATCCAACACGGGAAGCGGTTCACAGGAAGGACCTCTACCTCTTTAGCTATGCTGGAGGAAGGAATCAATTGGAGGGGTGCCCCTTTTGGTAACACATGTCCCTCTCCAGTGGCAATCTTAGCTAGAACATCAGCGCGGTGATTTTTCTCCCTGGGCACTTGCTCTATTCTTACACCCTTGAATTTCTTCATCGCCTCCTGGACTTTAGCTAGATAGGCCACCATGTTATCACCTTTTGCTTGGTACAACCCTGTCACCTGATTGACCACTAATTGAGAATCACTTTTAATCTGAAGGTACTCAGCCCCCAGAGCTCCAGCTACTCTCATCCCTGCTAGCAGAGCTTCATATTCTGCTTCGTTGTTGGTGGCTCTGAATTCAAACCTGAAACAGTGACTTACCTCGACTCCGGCGGGGTCGATCAGGACGATCCCAGCTCCGCATCCTGCCTGGTTTGAAGCTCCATCCGTGTAAAGCATCCATATCTTACTGTCTTCAGGCCATTCCAGAGGGGTTTGACTCGGATCGGGGTCTACTGACCCGCCTGGGTCCAGGATTGGGCTAAATTCCACTATGAAATCTGCCAGGGCTTGAGCTTTAATCGTAGTTCTCGCTCTGTATTTGATGTCAAATTGTGTGAGTTCTAGGGCCCATAGGACCAATCTGCCTGACACATCTGGCCTCTGGAGGAATTGTCTCAGAGGCTGATTTGTGACCACCGCGATGGTGTGAGCTTGAAAATAGGGCCAGAGCTTTCTGGATGTGGTCACCAAAGCGTAGGCGAGCTTCTCTAGTAAGGTATAATTCTTCTCAGACTTTGTTAAACCCCGGCTTACGTAATAGATCGGCCTCTGCACTCCATCACTGCATTCCTTCACTAAGGCTCCACTAGTAGCTGCTTCAGAAACCGCTAGGTAGAGTAAGAGCTCTTTACCCGGGATCGGCTTTACCAACAGCGGCGGGCTTGACAGGTATCCCTTTAGAGCTTGAGAAGCCTGCTCGCTCTGCTCGTCCCACTTCATCTTTTTCTCCTGCTTGATGACTTAGAAAAAAGGGAGACATTTATCTGTGGAGCGGGATATGAACCGGTTTAGGGCTGATCGAACCAAAATTGGTATGATTTTGGCCCCTATTTCCTTCCCCTTTTGCTTAATTCTCGGGCATTATCCCGTGATTTAATGGTGTAAATTAAGTGTTTTCAGGAATTTATAGAATTCAGGGGCATTGAAGTAATTTTGGTGGAAAAGGGGCAAAAGTGTAATTATTGGAGGAAGTTTTGAAGTTATCGCAAATTCTGATAAGTGCAGGGGCTGAATTGCAATTTACCGCGTGAGCCTGTCAGCACGCCACGTCAGCGGGTGAAACGGCAGCGTTTAGTGAAGAAGGGATCAGGTGCAGCCAAAACGCTGCCGTTTCATTAAAGAAGGGCAGCCCAACATGCGCAGCCCACACCAAGCCCAACACAGGCCCAAGCAAGCGCAGCCCACTGCCACCGTTTAAATGAAACGGTGCGTTTAAGGATTGGGCCCTTAAACGCACCCAATGTTCTTACTGAATGCACCCCCCTTTAAGTAAGTGAGCAGCAGCCCACTGCACCCCACTCACCTTCTGAATGCACCCCATACCCACTATTCATTTTCTTCCCCAATCAGCTCACGCCATGGCAGCTGCTCCTCCAAACCCTAGCATCACGCCGCCAGCCAGATGAGGCCCTTCCCGGACCTACCGCCGGCCGGAAAGTGACCCAAAATCACGGCCACACGACCGGCAGCCTGGTCGTTCAACTTCCGGGCCTCCAATCGGTCGGAATCCGGCTATCCCTCTCTTTCCCATTTTGCCCCTTTGTCTTGCCACGTCACCAATTGGGTCGCCATTTGTCATTCGAGGTCGCCATGGCGACAGGAAGTGATTTCCACACCTGATGAGGTCGCCATTTGGTCGCCCTAGAGGTCGCCACTTATGCAAACCGCGAGCTTCACGTTGTTCTCCTCTGATTGGCCAATTTTGGCTGGCAAATTACACAATGACCCCCTCTGTTGGACTAAATGGTAATTTGCCATGGTCAGGGGGTGTTTTGGTAATTTGCCACCCGAGACCTAATTTGAAAATCATATAAATTCATCACATTTTTCCTCTTTTGGACAACTCTTGACCACCAAGAAACCTCCTTTCTCCACCATTCCTTTTCTCTCCATTTTCTCTCCTACCTAAACTTAACATCTAGATTACCTCCCCTAATCATTCCTTTTCTTCCCATCTTCTCCACAAATCTCCTTAGTCACTTCCCATTTGACTCCACCTATCTAGACACCTCCTCATCATCCACTCTTTACACAAGGAGCATCAAAGGCAAGGAAAGGATCAAGCTTACAAAAGGTGGCCCATGGGTGATTTCCTAATCTTTTACTTGCCTTCCCTTTGATTGTAATATGTGTAATTAAATCCCCTTTCTAGGGTTTTGATGTGAGAATATTTGGATTGGGATTTGCTTAAGCTTTAATATATTTTTAATTTCTATTTGTGTTCTATTCATTTTATAATTAGATTCTTTGCATTATGTAATTGACATGTATACCCACTAGTTGATTATAATCTTGCTTAGGATAATTTGTTATATAATCTTGATTGGATTGACAACCTTGATGGATTGAGAACATAGTGAATAGGATAGATTGTCGGAGGGTATATCAACCACGATAATCTAAGCCGTTAATTGTAACAAACCGATCCCGCCGTGACCCCCTTTCCTTAATCGGTTAGGCATTGCGGTGGGAAGTTGTTTAAGGTTCATAATAATGGCCTAAACACATTTTAGAAATCAATTGGTTAACATTTATGAGATCCGTTCACTAAAGTAGCTTGATAAGCATTTCCCGTAATTCATTTGTGATCCCATTAATTCCCTAGCTATTCTCTTAATTGTTTATTCCATTATCTTATCTAGATTTGTTAAGTATTCTTTTATTAGTTATTAGGTTTATTTTTCATGTATGTTTGATGGCTTGACAACCCATTCACTCATCCATATTTTTATGATTTATTTTATTGCATATAGATTAGTTAATTTATTCAACTAATCACTCTAATTCCCTGTGGAACGAACTCTAAGCTTACCACAATACTCATTTTCAAATCTTAAAATATATTGCGTAAAGATTCATTTTATAACATTCTTTTGGTAATTCGCAATTTGGTAACGACACAAAAAGCGAGTCATCAAAATGGCGCCGCTGCCGGGGAATTAAAGCGGTTGTTGAATCAATTAACTTTTCTTTGTTTAGGTTTTATTAATTTTTAGTCTTTTAGTTGTTTTTAGTCTTTTAGTTTCTTTTTACTTCTTTGGTAGTTTTTGTTTCTTTTGTTTCAGGATTCTATGGATTTCTTCATGCAAAATCAAGGGCCTAGCTACGAGACTCATGGGAATGGCTTCAATGCGGATTGGTGGATGAACCAAGATTCCTTCTCATCATGCCAATCAAATGCCATAGATGATGAGAGGAAAAATTTCATGGAGGATCACTTTCGGGAGATTGAGAGCATCCATGCTTCTCAACGAAAGACCATGGAGTTATTCCAATCCGCACAACGAGCACATGAGGAGAGGATGTCCAACCATGTGATCCCTAGTTGGCCGGATCAATCAATAGAATCGGTGTATCCCAAGCAAGGGAGGACGAGGAGCCGTGTGCATGCTCATGTGCAAGTATTTGAGAAGAATGTGGAAGTTGAGGAAGAACCGCCAAGGAACCAAGAGCAAGGCACGGAATTGGAAGAACGATTAGCTTTACTTCAAGAGAGATTGGTGAAAACCTCCCAAGGGAAGGAAGAGTTGGAAAGAAAAATACAACTCATGGTAAAGGAGTTGGAAGAAAAGGAGGCCTTTGGGAAGGTGAAGATTGAAGAGCTTGAAGTGAAAAATGAGGAGCTCACTCTTGATGTAAACATGATCAAAGAAGAAAATGCTACCTTACGAAGGAAGGTAGGAGAAGTCTCTAACAAGAACAAGGAGTTGGAAATACAAGTTGGGAGACTTGAAGTTGAGAGGAATTCCACATCAAAGGAATTCAAAGACCTTGCAAGGCTATTTGAAGAATTCGAAGAAGAATGTGCAAGGAAGACAAGAAAAATGCTTATGGAAGTGGAGCGGAAGGAAAAAGCTTTGGAAGAAACGAAGGAGGCACTTGGTAGGAAGGATGAAGCCCTCAAGATAGCAAGAGTGAAGGAGTGTGACTACATTGTCTATGTAGACAAGGTGGAAAACAAGGTCAAAGAGCTACAATTGAAGCAACATCAAAGGCCACATAGTCACCAACCAAGAGGGAGTTTTCTTAACCATCCTCCTATTTGCTATTTTTGTTTTCAAAAAGGGCACTTCAAAGCTCATTGTTTTAAATTCCATAAGCATGAAAAATTGAAAAAGTCTAGGAATAGGAAGAGTCCACCTAGAGTCAAGCAAATTTGGGTAAGAAAAGACTTGGTTGAACAAGTTAGACCCAAAAGAAAAGAAAAGGGGAAATCAACTCAACTTGTTTGGGTTGTGAAAAAGAACATATTTCCAAACTTAATAAAACCTCCTTTAGTTGATGACACCCCTAGCACATGTACATAATTTTGAAAATTCTTTTTGTGCATTTTATTTTTAATGCTTTATTAGTTTAGTTCATTTCTTTTGAATAAATGGTGTTCCAAAATCTTGTTGGCAATTGCATGTATTGATTATATTTTGCCGGAACTTTCTAATATGCTTAGTGCTTGTATAGATTTTTCTATTGCTTCATGAGGAAGTAAGTGAGTGTTGCTTGTGCGATAAGCAAGGTTCTTTATCTCTTGGGAAGAAACAAAGACAACTTGCAAGTCTTGGAGGGACAAGCAAGCCAAGAGTGCTCATAAAAAGGGCGAGAACCTTATCCTAAGGAAGCAACTTTGTGGGAGTTCGATGTGTGGGAGCACCATGCCACGTCTTGCCTAGACGTTAAATCATGCGCTTGGTGGGAGGCAACCCACTTAGGTACATTTCTTTTCCTAGTTTAAATTTTGTTTTTGTCTTTATTTTATTTTTGCTTAGAATAAGGTTGTGAGTTGTTTGTGATAGTGGATTTAGGCTTGAATGATCATATATTTTATCCACATGGATTGTGATGATAACTCTTGATGAATTTGCATTGATATATCTCTTGAGTGGATTAGGAGCATATAGGATATTCTTGAGCCACTTGATTTAAATCTTTGGGATAATTTTTAAATGGACATTGAAATGTGTTTTTAAACTCTTTGATTGAGGATGTGTTGCGCCGAACTTACCGGTATATGCCCCAAAGACATTGAGGACAATGTCTAATTTAGGTTTGGGGGTGTGTGCGCAACATCGTCTCTTGTTTGCAATTGTGTGCAAAAACATTTTGAGCCTAAAATTTTCAAAATTTTCGAAAATCTTGTGATAATGCCATGCTTGAGCATATTTTGCTTGTTGAGATTGTGCCTTTGTGTGTGCAAGTGAGGAATTGTGTATCTTTGCCTTGCTTAGTTTAGATTAACTTCATGCCATTTAGGGTTGCATTGCTCAAAGCGCGCTAGTTCTTTTCTCTTGATGTTGAGTGAATATTCAATTGTGCTTGATGGTTAGGAATTAATAGTGGAGACTTCCCGTGAGGTTCACAAACACGACCTAAAAAGCGTATTTTGAGGGAAAGTTTTTACGCTTTAAACACTCATTCAAACACTTGTTGTGCATATTTTAAAATGTCTCATTCACACTTAAATGTTGTTTGCCATAGAACATATGGACTGCTTGTGGATGCCTTGATTGACTTTGTGGACAAACCTTTAGAAATGATTTTAGGCAATGCATGTGAAAAACCACCAAATAGGCCTAAATACTTCCTATCCCTCTAATGTGTGTGCTCCATAGCCCATTTGAAGCCAAACACAATTAAGCTTTTCATTCATGAACCACATTAACATGAAACCATATAGCCTAAACACTAGACTTACCTTGTACCAAATGGTTTGCTAAGGCTTAGGGGTTGAATGTAAGCTTTGAGGAGTATCAAAATGTAAGGCGTGTACTTAGGCAAATATGTATGTGCAAACACATGAAAAAGATGAAATGCAATGCTTGAAAAGAAAAAAAGAAAAGACAAGCAAAGAAAAGAAAAGAAAAGCATAGCAAAAGAAAGAAAAGAAAAAAAAGAAAAAAAAAAAAGAAAATGATGAATGAGGCACAAAATGCCTAGATCAATTTTGTATAATTAAATGAGCTACTCAATGAAAATTAAGAGTAGAAAAATGCACAAAATAAATTGTAAGCCTAGACGCCTAAGTGTGGAATATGCAAGTTGTAATGAGTATGTTATGCTTAATTAGAATGTATGCCTTAGTGTGACCTTTGGGTGTTTGCAATCCATTCTTCCTATTTATTGACTCACCATTCACCTTTGGCCCCATTACAACCAAATGAAAAGACCTATTTGATCTTTAGGGATGTCCACTTTGGAAAATTTTGGTTGATGCATGTTCTTTCCGTTCATGGTTTTCAATTCCATTCATGAGACAAATTTTGAGAAATTGTGTTTCTAAAGGATCATGTGCAATTATATTTGATATCTTGAACATAAATTCATATTGCATATGGATTGTGAGTGAAGCCTAGGAATCCGTGTGAAAATGAGAGAATCCGGTGAGGATTAGATGTCGAGGCGAATTACATTCTTTTCCTAATGGCACCTTAGTTTTGAAGCTTAAGCATCTTGAATGTGGAATCGCGTTGCGTGCAATGTTTACTTAGAATGGCATGTCTTTAATCTTTATTTAGCATATCTTAGATGCATTATTTCCTAATGAGCACAACGTTGGTTTAATCTCTTCACTTTTGGTTTTGCAAGTAGAAATATTGGCTTTTGAGTCTTTTGCAAAGAGTTGGTGCCTTAATGTGATTATATGATTTTTAGATACATGTCCATTGTGTGCTTATGTTTGTTTTGCTCGAGGACGAGCAAAAGATAGGTTTGGGGGTATTTGATCGAACCAAAATTGGTATGATTTTGGCCCCTATTTCCTTCCCCTTTTGCTTAATTCTCGGGCATTATCCCGTGATTTAATGGTGTAAATTAAGTGTTTTCAGGAATTTATAGAATTCAGGGGCATTGAAGTAATTTTGGTGGAAAAGGGGCAAAAGTGTAATTATTGGAGGAAGTTTTGAAGTTATCGCAAATTCTGATAAGTGCAGGGGCTGAATTGCAATTTACCGCGTGAGCCTGTCAGCACGCCACGTCAGCGGGTGAAACGGCAGCGTTTAGTGAAGAAGGGATCAGGTGCAGCCAAAACGCTGCCGTTTCATTAAAGAAGGGCAGCCCAACATGCGCAGCCCACACCAAGCCCAACACAGGCCCAAGCAAGCGCAGCCCACTGCCACCGTTTAAATGAAACGGTGCGTTTAAGGATTGGGCCCTTAAACGCACCCAATGTTCTTACTGAATGCACCCCCCTTTAAGTAAGTGAGCAGCAGCCCACTGCACCCCACTCACCTTCTGAATGCACCCCATACCCACTATTCATTTTCTTCCCCAATCAGCTCACGCCATGGCAGCTGCTCCTCCAAACCCTAGCATCACGCCGCCGGCCAGATGAGGCCCTTCCCGGACCTACCGCCGGCCGGAAAGTGACCCAAAATCACGGCCACACGACCGGCAGCCTGGTCGTTCAACTTCCGGGCCTCCAATCGGTCGGAATCCGGCTATCCCTCTCTTTCCCATTTTGCCCCTTTGTCTTGCCACGTCACCAATTGGGTCGCCATTTGTCATTCGAGGTCGCCATGGCGACAGGAAGTGATTTCCACACCTGATGAGGTCGCCATTTGGTCGCCCTAGAGGTCGCCACTTATGCAAACCGCGAGCTTCACGTTGTTCTCCTCTGATTGGCCAATTTTGGCTGGCAAATTACACAATGACCCCCTCTGTTGGACTAAATGGTAATTTGCCATGGTCAGGGGGTGTTTTGGTAATTTGCCACCCGAGACCTAATTTGAAAATCATATAAATTCATCACATTTTTCCTCTTTTGGACAACTCTTGACCACCAAGAAACCTCCTTTCTCCACCATTCCTTTTCTCTCCATTTTCTCTCCTACCTAAACTTAACATCTAGATTACCTCCCCTAATCATTCCTTTTCTTCCCATCTTCTCCACAAATCTCCTTAGTCACTTCCCATTTGACTCCACCTATCTAGACACCTCCTCATCATCCACTCTTTACACAAGGAGCATCAAAGGCAAGGAAAGGATCAAGCTTACAAAAGGTGGCCCATGGGTGATTTCCTAATCTTTTACTTGCCTTCCCTTTGATTGTAATATGTGTAATTAAATCCCCTTTCTAGGGTTTTGATGTGAGAATATTTGGATTGGGATTTGCTTAAGCTTTAATATATTTTTAATTTCTATTTGTGTTCTATTCATTTTATAATTAGATTCTTTGCATTATGTAATTGACATGTATACCCACTAGTTGATTATAATCTTGCTTAGGATAATTTGTTATATAATCTTGATTGGATTGACAACCTTGATGGATTGAGAACATAGTGAATAGGATAGATTGTCGGAGGGTATATCAACCACGATAATCTAAGCCGTTAATTGTAACAAACCGATCCCGCCGTGACCCCCTTTCCTTAATCGGTTAGGCATTGCGGTGGGAAGTTGTTTAAGGTTCATAATAATGGCCTAAACACATTTTAGAAATCAATTGGTTAACATTTATGAGATCCGTTCACTAAAGTAGCTTGATAAGCATTTCCCGTAATTCATTTGTGATCCCATTAATTCCCTAGCTATTCTCTTAATTGTTTATTCCATTATCTTATCTAGATTTGTTAAGTATTCTTTTATTAGTTATTAGGTTTATTTTTCATGTATGTTTGATGGCTTGACAACCCATTCACTCATCCATATTTTTATGATTTATTTTATTGCATATAGATTAGTTAATTTATTCAACTAATCACTCTAATTCCCTGTGGAACGAACTCTAAGCTTACCACAATACTCATTTTCAAATCTTAAAATATATTGCGTAAAGATTCATTTTATAACATTCTTTTGGTAATTCGCAATTTGGTAACGACACAAAAAGCGAGTCATCAAAATGGCGCCGCTGCCGGGGAATTAAAGCGGTTGTTGAATCAATTAACTTTTCTTTGTTTAGGTTTTATTAATTTTTAGTCTTTTAGTTGTTTTTAGTCTTTTAGTTTCTTTTTACTTCTTTGGTAGTTTTTGTTTCTTTTGTTTCAGGATTCTATGGATTTCTTCATGCAAAATCAAGGGCCTAGCTACGAGACTCATGGGAATGGCTTCAATGCGGATTGGTGGATGAACCAAGATTCCTTCTCATCATGCCAATCAAATGCCATAGATGATGAGAGGAAAAATTTCATGGAGGATCACTTTCGGGAGATTGAGAGCATCCATGCTTCTCAACGAAAGACCATGGAGTTATTCCAATCCGCACAACGAGCACATGAGGAGAGGATGTCCAACCATGTGATCCCTAGTTGGCCGGATCAATCAATAGAATCGGTGTATCCCAAGCAAGGGAGGACGAGGAGCCGTGTGCATGCTCTTGTGCAAGTATTTGAGAAGAATGCGGAAGTTGAGGAAGAACCGCCAAGGAACCAAGAGCAAGGCACGGAATTGGAAGAACGATTAGCTTTACTTCAAGAGAGATTGGTGAAAACCTCCCAAGGGAAGGAAGAGTTGGAAAGAAAAATACAACTCATGGTAAAGGAGTTGGAAGAAAAGGAGGCCTTTGGGAAGGTGAAGATTGAAGAGCTTGAAGTGAAAAATGAGGAGCTCACTCTTGATGTAAACATGATCAAAGAAGAAAATGCTACCTTACGAAGGAAGGTAGGAGAAGTCTCTAACAAGAACAAGGAGTTGGAAATACAAGTTGGGAGACTTGAAGTTGAGAGGAATTCCACATCAAAGGAATTCAAAGACCTTGCAAGGCTATTTGAAGAATTCGAAGAAGAATGTGCAAGGAAGACAAGAAAAATGCTTATGGAAGTGGAGCGGAAGGAAAAAGCTTTGGAAGAAACGAAGGAGGCACTTGGTAGGAAGGATGAAGCCCTCAAGATAGCAAGAGTGAAGGAGTGTGACTACATTGTCTATGTAGACAAGGTGGAAAACGAGGTCAAAGAGCTACAATTGAAGCAACATCAAAGGCCACATAGTCACCAACCAAGAGGGAGTTTTCTTAACCATCCTCCTATTTGCTATTTTTGTTTTCAAAAAGGGCACTTCAAAGCTCATTGTTTTAAATTCCATAAGCATGAAAAATTGAAAAAGTCTAGGAATAGGAAGAGTCCACCTAGAGTCAAGCAAATTTGGGTAAGAAAAGACTTGGTTGAACAAGTTAGACCCAAAAGAAAAGAAAAGGGGAAATCAACTCAACTTGTTTGGGTTGTGAAAAAGAACATATTTCCAAACTTAATAAAACCTCCTTTAGTTGATGACACCCCTAGCACATGTACATAATTTTGAAAATTCTTTTTGTGCATTTTATTTTTAATGCTTTATTAGTTTAGTTCATTTCTTTTGAATAAATGGTGTTCCAAAATCTTGTTGGCAATTGCATGTATTGATTATATTTTGCCGGAACTTTCTAATATGCTTAGTGCTTGTATAGATTTTTCTATTGCTTCATGAGGAAGTAAGTGAGTGTTGCTTGTGCGATAAGCAAGGTTCTTTATCTCTTGGGAAGAAACAAAGACAACTTGCAAGTCTTGGAGGGACAAGCAAGCCAAGAGTGCTCATAAAAAGGGCGAGAACCTTATCCTAAGGAAGCAACTTTGTGGGAGTTCGATGTGTGGGAGCACCATGCCACGTCTTGCCTAGACGTTAAATCATGCGCTTGGTGGGAGGCAACCCACTTAGGTACATTTCTTTTCCTAGTTTAAATTTTGTTTTTGTCTTTATTTTATTTTTGCTTAGAATAAGGTTGTGAGTTGTTTGTGATAGTGGATTTAGGCTTGAATGATCATATATTTTATCCACATGGATTGTGATGATAACTCTTGATGAATTTGCATTGATATATCTCTTGAGTGGATTAGGAGCATATAGGATATTCTTGAGCCACTTGATTTAAATCTTTGGGATAATTTTTAAATGGACATTGAAATGTGTTTTTAAACTCTTTGATTGAGGATGTGTTGCGCCGAACTTACCGGTATATGCCCCAAAGACATTGAGGACAATGTCTAATTTAGGTTTGGGGGTGTGTGCGCAACATCGTCTCTTGTTTGCAATTGTGTGCAAAAACATTTTGAGCCTAAAATTTTCAAAATTTTCGAAAATCTTGTGATAATGCCATGCTTGAGCATATTTTGCTTGTTGAGATTGTGCCTTTGTGTGTGCAAGTGAGGAATTGTGTATCTTTGCCTTGCTTAGTTTAGATTAACTTCATGCCATTTAGGGTTGCATTGCTCAAAGCGCGCTAGTTCTTTTCTCTTGATGTTGAGTGAATATTCAATTGTGCTTGATGGTTAGGAATTAATAGTGGAGACTTCCCGTGAGGTTCACAAACACGACCTAAAAAGCGTATTTTGAGGGAAAGTTTTTACGCTTTAAACACTCATTCAAACACTTGTTGTGCATATTTTAAAATGTCTCATTCACACTTAAATGTTGTTTGCCATAGAACATATGGACTGCTTGTGGATGCCTTGATTGACTTTGTGGACAAACCTTTAGAAATGATTTTAGGCAATGCATGTGAAAAACCACCAAATAGGCCTAAATACTTCCTATCCCTCTAATGTGTGTGCTCCATAGCCCATTTGAAGCCAAACACAATTAAGCTTTTCATTCATGAACCACATTAACATGAAACCATATAGCCTAAACACTAGACTTACCTTGTACCAAATGGTTTGCTAAGGCTTAGGGGTTGAATGTAAGCTTTGAGGAGTATCAAAATGTAAGGCGTGTACTTAGGCAAATATGTATGTGCAAACACATGAAAAAGATGAAATGCAATGCTTGAAAAGAAAAAAAGAAAAGACAAGCAAAGAAAAGAAAAGAAAAGCATAGCAAAAGAAAGAAAAGAAAAAAAAGAAAAAAAAAAAAGAAAATGATGAATGAGGCACAAAATGCCTAGATCAATTTTGTATAATTAAATGAGCTACTCAATGAAAATTAAGAGTAGAAAAATGCACAAAATAAATTGTAAGCCTAGACGCCTAAGTGTGGAATATGCAAGTTGTAATGAGTATGTTATGCTTAATTAGAATGTATGCCTTAGTGTGACCTTTGGGTGTTTGCAATCCATTCTTCCTATTTATTGACTCACCATTCACCTTTGGCCCCATTACAACCAAATGAAAAGACCTATTTGATCTTTAGGGATGTCCACTTTGGAAAATTTTGGTTGATGCATGTTCTTTCCGTTCATGGTTTTCAATTCCATTCATGAGACAAATTTTGAGAAATTGTGTTTCTAAAGGATCATGTGCAATTATATTTGATATCTTGAACATAAATTCATATTGCATATGGATTGTGAGTGAAGCCTAGGAATCCGTGTGAAAATGAGAGAATCCGGTGAGGATTAGATGTCGAGGCGAATTACATTCTTTTCCTAATGGCACCTTAGTTTTGAAGCTTAAGCATCTTGAATGTGGAATCGCGTTGCGTGCAATGTTTACTTAGAATGGCATGTCTTTAATCTTTATTTAGCATATCTTAGATGCATTATTTCCTAATGAGCACAACGTTGGTTTAATCTCTTCACTTTTGGTTTTGCAAGTAGAAATATTGGCTTTTGAGTCTTTTGCAAAGAGTTGGTGCCTTAATGTGATTATATGATTTTTAGATACATGTCCATTGTGTGCTTATGTTTGTTTTGCTCGAGGACGAGCAAAAGATAGGTTTGGGGGTATTTGATCGAACCAAAATTGGTATGATTTTGGCCCCTATTTCCTTCCCCTTTTGCTTAATTCTCGGGCATTATCCCGTGATTTAATGGTGTAAATTAAGTGTTTTCAGGAATTTATAGAATTCAGGGGCATTGAAGTAATTTTGGTGGAAAAGGGGCAAAAGTGTAATTATTGGAGGAAGTTTTGAAGTTATCGCAAATTCTGATAAGTGCAGGGGCTGAATTGCAATTTACCGCGTGAGCCTGTCAGCACGCCACGTCAGCGGGTGAAACGGCAGCGTTTAGTGAAGAAGGGATCAGGTGCAGCCAAAACGCTGCCGTTTCATTAAAGAAGGGCAGCCCAACATGCGCAGCCCACACCAAGCCCAACACAGGCCCAAGCAAGCGCAGCCCACTGCCACCGTTTAAATGAAACGGTGCGTTTAAGGATTGGGCCCTTAAACGCACCCAATGTTCTTACTGAATGCACCCCCCTTTAAGTAAGTGAGCAGCAGCCCACTGCACCCCACTCACCTTCTGAATGCACCCCATACCCACTATTCATTTTCTTCCCCAATCAGCTCACGCCATGGCAGCTGCTCCTCCAAACCCTAGCATCACGCCGCCGGCCAGATGAGGCCCTTCCCGGACCTACCGCCGGCCGGAAAGTGACCCAAAATCACGGCCACACGACCGGCAGCCTGGTCGTTCAACTTCCGGGCCTCCAATCGGTCGGAATCCGGCTATCCCTCTCTTTCCCATTTTGCCCCTTTGTCTTGCCACGTCACCAATTGGGTCGCCATTTGTCATTCGAGGTCGCCATGGCGACAGGAAGTGATTTCCACACCTGATGAGGTCGCCATTTGGTCGCCCTAGAGGTCGCCACTTATGCAAACCGCGAGCTTCACGTTGTTCTCCTCTGATTGGCCAATTTTGGCTGGCAAATTACACAATGACCCCCTCTGTTGGACTAAATGGTAATTTGCCATGGTCAGGGGGTGTTTTGGTAATTTGCCACCCGAGACCTAATTTGAAAATCATATAAATTCATCACATTTTTCCTCTTTTGGACAACTCTTGACCACCAAGAAACCTCCTTTCTCCACCATTCCTTTTCTCTCCATTTTCTCTCCTACCTAAACTTAACATCTAGATTACCTCCCCTAATCATTCCTTTTCTTCCCATCTTCTCCACAAATCTCCTTAGTCACTTCCCATTTGACTCCACCTATCTAGACACCTCCTCATCATCCACTCTTTACACAAGGAGCATCAAAGGCAAGGAAAGGATCAAGCTTACAAAAGGTGGCCCATGGGTGATTTCCTAATCTTTTACTTGCCTTCCCTTTGATTGTAATATGTGTAATTAAATCCCCTTTCTAGGGTTTTGATGTGAGAATATTTGGATTGGGATTTGCTTAAGCTTTAATATATTTTTAATTTCTATTTGTGTTCTATTCATTTTATAATTAGATTCTTTGCATTATGTAATTGACATGTATACCCACTAGTTGATTATAATCTTGCTTAGGATAATTTGTTATATAATCTTGATTGGATTGACAACCTTGATGGATTGAGAACATAGTGAATAGGATAGATTGTCGGAGGGTATATCAACCACGATAATCTAAGCCGTTAATTGTAACAAACCGATCCCGCCGTGACCCCCTTTCCTTAATCGGTTAGGCATTGCGGTGGGAAGTTGTTTAAGGTTCATAATAATGGCCTAAACACATTTTAGAAATCAATTGGTTAACATTTATGAGATCCGTTCACTAAAGTAGCTTGATAAGCATTTCCCGTAATTCATTTGTGATCCCATTAATTCCCTAGCTATTCTCTTAATTGTTTATTCCATTATCTTATCTAGATTTGTTAAGTATTCTTTTATTAGTTATTAGGTTTATTTTTCATGTATGTTTGATGGCTTGACAACCCATTCACTCATCCATATTTTTATGATTTATTTTATTGCATATAGATTAGTTAATTTATTCAACTAATCACTCTAATTCCCTGTGGAACGAACTCTAAGCTTACCACAATACTCATTTTCAAATCTTAAAATATATTGCGTAAAGATTCATTTTATAACATTCTTTTGGTAATTCGCAATTTGGTAACGACACAAAAAGCGAGTCATCAAGGGCCGCTATCCGTCCGGTTAATCCTTGTGCCTGCTTGAGGTTTGTAGGAGACTCGAGATCTAAAATGGCTTTGATCTTCTCAGGATTTGCTTCAATTCCCCTTTCATGCACCATGAATCCCAAGAATTTGCATGCTGCCACCCCGAATGCACACTTAGCGGGGTTCAGCCTCATCTGGTTCTGCCTTATTATCTGGAAGGTCTGGCGTAAGTCCCCTATATGCTGTCTTGCTTCTGGAGATTTAGTGATCATGTCGTCTATGTATACCTCCATGGACTTCCCTATCTGTTCCTTGAATAGTTTGTTCACCATGCGCTGATAGGTGGCACCTGCATTTTTAAGTCCGAATGGCATTACCTTATAACAATAGAGGCCTTGCCCTGTGATGAAGCTAGTTTTGTCTTGGTCTGAGGGATGCATCATGATCTGATTGTACCCTAAGAAAGCATCCATAAAGCTCAGGAGCTTGTTTCATGCAGTGGAATCAATAAGCTGGTCTATTTTAGGCAGGGGGAAGCTATCTTTGGGGCAGGCCCGATTGAGATCGATGTAATCCATGCACATTCACCACTTCCCGTTAGACTTAGTTACCATAACACATTGGTGATCCAGTCGGGGTACCAGGATTCCCTGATGAACCCGGCCTTCAGGAGTTTGTCTACCTCTTCTTGGACCGCGGTATTGCTTTCAGCATTGAAGTGCCTTCTTTTTTGTTTTATCGGTTTGAAGGTTTAATCCACTGCCAACCTATGGGTCGCCAGGCTAAAAGGAATGCCAGGCATATCCTCATGGCTCCAAGCAAAGATATCACTGTACTCCCTGAGAAGTTCTATCAAATCCTTCTTCACTTCCGGGTCCAAACCTTCTCCCACTTTTACTGTCTTTGTTGGATCTTCACACCGGATCTGGACCTCCTCTAGCTGCTCTGATGGACATCCACTGCTCCAACCACACTCTTCCTCTTCTGATTCTTCCACGAATATGTCTGGTACCTCTCCCTCCTCTAAGACATAATTATCCCGCTCTGTCGCTCTCGGACCTGGGTAGCTGGACACCAATGCGCATTGCTTAGCCAATGCAGCGGGGTTGGTTGACACCGCATAGCAGTTGTGGGCTGCCTGCTGGTCTCCTCTTACCTCTCCTACTCCCGATCCTACTGGAAACTTCAACACGTTGTGGTAAATAGACAGCACTCCTCTGATCCCGGATAGGAAAGGCCTTCCTAAGATTGCATTGTATGCCGATGGGGTGTCCACTACAATAAACTCCGTCATTATGTTCTGCTCAAGAGGAGCCTCTCCGACTATCACTGGCAGTATCTTTGTTCCCATCGGCATTACGGAGTCCCCTGTGAATCCGTATAATAGAGAGGTACAGCTGTTGAAGCAAGAATTCTTCAGGTTGAGCTGCTCATGAGCCCCTTTGAACAAAATATCCACGCTGCTTCCCGTATCGATCAAGACGTGGTGCACTAAGCAGTTGGCGATCTGTACTGTTATGACCATGGGATCATCATGCGGCTATACCGTATTGTATACATCCTCCTCCGTAAAGATGATTTTGGTGGAACTGGATAGGTCTCGGGGTCCTCCATTGATTTTTAACAGCTCATGTTCAACGTTGAGTCTGGGAATCTTCCTTGCGTGATTCTTTCTTGAATTGTTGGAGGTTCCTGCTAGGGTGGGGCCTCCACTGATGGTGTAGATCACTTGTATCTGCTGCATTAGATCCTTCTCTCCTTCTCTCCTTCTTTCTGCTGCTTCCTGCATCCCACTGTGAACCTGCTTTCCTTCTTTGATGCTGTCTCGTACCTGTTGTAAGAATTCAGTCATAAGTCCTCCCCTTACCAGTGCTTCTATCTGATTGCGGAGACTGTAACATTCTGAGGTGTTGTGTCCCACATCTTCATGGAAGTCATAATACTTATATTGATTCCTCCTGTCCACAAGGATCTTCATAGGGACTGGCTTTCTGAGTAGGCCTTTATCCCGGATAGCGAGATAGATAGTTTCCCGTGAAGCATTTAGGGGGGTGTAGTGGTTATACCCCTCTTCCTCTCTTGCTATTCTGGATACCTCCTTCAAGGGAAGTTCTCTGGGAGGGGATCTCCTAACTGGGTATCTATCCTGGTACGAAGGAATTGGAGTCGGCCTAGCCTGTAAGTAGACCGATTTGGAGGTGGATTCTGAAACTTCCTAGCTGGCGCAGGCTTCGGAGCCTCCTTCTTTGGGCTCGGCGCTAATCGGGCTTTATCGTGTTCAATTTTGATCTGAAGTTGTTCCTCGATGTCCACCTGTTCCAGAGCCCGATTGTAGGCTTCCTGGTACGTCTCAGGAGGATGCTTGGCAAAAGACCGGAATAGCCTGCCAGCCCACAAGTTCCTCCGGAAATTGGCTAAAGTTTCCTTCTCGTTGAACATACCCATCTAGACGACCTCTTTGTGGAATTTCTCCACATAAGATCTCAGAGTCTCACCCCGCTCTTGAACTACATACTGCAGCAGGATAGGATCCTTGGGGCGGGGTTTGATTCCCTAAAACTGTGCACAGAAAGCTTTGGTAAGTTTGGAGAAAGAATCTACACTACCTGGTGGTAATTTTCTGAACCATGTCTTGGCACAGTCTGTCAGGGTTGAGGGGAACATTCTGCACATGGCAATCCTGGTTGCACTCTGAACTTCCATCTAGTGGACGAAGCTTTCTAGGTGGCTGATGGGATCCTCGGTTCCTGAGTACTTCTCTGAAGGCATCCTGAATTTGGGGGGCAATCCTGCTTCTCTCACCCTTTTGGAATATGGTGCGTTCATCTCACCCAGGGGGTTTTTCTGGCTCCCTTGATGTTTTCCCTTCTTCAGCTACTCCAACTCCTTTGCCATCCTTGTCATCTGATCCTCCAAGCGTTGAGACTTTTTGGTTCCAGATCGGGCTACTGAAACTTCCTCATCTGATGAATCCGAATCCAGGATTTACTCCTTTCGCTAAGCCCTTTGACGTTTTTCTCTGGTGCTCTTTCGGGATTTGGCGCTTCCTTCCGAATCAGGATGCGGATCCCTCTCCTTTGCCTTTGGTGGAGACTGAACCTTCCTTGGAGGAACCTCAATTGCGGACTTCACTAGCCTGGGTCTGAGCTCTGCCTGTCGGACTAAGAGGGGATGGCCCAATCGGTCGAAAACAGGTGCCCTGACACTTGGGCCAGCATTCCCTGGGATCCCGGTTGCTTCAAAGGGAATCCCCTGGGCTATTATCCGGAGCCAGATTGCTTCTACGTAGGCCGCGGCGTGCTGTTCTAAGACATCTCGATTGATTTCCTGCCTAGCGGGGTCTTGTGGGACAAGGCCTACAGCTGGTGGGGGCACTAGCGGAGGATTCTCGTTCCTAGTGCCCTTACCCCGCCTCTGGGCTCTTTCAGTGGAAGCAAGGGACTAGAGTCCTGATGGCTCCGGGTGACCCTGTGAGGATCGGAGTCTCATTCTGGATATCTTTAGATGGAAAAAGACCGTTTTGAATGATGGTTGGGATAAGGTTTCCCACAGACGGCGCTAAAAGTGTTACCTGAAAATCGTTATTGGGGTTGAATTCCAAATAACAACTTTAAAGGGGACCAAGATCAAGATTGACCCTGGTCGGAGGGGTATCACGTAGTTCGATACCGACTAAATCCCTACCAACGCAAGAGTTATATAGTGTATATGAAACTAAGCAACAATAGGTTTTATTTGATTGTCTCTTTTCATTACAATACATGAACTATTTCTGATTTAGATTACAATGGTATATGGATCGTAACCACGGAGATGGTAGATGGAGATGGTGAAGGAACTGTGCCTGTCGATAAGTAGTGTGTAGGGTTCTCTTCTTTTTTGATGAATAAACTGTTGTATATATAGGTCTTGCTTGCTTGCCATGCACTCCTACAATCTCGGGTTAGGGTTTAGGCAGCTGCAGGATCCTTCTTTTTTGGAGGTAATCTCGGAGTTTTTACATTCAGAATTCAGTCTTTCCATTCTAGGAGAAATCAATCTCTTCCCTTCCTAATTGGACTCTTATTGTGTTGACCTGTTCAAAAATAGGATCCTTTGGCGGGAGGGGGTATAACCCGTTTGTACGGCGACGTTTTTACTGGATCTTTGTGGAGTTTTGAGTATTTGGAGTTAAAATCCTGCTTCCTAGCGTGCTTTTACTTAGCGGGCTGTCTTTGTCTAGTAAGCGTCCTTCTGGCGGTAGTAGGGGGATATATAGCTGACTTTGTTACAGGATGATCAGTAGACCTCTGTGTCGGGGTGCTACGGGGTCCATAGGAAGTAGTGTTGGGATGAAGCGGGGTCCCTAGGAAGCCCGGTCATGACCGGATTTGGTCTCGTTGTTAGTTCTGGAGAGTATCTCAGCTTTCGGCCACTTTGTTGAGCTAAGATGTTGGCGGGGTGGACCCCGCTGAAGGAGGTACATATTTGGGCCAATCGGGATCCAATCTGTCGAGGTATCCGGATTGTGTTCGCACTCCTATATCCTTCTTATGTCGAGGTGGAAAATTCTTCTTTGGTCCCTTGCCAATTTTGGCGGTTAACAACAAGTAAATAAACAAGAAGAGCTTTTTATTCATCACTTTACGTTACACATACATGAACTAAGTTTTTCAGGATTAGCAGTGAACTATGGAGACTCGATGAATAATGGAGATGGTGGTGATGGTGAACTCGTGCGTGTCGATAAGTAGAACTGATCGTAGGGATTTTTTGGTAATCCCTTTTTCGATGAGCAAGATGTTGTATATATAGGTCCTGTTGCTTGCCATGCACTCCTATAATTTCGGTCTAGGGTTTGGTAATTGCAGGACCTCCTTCCTCTTAGGAGATAATCTCGGAGTTTTTACGTGCAAAATCTAGTCTTTCCTTCCTAGGAGGAGTCAATCTCGTAAGCAAATCTTTCCTTCCTATGAGGACTCTGATTGAGTTGACTTGCTTAAAATAGAACTCTTCGTTGGTGGGAAGGAGTTCATCTCCTCTGTTTTGTTTGGATGGTGGTGTTTTATTAAGTCTTTATGGAGCTTTCTATTCTGGTATGAGAGTCTTGCTGCTTGGTATCTTCTTGCTTGGCGGGCTGGTTATATCAAGGCGTGTAAACCACTAAGTATCCTGCTGCTGAAGTAGAGGGATGTCTAGCTGGTACCATAGTGGGATACTTAGTGGAACTCTGTGTCGGGGTGCTGCGGGGTTTATAGGAAGCTAGGGAATGACTGGGTTGGACCCCGCTGGAGGATTTAACAAGTAGTCCGACTCAGGGCAAGGCTTATGAATCAAGATACTGGCGGGGTCCTTGAGAGATTGGAGAATGACTGGGCTTGATCCCGTTGGAGGGGGTATGTATTTGGATCAATCGGGATTCTCCTTCTTCTGGATCAGTTGGGACACCGCCTCTTACAGGGTAACTGGATGCTGTATGGATTCCTATGTCTTCTTTGTATCAAAGTGGAAAATTCTTCTTTGATCCTCCGCCAATTTTGGTGGTTAACAGAAACTATAGGAGTGCATGGCAAGTAACAGGACCTATATAAACAACAGGTTATACACCAGAGAGGGGATCTGAAAATCATCAACTAAAAACCTACATTGAGTTCTACTTATCGACTCGCACGAGTTCACTACCACCATCTCCGCTGCTCGCTGAATCTCCATATTTTACAATTAATCTAGAAAAACGCAACTCATGTACTAGTAATGCAAAGTGATAATCAATAAAGATCCCGTTTGTCTATCATATTTGATCCAAATCATACTTATATTGTAGAGAACTTAATCGGTATCGAACTACGTGATACCCCTCCGACCGGGATCAATCTTGATATTGGTCCCCTTAAAGTCGTTATTTGGAATTTCACCCCGGTGACGATTTTCCAGTAATACTTTTGGCACCGTCTACGGGAAACTTACATCCCAACCAACATCAAGATAGCCTAGTTCTGCCTAGAGATCTTCAGAATGAGACTCCGATCATCCAAGGGTCATCCTGATCCATCAGGACCTTAGTCCCTCACTTCCACTGAAAGAGCTCAGAGGCGGGGTAAAGGCACCCGGTGTTAGGATTATGCTCAATAGCAAAGTGTAATATTGTATTTAACAATCTGTTTCATATTAATAAAGTGATTTCTAGTTTAAACAAATATTATAGCATTTATAGTTGAATATTATAATTGTTAAAGTAAATAATCATAAGGTCTAAAGACTATGAGAAAAGAAGAATTGTTCATACATCTGGATATGTATGTGGTAGACACAATTCTTTAGTTAGTCTTGAATATTGTTCACAACTTAAGTTAAAGGTTGGGCACCTTTATCTTGTTAAAGTTGTAGAATTCTTTTGCTAGCATTTGAGTGGGATCAAATGAGATATAATGAGTCTAAAATCATCGGAGTGTCTTCGAGCAAAAGAGTCTAGTGCACTGGGTGCATTGAACTGGATCAAAATGAAATACTTTATCTATAACCGTCAGTAGATAAAAGTAATTTCATTATCAGGACAATCGGAGAGTCTATCTTAATCCTGAGATAAATGATGGACTTATGGTTGCAAGTGATATCATTTGAGTTATCAATGAGTACGATTATATCGCATAGTCTATCCTCGATAATTTGGTGATATTCATTTGTTAATCAATAGAGGACTTCATTTATAGATATGGACATCGTGGCTCCATTTATCAAATGAGAGTATAATATCATCATATGGATGTTTTGAGGTAATTGGATATTAAATCTCAACATTGAGTTTTCGATAGTGTCTATTGAAAACATGGCTTCTGGACAAGTCAAAATATCCAAGTTCAAAACGTGGTCATATGAGTAAATATGGTAACTTGGAGAGTTATAGGCGGTCTATGAACTCTTGGCGATTACTGATATTATTCACGAGAATACACTATCTCCAATATGATTGTCTAGGGTATGAATGAGGAAACATCTTCCTTTTCTGTCTTTATTTAAGAGTTCAATTTTAGCTCTTTAGTGGAATGAGTTAAAATTAATGGATCGGACCTAAGTGAATCATTTGTTGATTGTGATTAGGTTATGTCTATTGAAGCTTAAATTTAGATAGCCCGCCAAGATCCCCAATCCACACGGACTTGCATGGATCACTTGATATATTCTACCGGACCAATTTAGGGTCCATCTAGAATTGCATTTAATATATTAAGAATATAATTTGCACATTATTTATGTAATGGGCTGCTCAATTATATTTATATATTAATGGATGACATGTGGGCTTGTTTCTTTTAGTAAGAATGGGTCTAGTTCACATGTGGGCTTTTTATTTAAAGTCCAAAGGATTAAATGAAATGAGAAAATAATATTTGGCCCAATAATATATATGGGGCGGCAAGGAGGTTATTTAACCTTAAATATTATTTTGTTTTCATTATTTAATTAAATGAGAATTAATTAATTTATTAATTAATTATTTAATTAAGAAACAAATCTTTTCTCATTAGGAAATATGATTCCTAAAGGTATACTATTGGTAGTAGTATAATTAAATAGAAAGACTTGTTTGACAAGGAAATAAATAATTAATTTTATTTATTTAATCAAATAGGAAGTCTTTTTATTTTAGTCAAATAAGAGAATAAAATATTTATGAGTTTGATTAGGGTTTGGAAGTCTTAAACAAAATAGGAATTAGGGTGCAAATCATACTCCTTTTTGTAGGAGGATTTGCGGCAACCCTAGTTATTTTTGGGGAAAGAATTCGGTCACCCTAGGGTAAAAAGAAGAAGAAATTTGGCCACCTATATAAGGCCTCTTATAGAATTCGGCCACCCCCTAAGGCTTGAGTGCAGAATTTATTTCTTCTTCTTCTTCTTAACTCATAGAAAGAGATTTTTTATTCTACAAAGGCAAAAAGGAAACATAGATTATTCTTTGGATGGTGTACTATTTGCTTAATCATTGATAAGCTTGTGTATACAATATCAATCAAGGTTCACGCGAGTTTCGATCATTAGATTGAGAACTCAAAAGTGACCGGAATAATCTTAGGTTTCTTTTTTATTGTTTTTGTGACTAACGAACAAGAGAAAAGTTTGTTTAATCCAATCACAGGTTTGCAATTCAAAGAAAGGGAGACCACATCGTACATTATTAGTTTCACTATCCTTAATTTTCTTAGGTTATTTTGATTTCATTTCCATGCTCACACTTACATGCAAACATGTTTATGCATCACACACACCACTCTCACTTCATACATGTTCTTATTTACATTGTGAAACAAATTAAGGTGTGTTCAAAATTAATCATTGGGGGGGGGGGGGGAGGAGGAAATACCCCTATCTAGTCCAATGATAAAATCAAGTGTAATAAATGCGGAATATAAATGACACTTGATTTTTTACGTGGAAACCCTAATTCTGGGAAAAACCACGGGCTGTTATATGAGCCACACATGAACCTCAAATCCACTAATTGAAATGGTGTTTACAACCTAATCCCGGTCTATAACCCACCACCACTACCCGCAGGCCTATAAACGCGGACCTAGTCTAATTGCTTGTGGCCTAAGAAACCTTAGCCATCAAGACTTAATTCTCAATGAAGAGATAATATTGCCTATGAGAATATATAATGATATCCAAAGTGCAAATAGAGCTAAGGAACCCTATATGCTTATGTAGGATGATAATTAATCGAACCAAAATTGGTACGATTTTAGCCTTTATTTCCTTCTTTTTATGCTTGATTCTCGAGCAATATTTCATGATTTAATTGTGTAAATTAAGTTTTTTCAGGAATTTACGAAGTTTAAGGGCATTGGAGTAATATTGGAGAATTAGGGGCAAAAGAGTAATTATTGAAGGAAGATTGAATTTATTGTGATTATATGAGAGAGCAAGGTACCGAATTGTAATTCACCAAGCAAAGCAAAAAAGGGTGCCACTTCATTAAGTAAAACGGAGTGTTTTGGAGGTGGGTTTGGGCCTTTAAACGCACCACAACCCATGTCCAATTGCACCCATAAGAAGGCAAGGCTCTTGAGCCTGAGTACACCCCATCCCTTTTCTAAATGCACCCCATGTAAGGCAAAGAAGAGCAAGTCTGCGTGCACCCTTGTTAGTTACTAAATGCACCCCATCTTCTTCAATCAGTTTCTTTCTTCCTCGCAACAGAGCAGCCATGGCCACCCTAAACCCTAGCACGCCGTCGCCTAAAGTTGTCCCTTTTTCGACCTATCCCCAGTCGATTTTCGGCCCAATCAAATGGTGACCTCATCAGCAACCTGATCATAAACCTTTCAGTCCTTCAATCGATCGGAATCTCCAACGGCGTCACTTCCCTATGTCACCATGATTGAACCAAAATTGGTATGATTTTGGCCCTCACTTCCTTCTCTTTTTGCTTGATTCTCGGGCACTATCCCATGATTTAATGGTGTCAATTAAGTATTTTCAGGTATTTATAAAGTTCAAAGGCATTTGAGTAATATTGGTGGCAAAAGGGGCTAAAATTGTAAAACGTGTGTACAGATCTTCCATCTTCAAAGAGGCATATCTCTCTTCTTAGAGTGAACCACATTTTGGATTACATATATTTGGAAAGCCTCGGAAGTCTACTTTCTAGTGGTTTTTACAAATTGTGATTCCGAGTCTTCTACAGAAGGTTATACATATTTTAGTAACTGTTGCGCATTCCTTGTCGCTACAGCGACCCTAGGGCGACACCACTTTCTAGAAACAGCGAAATGGACGTTTTTCAAGCCATTTTTTAGGGGTATTCTTGTCCTTTCATGCCCATTTCATACCCTAGCTTTTCTAACATATAAATACACCATTTTATGTTAAGAATTGATAACTCTTGATAACTCTCGTTCATCAAGAAACCTCCTTTCTCCACCATTCCTAATCCCACTATTTCTCCTCTCCAATAAACACCTAGATTACTCTACCTAAATCATTCATCTCTTTCCATCTTCTCCACTCATTTCCTTTGTCACTTTCCATTTGACTCCACCTATCTAGACACCGCCTCAACACCCAATCTTTGCACAAGACTCAAGCAAAGAAGCTCAATGATGGATCAAGCTTACAAGAGAGACCCAAGGGTGATTTCTCTCCATTTTACTTCCTTTCTTTGTTTGTGATTATTTGTAATTAAACCCCTTTTCTAAGGGGATGATTTGAGACATTTTTGGACAATGAGTATTTATTAAGGCTTTAAATATTATGTTTGCATAATTAGAGTTTTATTCCCTTTTTAATTAGATCTTGCACTTATGTAATTGATTAAGTATTAACACACTTGTTGATTGCAATATGTTGTAGGATTTATTTGTGATAAAATTGGTTGAGTTATTGACACGCTTAAATTGATTATAGCACATAGTAAATAGGATAGGCTTTTGGAGGGTAGGCCTACCACGATTGCCTAGGCCATTCGATCGTCACTAACCGATCCCGCCATAACCACCTCTCCTTAATCGATTAGGCATTGTGGTGGGAAGTTGTGTAGGGTTCATAGTGACGATCTAAACAACACTTTTGATTGGAGTCGTCACTACTTCCACTCCAAGTGGCGGCCATCACTTTTCCCTTCTTATTGTCATTGTGATTAGCACATTCAGGGGCAAAGTGACCTATCCCACCACACTCAAAGCATCAAACCCCTTTCCTTTCTGTCCTCTCTTGCCTAGGCTCAAACTTCTTGAAATGACCATTTTTCTTCAAGTCTTGGCCTTTTGATCCAAATCCCTTCTTCCCGAACTTCATAAACTTATTGAACCTTTTCACAAATAAGGCAAGGTCTTCATCCGAGTCATTATTTACCTCCTTATCATCCTTAAAGGCTTTTAAAGCAATTCCCTTTTGCTTTTTAGGAGGTGTGGAGGTAGGACCCTTCCTAGACTCATAAGTTAGAAGCCTCCTAATCACCTCACTTGGCTTCATATCCTTGTAGGAGCTATTCTTCTCTAAAGCCGTCACTTTGGACTCAAATCTATCTGGGAGAAATCTCATAATTTTTTTCTTGATTCTCCTATCCGAATATAGGTCACCAAGTTGATGACTTTGGTTGACTATGTCCATCAACTTGATCTCGAAGTCGTTAAAGCACTCATTCTCTTCCATCTTATGCATCTCAAATTGAGTTTGGAGGACTTGAAGCTTAGAGTCCTTAACCACTTCGGTTCCCTTATGTGCAACTTGTAGGATGTCCCATGCCTCCTTAGCTATCCTAGTGTTTTGAATCAACTTATATCGATTCTTATCCATTGCACATAGGATGGCATGTATTGCCTTCCTATTCCATTTCGATGACTTAAACTCTTGCGTGTTCCATTGCGCTTTAAGCTTGAGCACATCCTCTCCTCCACCCGTAGAAGTCATCATAGGCGATGTGTAGCCGTCTTCAACCACCATCCATGCCCTATCATGGATTTGACAAATATATGACTCCATCTTGCATTTCCAAGAGGCATAATTCAACCCGGTGTGTAGGGGAGGTCTTATGCTAGAAGCACCCTCGTTGCCACCTCCATTTCCACCGTTTCCACTCATAGTGTATAATGAATGAAATGAAATGTATGCAAAATGTATGAATGAACAAAAATCACACAAATGTAAAACACACCAAAAATGAGCAAGGATCACCTAAGTATATCTAGGAACCCACTCTGATACCAATTGAAACAATTTATAGGTGTGTACAATATTAATCTAGAGGGGGCTGAATAGATTTTATCCAATTTTACCCTATTTTCATTAATAGTCAATATTCCAAAAATGACCCTATCTAGTCAATATAAAATATCAAGTGTAATAAGTGTGGAATTATAAATGACACTAGATATTTACGTAGAAACCTTCATGGGAAAAACCACGGGCTAATAAGTGCGCCACACTCAAACCTCGAATTCACTAATGGTAAGATGAATACAACCTAATCCCGGTATAACTCACTACCACTACCACTACCACTACCTAATCCTGGTATAAATGGACCTAGTCCAATTGCTTGTGATTTACGCAACCTAATCCCGGAAGCTACACAAGTCTTACTTCTCAAAGAAGAGATAAAAAGCCTATGTGAATATATGAAATATCCAAAATGCAATTTGAGCTAGAGAACCCTATATGCTTATCTAGGATGATGATATTGCAATTAAAACAATCTTAGATATCAATAGCTAAATGACATGTCAAAAAGCTTAGCTAAGCATAGATAATGAAAACCTAGATAGCTATCACAATACAACTCTCAAACAATCAATACACTAATCTCAATCTTGTATCAAGAATATATTCTAATGGCATACAAGTAACAGATATTGCTTGTTAAGAAAGACACAAAATATGTGAGATGTTAGTGAAAAACTTACCAAGCAAAGTGTGCTAAAAAAACCCATGCAAAGATGACACCTAAATGATCAAGGATGATGCTAGATGTTGATTGATGCTCATGGAAAAGTGTTTGAGTGAACAAAGGAGAGTTCTTTAGTGAATTTTTCTGTTGGAAAAATATGCTAAGTAAAATATCTGATTTTGAACTCCTTAAGCTGACCTAAAGGCAAAGAGACATATATATAGGGTGCCAAAATGAAGTGACATTGTTTGGAAAAGTGGCACATAATTTGCCTTGGGCACTGTACAGGTCGTTGTACATAGAGTGACTTGTACAGTGCCTACCTGGGAAAAGGAAGAACATTCTTCATTAGCGTTGCATGTAGAGCGCTTCTGAACAGAGACTCAACAGCGCCACAACTCTGTTCTTCTCGGGAAACATAGTGTCAATGTACATAGCACTGTACGTATAGTGACTGTACAGCGAGTCAGCGACTGAATTAATCAATCAGGTCTATACAGCGCCTATGCCAAACCTCACCAGGTCCTAGATAAGCTTGAACAGTGCCCGTCGAATGATGCATCCTAAATGCTTAAATGTGATAAGGCAATTAACAACACAAGATGCAATCATATGAGCAAGCATGAAGAGATATTAATGAACATTAATGCACCTATAGAACATACACAACATACAAGATATAAATATAAGCATGAGTTGTGTGTGTGTGTGCAATTACATCTCTTCATTTGCAAGTAAACACTAGAAATTTACCTTTGGAGTGCTTCTTCTCTTGAGGTTTTGAGAGCCTCAGCTACCCTTACATCAAAACCCCAATATATGGTTTGTCCACAAAATAAATCAATCAATAAATCATCTATTACCACAACCATCATTAGAAGAGTTATTGAGGAGACCGTCAACAAGGAGATCAATGCCACTGAGGAGATCGCTAACATGGAGAAAAGGAGAGATACGAGAGATAGATGAGATGTATAAAGAGAGAGAATTAAAGAGTTTTTTTTTTTTTGTATATCTCCATCGAAGATCCACCTTTTTTTTTCTTTTTTCTATTTTTTTTTTTTTTGTTTTGCTTTTTTTTTTATTGGATTATTGATGATGTTAAACTAGATTGACTTTTTGTATTTTTTTAATAAAAATATAAATTCAATGATGATGACCGATGGTTATTGGATGGCGTTTGAGGATTGTTTTGTAATTATTTAGTTAATTTTTATCAAGTTATTCATATGTCATTTGATTGTTTTTAAGGGCAAACATGTCTTTGTATTATGTTTTTTTTTTAATAATTATTTTATAAATATCTTTATGGTTAAATGATCATTTACATTTTATATTGAAGGGTAAAAAGGTCATTTAATGTGATAATTAACTTTTTTAACAGAAAAATTAACGGAAAGGAGGAATATAGTGAATACATTTGGTTTTAGGGGAAGAACGGCCATTAGTGAAAATATAGGGGGCAAAACCACGAGTTGTGGTGCGGTTGGTCACCGCATTCCTAGTGGGGCGAATGGTTCGGGCTCTGCCCAAGTTTGAACCCCACTGGAAGCACCTCGTGACCAAGCTTTAGGGTGCGTTTGGTATGAACACGGGACAGGACAAGATGGGACGTGTAAGGATTTCCATTATTGATTGGCTTATTTCGTAGACAAACCACATATTGGGGTTTGAATTGTAAGGGTAGAATAGGTGTTTGAAGATCAAGCTCAAAGGCCATTTTCAAGACTTTAAGGTGACAAGCACTCTAAAGGTATATCTCTAGTGCTTATTTTCTTTGAAGAGATTTAGAAGCGCACACACACACTTAGCATACTTGCATATGTGTGCATTATCTTCACATGTCACATTTCACACTAGCACTTTGATTATTATATCTTGTTGTGTGTTTATGTGTCTTGTAACTCGTTTCTCGAATATGTTCGGAAACGTCCGCGCTTACATGATAATGTGCTTGGTTTTGCACGAAGACCGCTCACAGAGAATGCCCTTGGCTTCTCCTTGGTTTCACCTATTTTGGTGAATCGGCGGTTACGATCGGCGGTCTGGCCACCGAATCGAAACCGTCGATCAGACCTGATGCATTTAATATCTCGGGTCTGATTCTGCGGTTAGATCGGCGGTTACGAAACCGCCGTTGCTCCCCTATTTCTCTCGGGACCAATTCTACGGTTTTGATCTGCGGCCTGACCGCCGAATGAAACCACCGATCGTGCATTTTCAAGGGCAATCTTGTCTTTTCACATGCCCTGTTCTTGATGTCTATAAATATCACACTTTCTCAATTCTCTAACTCAGTTCTCTGACTCTAAAGAACCCTAAGCTTCAAAGAGAGATACTTGAGAGAAAATCAATCAAGAACTCATTTTTATACACTCAAAACCATATACATGTGCATCAAAGATCATCTAAACATTTTCTAGCATAGTTAGTTTGCTTATTTGAATGGGTTTTGCTCAACACACATCCTTTGGTATGTTTTTCACTAATCTCATCTATGTTTAGTATTTTATTTATCAAAGAAATGTCTTATATTATTTGTATGCTCTTAGAATATATTCTAGATACAAAATAGAGATTGTTGTGTTGAGATGATCAAGTGTTGTATTTTGATAGCAACATCTAGGTTATTTAATCTATGATTTGCTAAGCTTTATGACATGTCATTTAGCCATTGATATCTATGATTGCATTTGTTGCCATCTAATCATCCTAGATAAGCATATAGAGTTGCCTAGCTCTCATTGCATTTGTTGAGTATTATATATATTCACATAGGTTGTAATCTCTTCATTGAGAAGTAAGTCTTGCGTGTAGCTTCTGGGATTAGGTTACTTAGATCGCAAGCAATTGAAGTCTTGTGTGATAGACCAGGATTAGGTGGTCACACAAGCAAATTGGACTAGGTTCACTTATACCGAGATTAGGTAGGTGTGTGATTATATACAGGGAGTAGGTTGTAATCGTTTAACACATTTAGTGGATTCGAGGTTCGAGTGTGGTGCACTATACAGCCCGTGGTTTTTCCCGTGAGGGTTTCCACGTAAATATCAAGTGTCATTTATTATTCTGCACCATATTACACTTGATATATTGTATTGACTAGATTGGGGTATTTTCGTAAATTGACTAAATGCGAAAATTGGGTAAAATTGTTAAAATCTATTCACCTCCCCCAACCCCCCCCCCCCCCACCTCTAGATTAATATTAGAACACACCGAGTTATTTTGTTTCAATTGGTATCAGAGCGGGTTCCTAGATATACTTAGGTGATCCTTGCTCACTTTTGGTGTGTTTTGCATTGTGTGTGATTGTTTGATTTCTTCATACATTTTGCATTCATCCAAACACTATGAGTGATTTCGGGATGAGCAAAGAGGGAGCGTCGAGTATGAGGCCACCATTACTCACCGGTGATAATTACTCCTCATGGAAGGGGAAGATGTTAGGATTATGCTCAATAGCAAGAGTGTAATAATGTAATTAACAATCTTTTTCATATTAATAAAGTGATTTTTGTTTTAAACAAATTTTATAGCATTTATAGTTTAATAATTGTCAAAGTAAATAATCATAAGGTCTAAAGACTATGAGAAAAGAAGAATTGTTCATACATCTGGATATGTATGTGGTAGACACAATTCTTTAGTTAGTCTTGAATATCGTTCACAACTTAAGTTAAAGGTTGGGCACCTTTATCTTGTTAAAGTTGTAGAATTCTTTTGCTAGCATTTGAGTGGGATCAAATGAGATATGATAAGTCTAAAATCATCAGAGTGTCTTCGAGCAAAAGAATCTAGTGCACTGGGTGCATTGAACAGGATCACAATGAAATACTTTATCTATAACCGTCAGTAAATAAAAGTAATTTCATTATCAGGACAATCGAAGAATCTATCTTAATCCTGAGATAAATGATGGACTTATGGTTGCAGGTGATATCATTTGAGCTATCAATGAGTACGATTATATCGCATAGTCTATCCTCGATAGTTTGGTGATATTCATTTGTTAATCGATAGAGGACTTCATTTATAGATATGGACATCGTGGCTCCATTTATTAAATGAGAGTATAATATCATCATATGGATGTTTTGAGGTAATTGGATATTAAATCTCAACGTTGAGTTTTCAATAGTGTCTATTGAAAACATGGCTTCTGGACAAGTCAAAATATCCAAGTTCAAAACGTGGTCATATGAGTAAATATGGTAACTTGGAGAGTTATAGGCGGTCTATGAACTCTTGGCGATTACTAATATTAATCACGAGGATACACTATCTCCAATATGATTGTCTAGGGTATGAATGAGGAAACATCTTCCTTTTCTGTCTTTATTTAAGAGTTCAATTTTAGCTCTTTAGTGGAATGAGTTAAAATTAATGGATCGGACCTAAGTGAATCATTTGTTGATTGTGATTAGGTTATGTCTATTGAAGCTTAAATTTAGATAGCCCGCCAAGATCCCCAATCCACACGGACTTGCATGGATCACTTGATATATTCTACCGGACCGATTTATGGTCCATCTAGAATTGCATTTAATATATTAAGAATATAATTTGCACATTATTTATGTAATGGGCTGCTAAATTATATTTATATATTAATGGATGACATTTGGGCTTGTTTCTTTTAATAAGAATGGGTCTAGTTCACATGTGGGCTTTTTATTTAAAGTCCTATGGATTTAATGAAATAAGAAAATAATATTTGGGCCCAATATTAGTATATGGGGTGGCAAGGTGGTTAAAATAACCTTAATATTATTTTGTTTTCATTATTTAATTAAATAAGAATTAATTAATTGTTTAATTAAGAAACAAATCTTTTCTAAATAGGAAATATGATTCCTATTGGTATATTATTGGTAGTAGTGTACTTAAATTAAAAGACTTGTTTGACAAGGAAATAAATAATTAATTTTATTTATTTAATCAAATAAGAAGTCTTTTTAATTTAGTCAAATAAGGAATAAAAGATTATTGAGTTGGATTAGGGTTTGAACTCTTAGAAAGTGAATTAGGGTGCAACTAAGACTCCTATATTTGTGGAGTGAAAATTGTGGAAACCCTAATCCTTTTGGTGAAAGAATTCGGCCACCCTAGTTAAGAAAGAGAAAAAGAAAATTTGCCACATATAAGGCCATTATTATTTTCGGCCAAAGCTAGGGTTTGGTGTGCATAATTTTTCTTCTTCTTCTTCTTCTCAACTCATAGTTAGAGATTTTTTATTCTACTAAAAACAAAAGGAACATAGATTATTCTTTGATGGTATATTGTTTGCTTATTCATTAATAAGCTTGTATATACTACATCGATTAAGGTTCACGCGAGTTTCGATCATAAGATTGAGAACTCAAAAGTGACCGGAATAATCTTAGGTTCCTTTATATTGTTTTTAGGACTAACAAATCAAGAAAAGTTTGTTATATCCGATCTCAGGTTTGCAATTCAAGGAAAGGGAGACCACGCTCCTAGGTGATCCACGTTCGTGCTAGGATTGAAGATCTTGCGGATTACCATCGACGCAAGTCAATCGGATCACGCGACAAGAGGTATTAATCTTTTGTTTATTTATTATATATCTTTAATTAATCAAAAGGGTTTAAGGTTCATAAAATTGGAAAAATTTTAAAAGCTACTCAAACTAATTTTTTTTTAGTCTCGCTTCCGCTGCGGGTATATTTTTCCCTACAGAAGATGGAAGCATACTTGTGCCAAATCCATGATAGGGCATGGATGGCGGTTGAAGATGGATATGCTCCACCAAAGATGACCCCTACCAGAGGAGGAGAAGAAGTTCTTAGCCTAAGGCACAGTGGGACGCGTAAGAATTTGTTGATTCCATGTGGAACAACAAAGCCATACATGCTATCCGTTGCGCAGTCAATGAGAATCAATATAAGTTGATTCAAATTACAAGGATTGCCAAAGATGCATGGGATATCCTAGAAGTTGCTCATGAGGAACCGAAGTGGTCAAGGACTCCAAGCTACAAGTCCTACAAACTCTTTTTGAGACCATTCAGATGGAAGAGCATGAGCACTTCAATGACTTTCAAGTTAGGCTAATGGACATTGTAAATCAAAGCCATCAACTTGGAGACCCTTATTCGGATAGAAGAATCAAGCAGAAGATTATGAGATCTCTCCCCGAAAGGTTTGAACCTAAAGTGACGGCTTTAGAAGAAAATGACTCCTACAAGGATATGAAGCTGAGTGAAATCATTGGAAGACTTCTAGCCTATGAATAAAGAAAGGCTATCACTTCACCTCCTAAGAAGAAAAAGAATCTAGCCTTGAAAACTTCCAAGGTGGAAAAGGAGGAGGATGACTCAAATGAAGATATGGCACTCATTTTCAAGGGATTCAAGAAGTTCTTGAATTTACAAAAGAGAGGTTATGGCTCAAAGGGGGATAACTTCAAGAAGAAGAAGACCACTATCAAGAATGTCAAGCCAAACCATGAGATATCTTCAAGAGAGAAGATTCAATGCTATGAATGTGGAGGATTCGGGCATATCTCCCTCGAATGTGCTAACTTGAGGGATGGAAGAGAAGGAAAGGAAATGGATGTCACTTCAAATGACTCTTCAAGTGATGAAAAGGTTGTGGCTAAATTTTTGGCACTTGCTAGCTCTCACAAGCGGGACAACAAAGTGAAAATTGTTGAAGAAAGTCCCACGAGCTTGAATGATTGTGAGAATAATTATTTTGCCTTTCCGATCTCCTACAATGAAGAAGAGAGTGAGAGTCAAGAAGCAAATGACTCTAGTGAAGATGACTCTTCATATAACCCCACATATGGATATGTGGAGAAAAAGGTTCTAGATGAATTTCTCATTAAGTTTAAGAACATAGAAAAGAAGACCAAGGAAAAGACTCAAAGATTGAGAGAAGAGAATCTAGATCTTTTAGCTCATATTGACCACTTAAGTGAACAAGTGGAAAGATCTAAAAAGATTGAAGACAAGCTAAGAGATGAGCTAGCTTTGTCTAAGAGGAATAAAGAGGGGTTGAAGAGGGAGCTAGATGAAGCAAAAAAGTCATTGACTAGGATGGCTTCAAGCACCAAGAAGCTTGACCACATGCTTGGTGTTGGTAAGAGCCCTTGTGACAAAAGAAGTCTTGGATTTGAAGATAGTGAGGAGACCTCCACTCCCAACAAGACCGTATTTGTCAAGAGCTTAGATAACAAAGAGACTTCACCCGTGCAAACTCCTAGGAAGAAAATTGATCTAGGACAATGCTCTCATAGTGCACAAGTGAAGGTAGCTTCAAGAAGACAACCTCAAGCTCAACCTCAAAAAGTTCCTCATGCTAACTTCCCTCAAGCTCAAATTCATCAAGGGAAGAGACCAATCATGCAAAATCAACCAAGGAAGCAACCAAGTCTTGGTCAACAACAAAGAAGGAGAGATCATATCCAACTACCAAGACAACCACAAAGACATGGGAAGGCTCCTATGCATGCACAAGGACATGGTATGATTCCTAACTTCATCCCTACATGTCATCATTGTGCTATTGATGGTCATATTAGACCAAATTGCTTTTATTACATTAGATTGTGTAAAATTAAAAGCATGATTGAGAAAAAGAAGGCGAAAGCTAGATTGCATGATCCTATGATATCTAGAACTCTTGTACCTTTGACCCCTAGGAAGAAAAATGTATCACCTAGGTGGATAAGAAAAGATGAACCCCCTTGCTACGAGACAAACATGTCTCACATAGGTTCAACCGAGTCCAATGGACTTGGTAGTCCATAGGACCTAATGACCTTCATTGATGAAGGGTGGTTTTTGACCCCATATGGGGAACTCAAGCAAAGAGAGTTTTTGCATACTTGATGCATGCAAAAAAATTTTAAGATCTTATGCTTCTTTTTTGATTGCTTGAGTAAGCTTGGTTGCACATATGTATATATGTTTTCTATTCAATAAGTGTGAACCATGCTTGTATTACAATCCATGTCATATTTATGTTCAAACATGCATTTTTGGACTAGGAAATCTACATAGGAAGTATGATTTGAATGACCTATAGTTATTTCCATGACATGATGATTCTTTTATAACATACTAAATGCCATATGAAAAGCATGAAATTCATATAACATGCCTCATGGAAAAGCATGAATTGATGATTGCATAATTCTTAAATGCAAAACTTGTGTGAAAAAACTTATGAGACTCAAATGATTAAAGGATCTTGTATCCGGTCAAAGGATTTTATAATCCAAATGTCTCTCTTTCTTTATTTGTTGAACATGGTTTCTATCATACGGGTTTCATTCCCGGAAAAATCAAATAGGGTGCAAAGTCTCTCATGTCATGTTTCGCTTATAAAGTTGGATATAGTGTTTATTAAATTGAAAATCAATAAATTCTCTATATCTTTGCTTCTCTCATGACATTGGTGAAATTGGTTTGAATTCTTATTAGAAACCTTTGTCATTTGCTTTGCCAAATACCATTGTATTTTGGACTTGAATGCTACATGTCTTGTATGCAAAGCATTTTTGATTCACACATTTTAATCAAAATAAATCTCCTTGTTTCTCTTCAATTAATTGATTAGCATAAAGTGGCTTATATGACTATGCAATTATCTTGTATGCTACTATCTCTCTTTGCTATAAGTGACCTTGTTGGGGACTACTCCTTTGCCTATATCATGACAAAAAGGGGGAGTAGAATGTGGTGAGGGGAGATGCTAAATTGTTGTAGCAATTGTGCATATTGGGAAGAGTACATATTGACGGGGAGTAACTCGTTGAGGGGGAGCATTGCATACACATACATTGCATGATGTTGTGTTTAAAAGTTTAATATGAAAATGCTTGTTTTATTTTCACTTGATCTACTCACATTCACTTGCTTTGGAAGTGTTATCTAATTGTTTTGAAGGTTGGTAATTCTACAAGAGATTGAAGACTTGAAGTTTTATTTTCTTTTCTATTTGTAATGTAGAATATCTTGTAGCTTCATTTATGTTGTGAGAATCAATGTGAGTGGTGGTTTTGTCACGAAATAGCCAAAAGGGGAGATTGTAAGGATTTCCATTATTATTGGCTTATTTCGTGGACAAACCACATATTGGGGTTTGAATTGTAAGGGTAGAATAGGTGTTTGAAGATCAAGCTCAAAGGCTCTTTTGAAGACCTCAAGGTGACAAGCACTCCAAAGGTATATCTCTAGTGCTTATTTTTTTTGAAGAGATTTAGAAGCACACACACACTTAGCATACTTGCATATGTGTGCATTCTCTTCACATGTCACATTTCACATTAGCACTTTGATTGTTATATCTTATTGTGTGTTTATGTGTCTTGTAATTCATTTCCTGAATATGCTCGAAAACGTCCATGCTTGCACGATAATGTGCTTGGTTTTGTGCGAAGATCGCTCACGGAGAATGCCCTTGGCTTCTCCTTGGTTCCACCTATTTTAGTTAATCGACGGTTACGATCAGCGGTCTGGCCGCCGAATCAAAACCGCCGATCAGACCTGATGCATTTAATATCTCGGGTCTGATTCTGCGATTAGATCGACGGTTACGAAACCGCCGAATGAAACCGCCGTTGCTCCCCTGTTTCTCACGGGACCAATTCTGCGGTTATGATCTGCGGCCTAGCCGCCGAATGAAACCGTCGATCGTGCATTTTCAAGGGCAATCTTGTCTTTTCACATGCCCTGTTCTTGATGTCTATAAATATCACACTTTCTCAATTCTCTAACTCAGCTCTCTGATTCTAAAGAACCCTAAGCTTCAAAGAGAGATACTTGAGAGAAAATCAATCAAGAACTCATTTTTATACACTCAAAAGCACATACATGTGCATCAAAGATCATCTAAGCATTTTCTAGCATAGTTAGTTTGCTAATTTGAATGGGTTTTGCTCAACACACATCATTTGGTATGTTCTTCACTAATTTTATCTAAGTTTAGTGTTTTATTTATCAAAGAAATCTGTTAAGCGAAAATTCGCTCTAGGTGAGGAATTTCAATTAACACTCTCAAACTACTACCTGGTAGGCTGCAGCGGGGTAGGTACCTCTAGGTACCATGGTTTGTACAAGTAAAAATTCTGGAGTAAGGTGTAGTAAGTAGGAGAAAAATCACCCCGCCCATCGGGACTTCATGCATTATAGAAGATATGGCGCTTGGGGTTCCCATGTTGGAGTAAGGGCTGTGATCCCTCTTTGTAACCCTGTATCCCGTACTCGGTACCCCGTATCCTGTCCCTCATACCCCGTATCCCGAATCTCGTATCCCGTACTCTTTTCTAGATCTCCACTGTGATTACACGACCCAGATAGCAAGCAAGCAAGTAGGATATAGGATAGGAGCTCTTCAATGATAAACTTACATACATATGTAATAAAATAGATACGAGGGAGAGAATGACAAGTCTTTTGACAGAAGGTGGACTGGCCTAGGGGGAAAAAGCATCACGCATGATCATATGCTTAAAAAACCCCTAGGTAGTATCCGTTAGAGAGAGATCATTTATATATTTATCAATAAGGTGTGCTCCGTGGAGCTTACACAAATAGGAGAATCACACAACATAAGTGCTCCGGAGAGCTTACAATAATAGGTGGGCATAGGCCCTTTTCTCTAATCAGTAGAAAAGAAGAAGAGAAGGAAGCCTTATTTGTTGGGGAAGAAGCTGCATGTCTTTCTGGGAAAAAGGAGGAGCCCCCCCTCTGTTGAATATCATGTCATGTATATATAGGTCTTATTTCTTGTTGTTCACTCCCCTAAATTCAATCCAATGACCTAGCAATTTACGGGGCATTCCACGTTGATAGGCGAGAAAATCGTGGGATTGATTCCCTAAAATCAAGTGATTCCTTTTAGAACTGAAAGAGTTGACTCCACTTTAATATAGGACTCTTGAATGGCAGGAACAAGGCAATTTCCTTGTTTACTTAAACACTGTCGTATTTAGTCTGTTATTTATAATTTGATCTTGGTGTGGTCTAGCTCTTCCTTGGTAATCTAACAGATGGTGCATTACGACCTCCTTTGTTGATGACTTCTATCCTAGGTGGTCGGGAGGAGTTTGAAGGACCAGTCGCAGGGTACAAGGTATTGCGGGGTACCGTGGGGTACTGCGGGGTCCTGTGGGGTACCGTGGGGTACCGAGGTACCGATGTACAGAGGGGTACTGTGGGGTACTGCGGGGTATCGGGGTACTGCAGGGTCCAACGGGGTCCTGCGGGGACCAACTACGTCATGCGGGGTCCGTGGGGTATTGCGGGGTACTGCGGGGTCCGTGGGGTACTGTGGGGTTCGCGGGGTACAGCAGGATCCGTGGGGTACTGCTGGGTCCAGCGGAGTCCTACGGGGTCTGCAGGGTACTGCGGGGTACTGCTGGGTACCGCGGGGTATCGTTGTCCAGCGGGGTCCTGCGGGGTACTGCGAGGTACTGCTAGGTACCGTGGGGTACTCGGGACCTTGACTTCCATATTTCTTGGTACCTAGGGAACCAGGCGACCTCGATCTAAACCACAATAAATAGATAGGTTTGTTGATCTTGGTTCCTTTCCGGGGTAGCTAGATACTTCATGCTGCATCCTTCTACTTTATGCGATCTTGGCAAGGGTGGAAAATTCTTCCTTGGACCCCTGCAAAAAAAGGCGGTTAACAAAATCTCTTATATTATTTGTATGCTCTTAGAATATATTCTAGATACAAAATAGAGATTGTTGTGTTTGTAGGAAAAAATAACGTACCCGCAGCGGAAGCGAGACTAAAAAATAGTTTGAGGTAGCTTTTAAAATTTTTCCAATTATGAACCTTAAACCCTTTTGATTAATTAAATATATATAACAAAGTAATGAAAATTTAATACCTCTTGTCGCGTGATCCGATTGACTTGCGTCGATGGTAATCCGCAAGATCTTCAATCCTAGCACGAACGTGGATCACCTAGGAGCGTGGTCTCCCTTCTCTTTGAATTGCAAACCTGTGATGGGATTAAACAAACTTTTCTTTCTTGATCGTTAGTCACAAAAACAATCAAAAGAAACCTAAGATTATTCCGGTCACTTTTGAGTTCTCAATCTAATGATCGAAACTCGCGTGAACCTTGATCGATGTTGTATACACAAGCTTATCAATGATTAAGCAAGTAGTACACCATCAAAGAATAATCTATGTTCCTTTTTCTTTTGTTTTAGTAGAATAAAATATTTCTAACTATGAGTTTAGAAGAAGAAGAAGAAAATAATTCTGCACCCTTGCCTTAGGGCTGGTCGAAAATTATATGTATACATATATAGGTGGCCGAAAATTTCTCTTCTTTCTTACCCTAGGGTGACCGAAATCCTTGACCAAAACTAATTAGGGTTGCCGCAATTTTACTCCTAAAATATTGGAGATTTAGTTGCACCCTAATTCCTATTTTGTTTAAGATTTCCAAACCCTAATCAAACTCAATAATCTTTTATTCCTTATTTGACTAAAATAAAAAGACTTCCTATTTGATTAAATAAATAAAATTAATTATTTATTTCCTTGTCAAACAAGTCTTTCTATTTAATTATACTATTACCAATAGTATACAAATAGGAATCATATTTCCTATTTAGAAAAGATTTGTTACTTTAATTAAACAATTAATTAATTCTTATTTAATTAAATAATGAAACAAAATAATATTAAATGCTAATATAGCATCTTGCCGCCCCACATATGTATTGGGCCAAATATTATTTTTCCTATTTCATTTAATCCATAGGACTTTAAATAAAAAGCCCACATGTGAACTAGACCCAATCTTACTAAAAGAAACAAGCCCACATGTCATCTATTAATATATAAATATAATTGTGCAGCCCATTACATAAATAATGTGCAAATTATATTCTTAATATATTAAATTGCAATTCTAGATGGACCCTAAATTGGTCCGGTAGAATATATCAAGTGATCCATGCAAGTCCGTGTGGATTGGGGATCTTGGCGGGCTATCTAAATTTAAGCTCCAATAGACATAACCTAATCACAATCAACAAATGATTCACTTAGGTCCGATCCATTAATTTTAGCTCATTCCACTAAAGAGCTAAAATTGAACTCTTAAATAAAGACAGAAAAGGAAAATGTTTCCTCATTCATACCCTAGACAATCATATTGGAGATAGTGTATCCTCGTGATTAATATCAGTAATCGCCAAGAGTTCATAGACCGCCTATAACTCTCCAAGTTACCATATTTACTCATATGACCACGTTTTGAACTTGGATATTTTGACTTGTCCAGAAGCCATGTTTTCAATAGACACTATTGAAAACTCAACGTTGAGATTTAATATCCAATTACCTCAAAACATCCATATGATGATATTATACTCTCATTTAACAAATGGAGTCACGATGTCCATATCTATAAATGAAGTCCTCTATCGATTAACAAATGAATATCACCAAACTATCGAGGATAGACTATGCGATATAATCGTACTCATTGATAGCTCAAATGATATCACCTGCAACCATAAGTCCATCATTTATCTCAGGATTAAGATAGACTCTCTGATTGTCCTGATAATGAAATTACTTTTATCTACTGACGGTTATAGATAAAGTATTTCATTGTGATCCTGTTCAATGCACCCAGTGCACTAGATCCTTTTGCTCGAAGACACTCCGATGATTTTAGACTCATCATATCTCATTTGATCCCACTCAAATGCTAGCAAAAGAATTTTACAACTTTAACAAGATAAAGGTGCCCAACCTTTAACTTAAGTTGTGAACGATATTCAAGACTAACTAAAGAATTGTGTCTACCACATACATATCCAGATGTATGAACAATTCTTCTTTTCTCATAGTCTTTAGACCTTATGATTATTTACTTTAACAATTATTAAACTATAAATGCTATAAGATTTGTTTAAACCAGAAATCACTTTATTAATATGAATAAGATTGTTAATTACACTATTACACTCTTGCTATTGAGCATAATCCTAACAATCTCCCACTTGCGCTATAGCAAATGTGTCATATCTCTCAAGCCCATATTCTCTAGGTGCCCATCGAAACTCTTCTGAGGTAAAGCCTTTGTGAAGGGATCTGCTAGATTTTCCGCTGACGCGATTTTGGTAATCGTCACGTCACCTCTTTGAACAATCTCCCTTAAAAGATGATATTTTCTTTCAATGTGTTTACCTCTCTTGTGACTTCTTGGTTCTTTCGAATTAGCCACTGCTCCACTGTTGTCACAGTAGATAGTGATCTGCTTATTCGCACTAGGAACCACTTCCAAGTCAATCAAGAATTGGCGGAGCCAAACAGCCTCTTTGGCAGCCTCGCATGCAGCAACATACTCAGCTTCCATGGTGGAATCAGCAATACAAGATTGCTTGATACTCCTCCATATGACTGCTCCTCCTCCAGTAGTAAACACAGCCCCTGATGTGGATTTTCTGGAGTCAGAATCTGATTGAAAATCAGAATCTGTATACCCAACGAGAATCAAATCCCCTCCAGAGTATACAAGCATATTATCTCTCGTTCTCTTTAGATACTTGAAAATATGCTTGACTGCCGTCCAGTGATCAGGACCAGGTTTCGATTGAAACCTGCTAACTATGCCTACAGCAAAACAAATATCTGGTCTAGTGCAGAGCATTGCATACATGAGACTTCCAACTGCCAAGGCATATGGAACTCTACTCAAGAATTGCTCTTCATGCTCATTCTTAGGAACTTGTTCCTTAGAAAGCTTGATTCCATGTCTGAAAGGTAACATACCTTTCTTGGAATCCTGCATGGAAAACCTAGACAAGATTTTGTCTATGTATGAAGCTTGGGATAATGCAATCGTTCTATTCTTTCTATCCCTTATAACTTGGATACCTAGAATAAAACTTGCTTCTCCTAAGTCCTTCATATCAAATTGTTTTGCTAACCATTCTTTTACTGATGTCAATACACCTACATCGTTTCCGATGAGTAGTATATCATCAACATAAAGAATCAGGAAAACCAACTTGTCGCCCTTAATCCTTTTGTATACACAAGGTTCATCAAGATTCTGAATAAATCCAAAACCTTTGACAGCTTGATCGAACCTTATGTTCCAGGATCTGGATGCTTGCTTTAATCCATATATGGATTTCTGCAACTTGCATACCTTTTCCATTTGGCCCTTTTCAATGAATCCCTCTGGTTGCATCATGTAGATGCTTTCGTCAAGACTTCCATTAAGGAAAGCTGTCTTGACGTCCATTTGCCAAATCTCTAGATCTAAAGATGCTGCAATGGATAAGAGTATCCTAATGGATTTAAGCATGGCCACAGGAGAGAAGGTTTCCTCGTAATCGATACCTTTTTTCTGTGTATACCCTTTAGCTACCAATCTAGCTTTAAAGGTTTCCACCTTTCCATCCATACCTCTTTTCCTCTTGTATACCCACTTGCACCCAATGGGTTTTATCCCTTTTAGGCAAGTCTACAAGAGACCAGACTTTGTTATTGAACATAGATTCAATCTCGGATTGCATTGCCTTTTGCCAATGGCGACTATCAACATCCTCCATAGCTTCTTTGTACGTATAGGGATCATCGTCGTCCGGGAGATTCTCTACAGATTCTCCCAGACCAATGTATCTTTCGGATTGTGTTCTAACCCTCCCACTACGACGAGGAATGGTAGGTTGTTGACCTTGTGTTGGATCGGAATTTACAATTGGGTTAGGTTGTGTAACCTCTCGTGGAATTATATCTCCTAACATCTCATTCAGGACAATTCTACTTTTAGGCACAAAATCATTCATATAGTCCTTATCCAGAAATTTAGCATTTGTCAAAACAAATACTTTAAGATCTGAAGGACTATAAAAATAATATCCTTTAGTTTCTTTCGGATACCCTACAAATATACATGTTTCTGAACGGGACTCTATCTTTTCTGTCTTTCCTTTTAACACGTGCGCAGGACATCCAAATATCCTTAAGTGTTGTAAACTAGGCTTGCGCCCAGTCCACAACTCATGCGGTGTTTTAGGAACAGACTTAGATGGTACACGGTTTAGAATGTATATTGCAGTTTGTAAAGCATATCCCCAGAAAGAAATAGGAAGTGTTGAATAACTCAACATAGATCTAACCATATCCAAAAGAGTTCTATTTCTCCTTTCTGCTACCCCATTTTGTTGAGGTGTACCAGGTGCAGAAAACTGAGAAACTATCCCATTATCAATAAGATATTGCTGAAACTCACCAGATAGATATTCTCCACCACGATCAGATCTCAAGATTTTTTATGTGTTTCTCAAGCTGATTTTCCACTTCAGCTTTAAATGCTTTGAACATGTCAAAAGCATCCGACTTATGTCGCATGAGATACACATAGCCAAATCTTGAGTAATCATCTGTGAAAGTGATGAAGTACTCATATCCACCTCTAGCTTGAATGCTCATAGGTCCACATACATCAGTGTGTATCAATCCTAAACATTCAGTGGCTCTTGCACCTTTGGCAGAGAACGTCCTTTTGGTCATTTTACCTTCCAAACAAGATTCACAAGTTGGTAGATCATCAACCTTTAAGTCACTCAAAGGTCTGTCACTTACCAATCTTTTAATCCTATTAAGGTTAATATGACCTAAGCGTAAATGCCATAGGTAGGTTTCATCTGTTGATAATTTTACTCTTTTATGATTAGGTTCCGTTATTTCTGTGTCTAACGAGTGAGAGATATTTCTATGCAAAAAGTATAGACCATTTTCCAATGTACCTTTGCAAATAACTTTGTTATTCTTACTAATAATAAAAGCTTTATTAAAAGTAACCGAATATCCAAATTTATTCAAACAAGAAACTGAAATTAAATTCCTCTTGAATTGAGGTACATAATAAACGTCTATCAAATCTAAATGCTTTCTAGAATCCAAACAAAACTCTAATATCTCCCACTGCACTTGCAGACACTAACGTTCCGTTGCCCAAGCGCAAATTGATCTTATTCTTATTTAGCCTTCTCCTTTCTTGACACCCCCGTAAGGAATAACAAACATGATTAGTGGCTCCAGAGTCTACGATCCAAGAATCTGTAGAATCTACCAGAAAAACATGTTTCAAGATAATTCATATTACCTTGTTCCTTTTTATTCTGAGACTTTGGGCAATTACTTTTCCAATGTCTCTTTTCACCACAAAAGAAGCACTTCCTTTTGATCTTGGTTACTTTCTTAGTCTCTTTCTTGGTAGGCCCAAGTTGCTTTTTCTTCTATTATTCCTTGACCTTCTGACGGGTCTTAATAGTAGCAACTTTACCAACCATATGAATCTCTTCTAGAGACATCATCATATTAGCAGCAGACCCTATTCCTTCATGCTGCTGTTGCAACACGTCGGAGATGGTAGCCATTTGGCCATCTCATTAAAGGTCTTCCACTGCTCATACTCGTCTTATTAGATTCATTAGTAAGAGCAGGTGGTTTAGGAGTAGTTAGAACAAAATTTATATTTTTTTTCAGCTTGCAGAAACAACCCAATTTTCCTTTTCCATGTGAAATAATTATTACCGGTTAAACTTTTATCTTTCAGGATGTTCATAAGTGATGGGGTCATGATTTCTTAATTAAACAAAAATTAATATAAGTAAATAATCATTATAAAGCACTTTTAAATATTTATCTTGAATTAAATGAATAACTCAATCATAAAATTCAACGGTGATCTAACACCCATAAATGTTACGCCTCCTTTGGGAGTTCGCACCATTTACTAGTTAGACTAGGTCCCACCTAATTGTTAACATAACAACCAGCGTTTTCAATTTTAGCCTTGCAATTTTACTGACAAGAACTCTTTGGAGGATATCAATAAAATTACATTGAGTGTGTCACCAAGATATCGACCCTCAATTTTCTCTAACGAAAATCCCTCCTTTGGGAGTAGATCTCGTTGAGTCCATTGTCTAGTCTATCCTTGTAAGGAAGTATATTGCTTAATTCCATTTATGGATGTCCCTTTGGGGAATTACCATAAAATAATTAAGCTCAACTAATCTTGGAAGCCATAGGTGTTACAAAAACACCTTCTCCCACTCAATTATTTAAGGCGTGTGATTAAATCCCATAGAATGATATACCAAGTTATCTAGATGCCAATTTAGATACCTAAATCATTCAATGCATGTTCATACCAAAAGAGATATATGAGTGGCACTCCTATTCTATATGTCATGTTATCATACAACAACAAATATTGTAATATTTAAGCATAAATTAAATAGCAACAATTTTGGCCCATCCTAGAAAAACAAATAAATTACATTGATATAGGAATACAAGATCTTCGAGTGGCCCATCAACCATAAGCCCATCCTCCAGCCTCCCTCCACGGGATTGCACGGCCCACAACCCCACGTAAGGGGCTGCCATGCGCAGCCCATGGGCCTTGCATGGCTGCCGTGCGCAGCCCTCTTGGTTGCAAGGCTGCCGTGCGCAGCCCACTGGATTTCGGGCATGCCATGCGCAGCCCAATCCACTCCTAGGGTGCGTACGGTGCTCGTTCTTGGTTCCGGTTGCTTCGTTTCTTCAATTCTTCAATGTAGGATGTGTTACAATTTAATTTAATCAAATAAAATTACTGCAGAAATTTTTTTTTTTTTTTTTTATGACAGTAAAAAAATACTGCACATTATAATAAATAATACATTAAAAACTGCAGCAATTTTAATACATAAAAAAAATCCTAGCAACTACCAAGAAGGAATTATGGCGATGATAGACCACCCTTCTTGTTACAATTCCGAAACCAAAAATACATTGAAAATCTAGAGCCAAAATCGAGCAATAACAATCCACAAAAAAACATATATTAATCCATACATCACATGTAATAATATATGCGAATACCTAGAGTGTCATCTCTTTCTAAACATGCATAATCACAATAAAAAGAAATCGATCCACGTATATATACGTTTAATTAATTAAAAGGGTTCAACCTAGGCTCTGATACCAATTGTAGGAAAAAATAACGTACCCGCAGCGGAAGCGAGACTAAAAAATAGTTTGAGGTAGCTTTTAAAATTTTTCCAATTATGAACCTTAAACCCTTTTGATTAATTAAATATATATAACAAAGTAATGAAAATTTAATACCTCTTGTCGCGTGATCCGATTGACTTGCGTCGATGGTAATCCGCAAGATCTTCAATCCTAGCACGAACGTGGATCACCTAGGAGCGTGGTCTCCCTTCTCTTTGAATTGCAAACATGTGATGGGATTAAACAAACTTTTCTTTCTTGATTGTTAGTCACAAAAACAATCAAAAGAAACCTAAGATTATTCCGGTCACTTTTGAGTTCTCAATCTAATGATCGAAACTCGCGTGAACCTTGATCGATGTTGTATACACAAGCTTATCAATGATTAAGCAAGTAGTACACCATCAAAGAATAATCTATGTTCCTTTTTCTTTTGTTTTAGTAGAATAAAATATTTCTAACTATGAGTTTAGAAGAAGAAGAAGAAAATAATTCTGCACCCTTGCCTTAGGGCTGGCCGAAAATTATATGTATACATATATAGGTGGCCGAAAATTTCTCTTCTTTCTTACCCTAGGGTGACCGAAATCCTTGACCAAAACTAATTAGGGTTGCCGCAATTTTACTCCTAAAATATTGGAGATTTAGTTGCACCCTAATTCCTATTTTGTTTAAGATTTCCAAACCCTAATCAAACTCAATAATCTTTTATTCCTTATTTGACTAAAATAAAAAGACTTCCTATTTGATTAAATAAATAAAATTAATTATTTATTTCCTTGTCAAACAAGTCTTTCTATTTAATTATACTATTACCAATAGTATACAAATAGGAATCATATTTCCTATTTAGAAAAGATTTGTTACTTTAATTAAACAATTAATTAATTCTTATTTAATTAAATAATGAAACAAAATAATATTAAATGCTAATATAGCATCTTGCCGCCCCACATATGTATTGGGCCAAATATTATTTTTCCTATTTCATTTAATCCATAGGACTTTAAATAAAAAGCCCACATGTGAACTAGACCCAATCTTACTAAAAGAAACAAGCCCACATGTCATCTATTAATATATAAATATAATTGTGCAGCCCATTACATAAATAATGTGCAAATTATATTCTTAATATATTAAATTGCAATTCTAGATGGACCCTAAATTGGTCCGGTAGAATATATCAAGTGATCCATGCAAGTCCGTGTGGATTGGGGATCTTGGCGGGCTATCTAAATTTAAGCTCCAATAGACATAACCTAATCACAATCAACAAATGATTCACTTAGGTCCGATCCATTAATTTTAGCTCATTCCACTAAAGAGCTAAAATTGAACTCTTAAATAAAGACAGAAAAGGAAAATGTTTCCTCATTCATACCCTAGACAATCATATTGGAGATAGTGTATCCTCGTGATTAATATCAGTAATCGCCAAGAGTTCATAGACCGCCTATAACTCTCCAAGTTACCATATTTACTCATATGACCACGTTTTGAACTTGGATATTTTGACTTGTCCAGAAGCCATGTTTTCAATAGACACTATTGAAAACTCAACGTTGAGATTTAATATCCAATTACCTCAAAACATCCATATGATGATATTATACTCTCATTTAACAAATGGAGTCACGATGTCCATATCTATAAATGAAGTCCTCTATCGATTAACAAATGAATATCACCAAACTATCGAGGATAGACTATGCGATATAATCGTACTCATTGATAGCTCAAATGATATCACCTGCAACCATAAGTCCATCATTTATCTCAGGATTAAGATAGACTCTCCGATTGTCCTGATAATGAAATTACTTTTATCTACTGGCGGTTATAGATAAAGTATTTCATTGTGATCCTGTTCAATGCACCCAGTGCACTAGATCCTTTTGCTCAAAGACACTCCGATGATTTTAGACTCATCATATCTCATTTGATCCCACTCAAATGCTAGCAAAAGAATTCTACAACTTTAACAAGATAAAGGTGCCCAACCTTTAACTTAAGTTGTGAACGATATTCAAGACTAACTAAAGAATTGTGTCTACCACATACATATCCAGATGTATGAACAATTCTTCTTTTCTCATAGTCTTTAGACCTTATGATTATTTACTTTAACAATTATTAAACTATAAATGCTATAAGATTTGTTTAAACCAGAAATCACTTTATTAATATGAATAAGATTGTTAATTACACTATTACACTCTTGCTATTGAGCATAATCCTAACAGTGTTGACATGATTGAGTGTTGTATTTTGATAGCAACATCTAGGTTATTTAATCTATGATTTGCTAAGCTTTATGACATGTCATTTAGCCATTGATATCTAGGATTGCATTTGTTGCCATCTAATCATCCTAGATAAGCATATAGAGTTCCCTAGCTCTCATTGCATTTGTTGAGTATTATAAATATTCACATAGGTTGTAATCTCTTCATTGAGAAGTAAGTCTTGCATGTAACTTCCGGGATTAGGTTGTTTAGATCGCAAGCAATTGAAGTCTTGTGTGATAGACCAGGATTAGGTCGGACACCAGGATTAGGTGGTCACACAAGAAAATTGGACTAGGTTCACTTATACTGGGATTAGGTAGGTGTGTGATTATATACCGGGAGTAGGTTGTAATCGTTTAATATATTTAGTGGATTCGAGGTTCCAGTGTGGCGCACTATACAGCCCATGGTTTTTCCCTTGAGGGTTTCCACGTAAATATCAAGTATCATTTATTATTCCGCACCATATTACACTTGATATATTGTATTGACTAGATTGGGGTATTTTCGTAAATTGACTAAACGCGAAAATTGGGTAAAATTGTTAAAATCTATTCATCCCCCCCCCCCCCAGATTAATATTAGAACACACCGAGTTATTTTGTTTCAGGACGGGACGGGACGGGACAGATTGTTCTTTATTGTGTTTGGAAGGCCTGGGATAGAACTATGGACTGTACTATTGTGCGTTTGGTATGGCTGGGACAAAACAGGACAAAAGGTTCAAATGACCAAAATGCCCCTCTTGTCTTGTCCATAATATTGAAATTAAAAAATATTTTTGTATAGAGTTGGTTGGATTTTACACATAATTGTATGGAATTTTGAAGATCTGGGTTTTGTCAAAATATTTTTGGATTTTACAAAATAAAAAATTAATGACGAAAATGAAAATGAAAATTAAATAAATAAATAATTTTTTTTTGAAGATCTGGAACCCATCTCCCAAATTTTTCTCTCATCACAAAAAATTAAAGCAAGAAATTGAAACTCCACCAATAATCTCCACATGACAAATTGTTGTTCCACAATAATTTGTTACAATTAAAGCAAAACAAACTCTTTGCAATTCGGTTCTACATGTTGTTGATCTGCGTTTTTGTAGTGACACTCAACCAAAAGATACCAAACTAAAAATCAAGATTAAAAATGGAACAAAAAGGAAGATTCCTTGTTAAGGCAGATATTATCATTCTGATACTGATATTTTGCTAAACACCAAACACTATGTGCTCAAACGAAACTCAAATGAAAAAAATTGAAATTTTGAAAAATTGAAAATTGATTATTTTTTTTTGACAAAGCATCAGATAAACAACCAGATCTACTTTCTTTTTATTACAAAAATGGATCATCGATCTCTTCCAGAGCGGCGGTAACGGTAGTAGCAGCGACGGCGGCTGGCGGCGATCTGATGCGACGTCAGCGATGAGTTCACACGACCCCAACCAGGATGGATCTGTAGATGTTAGGTGTGAGAAAGAGAGAGAGGAGCAGAGCAGCTGAGGATGAGTGAGTGAAGATGAAATGAAAACCTGATTTGAAGATTAGCTTTTAATTTATAGTTGGTATTTTTGAAATTTTTTGAAGTTTCGAGGACAAAAATGTCTTTTCCAGACTTGTCCCAAGCATGGGACAAGTCTGGCCAAGGGTCTGAGGTGGGACAATTTTTCATGGTTTTTGTCCCACCTTGTCCCATCCCGTCCCGTCCCAAGCTAATGGCACGCCAAACGCGGGACAAGAGAAAGTTGTCCCGTCATGTCCCACGTACAAAACGCACCCTTACTGATCTCCCCACTGAAGTAGGGATTAGTTCCACTCGTTAATGATCAGTTACTGATCGGAGAGAGGGATACCTCGTGGTCTAACCAAAAATATATATATAGGGGGCAAATTTATTAATAGGTCATGTTTGGGGGGGTGGAGGAGGAGGAGAGAGAATGATACTTTCCATTAATTAATTAAACGGAAAATTTCAATAAAGTATCCTGAAATTTGGTGTATGTGTAATCAGATCGTACTTTTGCTAAAATTACAATATAATACCTTTAACTAACCCTTTGACAATTAGAGTTAACGGTTGACCAATCAAATATTAAGAAATGTCTAACTTACCCCTAGGTGTCAATGATACAAATTCATGGTGTCCAATGGAAAAATGCCACATCAATGAAATATTTTTTAAAAAATAAAACAAATTTATCTTGAAAAAAAAGGGGGACCTTGCAAAACTGTCCACTTTCAAGTTTGAAATAGCAAAAATGTCTCTTCATTGTTTTCCTTGCAAAATTGTCTATTATTGAAGTTTACTTTACATAAAATGTCTCATGTTGGACTAAACTACCCTTCCCTCTTAAAGGGGGGTGTAATGTCATAACTACCCTTAAACATTTCACTTTCCCACAATTACCCTTCTCTTCCCTTCCCTCCCTTTCTTTCAACAACCCCTATTGAATTTCCTCCCCCATTTTTGAACATATCCTGACCCGACCACAATCCTCCATCTCCATCTTCTTCTTTTCCTTCTTCGTTCCCTATCTACAGTTCTCCTCATCTTTAGTCCTCCCCATCTTTGGGGCTTCAATATTCCTCCTATTCGAAAATTGAAATTCCTTGTGAACTGTTTTCAATTGAACAGGTGATTCAGAAAACCATTTAGAAACCCTAAAAACAGATAGATAGAGAGAGACATAGGGGACGAGGACGATGAGGGATAATGGGTTTGTCTCTCCAGTCTTCAAAAGTTTACAACTGTGTTTGGGTTTCTTTCGAGTTTGAGTCATGGCAGAGATAGATCAAAGGCAAGGGTACCTAATTTGTGGGCTATAGATCGAAGGCAAGGATACCGATTGAGAAAGGAATGATTGGCTTCTTCTCAAGGTTCGAATAGTCAAATGAACCCATCTGCTGCATGTTAGCGTTTCTTTTAATCAGCGCATTGGAACCTATAAAATAGATGATTCTTTGTTGATTATGCTCAACAATTGTTGTTGGTGTTGTCTTTTGTTGGATAGAGAAATTGAGGGATCATATATTGCTTGATTATGAAGAGTATTTAGTTGTGATGAATGGGTGTGTGGTCTGTGTGGTGTGGAGTGTTTAATGAATGGCATTTATGGGGGCGTTGTTTTTTAGGGTTGATAAGTCTATCCATTTCTTGAAATGTCTTCATCATATGGTCTGAAATTTGTTCTAGAGATTTCAGAATGCCAAATTGAAGTGCTACTGGTGTGTGGCATTTGTTGTTTTCTATGGCATTTGATGAAGTTTTGGTGGTTGTGTGGCATTTTTTGTTTTGTATGTCATTAGGTGAAGTGCTGCTGCTGTGTGGCATTATTTTGTTGGGATTGATAACTCTTTCTAGGGCTTGAAGTTCGAATCTGGGGCTTGAAATCCTTGTGCAGGGCAGAAAATACTTTAACAGGGCTTCAAATCGTTTCACAGGGCTTCAAATAGTTTTACAAGGCTTTAAAAATAATTGTCCATGATTAGAAAGGCAATTGTTGTTTGTATAAGTACAGGTCAATGTCTTCATTATATGTTCTAGATGTCTTCAATATAGGTTCTGAAATTTGTTCTAGATTTGTTCATTATAGGTTATGAAATTTTTTCTAGATTTTCATAATGTTGTTTTGTTATATTTCTTCATTTTCATATCTTGGTTACTTTAACAACATTTCCAAGGTCTATGGATACGCTAGATGGGTTCATAGTGCACTGCGATAGACATTGGATTGATGACAAAGGGCGGGGTCTAATTTCCTTTGCATGTCATGACAACAAGTATAGTAAATTGTTGGAAACAGTATGTCACCAGATTGGTGTTAGTAACGATAGATTCCGGATAAACTTAAGTTCAGAGCTTTTAACGCCGAAAGGGAGTTGTACATTATCCATTTTGAGCGACAGTGATGTATCCTGTTTGCTTTCTCATAATCGATCCTCGTGGACTGAAATTAAGGTCGAAGTCGTAGAAAGACCTGTACCGCCGAAGGCAACTGAAACTGTATTTCAAACTCCGATGAAGTCCAGTATGCCTAAACCTGCCGGTATTTCAAAATCCCCAATTAGTACTCCATATTTCCTGTCAATGGGTGGTAGCAATTAGCCATTTGGGCCAGTCGACAACCAACCAACCCCCGGATTTATTGTTAGGATTATGCTCAATAGCAAGAGTGTAATAGTGTAATTAACAATCTTTTTCATATTAATAAAGTGATTTCTGTTTTAAACAAATCTTATAGCATTTATAGTTTAATAATTGTTAAAGTAAATAATCATAAGGTCTAAAGACTATGAGAAAAGAAGAATTGTTCATATATCTGGATATGTATGTGGTAGACACAATTCTTTAGTTAGTCTTGAATATCGTTCACAACTTAAGTTAAAGGTTGGGCACCTTTATCTTGTTAAAGTTGTAGAATTCTTTTGCTAGCATTTGAGTGGGATCAAATGAGATATGATGAGTCTAAAATCATCTGAGTGTCTTCGAGCAAAAGGATCTAGTGCACTGGGTGCATTGAACTGGATCACAATGAAATACTTTATCTATAACCGTCAGTAGATAAAAGTAATTTCATTATCAGGACAATCGGAGAGTCTATCTTAATCCTGAGATAAATGATGGACTTATGGTTGCAAGTGATATCATTTGAGTTATCAATGAGTACGATTATATCGCATAGTCTATCCTCGATAATTTGGTGATATTCATTTGTTAATCGATAGAGGACTTCATTTATAGATATGGACATCGTGGCTCCATTTATCAAATGAGAGTATAATATCATCGTATGGATGTTTTGAGGTAATTGGATATTAAATCTCAACGTTGAGTTTTCGATAATGTCTATTGAAAACATGGCTTCTGGACAAGTCAAAATATCCAAGTTCAAAACGTGGTCATATGAGTAAATATGGTAACTTGGAGAGTTATAGGCGGTCTATGAACTCTTGGCGATTACTGATATTATTCACGAGGATACACTATCTCCAATATGATTGTCTAGGGTAAGAATGAGGAAGCATCTTCCTTTTCTGTCTTTATTTAAGAGTTCAATTTTAGCTCTTTAGTGGAATGAGCTAAAATTAATGGATCGGACCTAAGTGAATCATTTGTTGATTGTGATTAGGTTATATCTATTGTAGCTTAAATTTAGATAGCCCGCCAAGATCCCCAATCCACACGGACTTGCATGGATCACTTGATATATTCTACCGGACCAATTTAGGGTCCATCTAGAATTGCAATTTAATATATTAAGAATATAATTTGCACATTATTTATGTAATGGGCTACACAATTATATTTATATATTAATGGATGACATGTGGGCTTGTTTCTTTTAGTAAGATTGGGTCTAGTTCACATGTGGGCTTTTTTATTTAAAGTCCTATGGATTAAATGAAATAGGAAAAATAATATTTGGCCCAATACACATATGGGGCGGCAAGGTTATATATTAACCTAAAATATTATTTTGTTTTCATTATTTAATTAAATAAGAATTAATTAATTCATTAATTAATTATTTAATTAAGATACAAATCTTTTCTCATTAGGAAATATGTTTCCTAAAGGTATACTATTGGTAGTAGTATAATTAAATAGAAAGACTTGTTTGACAAGGAAATAAATAATTAGTTTTATTTATTCAAACAGGAAGTCTTTTTATTTTAGTCAAATATGAGAATAAAAAGATTTATGAGTTTGATTAGGTTTTGGAAATCTTTTCTAAATAGGAATTAGAGTGCAATTCAAACTAATTAATTTTGTTTGGAAATTGCGGCAACCCTAATTAATTTAGGAAGAGAATTCGGCCAACCCTAAAAAGAAAGAAGAAAAATTTCGGCCACCTATATATGTATACATATAATTTTCAGCCAGCCCTAGTGCTAAGGTGTAGAATTTTTTCTTCTTCTTCTTCTTAACTCATAGATAGAGAATTTATTCAACGAAGACAAAAGAAAAAGGAACATAGATTATTCTTTGATGGTGTACTATTTGCTTAATCATTGATAAGCTTGTGTATACAACATCGATCAAGGTTCACGCGAGTTTCGATCATTAGATTGAGAACTCAAAAGTGACCGGAATAATCTTAGGTTTCTTTTAATTGTTTTTGTGACTAACGAACAAGAGAGAAAAGTTTGTTTAATCCAATCACAGGTTTGCAATTCAAAGAGAAGGGAGACCACGCTCCTAGGTGATCCACGTTCGTGCTAGGATTGAAGATCTTGCGGATTACCATCGACGCAAGTCAATCGGATCACGCGACAAGAGGTATTAAACTTTTATTACTTCTTTATATATCTTTAATTAATCAAAAGGATTTAAGGTTCATAAAATTGGAAAAATTTTAAAAGCTACTCAAAACTATTTTTAGTCTCGCTTCCGCTGCGGGTACGTTATTTTTCCCATACATTTATATCTACCGAGAAAAAGGAGGGGACTCCAGGTTCGACTACCAAGCATCTAAAGGCTAAGGTGGATGATTGTGATAGTTCTGAAACCTCTGATACAGAGGATGACCATGAGTCTAGCAGTGACGGGGAATCGTCAGCGGACTATAAATAAGCTAAAACAAATGGAGCAGCTAACAGTTCTACTCCCTCTATGACGACACTCTGGACAATACCGAGGTCAGAACTGTACTCAATTCAGCCCGTTAGGTCAAAAGAATTGTTTGAAGACAAAGGAGACTTTAGTGAAATATATAGGACAGATGTTCAAGGACAAGAAAACCTTGAAAGGGGTTCTAGGGTTCAATGCAATGCAAAAGAGGTTTGATTCAGGGTTCGACGATCGAATCATACACGATTCGTTGCAATATGTAAAAAGAGAGATTGTAAATGGGTTTTTAGGGCAGGGAAGTCGAGAAATGGGATGTATTGGAATGTGAAGTCCGTTGGCTCTGAGCACACATGTGGTGATAATGGAAACTACAATGTAGATTTTCACCGTGTAAGTTCCCATGTAATAGGGCAATTGTTTGCAAAACAGGTTGCCGATCCAGGACGCAACATCCGTCCTAAAGATATAATGATTGACATGAAGGATAAGCACGGCATAAACCTCACATACAACAAAGCCTACAGGTCTAAGAACCACGCTTTAGAAAGTGTTTTCGGTGATCCATGGGAGTCATTTAAGATATTGGCCGTATACTTTCACATGTTGGAAAAATCTAATCCGGGGACAAAAAACCAAGATTGTAACCGATAGGAAAAACCTGTTGAAATATGGATTCATGGCACTTGGGGCTTGTATAGAGGGATTCAATACAGTTATTAGGCCAGTTATTGTCGTCGATGCTACTCACTTCAAGTCCAAGACCAGTGGTGTTTTGTTAGTTGCAGTATGCAAGGATGGTAATGAGATGATATACCCGTTGGCATTTGGGTTTGCCAATTCCGAGTGCTCAAAGTCATGGACATGGTTCTTGAAGCAACTTCACGACGTGATCTTGCATCCTGAACTTATGATGATAGTTTCAGATCGGCACACGGGTATCTCTAATGGCATGAGAGCAATATTCCCCAATGCAGCACATGGGGTTTGTGCATACCACTTGGCCAAAAATCTAAAACAACATTGTAGGAAGCGAGGTGACATGATTAGTCTTTACTATCGTGCCACATATTCCTACCTTGTTGATGATTTTGACCGTTTAATGGCTTCGTTGAAATCCATTCATCCTAAGGTTTATGATGAGCTCGTAGAGGTTAGGATACAGAAGTTTTCACATGTCCATAGCCCCAGGAAAAGGTATCATATGATGACCACCAACATTGCAGAGTCAATGAATTCAGCTCTACTTGCAATCCGAAACTTACCTATCACATCTATTGCTAAATTTATTAGAGATTTGTTGCAACGTTAGTTCCACGATCGTTGAATTAATGCAAGAGAAACACCCACATTCTTGACTAATGATGCGGACCAACACATCAAAGACAGGGTATTAGCATCGCAACGGTGTGTGGTTCACCCCATTACCTTCAATAGATTCAAGATACAAGACGAATGAAAGGGAGCCATTGTAGACTTGGAACAACGTTCATGCTTATGCCGTGAATGGGACCTAGATGAGCTACTGTGTAGACATGCCATGGTTGTTGCAACGTATGGTTACATAATGTTTATTTGCATTTTTAATAACAATCATAATCCAAGAATTTCTATTTGTTATTCATTTATTACTTGTTTGTTTTGTATCAGGCTTAAAGGTATGCCCATCAACTCATTATGTTCCGACTTTTTCACAACCGGATGGCTGAAAAAGGCACATGACATGTCTGTAAACCCTATTCCAGAACCTGAAGCGTGGGACATTGGTGATGATGTTTGTAATCGCGTTGTCTTGCCATAGAAAAAAAAAAGCGATTGACAGGAAGACCAAAGAAAAATCGGATGCCTTCTGTTGGGGAGAAACGAAAGCAACAAACATGTGGGAATTGTGGTCATAATGGACCCAATAAAAAAAGTTGCTCAAACCCATCATGTAGCATAGGGAAACCAGCAAAAAAAAACCACATGCTTGTAGCGTGTGCAAGAAAGAAAGACATAAAAAACTTACGTGTCCAGATAGGTATAACGCACCCGACCCCAGTTTGGCACCCCACCTCAGCTCGGATGACACTGACACAGACGATGAAGATGATGAAGACGTTGATTATTAGGTATGGGTGAGACTTATCCTTTCCTTCTATTTGTTGTTTAAAAAATAAAATCTTTGAGAGCTAGCAGTTGCTTACATTTTTGCTGTTGCATGCACATACACCTTCATTGTAGGTTGAAATGCAGGAGTGCAAGAAAGTTGTTAATGTGATGATGGTGCAGTCATACGTTTAATATTTACAATACATTGTTGGTGGTGTGGTGTAGTCGTTGGAAGTTGCAGGGGATGTTGTTTATGGTTTTATGTTGTTACAACTATTTTTAAGTTGAAAAATAGGAGCCCCCAACCCAGCATGTGTTTACAACTGTTTTTCACTTGTTGTGGTGATGTATGATTATGGAATATTTGTTGTGGCGGCCTTCTTCAGGAATATTTGTTGTGTCCTTGCCTTGTGATGGAATAATATAATCTTTCTAGTTTGTAGAATATATTGTGGCATAATGTTCTATGTAGTATATATTGGCCTTGACATTATTGAGCCCAGGAAATTCGTTGTCTGTTTCATGCATGACAGGGCTTCAAATTATTTATAATTCCATAAGCCCTGACCTATGTATGTCATACCCTGGAAGAAGATGAAGATGTGTGAAGCCCAGGAAATTCGTTGTTTGTTTCATGCATGACAGGGCTTCAAATTATTTATATTTCCATAAGCCCTGACCTATGTATGTCATGCCCTGGAAGAAGATGAAGATGTGTGAAGCCTAGGAAATTCGTTGTCTGTTTCATGCATGACAGGGCTTCAAATTATTTATATTTCCATAAGCCCTGACCTATGTATGTCAAGCCCTACAAGAACATTGATTTCTGAAGGACTGGATATTATTGAGGCCAGGAGTCATGCACTAGGGGGCTTACGGAACATGGTTTTTGTGTGGTCGTTAAGGCCTCAGGCCATGATAAATAAAATCAAATTTAATGTAATTAACTATTTTAATCCAAAAGAATTTATTTCTTAAATTAAATTGAATTGAATTAAATTAAATGGTGGAAATGGAAGGAATGCAGAAATAGTAATGGTGTCTTTTCAATTTCAAAAACATGATAATATGCACGCATTGGGTAGTGAACAGGCATCTAGATGAAAAGACTTTTACAATTACCAATTTACAATGATTGGTTACCATTGTGACTTTTCATTCATGGTGAACGTTTGCATCTTTTACAATAATCCAGTATAAATACCTTGTCTTTGTTACATTTTTTTTTCACAGTTCATTTGTATTTGTTCATCTTTTTTTTTTTTTCTCATACAATGGTAAAAAATAATTTCGGGAATCATGTTGGCAGGCAAATGCGTGAGACAGACAGGCTGGAATCAATCTTTGAATGTCTGAGGCAATGGATTACAAATGCAGAGAACACCATCCGTGAAGAGCGAGCAAATGTCGGACGCCTGATTATTAACAATGCAGTTTTGATGGGAAAAGTTGAAAACCTGGAAGCAGAAATAATCAATTTACATGTTCAGATGGAGGCAAGAGACAATGAACTTAATGGACTATACATTCTTGTCGAAAAATTGTAGAAGAAGATGTTGGACTTCAATATTCCACCATCTCCCTAGAGAAAGGCCTTGTGATTCCGTTCATAGACATTACAATTTGCTGTCCTTGTTATGAATTTTGTGTTTGTTATAATTTTCTCTTCTGTTGTGTTAATTTCTCTATTATGAATGAAGATTAAATTTTCGTGACATTATATCTCTAATATCTATACTATTATGAATCAAATACCTGATACAATGAAGAAAGTCTTTTAATTCATATAAAGAAGGCAATTACATAATGTTACTCTGATGCATAGACGGAACATAAATTATACATATTGCTAAACAAATAGTCAAACAGAAACACAGTTTCACATAAATTTACCCACTTTACTCCAATAACAAACACAACAACGAGGTATAGTGGAAATGGAAGGAAATTTATTTGGGTTTGTACGGGTTCAATGTCTTTTGTTGTACCAGGAGTATCAATACAAAGATCAGGCTGATCGGCACGGCTTCGGGCTTGATATGCTTCATCAACCGTACTAAATTTCTGGTCAGAACCACCCTTGAATCCATCAATTTGATCATGACATTCAGGCCATGAGTTGAAGACACCGGTTCTCCTTCCTTTGAAAACGACATACACCGATTTCTTTCCCATTTCAAACAACACACTGTATAATACTTCAATAAACAAGTAATCAACAAACCAAATATTAGATTTTAAATAATGGCAAAACAACATAGTAAATCGAAAAGAACAGAGAAAACATTCCAAAACACAAATATTAAACTTTCCTATTTCCCTGATAACCGAACAGAATGACAACGTACATAATTCGATTTTTCTGACTTCACTTCTAAACAAAATGAAATAACACCAACAAATTATGGTTAATTGGGCATAGAAGTCTTTCGAAAGAAACTGGAGGCAGAAGCTATACTTGCTTGTAACTTCGATTTCTTTCGAAAACCTCTATGCCCTATTAACCATATGAAGGATATCGTGCAAAATTAACCTGTGCCTGTTTGCGCTAGTCGACAGAGGTGGTGTAGAAGGTGAAGGATGAAGATGGGTAGAAGATGGAGATCTGAAGGAAATAAGAAGATGATGATGATGTGGGAATGGTATCCATAATTATCGTCCCGGAACCATAAATAATAGGAGTTGTGGGATCCAGTTGTGGTCCACTTTCAGTTAGTGGGATCCATCTGTGGTCCATTTACTTCCTTTAATGCACTGAATTTGAAGCCCAAAAACAATACATTTGAAGCCCTGTAATATGAACTGAAGCCCAGAATCATTGTACAAGGCTTAGATGTTATACTTTTTGATTTAATTTTAATTTTAGGAAAATTTTTAAATTTTTTCCTTCCATATGGAATTAGTTACACAACATGTGGCAACCTCCTAGAACTTCGACACCACAAAAAAACCATATATAGTAAGGGAGGCCTTAATGGTACACTATGTAATAGTATAATAGTGCAAATGTCACACATTGTTTTACTAGGGTTAGAAGTGTTACTAAGTAATTGTAATGGCCTTAGTAATGGGATATTTTGTTGACTGTTCAATTCTCCCGAAAAAACTCTATAAAGTTGTCCACCCACGTTCCATCCAATTCGGACCGTCTCGATCAAGGAAAAAACAACGGGACCCACATCATCGGATGCATAAATAAACTACATTCAATCCGTGGCATAATTTCTGAAGCCTAGATATTAGAAAATGAACTACTGGCATACAGCTGTGTGAATGGCTGGGCTGAATGTTAAAGAGGTTTGTTCAAGCCTAGATGAAGCCCGAATAACTGGTAGGTTGAATGCCCACCCGTTGAATTACCCTATAACCATTTTGGTGGGATCCAGTTGTGGACCACAAACTTCCTTTCAATGCATTGTTTCGGAAGCCCATATATACATTACATCTGACGCCTTAGCATCGGAATTGAAGCTCGGAAATAATACATTGTTATACTTTTTGATTTAATTTTAATTTTAGGAAAATTTTTAAATTTTTTCCTTCCATATGGAATTAGTTACACAACAGGTGGCAACCCTCTAGAACCTCGACACTACAAAAAAACCATATATAGTAAGGAAGGCCTTAGTGGTACACTATGTAATGGTATAATAGTGCAAATGTCACTGTAAGGATTCCCGGTTTTTGATTGGCTTATTTCGTGAGCAAACCACATTTTGGGGTTGTTTGTAAAGGGTAGCTTAAGTGATAGGTCTTCATGCTCAATGACCCTTCTCAAGTCCTCAAGGTGGACAAGCACTCAAAGGTATATCTTATGTGCTTATTTTCTTATTGAAGAGATTTAGTTGCACACACTCACTTGTAATGTTTGCATATGTATGCTTTACTTTTGTGTGCATTCTCTTCAAATGTCACTTTTCACACTAGCACTTCGCTTGTTAATTCTTGTTGTGTGTTTTAGTGTCTTGTAATTCGTTTCCTGAATATGTTCAGAAACGTCCGTGCTTGCACGATTATGTGCTTGGTTTTGCGCGAAGTTCGCCTTCAGAGAATGCCCTTGGCTTCTCCTTTGGTTTCACCTTCAGTGGTGAAATGGCGGTTTTATCGGCGGCCACGACCACTGAATGGAAATTGTCGTTTGATTCCAGAGATCTCTGGATTGGATCTGCGGTTACGATCGACGGCCAAGCCACCGAATCGAAACTGCCGAATTAGACCTGATGCATTTATTATTCTCGGGTTCTATTCGGCGGTTTAATTGGCGACCTGGCCGCCAAATGAAACCGTCGAATTAGATATTTTTAGGTCAGTTTCTTTTTGGGTTTTGATCGGTGGTTTCGATTGACCGCCGAATCTGGTCACCGTTTGATCCCCTGCTTCTTGGGTTCAATTCGACGGTTCAATTCTGTGGCCACGACCGTAGAATGAAACCGCCGATCGGTGATTTCAAGGGCAAAATTGTCTTTTCACTTGCCCTGTTCTTGATGTCTATAAATATCACACTTTCTCTTTTCTCTAACTTAGTTCTCTGACTCTAAAGAACCCTAAACTTGAAAGAGAGATTTTTGAGAGAAAATCAAATCAAGAACTCATTTTTATACACTCAAATCATACACATATGCATCAAAGATCATCTAAGCATCTTCTCACATAGATAGTTGCTTATTTGAGTGAGTATTGGTCATCACACTTCCCTTGGTATGTTCTTCACTTTTATCCATTGATATTTACTGTTTTATTTATCAAGGCATCTCTTTTATTATTTGAATGATCTTAGATTAATATCTTATATTCAAAATAGAGATTGTTTGTGATGACATGATTGAGTGTTGTATTGTGATAGCTATCTAGGTTTTTTATAATCTATTGTTAACTAAGCTATTTGACATGTCATTTAGCTATTGATATCTAGGATTGCATTTGTTGTCATATTATCATCCTAGATAAGCATATAGGGTTGCCTAGCTCTTATTGCATGTATTGAGTATTTTTATATATTCACATAGGTTGTATTATTTCTTCATTGAGATTTTAAGTCTTGTTGGCTAAGGTTGCTTAGGCCACAAGCAAGATGGACTAGAGCCACTTTTAAAGGCTCGCGGGGTAGAAGTGAGGGGTTATAGACCGTGTGTTAGACGAGGTCTACATAGGTTGTAAACTTCATTTCAATTAGTGGATTTCGAGGTCTAGTGTGGCGCACTAAACAGCCCGTGGTTTTTTCCCAGTGGTTGGGTTTTCCACGTATACATCAAGTGTTATTTAATTTCCTCACCATATTACACTTGTTGTTTTTATATTGACTATTAGGAGCATTTTCGGAATATTGACCTTAAACGAAAATTGGGTGAAAATTAGTTAAAATCTATTCACCCCCCCCCCCCCCCCCCCCCCCCCTCTCTAGATTAATATTTGTATACACACCGTGTTAATTTGTGAACTTTCAGTCACACATTGTTTTACTAGGGTTAGAAGTGTTACTAAGTAATTGTAATGGACTAGTAATGGGATATTTTGTTGACTGTCTGATTCTCCTGAAAAAACTCTATAAAGTTGTCCACCTACGTTCCATCCAATTCGGACCATCTCGATCAGGAAAAAAACAACGGGACCCACATCATCGGATGCATAAACAAACTACATTCAAGCCCTGGCATATTCTATGAAGCCCAGATATTAGAAAATGGAATATTGACATACAACTGTTGTCCACCATGGATTCCTTTAAAGGCATTGTTTATGATTCCCAGACTGAATAGAAATTAAGCTCTGGATTTGGAATTGAAGCCCACAATCACTGTACAGGTATTTGAAGGAAAAATTTTGCATTTAATTTAACATGTGCCAACACCCTATACGTTTCCTTATTCCCCACCCGAGGTTACACAAATGCTTCTAAAAATCAAAACTTTTTCAGTTTTTACAATTTTATCCTTGGTTTGCTATCAAAATTCATTAATTAATAAATAAATATTATTATAATTAAATAATTAAGTGTATCATAACCAACATCATAGGATGGCAGCTTCACTCATGTATGATAATGAATAACTGTACTAAACCTGGGACATTCCTGGTAAATTCCAAATTGATATTACATATGTTAAATTCCTGGTACATTCCTGGGCTGCCAATCCACAATTGCAACGTTTCCTTCCTTATTCATGGGCTAGAAAGAAATGTTTAAATGACTAGACTCTAAAAGATGAATTCCTGGCCTCCGATGCACAAACACTTCAATGCACTGTTAATAGGGCATAGAAGTCTTTCAAAAGAAATCGGAGATAGAAGCTATACTTGCTTGTTACTTCAATTTCTTCCGAAAACCTCCATGCCCATTGACAAAATTCAAATATCGTGCAAAATTACCTGTGTCCGTGTGCGATGGTCTACAGTTGTGGTGTAGAAGATGAAGGATGGAGATGGGTAGAAGTTGGGTACAAGATGAAGATCTAATCAAGATTATGGGATCCATAAATATCGTCCCGGAACCCTAAATAACCCCATGGAGATGTGGGATCCAGCTGTGGTCCACTTACTTCCTTTCAATGCACTGAATTTAAAGCCCAAAAATTATACATTTGAAGCCCTGTAATCGGAATTGAAGCCCTGAATCATTGTACAGGGCTTAGATGGTATACTTTTTTAATTTTAATTTTAATTTTAATTTTTGGAAAATTTTTTAATTTTTTCCTTCCATACGGAATTAGTTAGACAACATGTGGCAACACCTTAGATCTTCGACAGTACTAAAAAATGAAATCTAGTAAGGGATGCCTTAGTAGTACACTATGTAGTGGTAAAATAGTGCAAATGTCACACATTGTTTTATTAGGGTTAGATGTGCAAATATTTTTGTGACCGTCCGATTCTCCCGACAAAACTCTATAAAGTTGTCCACCTACGTTCCATCCAATTTGGACCATCTCGATCAGGAAGAAAACGATAGGACCCATATCATCGAATGGATAAACAAAATACATTAAAGCCCTGGCATATTCTGTGAAGCCCAGATATATTTTAAAATGGACTACTGGCATACAGACATATAGATGTGGTCCACCATGGATTCCTTTAAAGGCATTGTATATGATTCCAAGATTGAATATAGGTGAAGCCCTGGAATTGGAATTGAAGCCCACAATCACAGTACAGGTCGTAGAAGGTAAAATTGCATTTAATTTAACATGTGGCAACACCCTATACGTTTCCCTATTCCCACCCAAGGTTACACAAATGCTTGAGTGCTAAAACTTTTTCACTTTTTCCAATTTTATCCTCGGTTATGCTATCAATCAATTTCATTTCATTTCATTAAACTCGCCATTGCAAAACAAAACAACCAAAGCAAATCTATCCATTTCATTCAGAACACCGAAAATAAAAGACAGTCAACCCTAACCATGGATTACATTACAAGGCTTCAACTGGAAATAAATCAAAATAAAACAACAAACCAACACAACCAAAGCAAAACACTAATATAACAACTGTCAAAATGTCCCAATTTCAGCACAATTGACCGCAGTCAATGACCATTACAGGCTTGGATGTCAAGCCGGTGATGGAACCGATATTGTCAACAGCCTTCAAGACGTCAAATCCTTGGACCACCTCACCGAAGACGACTTGCTTGCGATTGAGCCACTCGATCTTAGAGGTACAGATTAAGAACTAGGACCCGTTGCCTGTTTTTCCAGTTTTGGCCATTGACAGGATACCGGGACCGATGTGCTTCTTCACAAAGTTCTCGTCGGCAAAACTAGGGTTGTATATTGATTCACCGCCGGTTCCATTTCCGTGAATGATGTCTCCTCCATGGACCATGTACCCGGGTATCACGAAGTGAAAGGTTGAACCCTTGTAGCGGAGTGTTTTCCCAAACGTGTCGATACCCTTCTCTCCAGTACAAAGAGCCCGAAAGTTCTCCGCTATTATCGGGGTGCTGTCTGCGAAGAGTTCCATCACAATTCTACCCGCAGGGTGGCCATCAATGCTTAGGTCAAAGAACACTCTAGGGTTCGCCATAACAGTAAATGTGATAAACAGAGAAAAATGAAAGGGAGAGGAACTGAGGAGGAACCAAAGGTGGGGCCCCTTTTCTTTACTTAGTTGGGTTGTGAAATTCCCTTTAAAGTTTAGTGTTTTATACCTAGAGGGGGGGTGAATAGGTATAGTTCCAAATTCTTCCAATATTCAAAAAGATGCGGAATATAAGAATGAAAATGAATACTTGTAATGATATAGCAATTGTATATTATGAATCAAGTCATGTAAGCATCAATATACAAAAGAATCAATACAAGAGAACATATAGAAGATAAGAAAATATAAAGCAAAAATGAGACACAATGTTTTTACATGGTAAAACCTCAAAGAGGAAACATCCACGGGTTGAATCCACAACCACCGGCAAAGCAAATCCACTATATGAAAAGAACTTACACACTCAAAGCTATCAACACTATGATATCCACTTCAAGCTATCAAATCCTAATCACCTCTCAAAGGCCTAGTGAATTACCTAGCCTACTCTCTATCCAAGATGTATCTGTAGGGAAAAATATACCGTAAAAGTACACGCAGCGAAAGCGAGACTAAAAAATAGGTTTAGTAGCTTTTAAAAAATTTTCCTTTTATGAACCTTAAACCCTTTTAATCAATTAAAGATATATAATATATAACAAAAGAAGAATACCTTTTGTCGCGTGATCCGATTGACTTACGTCGATGGTAATCCGCAAGATCTTCAATCCTAGCACGAACGTGGATCACCTAGGAGCGTGGTCTCCCTTTTTATTTGAATTGCAAGCCTGTGATTGGATAAAACAAACTTTTCTCTTATTCGTTAGTCACAAAAACAATCAAAAGAAACCTAAGATTATTCCGGTCACTTTTGAGTTCTTAATCTTATGATCGAAACTCGCGTGAACCTAGATCGATGTAGTATACACAAGCCTATTGATGAATAAGCAAATAGTATACCATCAAAGAATAATCTATGTCTCTTTTTGTTTTAGTAGAAATAAAAGCTCTCTTTCTATGAGTTGAGAAGAAGAAGAAAATAAAATTCTGCACACCAAAAACCCCAATGGCCGAAAATTATAAGACCACTTATATATGTGGCAAAATTTCTTTCTTCCTTTTTACTAGGGTGGCCGAATTCTCTAGCCAAAAGGGACTAGGGTTGCCGCAATCCTCAAACAAAAAAGAGTTTGTATTGCACCCTAATTCCTATTTAGTTTAAGACTTCCAAACCCTAATAAAACTCATAAATCTTTTATTCTTTTATTTGACTAAAATAAAAAGACTTCTTATTTGATTAAATAAATAAAATTATTTATTTATTTCCTTGTCAAACAAGTCTTTTAATTTAAGTATACTACTACCAATAGTATACCAATAGGAATCATATTTCCTAATCAGAAAAGATTTGTTTCTTAATTAAACAATTAATTAATAAATTAATTAATTCTTATTTAATTAAACAATGAAAACAAAATAATATTTAAGGTTAATCAATCACCTTGCCGCCCCATATAAAAATATTGGGCCAAATATTATTTTCTTATTTCATTTAATCCATAGGACTTTAAATAAAAAGCCCACATGTGAACTAGACCCATTCTTACTAAAAGAAACAAGCCCACATGTCATCCATTAATATATAAATATAATTGAGCAGCCCATTACATAAATAATGTGCAAATTATATTCTTAATATATTAAATGCAATTCTAGATGGACCCTAAATTGGTCTGGTAGAATATATCAAGTGATCCATGCAAGTCCGTGTGGATTGGAGATCTTAGCGGGCTATCTAAATTTAAGCTTCAATAGACATAACCTAATCACAATCAACAAATGATTCACTTAGGTCCGATCCATTAATTTTAACTCATTCCACTAAAGAGCTAAAATTGAACTCTTAAATAAAGACAGAAAAGGAAGATGTTTTCTCATTCATACCCTAGACAATCATATTGGAGATAGTGTATCCTCGTGATTAATATCAGTAATCGCCAAGAATTCATAGACCGCCTATAACTCTCCAAGTTACCATATTTACTCATATGACCACGTTTTGAAATTGGATATTTTGACTTGTCCAGAAGCCATGTTTTCAATAGACACTATCGAAAACTCAACGTTGAGATTTAATATCCAATTACCTCAAAACATCCATATGATGATATTATACTCTCATTCGATAAATGGAGCCACGATGTCCATATCTATAAATGAAGTCCTCTATCGATTAACAAATGAATATCACCAAACTATCGAGGATAGACTATGCGATATAATCGTACTCATTGATAACTCAAATGATATCACTTGCAACCATAAGTCCATCATTTATCTCAGGATTAAGATAGACTCTCCGATTGTCCTGATAATGAAATTACTTTTATCTACTGACGGTTATAGATAAAGTATTTCATTGTGATCCAGTTCAATGCACCCAGTGCACTAGATTCTTTTGCTCGAAGACACTCCGATGATTTTAGACTCATCATATCTCATTTGATCCCACTCAAATGCTAGCAAAAGAATTCTACAACTTTAACAAGATAAAGGTGCCCAACCTTTAACTTAAGTTGTGAACAATATTCAAGACTAACTAAAAAATTGTGTCTACCACATACATATCCAGATGTACGAACAATTCTTCTTTTCTCATAGTCTTTAGACTTTATGATTATTTACTTTGACAATTATTAAACTATAAATGCTATAAGATTTGTTTAAACCAGAAATCACTTTATTAATATGAAAAAGATTGTTAATTACAATATTACACTCTTGCTATTGAGCATAATCCTAACAGTATCCCACACCTCTAGAGAGCAACTTCCTATCCAAGACTAAAAAGCCTCTAGGAAGATTTCTTTGCTTAGCGGTCTAGATCAAGAGATCCTAGTTAAGCTCTCCTAGCTCAACCATCCGAAGTATCAAACTCCTTGCTAAGACTTCTTGCTTAGTTATCCGAATCACCTTGATTCTAACTAAGGCTTCTTGCTTGGCTATCCGGAAACCTTTCCTAGCCAAGTCTTCTTGCTCAAGTCAAATAGGCTTCACTCACCTTGACAAGAGACTTCAACCTATTACAAGGCAATGATCTAGGTGATGCAAATGATGCAAGCACACTCAAATAGAGTAAGTAGATCAAACACACTCTATGAACATGCTTAATGATAATCTAGAATATACTATCAACACACAATCACAAATCTATCTAGAAATCAAAGCATGTCAAAACAATAAGAACAAGATTAAGATATTCAATATATGTCACAAACATCTTAGTTCTTATATCAAGAAATTGAGCCTAGAAGATAACATGAAGCACATTGTAAAAACAATTTCTAGAAACAATTTCAATCAATCTCAAGTTTAGCAAAAATATGTTTAAGAGAAATTGCAAAACTAAACTCAATTAACTAATCAATCATACAACCCTAGCATATGATCTAACATACTTCTCAACATATTTCAACAATCAAATAGAAAGAATCATAGAGATTATCAAATGAAATTGCAAGAGAAGAAGTATCACATACAACTAATGACCTCGTACTGAAAATCAGAGTGCCGTGAAAAATGACGAAATCAATTGCCTCTGAAAATGCTTGGGGTTTGTAGCTATCATCGAGACCAACAATTTTGGCTTTTGAATCACTCGATTTCGAGTTCGTATGAAGAAGTTATGATCAAAGTAAGTAAATCAAAATCATGAACAATTTTGCAGAAAATCAGATTTGATAATGTTCAAGTCATTTGAAAATGGAGGGAAGAGAGGTCATTTGAGGAGGAGGGAAGAGGGGCAAATTTGTCCAAAAATTAGAGGAGTTTCAGCCATGCCCACGTGTGGTCAGCGTGTGCCACACGTGGCCAGAGAGGGGCTCTGGCCGTGTGGCACACGTGGCTTCCCCTTGCTTGGCCTTTGGCCGAGCAACCTCCCTCGCGCACCTCTCGCTTTCTTCAGCCGTATTCGGGCATCCGAACTCCGAATTTGAATCCGTTTTCGGATTACGAACCATGACTCCCTCACGCATGACGATGATTATGAAACTTTGACAAAAGGTTGAGAATTCATCTAGGAAAATGACGACGAACACAACTCAACGAATGAGAACGAAATGTAGCGTAGCTACATCGTTTGGACTCGAAACTTAACGTATGAGTAACCGAAATGACCGGGACTCAATAAGGAATCAATTAAGAACAATTACAAGTCCAAAACACAAGAAACACAAACATACAAACACAAGTTCACATATGAATGCCATTTCCTAGACATAGTCCTAGAACATGCAACTCTATAATGTATGAGCATTTGAGTTCAATGCATGAGCATACAAAATCATGTGAATGTGTTATATAAATGGTGCACAACAATGCAGGGACACACATGTATGAATTATGTGTGTGTGCGCTAACACCTTGCAAGAGGAAGAAGAATCTTGATACCTTAGCATCCAAGTAAGTAGTGTTCCCCTTGAAGACGATATTTGCACAAGATGTTGCTTCTTCACCTTTGAGGCTCTTTTCTTCCAAGAAATACTTAAGCAACTACTAATACAAATATAGAGCGTTTTACAATGGAATCAAGCCAATACAAATAACGGATTACAGGTTGGGGTTCATCATTTCAAATCATGTGGGTTGGCTTTGTTATTCTCTTATTGTTTTCCTATCAGGTTTGTAATACAAAGGGCCCAGCCAAATTTATTTATTTCGGTTCATGTGATCTCCTATGTTTGTGATAATGTATGATGACTTAATTAATTAAACTTAAATTAATGAATTAATTAAACTTAAATTAATTAATAATAAATATTATTGTAATTAAATAATTAAGTGTATCATAACCAACATCATAGGATGGCAGCTTCACAGAAGGGTATGATAATGAAGAACTGTACTAATGCTCCCTTCAAAAAATTTTTAAAAAAAAAAGGTGTCAGGACCTTCCTGGGCTGCCAATCCACAATTGCAACATATACATTCATGGACTCTACAATATAGTATCCTGGGATGAATGAAGATGAATTCCTGGCCTCTGAAAGAATTTTGACTGGGGCTTAAAACAAAAAATAAACACTGGGGGTATGTCACCACTTGATACAGCACGGTAAAGCAGCAATGTAAATGATCATACAGCAATGTAAACCTACAATTTCACCACCTCAAAAAATCGAAAGTGCACAGCTATCAATTTCACCTACGGCTGAACGGGATTGGAAATCTTGCCATTAATGAAAACGTCAAGTGCCATTGCCTTCCTAATGCTTGGTATATTCTTTTGTCCAAATTCGTCCGTCAAGGGTAAAGAAACTCCAGATAGTACTAATTCGGCGAACTTTAACATGAAAACACCGCAGCTGAAACTGCACCATATGAAATTAACGGTAAGATAATGAAGATTACATGTAAAACCACCAAGTTATATAGCAATGTAAATTAACTACCCATCGTGTTGTTGAGGAATTTTGAGTGGCACCACGTTTTCGGCAATGAATGGAGTTGTTGGCACTGGTAAGTTCAATTCTTCGTAATAGTTTGATGCCTTCAAGATGGAGGGTAACAAATATAGTAATGCTCAGATTTCCCCTATTCGATTGTTCCTTTGTTGTCTTCCCCACCAGGAATCAAATATCCTCACTTTTCCTTCTTTTAAAAATACTTCACAAAGAACCCAGTGGTCGCCGACGTTGCAAGGAATCAAAACCTGTAAGAAATGTACAGCAATTTCAAGCCCTGTAAAGCAATTTGAAGCCAAAGAAATGGGAATACAAGCCCTGCCAATGGGAATTCAAGCCCTGGCAGAGGGAGTCAAACATAACATACCAAATTCACTGAATCCATATCCATGCAAAACATACAAACTTACCGAATTCATCTTCCACCACGGTTCATTGTAAAGCAGCTCATAACCCCAGACATAGTGTAAAAACTCATTGTCAGGGTGGAATTCTAATAGAATGAACTCGGGGTAATCTTCTCAAACTTCTTTTTTTTCGCACACTGCTGGTGGAGAAGGACCTTTCTTCTTCTTTTTCACACATTGCTGTATTACTTCTTTGTCTGATCCATCTTCCCCAGCCTTTTCGGCCTCCTCTCTTATCCTATCGTTCTTTTCAAACTCTTGTAGCTGCATTTGGGTTTCTATCAGCACCACTATTTTGTTTCACTGAATGTTCAAATGGAGCTGTGTAAAAAAAAAAAAAAAAAAAAAAAAAAAAAAAAAAAAAAAAAAAAAAAAACCAACCATCTTAAGCAAATACATATTCCATAATCCAAGAATAAAAGTGAACTTACGAAAAACGTGGTAGGGACCAATCCTATATCCTGCCAGTAGTTAAAATGTAATCCCAAACTCTTCTTCCAAAGCACGTCGAAGTAGCTGTCTATATGCTAAAATTACATGTATCGACGGAGAATTAGAAAACAAGTGTGCATGTTAACAATATAATAACAAAATTGAACACCATAAAAAGAAGTTACCGTGTTTGAAATCCATTTGTTAGTGTCCTTGAAGTCCTTCAACTCGATATGCGTCATGTCTTTTAAGGAGTGCCCGGTATATATTCTGTTCATTGTCAACGAGATTTTTATATTATGGCATAACAAATCACAACTACATACATTGAACTAGCTTAGGTTAATGGAGGATAGGAAAATAGCATTACCTAACTTCATCTTTGCCCTTCAAAAATGCCGTGAAGTCTTTCGAATGCTGATTTTCTTCTCCTTTCTTCTTCGTTTTTGGCATGGGCTCAACATACGGGTCAACATACAGGGTCAGGAGGAACCTTGACCGCCTTCAGGCCCTTTCCTTGTCTTCATTCTTGTAAACCACTGAAGGTCAGCAGATTTATCCCATATAACACTAGGCGTACTAAATGGAAGCACACTAACCATGTACACATCCGGGGATGGGAAATCATCTACACAAATTGGCTTTTTAGCATCAGCCGTATTGTCTCCTTCAGACTTCTTAGCAACTACCTCAACTTCAACATTACTCTCACCCTCGGCCTTCTCAACAACACTATCAACCTCGTCCTTCTCAACAACACTTTCAACCTCGTCCTTCTCAACAACACTTTCAACCTCTGCCTTCTCATTTTTGCTCTTATCCTCGACCTTCTCAATTTTGCTCTTATCATTGGCCTTCTCAACACCACTATCACATTCGGTCTTCTCAACAACACTCTTATCTTCGACCTTCTCAACAACACTATCAACATCAGTCTCAACACTTGCCTCTCTGTCAACCTCTAGATCCTTCAGATCATTCTCAACACCTAGCGGTTTGTCACCCTCCTGATCAAACACATCATCATGAATGTCATTCACAAAATGTCCCTTCTCATCCAACCTATTGTTGTCATCCTACAATGAGAACAATATATTTTAGGACTGTCAATTAAAGTACTCTTATTATGTAATAAATGTTAGAGTAAACTAACAAATAATTGAAGCTTACCATATCAAAACCATTCTCCTTCATTTCTCTTGATTTTTTCGGTGAAGATGTATCTCCAACCTTGTTTTGTTTTGCAATCTTTGCAATTTCTTCTGCTATCCAACGCTTCATCCTCTCGTCGCTTTCGTTTATTTGATGTGTAATCAAATGTGTAATAGATGTATACAATTCAGGAATTGTATACGGAACCGATGTCTTCAATTTTGACTACAAATCCAATTCAAAATCCAAAAAGAATTATTACATCATGCAAAAGAACTTAGTAAAATTACTTAAGATAATAAAAGTTATGTATATTATGAATTTTTACCTGCGGAGTTTCTGCATCTCCATGGAAGAGCCGCTTCTTAGACGCCGGTTCATCTGAGTTTTTATATCGAAGAGTCTTGGTTTGGTGAATGGAAGCAGCACCCTCTTCCATTGCATCTTCACGGTCCTCCACATCATCATGATCATGGTCCTCCCTTGCCACATCATCCAACATCAAAGATTTGTAGTAAGTACTTAACTTTTCATGATCATAAACCTTCCATGGGAACAATTCCATTTGCATGTATAGTGCACAAAACATTGAGGTTAATGAATATTTTCAAACAGAAACCCAATAGCAGAGCAAAGGGTTTTCAAGCCCTAGCAAGGAATTTCAAGCCCTAGAAAGGAATTTCAAGCCCTAGCAAGGGTTTTCAAGCCATAGCAAGGAATTTCAAGCCCTAGCAACGAATTTCAAGCTCTGACTAAGATCTTTCAAGCCCTGGAAATCGATTTCAAGCCCCCCCTACAACCCACTATAATATTCAAGCATCCATTCATAATAAGAAAGTGTACCTTACAACCCACTATAATATAGATTTAAAAATGACCTTCAGCCTTCAGCCAAGTTTCAAGAATCATACACCAATTCATAGACAATTCATAGAAATCAAGCAAAATAGGCAAGACATCAAAATACAACTAGACACCAAATGGTAAAATACACACCGTTGTACTGAAATAGGATTTGAAAATATTTATATACGTGTGTCTAAACAACCTAGAGGAGGGGTGAATGGGTTGTTAATCCGTTATTACCAAATTTTCGGATTAGTCAATATTACAAATATAAACCCAATTTAACAAACAATAAAATCAAGTATAAATAGCGGAAATTAAAGAACACTTGATTTTTACGTGGAAACCCACACGGGGAAAAAACCACGGGCTGTTATGTGCGCCACACACGGTCAACGAAATCCACTATATGAAAAGGAATTTACACCCTCAAGTGATTCTCGGACTCTCACCCTAGATAACCTCAGGCTATGGAAACTACCACTCGCCACTCTTGGTTCAATCCCTAGTGATATCCCCTGATACACTACTCTTGGCGTGAGCAACTCCTAATCTACCCGGCGGGCCTTTTACAGTGATACTCGACCAATTTCTTGAGCACTACACACCGGTAGCCACAAGACTTCCTTGCTTGTGCAACTTCACCTAGAAGCCACAAGACTTTGACTCATGAAGAGAATTAAAAGTCTATGTGAGTATGGCAATGATGCACAAATGCAATGAGTGCTAGACTAAACACTATATGCTTAACTAGGTGTTATAATGCAAATCAACATCCTAGTTATCAACAAAACCTACATGCACATACATGAGGTCTCAATTAGTTGTAGAGATGTCTAACAACCTAATTGTCAACAAACAAAGTCAAGTCAACACAAGTTGTCAATAATCATGGTAGGGACTAAAAACATGCAATTAACAAATGCAATCAAGGAGTCCTAATCAACAATGTCTAAATGCAAAACATAAAGACTTAGCTAGATGTTATCAATCACAAAACAATCCTAGCTATCAAATAATGTCAACATGTCCAAACATGTGAACTCAATTAGTTGTAGAGAATTTCTAACAACATAATTGTCAATTAAATCCACAAGAACATTCAATTAAGTTTGACTAGATAAATAAACATTAATCTATCAACCTAATCATCAATCAATTTTATAACAATGTTCTAGGGGTTAGCTATTTAGGGAAAATTATCCTAATCATGTAAGCTATCACAAACAAAACCCAATCATGTCATAACTTCACTAAATATGCAATAAGAGTGAAGATTTGCTAAACTAAGCAATCAAAGACATGTCTTGACTAAGATAGAACAATAAATGAAGATGTTGTGTTTGTTCTACTTACCAAGTCATAAATGAAGAAGACCCATTGAAGATTGATGCATGAAACATGTTAGATGCACATGGGTTTTGGGTTTGGAGAGTTAAAGAAGCAAGCTTGAAGCTTTCTCTCTCTAGGAAACTCTTAATCTCTCTCTAGGGTTATGTATCTTTTGTTTTCTTTTAATACAAATGAGAGAAAAAGATGTATTTATAGTGTAGAGATGATAGCCCTATCAAATACAAGAATTTTGCTTCAAAAATGAGCCAAATCGGACTCCAAATGAGTGAGATATGGCCAAATTACGAAACAGCGTCGGAGCATTGCGCTGGTCGTCAGGCGCAGCCACACCAGCGCCACATCTCTGGACCAAAAGCGCTAGTCAAGTAGCGCTGGTCGAGTAGCGCCACACCAGCATAATAGCTCGAGATTCAAGCGCTCCGAAACATGACCAAACGACATCGAAACCTTTCGTATAATATATCGTTGGAAAGGTATGGAAGTCTAATTTCTACTCCAATTTATGGAATGACATTTCAATGTCTGTAGAAAACGTTATGGTCAATGGAGTGACCAAAGGTCAGAAACTGACAACAACAGAGTTGCCCTGTTTTGGTGGTCACTTTGGAGATTTCAAAACCAATCCAAACGGTCATGAAATATTACGAATAATATATCGTTGGAAAGGTATGAGTGTCTAGTTTGTCTAGAATTTTACAAAACTCAATTTAAAACTTTGTGTAAAAAGTTATGGTCACAAGACCATATAAAGGTCAGTTTTGAAAAACATTTAAATCATTGAAATCCAATATTTTGAACCTAGACACTTTACTCCAATCAACCAAACCAAATCTAACACTTGTCCAAGAGAAGAATGAGTCCTTCTCAAGTGGTCAACCATCGCGCTAAGACATGCACACCATCGTGCAAGCGCGGACGTTTCCGATCACACAAACGGAAACGAATTACACCACACTTAAGACTAACATGAAGTGCAAGTGTGGTGAATAAATAACATGCATGGTAAAGGATAACATCATGAAAAATCACCAAGCATGTGACACACAAAAGATATGCAATATATGAAAATGCATAAGTGTGATGAAAAAGCATATAAGCACACAATTAAGAGAACCACAAATGCAATCATATAAATGCAATGAAAGTGAGTGTGTGCTAAAAGACATAGATGCACAAATCAATGAAACACATATGCATGGTAACAAATGCAAGATAGATAAAGATGCATGCAAGTGTGTGTGTGCACCTAATCTCTTCAAGAATCAAGGTCAAGTGATATACCTTTTGAAGCTCTTGATCTTGAAGTCACTGGGATGCTTGGAAGCTTGCCTTGATAATCATCAAGATAACCTAAGCTACCCACAACACAATCATCCTCAATGCGGTATGTCATGAAATAAGCCAATCACAAAATCGAGGTCCTTACAGGATTCAACTTTTAGAACCCCTGTATTGATATTCCAATTCTTAAATCTTGGGAACCCTGTTCCTTTGCGTATCCCAATTTTACCTTCAAAATGGGTAATCCGTTCAACGGCCCAAACCTAAACAATTAAAAAATCAATCTTATAAAAATAAATCCATAACAGAAATCCTAGAATAAGGTTGATTTACACATTCATTTATTCACAACTATTACCTGAAATGCTAGCAGAAATCCATAACAATGGAATGTGAAATACTTCGCCTCATCATTGTTCTGCTCATTGTCCAACTCCACATGCTCACTGTCATTATATGTTTCTTCTTCTCCTCCATCTTCTACTTCAGTTTGCCTCTTCCTCTTCTTCGGCTTCTTCTTCTTCTCCTCTTCCTTCTTCTCCTTTTTCTTCTTCTTCTTTTTCTTATTCTCTTCCTTCTTCTTCTTATTCTTTTCCTCATTCTCTCTTTTCTTCTGGCCATCACCTCCTCTTAATCTACCAAGGTGTTTATCGGCTGAATTCTTCAGCTACCACAATGTGACATCAAAAATGTAAAATCCCCAACAAAAACTCTCAAATGCATCGATGTCCTCTACTAAAGACAACAGCCATATGGGTATGGTTGTCTGTGCTTCATCACTGAAGAACTGGGACACCATTAATAGGTATCCCATCTTCAATGCATCATCACCCACTGCAGGCTCCATCAGCCAGTTAAAGGTTGCCTCAACAGTTCAATCGATAGCCTTTCATCATTGAAATATCGTCTGAAAATAGATTGCTCACCGACTTCTTTCTTTTCTTCAAACCCTTCAGGCAATGTGCCCATGTTGAGGCCATTACACAAGAAAAATTCTTCTCTCCCAAACCAAGCCTCATTTTGCCCCAAACCAAACCAAATTTCATCCTCCTTTGAATTGGGAAGAATGAGCTGTCTTTTCAACATATTGTAGATTAGCATCCCATGAACCTTAATGGGCTGTACCATTTCCAAATACTGCCCAAAAGGGCCTTACTTAAACCTATCTACCACGCCGCAATGTGTCAACACTAACTCCAGCTCTTGAAGAAAAAAAAAATTGATATGCGAGTTTATTCTCACGTGTACCTAGCTTTTGTGGTCTAGATACCTCCGTTTTTTTTTTGAAACGATTAGCCGGCATCTGATATAAAACAAAAAAAAAATTAATTAAAAAACAAAATGGGATTTCAAGCCCCACAATGGGATTTCAAGCCCTGATTTGATAAACAATGAAATGAAATGGACATCCCTACCACTATACATGATACGATATACTCAGCATGTAAACACAAAAAAAGACATAACAAGGCACCAAAAAATCCACCAATTCCAAAATCATCACAAAAATCATTAACAACTACAATTGTACTTCACAATCGTTTACAGGGCTTAAAATCCCTTTGTCAGGGCTTTATATTCAGACAAATTGGGCCACATTTCAAAACTTGAATTAACAAAATCCAACACTTCATAACATAACATCGCAAAAACCATTAACAACTGCAATACTACACTTCACCATCGTTTACAGGGCTTGAAATCCCTTTGTCAGGGCTTAATATTCAGACAAATGGGGCAACATTTCAAAACTTGAATTAACAAAATCCAACAGTTCATAACATAACATCACAAAAACCATTAACAACTACAATACTACACTTCACAATCGTTTATAGGGCTTGAAATCCCTTTGTCAGGGCTTAATATTTAGACAAATGGGGCAACATTTCAAAACTTGAATTAACAAAATCCAACACTTTATAACATAACATCACAAAAACCATTAACAACTACAATACTATACTTCACAATCATTTACAAGGCTTGAAATCTCTTTGTCAGGGCTTAATATTCAGACAAATGGGGCAACATTTCAAAACTTGAATTAACAAAATCCAACACTTCATAACATAACATCACAAAAACCATTAACAACTACAATACTACACTTCATAATCGTTTACAGGGCTTGAAATCCCTTTGTCAGAGCTTAATATTCAGACAAATGGGGCCACATTTCAAAACTTGAATTAACAAAAAACAAAACAAAAGCACCTGTTCCCTGCCGTTGCATGAACCCCTGGCAAGATAACTACTCATTTGTCAAACAAATACTTATAACTTAATAAACAACATCATCCATGCACAATCAAACACAGATGCAAACAAATATATCAGAGGTTAAAACGCCAAAAGACAATGAGAATACGAATGAATACCTTTACTTGCGAGTTGCGACAAAGGCGTCTTCTTCGGGGCTGGGTCTCGGTATTTGATCAAGCCAAAATTGGTATGATTTTGGCCCTCATTTCCGTTTCTTTTTGCTTGATTCTCGGGCATTTCCCCGTGTTTAATGTTGTTAAATTGAGTGTTTCAGGTTTTATTAGGTTTCAGAAGCAATTGAGATGAAGGTGGAGGACTTGTGCAAAAATGTCTCACAAATGAGAAGAAACAGGGCATTTTCGCCACTTGGGCAAAGGAGGTCGCCACTTGGGCGCCACTTGAGCGCCATGGCGACAGAAGGTCACAAAAACAATCAGGTGGGGTCGCCACTTGGGGTCGCTCTGGCGACCTCCCTTGCAAGTGGCGACCTAGTGCACTCAAGGCATGGTCGCCACTTATGGTCGCCAGAGCGACCTTGATGCACAAAGGGCGACCTCTTCACATTTCCAAGGTCGCCACTTATGGTCGCCAGAGCGACCTAGAAGGACAAGTGGCGACCACATAGGAATTCCAACGTAGGAATTCCAACGTAGGCATGGTCGCCACTTATGGTCGCCAGAGCGACCTTGATGCACAAAGGGCGACCTCTTCACATTTCCAAGGTCGCCACTTATGGTCGCCAGAGCGACCTAGAAGGACAAGTGGCGACCACATAGGAATTCCAACGTAGGAATTCCAACGTAGGCATGGTCGCCACTTATGGTCGCCAGAGCGACCTTGATGTACAAAGAGCGACCTCTTCACATTTCCAAGGTCGCCACTTATGGTCGCCAGAGCGACCTTGATGCACAAAGAGCGACCTCTACACATTTTGGTCATGTTCGCCACTTGACAAAGAGCGAGAAAGATGGTTTTCAGAGCGACCTTTTCATCTAACCGTTTTACGCTCCATGGTCGCCATAGCGACCAAATAGCGACCAAGGCTCCACATCAGCGAATCAAGTCGTTACCAGTACATGTCCATGAGTGAGTATATATATGGAGCATCTCTTCACTTTCAAAGGATCGAAAATCAGAGCAAAATCTTAGAGAATTCATTTCAGATCTAGATCAACTTCCATGGCACATTTTTAATCATCCTCCATTTCTCTCCTTGAACTCATCTAATCCATCCAACCCTCAACACAAAACCTTGATTACTTCACTACATCATTCCTCATCCCACCATTTTCTCCACCAAAATCCTTAGTAACTTTCCACCAAAACACCCACATTCCAAGACATTTCCTCAACCTCCATTCCTTGCATCTAGGAGCATAGAGGAGAAGAAGGATTGAGCTTAAAGAAGGTGACCCAAGGGTTATTTCCTTATCATTTACTTCTTTTCATTTATTGCAATTATGTGTAACTAAACCCCTAATCTAGGGGATAGATTTGAGGAACAATTGGTTGTGGGTTTAGTCTAGCTTGTAATGAATCTCTTATGTGTTCTATTCATTCAATTTAATTAGATTTCATTCATTATAATTGACTTGTATATCACTTGTTGATTGCTATCTTGAGTGGAATAATTTGTTATATATTCACATGTGGATTGACAACCTTTGTGTGATTAAGAACCCATTGGATAGGATAGATTAGTGGTGGGTATATCAACCCCACTAATCTAAGCCTCTAAGTGGTTAACATAATGAGATTGGTACATTAATGATGCTAGTAGCTTACCCACATCCAAGTGTTAATCGATCTATTCCCTAGTTCTCTCATTAATTGATTTTATCACTATTCTTATCAAGGTGTTGAGTATTCTATTTTTCATAACATTTTTGTGTATTTTCATTTCAGTAGTTTAGCATTGGTGGCTTTAGAAACCACACATTTATCAAACTCTATGATTTGTTTTATTGTTCTAAGATTAGTCAATTTATCTAATTAACACTCCATTCCCTGTGGAACGAACTTGCTCACTATTTTGCTATCAAATCACATTTTAAAAGGATTAAGTGGCTTAAAAAGAGTTTTCAAGAATCAACCAAAAACTATCATTTTTACTATTTTGTTGAGTACACAAACGACCTCATCAGTATTCGACTAACTGTTCTTCTTCTTCAAGATATTTTCTTCTCAAACCTGGTGTGTTCTGATTCTTCTTCTGTCTCGTTCGCTTCTTCTTCTATTCGCTGTCTTCTTCTTCAAAGCTTCTTCTTCTATTCACTGGCTTCTTCTTCAATTCTTCTTCTCTCTCGTTCGCCTCTTCTTCTATTCAATGCCTTCTTCTTCAATTCTTCTTCTCTCTCGTTCTCTTTTGGAGTTCTTGATTTGGGGGATGGATTTCAATTTCTGCACGACCACATCTCTGGTTTTCAATTTAAATATGTTAGGGCAAATTCGTAATCACGCTTAATGAGATTAGGGTTTTAGGGCAATTTGGGAATTTCCTTTTTAAAAAGTTTAACTGTTTAAAATCTCACTTAAGGGTATTCCTGAAATTTCATGTTCCCAAGGGGACACAAATACAAGAAAAACAATAGGGAGACTTTTTTGCTCTTTTAAACTTGAAAGTGGCCATTTTCTTCCATTTCCACACCAAAAAAAAAAAAAAAAAGATTGTTTTTTTTATAAAAAAAAAAATACAAATATCTCCATCAAGAGATATGGAGATAATTGATATCTCCTATATCTCAAATCTCTACAAATCTCCATAAAGGAAACCTAGTCTCTTCAAAGTTCATCATTGGCTGCTAGTTGGCAACACGTGAAGTCATGAACGAATCGGGAGATGGAAGAAGGTTGTGTCGACAGTTGAGGTGCGTGAAAGGATGAAGCGGTGGTGGTAAAGAGTTTTGTGGGTGGAGATCTCCAATAATGGAGATTTGAGTTTTTTTATTTGTTTAGTGGGTAAGATCTCCAATGGAGATTTTGAGTTTCTGTTGGAGAATGAAGATTTGAGTGTCTTCTTCCTTTACACTCAACTTTTTTTATTTTTTTCTTATGATGATCTGGGTTGTTCCCACATCTCCCAAAAAAGATTCTTTAAACAAAAAAAATCAAAGAAAATTACCTTATTTTCATCAACCCAACAAAACCTTTCCTTGAACACCATTTTTTTTTTTTCTTTTCTATTCTCTTAAGTTTAACCGACTTCGGTTAACTTTGACGGTGAAAGTGTTATTCAAAGGTATTTTCCTGTAATTTTGGTAAAAATACGACTTTCACCGAATATTGGGGCAGTTTATTGCAATTAACCCATTAATTAATTAAATCATTGAAACAACACAAAAGTCAAAACACGGCACAGGCAAACCAAACCGCGAACAGCTGAAATACAGAGAGTCAAGGCAAGCATCGATCAATCGAAGAATGGTGTTGAACAGCGAGATGGTCCTGAGAGTAGTCCACGTGTCAGGTGAGATGTGGCAGTACCTGTCGTGCGTGCCTTCTCAGGAGCGCATGAGCAGGCAGCAGCTGTTGGATGTGGTGTGCTGCTTACCATTACAGCAACTGGGTCGTTTTGCTATCTGCCTCTGGACCTTCCTCTGCCTCCCCCCACCTGATTCTTTCCACTCTTACTCTTATTATGACTCCTCCGACTCTGACTCTGACTCTGACTCTGACCACCATCATCAACATGCTGTTTCTGCTTCCTCCTCCTACTACCACTCTCATTCTGATTGATCATTGTGTGAGTGTCTTCTTTCTCTACACTCATCTTTCTTTATCAAGCTTTTACCTTTTCTTATAAAAATGTAATCTTTACATGGGCCCGATATCTGTGTATATGGGTTGCTTTCCATTTTGTTTGTTTTAAATTGTAGTTGTTTTCCGTTTGAGTGTTGTTGGGTTTGTGTTAATATCAAAGAATGTTGTGCATCTTATGTGCTTGGCATTTGGGAAACATATGATTTGATTCTAGTTTGTTATACAAATGACTATTGATCTGCAAACTCATATTAGAACAAAATTTAAACCGACTTTCTAAATGGGATTGCATATTATTATTTTCTCAAAATCTCATGTTCCCAAGTGGGAAGTATTTGCCATGGCTCAGACAGGTCACCAGTTAGATAATGAATTGCAAGACCCTCGGATAACCTTTCCTAGAATACTTAGGAATAGTTAATTGCTGTGTTGTGATGTGAAGGGTGTCTCTGTTTATTGGGATATCGGTTGTTAAATCCCATATGGCAGCCCTGCTTTTAGTGATTGACATAGCACATGCTGCTACTTCATAGATTTAGATATAAGAAAACATCCATTAACATTTTTTATTTGTGTATTTCTGATATTTCTGCTTAGTAGATTGAGATTATATGGATCCCCACTTTTGTATAAAATTAAAATGTTGATTTAAAGTCTTTTTGTTCATTAACCTAATCTAATTAATGTTGCTGAATGACATTTCTACACCAATTGATATGACACATGACTGCATATTTCTTTTCAGGATATTTCTGTATTATTTGTATTATATAGTTTGTATTGAATAGAGCAATCTCTTGGATTACAGTGAAGGGAACGTTTCAAATTTTCTACGTTCTTGCTGACAAATTACATTAGAGGTTGTTAAAATTTTATCACTTATTCCAATTGGTACTTAGATTAGTTGTTTCTCCTAGATTGCTGCTTCCTGCTGAGTCTGCTAGGGATCTATCAAGTCATTTGGCCTGGTTAATTGATATATGCTGAACATATATGTATCTTTTGAAAGTGTAAATTGACTTCTTCAGGCTCTAGTTGATGGAATTTTCATTTTTTTTCGTTGGAACTTGCAGAAATGATAGTAAATTTCTTGGATACCCTTTTGCTGTGTCACTCGTGGAAGCCTACAGAACGAGTGATTGCATAGTCAGTTTAGGCCTCCTGGTTAGTCATTTTTTTTATTAGTCTTTTCTATGGAGGAGGAAAGTTTCGTATGGAAGTAAGATAACTTGGAGAAATCATTCTGTTTAAGTTTCCTTTCTATTTCTAATAAAGTCTTTAAAGCTGTCTACCCTTATACAGCTGAGTATCTGATCTACAGAAGTTTGAACTTTCCTATTATAATTCTATCTCAACTCATGAAAAATTCATTAGTTTTACAAGAAAAAGTATATGTCATATTGTGTTTGTAACATTCAACTTGTGTACAGAAACCACTTTTACTTATTATTAATAGAATTAAAAAATTCATTGAAGTTTCTTTCTTTCAGGTTTATATTCTGTAATAGATAGGGCTCCATGTAATACAATACTGTTAAATTGCAGTTATTTTCATTAAGTAATATTTTGGTAGGATGGGTATTTTCTGATAATATAAATCATTACTAGATAGTTTCATTATTGGATATGTTGATCTATATTTTGTTGCTACTTAGATAGTAACTTTTTACTGATCTACAAAAAACTCTCCTTGCAATAACCTTATCCATTCTGTCGTCTGTGATATTGCAAGTGTACCTCAAAATGAAGGAAGTTTGACGAGCAATTGTACATATGGTTTAGTGTATTTAAGTGAAAGACTAACATACATTAACAAGGCCAAGATCAAAGTAGTCTATAATAAGATGTTGGATGCAGGAACACCACCTAGCAACACGTTAATTTCAAGTCAATAGCTGTGCCTTTCAGTAGTTCTTCTGTTGCTTGCCTTTCCTACAATTCATACTGATGCAAGATAAACTCTCAACATCAAGCTTTACATATTCATCTAATTTTTTAGAATTTTTAGCATAAGCAAAACATATAAAATCTTCCTTTAAAGCATCCGTAGACACTAGGGGTGTCTGAGTATTGGATAAACAAGAATAGGTTATTGCATAATACGCAATGATCTAGGTTCTAGGATGGTCCTACTTTAATTTATCAAGTTTACGATTGCAGTTATAAGGGTCATTTGAATGAACAAATTCACTGTGTTTATGGATATTCATGAAATAATAATTACATATGGGTCTATTTTCCTGTCACATACCATCATACTATGATCAATTAAAACTGAAATTACAAGCTCTGAGAGATTTCACGGCCTAGCTCAGTATGAGATTCTATCATCTAAATTTTTGTTTTTTTTTTTTTTTTTCGATTTTGTAGTGAATTTTTAGCCATTGCATTAAATATTGCAGCTTCTAGTCATTTTCAGTTGATGTTGTGTTTATCTGTCTGACTGCTCATCTATATTTTTCCTTTCTTGTTTTCTTAGACCACTCATTCCATACAGACGTACAGTATCATACGATTATATTAGCTTCCTTATATAAGAAATTGGTATTCGAACATCTACTAGTTTGGGTCAATTGTCACACATGATTTGTATTTTGCAATTTTAAGCTTGCCATGATCTTCTCCTCTAGTTGTTGTTTTATGTAACTTCCATATCATGTTGTTGGTGTCGTAGAAATGCCAACCCTCATAGGAGTGCTTGCATGACTTGCAGAAATACTTTTAATCTTGCTTCAGAAAAGTTTGTAAGATTATATGGCAAAATGAAGACTTCTGTACAAGTACTTTCAATAGAGATTCCTGTTTAGCAGCATCATTTTCTAGCATAAACAACTGCATGTACATTGCATATTAAGTTCAAAACAGGTTTCAACTTTCAAGGGACCAGAAGGAAGATTAGTAGCAAGAAAAGGGCTATTATGTCGAAAAGGATAAACGGCTTCTGTTAACATGAAGAATGAGTAGTGCAGATTGTTGATATTGTAGTTGTGGTATGCTATTATTCACTTTAGGACCTGGCCCGGCTAACCAAACTGTGCAGGATTCAGACATCTCACCTTCATTTTGGTCATTTATAGTCTATTGCTGTTTAGAATTTAATTCAAGAGTCATTGTATGCAGGATGGTAGATGATAGATTTTTAAAACCAAAGATTTCAAGTGTCACAATCATTTACCATTGTTCTATGATTCTGCTGCAGTGCTGCTTGAAAACATGTAACATGGAAAAGAAAAAAATGTCTTTCAAGACAATAAATTTCAGGTCAATTTTTGGTATATGCTCTCCAGGTTGGCCTGGCTCTTAAGTCAACTAATTTTGATTGTGATTCCACAGTGTGGATGAGAAGGTCACATGCCCAGCAGTCTTTCCATGGATCATTAATTCATTATCATTTTTTTTTCTTTCTGAAATCTGACACTTAACCGATCAGGAGTTTGTTGGGACTTGCTGAGATCAATGCATAAACATCTACTCCTAGATATTACCCACACCAGAAAACATTTCTCACACATGCTTATAAAATGGGTACGATGAGACTTGAACCTCGCATCACTAATGTTTGGTTAGTTTGGTTTGTATTCCGAAATTAATTTCAAAAACTATGATATAGTTTAGAGTTTTTCAATATAAATTTAAAATATCAAAGAAGGGTTCTTTTTTTTATGGCACCCTTTCTAAGGTCATTGGTAGAAAAGTCACCTAGTTAATAAGTTTTATAGAAACAACACCAATTAATTGAAGTGGAAATTACCTGGAGTGACCACAAATATTAGGGAATTTTTGTTTTTAACCACAAACGAATTTTTATTTATTAATAACCATTTTTTTGTAAAATTACTGGAAAGCCCTCATATAAAAGGGGTCCCAAACTCTCTCTCTCTCTCCCTTTTCTCTTTTTTCTTTCTCTCTCTTCTGGTCTCTCCCTCTCCCCGATGTATCTCTCTCCCCGATCCTCTCTCTCGTTTCTGCTGTCGGTGCCATCGCCGGACGGCGTCCTCCACCGCCGGATGTTGTCTCCGAGGTCGCACGACCTTCACGAAGCAGCCACCAGCCACCAGCGAACTTCACGTGAAAACCCAGCCTCACGACCTTCACGACAGCGACCATGGGGTTGGGCGACCGGCGATGGGGTTGGGCGACGGCGATGGGCGACCGGCAGTTTGGTGCGTCACTGTCGCCGGCGATTTGGCCTGCAAAACAAAAGAGGAAGAAAAACCCTAAACCTAATTTGAATTTGGGGAAGAAGAAGAAGAAGAAGGAAAAAAAAAAAAAAAACCTCAACCTAATTTCAATTTAGTCCATATTTCAAGTTTGGATATTTAAATTTAGGCATGATTTCAAGTTTGGAATTTTTAATGTAGGCATGATTTCAAGTTTGCTTCAAGATTTAAAATAAAACTATTTTCAGGGGCACTCTGGTAATTGATGGACATACACTGAATTTTTTTTTAAAAAGTGGCTATTAACAATTAACTTTTCAAAAGTGATTAGTAACAAAAGTTTAATAAATCAAATGGATATTTATGGTTTTCTCTCTTAATTGAATCTATCAAAATTGCCCCTAATAGAACCAATTCTTTTACTTTTCTTTTTACTTTTTAAATCTCTCTCTCTCTCTCTCTCTCTCTCTCTCTCTCTCTCTCTCTCTCTCTCTCTCTCTCTGTTTTTTTTTCAAAGTCCCATCAATGGAGGTCGTCGAAACACCCTCCGTTTTAAAAAAATTCTGGCAATAAATCTCGGGTAGGGCACTCGAGACTTATCGCCAGATTACCTGAGACTTATTTCCCCAATAAGTCTAAATGAGTCTCAAGTAATCTGGCAAAAAGTCTCGGGTGCCTTACCCAAGACTTGTTTTCGAGATTTATTTCCATAAAAAAAATTAAAACAGAGGTCATTTCGTTGACCTCTAATGGAGTCGTCCATTGGAAGCCTTTTTAACCTCCATTGGAGGTTTGTTCGACTTCCATTGATGGATCAGTGATGGTCTTTGAAGAGAGACAGAGAGAGAGATTTAAAAAGTAAAAGAATAATTGAGGGCATTTTAGTCTCACTACATACTTTATTTCTAAAAAAACATAGAATTAATAACTTTGTGATATTTTCACAAAATCAAAACTATTTGGTGCTATTTCCCTCTATTTCCTCTATCAAAGAATATAATTAAAACATTACTGTTTTTCAATTAGGATTGTTTTTTCTATAAAAAAATAAAAATAAAAGTAAATAAAAAAAATAATTGGTTTGTTTTTGGTAATTGTTTTAATTGTGATAAAACACATTAACTATTAATATTGTGTGGTTAAATTATGTTTTATCTTTTAAATATGTTTCATTTAATTATAAATCACAAAGTTTTACTTGTTTCAAGTAAAAATTCATTTATTGCTAATTCGATACAAGATTTTCAAAAAAAAAAAAAAAAAAAAAAATTTAAATGATACAACAGAAACTTTAAAATATTATATTAATTGCAAAAGCTAGATATGATTAATCATTGATTAGGAAAATCACTTTTCAGATACTTAAATTTATCAACCCCACAGGCCACAACAAACAAACACCAATCACGGCACGTGTGTCTTCCACACGTGTGGGGCCTTCAAAAATTTTCTTTTATCCAATAAAATCTCAATATTTTGACTATATATAGCTGGACATTTCTAAAGAACAAAATAACAAACAATCATGGCTCATGACAAAAAAAAAAAAAAAAAAAAAAAGAAAGAAATTAAAAACATATATAAATAAAAAAGGAAATAAAAAGGAAATAAAAAGGTTAATGACTCTACACCCATCTTGTGACCTATATGAGAAAAAATAAACCCCATTTGGAAAAGCATTTTGTAAAAGCACTTTTGATAAGATACTACTTTTTTTTTTTTCCTTTCTTGTCGAGTAGACATGGGACTTCTTGGTTTGTCCTTCTTGTACTTTTCACTTGGTGGGGTGTTTGTTTTGAAAGTTCAAGACCTTAAATTATGATCTTCCTGTCTGGTCCAAAACATGAATGCAATTTATACATTTATACAATAGAGGGAAAAAAAAATAGAGAATCCTATAAGAAAAAAATTTATTAGGACTTTTTTTTTTTTTTTGAACAATTACAAATAATTTGGGTTTTAGGGATGAGATTCTACTCGAACTCACAATCTCAATAGTGTAAGGGTATACCACCGGACCAATCTCATCTCGTCAAAATTTATTACTATAGAATACCTTCAAGTAAAATTATCAAGACTAAAAAGTTTGTTAGTACACCCATTAATTATTGTAATATTTCCAAAATATATATATATAAATTAGTTTCCTATTTAAATCTTTTGATATTAATTAGTTTCCAAAAAAAAAAAAAAAAGTTTCCTATAATGATTTGATATTAACATATATCATTAAAAAAATCTTTATATTTTCTTAAAGAGTAGCTCTATTGTCACCCACAAAATATCTTCATACACCCATATTTTAATGAAATTTTTTTATTTCTAAAATACCTTTATATTTAATTACTTAAAATACATGCTTTTATAATTGGAAATTAAATTTACTTCCTACAACCATAAGTTAAACACTCAATCTATCACAAACTCTAATAATATATACTTAAACAAACTCAGCATCAATCAGGAAATATAATTGTTTTTCACATATAGTCAATGAATGGATGAACAAATATTGATTTCATGGATTATAAATGCATTCAGATATGTTTACTTTCATTTTTATTATTATTTTGTAATTGAATAAAAAAATTGTTGCAGTTGTAATCTTGTAGAACTCTTTTTTTTTTTAAAAGCAGTTGTAAAACTCGGTCAAGTCTACACAGTTCTCAAACACAACTCACTCACTTTACTTTGATTAAACTATAAATTCTTATTAATTTAATTGGTTTGTAAACCGAAAAACTTGGTGGATGGATTATTTTAAAAAACAGAAAACAAAAATTTTAAATGAAAAAAAAAAAATCATTTGTTTGGTGATTGAAAAAATAGTTTTTTTTTTTTTTTTTTTTTTTTTTTTTTTTTTTTTTTTTTGTAAGACAAAAGAAGCTACATATTATTGTTGTTGTTTTCTGTGACAATGATTAAGTTTATAAACCATTTTGATTTCATGGTTTTTAGATAATTCAATATATTGATTCCACAAGTAACAACGAAAAAATATAATTAGTTTTAGAGTTCAATTTGTATTTTATTTTTCCCAAGTAAATTCTTAGTTGTAGAGTTTTATTTGCATATGATATTTTGTATATGAGTAAATTCTATAATATTTGTTAAAGGGAACGAAGAAACCATATGTAGTTTTTTTTCTTTTTTCTTTTTTGGCGGTGGTGAAAGCAAATGAAGAGAAATGAGTGGAATGAGAAAAAAATATATATATATATACTTAATGGATAGTTTTGGTATTTTAAAGGGTGTAGGAAGTAAAATTAATAATTTAATTTTTTTTAATATTGGTGCAGGAAGAAAAATGAGTATATGAAGATCTTTTGTGGGTGACAATAGAGCCAACTTTTCTTAAATCCTAGATTCTCTTTTAAATACAAATTTCAATTATATTTTCAATTTCTTTAAATAAATACAAATTGATTGCTAAGGATGGTGTATTCAATTAGGATTCTTAAGGACATTTAAAGACATTTTTTAAGTGATGGATTTTCATGGATTTTTACGGATTTTTACGGACTTTTATAAATCCACATAGATTTTTATTGATTTGTTTAGACATCTATCTTAGACTTTTATGGATTTGTTTAGACATCTATCTCAGACTGTTATGGATTTGTTTAGACATCCATGAACTTTCATGGATTTGTTATCTCTGACTTCTATTATAAATGGAGAAGAGTGCCGATATTTGTACCCATTAAAAGTTGTATGTACACCCCTTTTGTAAGTCCAATCAACTTTATTATTATTTAAAAAATTGTTATTGGATTTATTGTTTTCAAACAAACAAACAAAAACAACAACAACAACAAAAAAAAAAAAAAAAAAAAAAAAAAAAAAAAAAAAAAAAAAACTCTAACTCTTAAATACATAAATTACATCAAGATGAGTTAAATGATAAAAGAAGATAAAAATAAAAATAAAAATAAAGGTAAGTTAAATGCATAGAACATGTATAAAAGGCAAAACACAGACAAATAAAAAATAAATAAATAAATAAATAAATAAAAACTCTAACTCTTAAATACATAAATTACATCAAGATGAGTTAAATGATAAAAGAAGATAAAAATAAAAATAAAAATAAAGATAAGTTAAATGCATAGAACCTGTATAAAAGGCAAAACACAGACAAATAAAAAAAATTAAAATAAAAAAAATCAACGTCTTTGCTTGTATGTGTTGCCACATACCGGTGTGTGTAACTCACAGGAAAGAAAAAAAAAACGATAATCGTGGTAGTGGAATGTGCTTTGGCTTATAGGTTTTTTTTTTTTTTTTTTTTTTTTTGGTGGGTGTTGTTGGGTAAGATTGCAGTCAAAAAATCAGCAAAGGAAGATCATCAATCATGATTATTTGAGCATAAAAGAAGTGAGAAGAAGCAATACGTTTCTATTTTGAGAGAGGGAGAGAGAGAGAGAGAGAGAGCAAAGTCCACCAAAATCTTTGGAGAGAAGGCCAGACATGTTATGACATTTGATATTTATATTTCTCACTATCAAGTCCACCAAAATCCACCAAAATCCATGACCTAAGAAAATCCTTTAAAATCAAATCCTAATTGAATACACCTTGATTATTGTAGACATTTTTAAAGTCTCAATTCAATACACCTAGATTTAAAAGGATTCTTTAAAAGTCCATAGAAATCCTAATTGAATACCACTGGATTAATATAGACTCTTTTAAAGTCTTTAAATGTCCTAATTGAATACACCAGGATTTATAATGATTTTAAATGTCCCAAAAAATCCTAATTGAATACACCCCCCTAAGTATGTAAAATGAATCAAAATCATACGAAGTTGGTTGTGAAAAACTAACATTTAAATTTATTTTTATTATTTTTATTAGAAGAACAAAATTATTATGCATTGTTTTCTCTATAATATTTGTATTTTTTTTTCTCTTTCAAACAAGCTTTATATTTTTTTTTTCTTCTTATCAATAGTAGTTGTTCTTCAATTTCTTCAAATACATTTTTACTTCCAAATCGATTAGGACATGACACAAACATTGCATCCCTAGTTTCCTACGACTTTCACAAACATAAAATGGATCTCTAACCGAACAAAAAACATCAAATGGGAATGATTTTATGGACCAGGAACAATAAAGAAGAAATTGAGGGAGTTGTTTAACGTGAGGAAAGAGAAAAAAAATGGAGTCTGATTTTGTGGAAGAAAAAATATAAAACAGAAAAGAAGTGAGGGAAGAGAAAGAACAATGATAGAATTAAAGATAAAAATAAAATTTTAAATAATAATAAAGTTGATTAAATAACATACTAATAGGTATAAGTGGTGTATACATACAAAAATACAATACAATATAATTAAAAGAAAAGATGTTTTTTTTTTTTTTTTTTTTTTGCATTAAGTGAGGTTTATTTACAGACTAGAAATTTTTTTAAAATTTTGATGGGTGTGATTACGTAAAGAGTGTATACACAAATTTATGATGTGTCATTATCGCCACTCATTACGATATTCTATAAAAGCAAGGGTGATAATATTGCCACCCTCAAAATTAATTAGTACATCCATATTCTTTTGATAAATTTTGTAATACAAAAACACCCATAAATAAAATTACTTGAATGTACAAAACAATTTAATTGTGAAAATAACTATCTATATTTTAATATATATATATATATATATATTCACATTAACTTACAAATTATCTGTTAAATTCTAAATTTATAGTATGATCTTTTTTCTCTCAATCAAAATGTTTTATTGTTAAACAAAAGCAATAGATATGAAAATTTGTTATAAGAGATTATGCGGATAACAAGAAGTTTGTATTCTTTTAACTAAAATTTAATAGGCATTTTCACAAACACTTGGTGACAAACTAGAATTCCAATTGATATAGTTAAAGCTTTAGCAATATTTTTGGTATTACACTAGCCCGAGATATTAGATTAAGGAAATTGCTTGGGAACTGACCCCACCAATGGAGTGTTGTCACGTGACTTTTTTCTTTTAACTTTTTACATTTATATCTTTATATCTTTCACAAATGAGCCACGTGGTAAAACCTCATTGATTGGTCAGTTCCCTAGCATTGTCCTTAAATTAAGGCCAGTATATGTGTAGTCAGATGCGTCATTGGCGGTGCATTCTATTGCTTTTAAAGGTCCCTCGCTTTTTCACGTTGGTTTGGTCATTAATGATATGTTTAGTTTTTCCATCATAGACAACTAATTTGTGCCTAGACAAGTCGATACGGCGGCACACCAACTTGCAAAGTTTTATCTGACTGTTCATGATTTTGTTGTTTGGCTAGAGGAGAGTCCTCCTTGGCTACTGTTTAGTTTTTCTTTAATAAATTCCCTTTTAAAAAGTTTATTTAATCATAAGGTTATTATGCATGCTTATTTGAATGGGTGTTTATATTAAAAGTCTAATTTTTAAAATTTAGTAATGGGTGTATTTATAAATTCGGTGTACTAATAAATTTTGTAGGTGACAATATCGACACCCTAAAAGTAATTTTGTATTTATACATGTTTATTGCTTTTGTTTTTTGTTTTTTTTTAAGTATTACATAGGAGAAGGACTCAAAACAACTTGATGCAGACAAGGAGGGCACTCCTCCAACCAAAACATATCAATTTCAACTGATAAACCTAGTGTGGCAAGCCCATGAGCTGCCTTATTAGAAGTTTTAGGAGCAAAATCAACCACACATGTAGGGAGCTCCTCTAAAAGCATCTTAATATCCTTGATAATCAACCCGACTTTAGAGCAAGGGATACTTGGCAACTTAACAAGATTAACCACAACTTGCTTGTCAAATTCGATAGAGCACAGAAGAAGACCCACATCGCGAGCCTGTTGCAACCCTCTCTTTATGGTCAGGGCCTCTACAATTTGAATCGAATAACCAGCCTTCACTAGCTGAGCACCAGAAGCCATTACACCTCCAACACAATCACGAATGATGATACCAATACCCACCTAAGACCACTGCTGCATCCGTTTTAATTTTATACACTCCCTCTTGAGGTGGCTGCCACAGAGGAACATTGCTCCTTCGATCGGCCACCTCGACTCTTAAAATCTTGTTAGCCCGCCGGTAGTTATCCTAGAACGCCACAACCCAAGGCACAACCTCATAAATGTGAAGCTCATCCACATTGTGAATTCTACTGTTGCGCATGTACCACACTCTTCATAACACCAAACATAGAAGCTCCATTTCTTCTTGAAGCAGTTGATGTTTGCAATAGATCATAAAGTCTAGAAATTCAGAATTGTCATCTCCCCAAAAGCCCTTCATGAATGATGAAACCACTCAACTCATGAACCGTTCTTAGCAAAGGGCAACACCAAAGTGCATGCATGGTCGTCTCTGGTTTTCTAGCTCTAACGGACAATTGGTCTCAATTAGGACCTTTCTCATCAACAAATTAGCGTGCGTCAGAATCCAATTATTGCAAGTATGACAAATAAATAACTTTACCTTCATCAGGAGCTTCATCCTCCAAAGGAATTTCCACCAAGACTTAACTGAGTTTAACCCCGAAAAGCTTGGATTCGACCACACATTACACCCAAAATGATATCCCCTCTTCACAAAGAACGAATCCAGCTTCTCAAAATGCCATATGATGGAGTCGGCCATAAAAGGTGAAGAACAACGTAAGCTTAAAATCAAATTCGCATTATCTGGAAAGAACGAAACATGAATCAAATCCCCGTTCCACTCACCTGACGGAAGCTTCAAAGATGAAACTTTAGCAGCCTTTCCTATGACAGGAGGCAAAAAAAACTTTGAAATTCAAAGGTCTAGGAATCCAGCGATCCCGATAAATGAAAACTGACTCTCTATTCCAAATACTCCACCTAGAACCAACCTCTAACAACTTCTTACCTCACATAAGACTCTACCAAAGATATGAGCTACATGTGCTACAACTAGCTTGGAACAAATGATCCATTGGAAACTAACAGTATTTTAGAACTTTGGCTACCAAGGAATTGGGATGTTGAACTAGCCTCCAACACTGCTTAGCAAGAAGTGCTTTGTTAAAAATATTTAAGTCCCGAAAACCCAACCCACCTGAATCCTTACTGTGACATAAATTTTCTAGGAACACCAGTGTAATCTATGATTCTCGTCACTCGACCCCCACCAAAACCTGGTACAAAGCCTGTGCAGCTCATTCACTAGGCCTTTTGGAAGCCTGAAAAGGCACATCGAATATGTTGGAATCGCTTGAACAACAGCCTTCAGAAGCACCTCTTTACCCTTCGAAGAAAACAACTTACTCTGCCAACCCTTAATCCTATCCCACACAAGGTCTTTTAAGTTAGTAAAAAGAGCTCTTCTATTCTTCCCCACGAAACTAGTAAGACCAAGGTAACGTTCATGACACGGAACCAGCTGAACCCCTAAAATTCTAGCCAAATTTTCCCCCTTTTCACGAGAAACATTTCTACTAATGCACATAACCGACTTTTGGAAATACACCACTTGATCCGAGGCTCGAGTATAAGCATCCAGCACCCTTCGAATAGCTCGGTAATCATTATATGCAGCTCTTGAAAACATCAAACTATCAACAGTGAAGAAAAGGAGAGAGATTTTTGGACCTCTCCTACTACATCGAAAACCAGCAATATCCTTAGTTTTATCAGCCAAAAAAATAAGCATGGGTGAGCCCCTCTGCACAAGTTAAGAATAGATATGGAGATAATGGATCCCCATTCACGAGGAACAAAAACGAGACTGATGTAATACATCGCATGATATGGTCAATCCAAGACGTTGAGAACCTAAGTTTCCCCTTCATGGCAGCAAGAAATCTCTACTCTGCCATATCATAAGCCATTAACATATCCAATTTCAAGGCCATCGCACCCACTTTCTATTTTTCCCGACTCCTCAAAGCATGCATGCACTCAAACCCTACTATGGCGTTATCCAAAATAAGTCTTCCAGGGATAAAAGCATTCTAAGTTTCTGAAATAATCTCACGCAAAACTCCCATGAATCTGTTAACTAGTTCCTTCACCACTATTGTGTACAAGACATTACATAAGCTAATCGGATGATATTTTGTAATTCTTTCCACTCTTATGACCTTTGGAATCAAAGTGATCAAAGTCTCGTTGACATCTTCCAACCTGTGACCATCATTCAGACTACCCAAGCATGTTTTAGTCAACTTAGGGCCAACCACAAACCAAAACTTCTGATAAAACAAAGTGAGAAGGCTGTTGAGTCCTGAAGCCTTCGTGAGAAACATGTCGAACACCGCCCGACAGACCTCATCCTTTGAAAATGTAGCGTCCAAATAAGAGCTAACCCACCCCACCCCCCGATAAACAAGACTAGACATAACGGATAACTCTATCCATGGCATCTAAGTAAAGACCACCCGAAAAGAATAATTCCCCAAAATAATGCTCCACAACTTTATAGATATCTTCCTGGTCAGTAACCCACTCTCCATAATTATTATAGATACCCCTGATAGTATTTTGAATTCTCCTTGAAAACACTCTCGAATGAAAGTATTTAGAGTTTTTATCTTCACTCTTGAGCCAATTTTCGCGAGACCTTTGTTTCCAGTAGACCTCCTCTTGTTCAAGAAGATCATCCAATTACGTTCGATCCTACGAATACCTGTCCAATCACCTGGCCAAACATGATATGTGGCTTCCCGAAGTTCCCTTTGTTTTTCACTAATATCTTTCTTCATTCTTTTCATGTTGCCCACATACCACCTCTCTAAATTGTCTGTGCAGAGTCGAATTCCTAACACCACTTCCAGTAAACAAACTTGTGGCCCAAACACGTTCCAAGACTATTTAACCAACTCCGCACATCCTTCATGACCCGCCCAGCATTCCTAAAAATGGAATCGATGTAGCCAACGCTCAAAGGGACTAAAAGAAGGACCATTGGACTGGCAAGCCTATAACAAAATAGGACAGTGATCTGATTTCCACATTTTTAAGTGTCTCACACTCAACCCCGAAAACATTTCGATCTACCTAAAATTGCCCACAACCTGATCTAACCTCTCTTGAACCATATCAGAGCCATTCTGTCTGTTACACCAAGTAAAATCCGGACTCGAATAACCAAGATCCTACAGCCCACACTCATCTAAAGCTGACCAAAAATTCTCCATTAAAAGCCGTGGTGTTTGAAGCCCCCCGAATTTTTCAGAATCATCAAGAATCCCATTAAAGTCACTTGCACAAACCCAAGTGAGATTCGACATACCATTCAGTCTTTTGAGAAGGATCCAGGCATGATGATAGTGGGCCGCCTCCGGATGACCACAGAACCCCGTTAGCCGCCACACCAAATTCCGCTGAGAACTCACTTGAATATCAATGTGAAACAGAGAGTAAGACAACAAGCTCACATCCACATCATCCAACCAAAACAAACATAAATCTCCACTTATACCCTTACAGTCAACAACTAACTTACCTACAAATCCTAACTTCACCCGTAAACTCTCCATGAGAACATTATCTACTTTTGCTTCTATAAGAAAAACTAAATCTGGACTGTACGTCTGCTTAAACGTATGCAATACCTAGAATTCCCAGTTACTCTCTAGTCCTTAGGGATGGCAATGGGGCGGGTTGGGGCGGGTCGAGGCCGCCCCAAACCCGAAACCTGATTTTCAACAGTTGCCCCAAACCCGACCCGTGACCCGAACGGGTTTTCAATTTCCGCCCCAAACCCGATTTGTTTGGGTCAAGGGTGCCCCAAACCCGACCCAAATGACCCGATTCATTTACGTAAATTTAAATTTAATATGACATAGTAATTAAGTTTAATAAACATTAAATTCATCCGTAAAGTACAAAATACAAATCCCAAAATGACTACAAAAATACAAAATGCATACGACATTTTCGGTATCAATAAAATTCATTCAACGTCTTCATCAACATAGTTTAAACATAAAAAATTCCAATAACAAAACCCATGCATCCAACATCTTCACCATCACCCTGTCTTCTTGAAAACAAGCATGATTTTTTCAAACATGAATCTGCAGCAAAAAAAATAAAATTAGTAAAACTAATTAAATGACATTATTAATATATAATATTAATTATATCATTTACCTCTTCACCTTCACCATCACCATCTTCATCTTCTTCGAAACAAGCTTTATTTGGAGTAGTATTTGACAGTGACCCTGTGTATATGAACAAGCAATAAATTTATTGATATTTAATAAATATAATAAAGTAATATTAATTAAATGTGTATTAAATTTACATACCTCGTTTGTCAGCCCATAACCAATTTTGAGCGCACATCAATGCTTCCAATGTGTTAGGATGCAAATTGCTACGATGCGGACTAACCACTCTACCACCGGTGCTAAAAGCTGATTCAGAAGCAACTGTAGAAACAGGAATGGCCAAAACATCTCTAGCTACCATAGCCAAAATAGGATACTTACTTCCATTTGCCTTCCACCAAGTGAGTATATCAAAATCTACGGTGTTAGGCAAAATTTTCTCATCCAAATAAGCATCCAATTCTGACCTAAAAGTTGGGTTGGTTTCATTCACATATGCATCAAAACTTGACATACATTCAGCTTGTTTCTTGGACCTACACATGGATTTTGCCAAACGAGAGGATGAAAACGAAGATGCCGATTCACCATAACTAGATGATCCTTCATTCAGTTTAAACTGTAAAGTGTACTCATCCACCAAATCACGACATAGCTTAAAAGCTCTTTTAATATGAAATTCAGATTCAGGCTTTCCAAAAAGAGAATCAAAATAAAACCCAATCAACTTAAGCTTATACCTAGGATCTAAAATGGTCGCCACAGCCATTACACCATGAAGAACTCCCCAATAATGTTCATGCTTTTGTATCATGTTTTCTGCCATCTTCCTTATCACTTCACTCTCAGAAGTAAGCCAATCACATAATGATAATCTAATTTCACAAACTTCTAGAAAAAAAAGATTAGTTGTTGGATACTTTGTACCAGAAAACATTTCAGTCACTTCATAAAATTTTCTCAAATTGTCTTCTAGTTTAGAAGCCAACTCCCAATCTTTTTCTTGTGGCACACTTTTATATTGTCGGTCACGTGCACTTAAACGATAGAAAACCGTTTTATATTTCGATGCAACAGTGAGCATAACATAAGTGGAATTCCACCTAGTTTTACAATCAAGAACTAGCATCTGCTTACATTCAATATTCAATTGTCTTGCTGCCTCCACAAATCTTTCTTTTCTTTTTGGTGTTGCTACCCCATAAGCAACACTGTCACGTATTCTCTCAATCCCATCCCCAATCACTGCTAACCCATCTTTGACAATTAAATTCAAAATATGTGCATAACACCTCATGTGATACAGTTGTCCATTCAACCACAAATCATTTTTATTGAGTTTTTCTAACATAAACTCAATGACTTTGTCATTAGTGCTACAATTATCAACGGTTAATGTAGACAACCTACGATCAAGATTCCAATCCATCACACAATCATGCAAAGCTTCACAAATTGTCTCGGCAGTATGTGGACATGGCACGTATATGAACCTAAAATATGCTAATGCAATTAGAAACAAATAAAATGTAGCAACTTAACTAAATGATATGAAATTGAATAATCATCATGTAAATATAAAAAAAAAATAAGGATCATACCTCAAAATTCGGCTTTGCAAACACCATGACTCATCAATAAAGTGTGCCGTGACAGCCATATATCCCTTCCTTTGACTACTAGCAGTCCACAAATCAGTCGTTAAGGCTATTCTACAATTATTAGCTGCTAGTATACTTATTGTCTTCATCTTTTCGACATCATAGATTTGTAAAATCTCCTTTTTTATAGTATTCCGAGAGATCGACTTAAAAGCAGGCTGAAGAGCAGTAGAAAACTCTCTAAATGCTTCATGTTCAACCATGCTTAAGGGATATTCATGCATGATAATCATACGTGCAAGTTTTGTCTTTGCAACATTTTGATCAAAAGCATACGATGCCACTGCATCCTTCCCACTGTCTCCTTTGCTCTTTACCAATGAGTATTGCTTAATATCCGTTTGTACTAGTTTAGATCTTTGACACCTATTAAGATGATTTTGAAGATGATGTGTGCCATCATTTGGACCACCATTCAAATGTGATTTGCAATAATTACATATTGCTTTGATCTGGCCATTATTAATTTTCTGTCTTTTATAATGACGCCACACATGTGATCTTAGCCTTGAAGAATCGAGATTGGGTTCCACAACAGAATTATTTGGAGGATTATTCGATGGTTGTGCATTATCTTCTAAATGAGCATCTTCTAAATGAGGTTGAGGCATTACTTACACCCTATATAAAAAAAAATTAAAAAAAAAATACACAATAAATACTGGAAGTCTTCTATTTATAAAATTTCAATAATAAACATTCAATAAGCATATAGCAATTTATTAGACATGTTAAACACTAAACAGTAAGCAAATAAGCATTAGTCAATAATTTGAAACCAAATTAATTTGTTTTACTCTTAATGGCAGCAGGACAAAGAAACAAAACAAGAACACACAGAAGCAAAACAACAGAGGAAAGCACCCACAACCCCCCCCCCCCCCCCCCCCCCCCCCCCCCACACACACACACACACACACACACACAAGCCCCCACAAAAACAAAACAACAAAACAACAAAATTGCAGCAAAAGAAAACGAAAACAGGGGAAAACAACAGCAAAAACACCCCGGAAACAGGGGAAAGACAGCCCCAAAACCAGCCACAAAGGCACCGAAGCAAACAGACCCACAGAACCAGTACACAACACAAACTACTCGTACCAAACTACCAATTCACTTCCTCCCCTGACAGAGCAGATTTTGCTACTTAAAAGGTGATTTTTCCCTCTAATACTGTTAAAAAAAATGTCATTTATGCGGTTATACCTACAACATCAGCACTCACTAGAAAGAAAAAAAAATATTAAACTCCAAGAACCACAATGCTTGATTAAATAATCAAGCATTAACCCACTCGTCCAAATTAGACAAATTAAGCACATAGATTAATAGTAGTTCAAGAGGAATATAAACAAAATTCTTATCCCAAAATTTTCCAAGCAACTGACAGAGCATAAAATGGGTTTCAAATTTTCAATTTCCTAAAACCTAAACTTGATTCTACATTTTATAGACTCCACATATCTTAAAGTTATGTAAATTTAATTCCAAGTAGTGAACAAATAAGTGCAGCTACTGCAGTCAAGCCAATAATCAACAAAAGGAAATTATTTTCCAAGAGATAGAACCTTACCTGGTTCGAGTGAGAAGAAGAAGATGAAACCAGAAGCTACTTCAGCGAGCAAAATGACTTGTTGGAGTATGGTGATTGGTGAGTGACTGAGTGGTGAATGGTGATTGGTGAACGGCGTGGGAAGCTACTTAGATGAAACCAGAAGCTACTTCAAAGAATGCGGCGGACTTCAAATTGTTTTTTTTTTTCCAGATAACATAGGGTTTCTTTTTCTTTTTTCTTTTTTTGGTTTTATATTTAAAATATATATTTTTAAAATATATATATATATTCCGGGTCAAACGGGGCGGGTCGGGTCAAAAGGGACCGCCCCATACCAGACCCGGTAACCCGGCCGGGTCAAGAAATTTGACCCAAACCCGCCCCGTTACCCGTTTTTACTGCCCTAAACCCGCCCAAAACGGACCGGGGCCCCGCGGGTTTGGGGCGGGTCGGGTATTTTTGCCGTCCCTACTAGTCCCCAAGCATTCCAAACGAAGATTTTCATGACGACCAGCGGGCTAGGAAAGGTCGGCCGATCGATAAGAGCTCATCGAAACTTGTCTCAGTGGAATTAGATTTAGGACATTTAGACCCTTCGATGAAACCAGTATCAACAAAAGAAACAGATCTGTTACCACAAGCACTATCATTGACATTTTAAAAAGCCCCTAAAACTGTGCCTAATCTTACAGTCCGCTTCCACTTTCCCACTTTTGGCCCATCCAACTCTCTCTTAGTCCATCCAACTCTCCCACAATCTGCCCAAGCTTAACCTCTTTTAACGGCCCAATGCCTTCATCAGTAAAATTCACACACATTTTCCCAACACCCTCCATTTCATTCTCAATCCCAATTGGAGGCCAAATCCCATTGGAACCCATAGCTAGACTTTTAGGCCCTTTTAAAGAATTCTTCAGCCCATTATCCATCTTACTATTGATGCTCAACCCAATCAATTCTGATCAACTTGCATCTTCCATAGATCTCCCTTGTTTCACAATCTCAAAAGCACAATCACCCACTATCCCTGAATCCACGCAAATCCTCTCAGATTGATTTCTAGGAACACTAATAGAAATAAATTCCAAATTAGAAATTAAGCTTTCAGAGCCACACTCGCCTAGAGCCCCCAAATGAACTCATTCCCCTTTTGATTAATTCCCAGAATCCCTCGGGCAATCACCATTCAAATTTGAATTGGAGATTTTACCAGGATTTTCTCCACACTCCACGCCAGTCCTGCCTAAACCACCATTTACCAAATCCGGAACATTCCTAACTCAACCACCTACCACCGCTTCCGACGTTTTGGAAGTACTTCATGTCATCATTGACTGTTGTGGGAATCTTCACCCTTCCTCCGCCAAATTATTGGATCTTCTATTTCCCACCACACATATTGGCTCAAAACTCCCACCTCAGACACGTTGCAATGATTGTTTAGTTGGACTAGTATCTTTTAATCATGTTCAATAAAGAAGGTCTTGATCCTTTAGAGGGCCATCTTGAAATTCCCTTAACCACTTATAGTATAGAATATACCTAGATGGGGGTGAATAGGTGTATGCACAAATTCTCGAACTTCTTTTCCACACAACCAATACGCACACACTTAGAGAGCTTTACAATAGAATTGCTTAAACAAGATGATATGAGTTCAATTAAACAAGTGTTATAAACAATACAATATAAAGAAAGTAAAGAGACTAAAAGAATTAAAATCAACACAAGTGATTTTTACGTGGTAAAACCTTCGAAGAGGAAATATCCACGAGTTGATACCACAACCACTGACAAATCAATTCACTATGATGAAAAGGACTTACACACTCAAGGCAATCAACACAATGATATCCACCCTAAGCTATCACTTTCTAATCTACCCTCAGGTTAGTGAACCACTTAGCCTACTTCCTATCCAAGATGTGTCCTACACCTCTAGGAAGCAACTTCCTTTCCAAGACTCTATGAACGTGCTTATTGATAATCTAGAATATGCTTTCAACAAACAATCACAAATGTATCTAGAAATCAAAGCATGTGAATCAATAATAACAAGATTAGAATATTCAATATATCACATAAAAATCTTAGTTCTTAGATCATGAAATTAAACCTAGAAATCATCATGAAGCACATCATACAAAACATTTCTAGAATCAATTTCATGTAAATCAAGTTTAGCTAAAATATTTTCAAATGAGATCACAAAGCTAAAACTCAACAATCAATCAATCAAACAAACCTAGAGTGTGAACTAACATCATTCTCAACATATTTCATCTATCAAATAGGAAGATTAAAAGAGATGATCAAAAGAGAAAGTAAGAAGAAGATGTTTCACCTATAAAATTGAGACTCAGACTGAAATCAACTCACTGTGAAAACTCATGAACTCAAATGACCCTTAAAATGCTTGAGGTTTGTTCCTCCCTTCAAGACCAACATTTTTGGCTTTTGAATCACTTGATTCGGAGTTGAAATGAGAGAGATATGATCAAAATAAGAAATCAAAAATCATGAAGAAATTATGCACTCTTTTTCAATTTTTCTTTTTAGAATGAATGCGAAGGAATGGAGAACTTTTAAAAGAATTCAAGAGAGGGAAAATGAGAACCAATCACAGCATGCCATGTAACCTCCACATGTGGGGTGCGTGTGGCACACGTGGGTAGAGGGCCTGCCTGGCTATGTGGCACACGGCCTCCACACGTGGCTCACCAAGGTTGGTCGTTGGCCAATCTTGCTCCTCTCGTGCTCTGCTCGCGTTCTTCGGCCATATCCAGGCCTTCGAACTCTGATTTAGAATCCGTCTTTAGATTATGAATCATGACTCCCTCACACACAATAAAAACTACAAAACTTTGACAAGATGTTGAGAATTCATCTCGAAAAACAATAACGAAGACAACTCAACGAATAAGAACGCAAAGTAGAGTAGCTACATCGTTTGGACTCGAAACCTAATGAATAAGTAACCGAAATAACTGGGACTTAATAAGGAATCATATGAGATCATGTTCAAGTCCAAAATACAAGAAACTCAAACAAATAAACACAATTTCACACAAGCATACCATATCCAAGCGATAGTCATAAAACATGCAATTCTACAATGTTTGTCAATATGAGAATAATGCATGTGCATACTTAAATGAGTGTGAATGTGTTATACCAAATGTTTGAACAACAATGCAGGGACACACATATATGAATTGTGTGTGTGTGCGCTTATGCCTTGCAAGAGGAAGAAGAATCTTGATACCTTAGCATCCAAGTATGCGTTTTTCCTCTTGAAGACGATATTTGCATGAGAAATTGCTTTTCTCCTTTGAAGCTTTTTTCCACCAAGAACCACCTTAGTAACTAACCATTACAAATAAAGAGAGTTTTACAATGGAATCAAGCCAACAAAGATCTAGGATCTTACACATCTCTTTCAGATTCCGGGCATTCACGAACTATGTATCCCAATAGGCCACATTGGAAGCAAAAATTTGGCAACCTTTCATATTTGAAAGGCATTACTGTTTCCTCACAATTACCTAATACATCAACTCGTAAGAACCGTCTTAATGGTTTATCAATTTCAATCGCCACCCCAACTCTCAAAAATTTATCAAGACAATCCTTAGATGGACCTACATCCACTTACCAAACATCACCTATAATACTTCATAAGAAACTCCCAATATCTTTCGTAATACACAAAATTGGTATATTGGATATCTGAACCCAGAACTCTGCTGAATTAAACTTCAAATTTTTAATAGCTCCATTGCTTATCGATTCCTCAAGAACAATTAAGGAATCATCGAAACTCTAAGGCCCTCCAGCTAGCACTTTCTGCTGGTCTTAAAGAGTTTGAAAATGAAAAGCATAAATTGCTAGTGATTACTTCAATCTCTATATCCCTCTTTACTCTCCAGATCATAAAGATTGCCTATCGGAACACGTCTTTATTGATCAGATCTGGAGAAAAAATTCACCCCGCTAAGCACAGTGCCATTGTTTGCGCACCGACAACCTTCAAGTCATCTTGTAACCATCGCACTAGACCCTCCCTTTCTTTTAAAGACAACGATGCACAATGCTTCTCAATCTCCTCCGCACCCATGTCTCCGCACCCAACCCACTCTCTCGCCGTTGATAGGAACCCTTTCAGGACCACTCTACTTTCACTTTAGGTTTCAGAGAAAACTAGAGGAAAGACTTTTATAAAATTAATAGTGATTTATTACAATGCGTTATTATATAGTAAAAATATTATATTTTTAAAAAATGGTAAAAATATTTTATTTTTCTTTGTTTGTTCCATGGTGTTTGATTAAAAAGATAATGAAAGGAAAAAAATTCTTATAAATTTTTAGAGCAAAATTGAGAAATTTCACTAAAATCCCTACTTTTTAGTGAAATGTCACCTTTTTAAACGTTTTGTCATATTAGCAACTTTAGTCCCTAATTTTTCCAAAATACCTCACTTTAGTCCTTCTGCTAGTCAAAGGTTAGTTAAAATTAACATAACTAGGGTTATTTTGGACTTTTACTGTAAAGCCTTATTTGCCACTTCTAGGTAAGGAACTGGTCATTTGAAAAGGCATATGGATAAAAGCATGGCTCAACATGGACAGGTAGACACTACAACCTAGACACAACTACAACAAAACCCAGACGGGTCCATTACGACGTGGAGTTATGACTCTGTGTATGCTAGAGATTGCATGGCACTTTACATTGCACAAACTGATTAATCGATTAATTTCGGTGACAATTTTTTTTATGAACAATTTATCCAAAAAGCATACAAGCCCCAATTTAAAGTTGTTTCTAGAAACACCAGTAGGAGTGATTTGTTAAAATGTTTTAAGACCCAACGAGATAACTTGATCGCTGAATTACAACATCTAAATGTTTCTATTGCACTAACTTTCGATATTTGGAACGCATGTTCCAAACAAGACTATTTATGTGTCACGGGACACTATTTAGACTCTGATTGGAAGTTACAAAAAATAATTCTTAGTCTTTGTCCTATAGATTTTCAACATACCGTAGAAAATATTTATCATGCCATTGTTTCTGTTTTACAAACTTATGGAATAACTCAATGCATCCTTCCTATCACATTAGATAATGCATCAGTAAATACTAGCTCTATTTCCTTGTTTTTTAACAATAATATCCCGTGAAATGGGGGTTATTTCTTACACCAACAATGTGCATGTTATATCATAAATTTAGTTATAAAATCTTGTATAAAGGTTGTAGGCGATCGTATAGATCGCATCAGAGATGCCCTTTCTTGGATAAGCAGCTCTAATCCAAGATTACAAGATTTCGACAGATACTGTCAAACTAACTCTCTACGACCCTAACGATTTTAAACAGATATGTCGATAAGGTGGAACTCCACTTATTTAAAGCTACAAAATTATTTGGATTATGCTGGAACTATTTCAGCTTTTTATAACATGAAAATGACCGAAATTGGCCGTCCACTACTAACCTCAGACGATTGGTATGTAGCAAGGATTTTTGTTCAATTTTTAAAGGTTTTTATGATTCCACTTTAACTCTTTTCGATGTCTATTACCCCACATCTTCTCAGGCAATCCATCATATTGTAGAAATGTCTGAAATGTTAAACATGTATAGAGAAGATGTTATCTTAGGCACTGCAGTTGTTGCCATGGAAAACAAGTTTAAAAAATACTGGTCTAAAATTCCTTTCTTTCATGCCTTAGGTGATATACTAGATCCTACAGTTAAATTATCAAGTTTAGAAACTTTTCTTGTTTATATTTGTTCTAAATTAGACTTAGATTTTTCCGAACAGTTTACTGATATGCGAACCAAGTTGTTCAAAGTTTTTAGTATTTATGAGTGTAGGTTTGGCGGCGTTAACATGCAACCATCGGAAGAATGAGACACACTCCTGTTGAAGAGAAGTTGGAGCATTCTCAATCACCAAAAAAGCGACGACTCATCAAGTTCTTCTTCTTCATCCCAAGCTCTATGAGCTGCTACAACTGGAGGTGTCGAACTCAACATGTCCCTTGAAACTCAGTTCAATTCAACCGGAAACACGGAGGAATTTGATCTACTGTTATGGTGGAAGAACTATAGCAATAAATATTTGATCCTGTTACAACTAGTACGTGACATACTAGTTATTCTCGTGTCCACTGTTTCTTTAGAACAGGTATTCAGCACGAGTGGATGTATAATTGAATCAAGAAAAAATCCTTTGTCTTCTGAGATGGTGGACGTATTAACATGCCTTCGAGATTGGGAACATGCTCGAATGAAGATGCAACATCAAACGGAAGACCAAGAAGTTATTCAAAATTTCGTCAATTTATAAGTTGATAAGGGTTCAGGTAGTGACCAAGTCCAGGACCAAGGCTAGGAGTGAAGACTGAAGACTGAAGAGTTATTGATTGTACTATTTTTTTAATTTTTAATTTTTAATTATACATGTACATTTACTTGACTACTTGTAATTTGATTGCACTCTTTTTCTCTTACCAAGTTTTTATCCCACTGGTTTTTCTTGGTAAGACTTTTAATGAGGCAATCATGTAATATTGAATTTTACATAAGTAAATAAAATTCATTTCTTTACCTATATTTTTTTATCCGACTTAGACTTACACACTTTTTATTAAATAAATAAATAATTCATCATTTCACATTTTCATCTGTTTTTTATTTTCTTACATCTTTAATCTTTAATCTTTATTTACTCTTTGAATTATTTTATTAAATAAATATATATATTTTTTACATTTTATTTTATTAGACTAAAACAATAAATAAGATAAATAAATAACAATTGAAAATACATAAGTAAAATCTTAAAAATAATATTATAACAAATAAATTTAATACTTTAAAATTTAAATCTTAAATTAAAAAAAAAAAAAAAAAAAACTTAAGACTTAAAAAAAAAAATATATATATATATATATATATTGAAGGGGGGCCGACCTGTTAAGGCCTAACAGGTCAGCACAACACGACACAGCACACAAACACGACCCCAATCCCTTTTCCTTAATGTGCCATGCCGGCACATTTCAATAGCTTTACTTTTACATAATAACACATGGCAACTAAATTAAATATATATATATATATATTAATCAACGATGGATATCTAGAGGAAGGAGAAACTGTAATATTTTATAATATTTTATATGATTTTTTGTTATTTTTTAAGTATATGATTTACTTGTATATATATATATCTCTTTTTTATGAGAAAATAATCTTTTGTTATTAATTTAATTTTTCTAAATCATTTTATTAATAAAAATCTTGAAACTATTTGAGAAAAATTCAGAAAATTAAAGGTGTAATAACAAAAAACTTTTTAAGAGAAAAATCCACTTTTTAGCTTGTATTATATATATCTATATATATATTGTTAGGATCGGAGCCACAGAAGCATTTAATGATGTAATTATTTGCTAAATTTATTAAATAAATAAAAATACATTTCACTTATATTTGCTTGCAGATATTAGTTTGTAATATGTTAAATAAATATTATGAAAATTCTATGATTATTTGTGTCATCTTAAACTTAGTATATAATAATTATATACGCAAGGATTAAGTTTAAGGGTAATAATCTAAATTTTCCGTAATTAATAATTAAAGATAGAATTTTTAATTTAGTTAAAATTGCTAGTAAGGTCCATGACCATTTAAAATGGAAGAATCTTATTCGAATTGTTGATGTAGTGACATTAAGATAGAGGTACTTTATATAATAAGATTATATAGGACTTGACCAGATGAATTAAATTCTCTTATAATCTCCATCATACTAAGAGAATAAATTCATCATACAGATGATCATATATAGAATGATCTTAATCCTAAATAATTAATAGACTCCTACTTATTATACCGTGTCTCTTGATTTACTCGGTAAGATCTTTATATTAGATCGTAAACCTTGTATCTTGGACACATAATATAATAGATAACCGGGAATATTAATTATAGATATATAATCCATTCCTATTGGGAATAGATAACCGGGAATATTAAGGTCTTTATGATCTATTAATTATAGATCGTAAACCTATCGAAAGTTATAAAATAGTTCTCTTGTTAGGTAATTTGGGTCTTGAACAATTGAGCGATCAATTTATGATACGATTATTAATTAATTGTTCATTAGAGAATCATAGGTACTCAAGGAGAAAGATGTGATTAGAAAGGTTGACAAATTTTGAAGCTAGCTGTAATTATGAACTATGAATGGAGGATTAATCTATATGAAATGATTATATCCATGGGTTACTCAAATATTTTCTTTGGATAATTTATCTTATAAATTCAAGAGTTCAATTCTAGTTTGCTAGTGGAGTTAATCTAGAATTAATAATTTGGATTAATTAATTATCTAGATTATTGAAGCTTGAAATTATTAGTCCATAGGTCCCCAAGTCTACTCCTTAAAGCAATGTGATGAATATATATATATATATATATATAATTTGATAATTAATTTGGAATTAATTATTTTTCTATTCTATATGTGACAATTTAAAAGAATGTCCTTTTGTACATCACATATTATGACAAGTGTTTTCATGACTAAATATGTTAATTAATTTTAAATTAATTAATGAAATAAATAAATTAGATATGAGATTATTTAATTTAAATATTTAAAAGATATTTATTTTCATCAGATTTTATTTATTTAAGGATAGTTTACACTATTACGTTTTAAATAAAATAAAATCAAGATAAAAGATTTGTTCCTGACATGATTGGGATTTTAATTTAAATAAATATCCAATTTTATTTTAATTAAAATTATTTACAAAAATTATACTATTTAAATACGTATTATATAGAATAGAAAAAGAAAGCAGTCTTTTTTTTTTTTTTTTCTATTAGGGTTTTCCCACTGAAAACCTAAAGAAAAGAATAAGAGGCTCACTCCTCTTGTTCATCAGTGTTGGAGGCTAGGTTTGGAAGATTGTGGTTCTAGGAAAATTGTTTCATCGCCAATCTTATGGGTATGCTCTATCCTCTCCTATTAGGGGGGTTCAAAAAATTAAATAGCACTCTTTGAACACTAAGTTTTAAGAGCATCACTCTTTTAATAAGTTAAGTTTAAATGGCACCTAAAACGGGTTTCTTCCAAAAATACCATGATTGAGCCAAAATAGATATGATTTTGGCCCCCATTTCCTGCTATTTTCGCTTGATTCTCTAGCATTTTCTCATGTTTTGACAATGTTAATCAAGTGTTTTAAGATTATTAGTGCCACAAGGGCATTTGTGAAAATGGAGAAGAATTTGATACAAAAAGCACAAAAAGAGAAAAACAGGGCATTGTCGTTGTTTCAGTGTCGCCATATGCACACCGCTATAGAGGGCTTGAAACAATGAAGATCAAGGCTAAGCAAATGTCGCTGTGAAGGACACCGTGACAGAGAGTTGTAAATCCTGATAAATCAATCAGGTTTTTTGTCGCGGTGCATTGTCGTTGTGAAGACAAACCACGATAGAGAAAAGGAAAATCAAGAAATCAATTAGGTCTAGCATCGCAGCCTAATGTCGTTGTGTGGTCAAACATCGACCACTCATGAGATCTTAGATCCAATTGTCATTATTTAGGTGTCACTGTCTGCATGACCGCGATAAAGATGAAAAATGCTCGTGACAACCAGATCGAAGACCATATAACCGTCCGTTGCGGCACTGTCGTTGTCTCCAAGACCGCGAACCCATAATTGCGACACATGACACCTCAGCAATTTTTGGCAATTACAGGACAGAATATTGAACCATATAAATAGTTGTCTTCTCCAACTTGAAGAATGAGCTTTTCCAAAGACAAAATTATGAGATTTAGAAGAGCATTCTCTCCTCCATTTTACCCTAACTCACCTTCATCCATCTCTAAACTTGAACTATCTTTTCCATCCCAAACTCAACACCAAATCTAGATTACTTTAACCCAATCATTCCTCTCTTCCCATTCTCTACATTCTCTACCTTTGTCACTACTCATTAGACATCCATCCATCTAGACACATCACCATCTACCATTCTTTACACAAGGAGCAATAAGGCAAGGAAGGATCAAGCACTAAAGAAGGTGGCCCAAGGGTAATTTCTATCCTTTTACTTCTTTTTCCTTGTTTGTAACTATGTGTAACTAATCCCCAATCTAAGGGATTGATGTGAGGAACATTTGGATGTGGGTATTTGTTTAAGCTATATTATATTTTAATCTACTTTTATGTTCTATTCACTTGTTAATTAGATTCTACTCATTATATGATTGACTTTGTATGCCACTAGTTGATTATAATCTTGTTAGGATAATTTGTGACACAATTGATCTTGGATTGACACACTTGATTGGTTAGAGCACATAGGTGAATAGGATAAATAATTGGAGGGTATATCAACCACAATTATCTAAGCCTTGGTTTGTAATTAACCGATCCCACCTTTATCCCCTCTCCTTAATCAGTTAGGCATTTTGGTGGGAAGTGCCTTGGTTTTGTTTAGACAGCCATTACACACTTAAGACTACAAACGGTTCATATTAGTGAGATTGGTTCATTAAGATAGCTTGATAAGCATTGCCCAACATCCATTTGCAAATCCATCAATTCCTTATTTTCTCATTAATTGATTAAACTCCATTATCTTATCTAGGTTGTTTAGCATTCTATCTTTCCTATCACTTTTGTTACACTTGGTTTACATGTCATGTTTGATGGTTTCTCAAACCATACACTATCCAAACTACTATTATTTACTTTATTGCATTTTATATTAGTTAATTAATCCACCTAATTACTCTAATTCCCTGAGGAACAAATCACTTGCTTACCGTTTTACTAGTTTTTACATCCTAAGTGGATTTTCAAGTGGTAAAACTTGGTTTTCAAAGTGAACTATAAATATACATTTTTGTTTAGTACAAACGACCTCATCATACCCCCACAGTAGGGCGACATTAGCCACCATTTTTTTTTTTTTTGTTAATTTGAACTTTCAGTTTTTACAAAGTGAAATCATGACACTAGGGACAAAAACCTTCCCGTTGACCAATCGACGAACACAAGTACGCTGACGATGTCAGTGGACCATGAACACACGTATGTCGCCGATGACTACGACCAAACACTATAGCGACTTTTGATTTCTCTGAAAAATGAAGTATGTAACTTTATCAATTTGATTTTCAAGTTTGATTCGATTGTGTTATGTTGTGATTTGATATTGCGTAGATATTGATTTGTTGTTAGAAGTGTTTGATTTGTTGTTTGGAAGTGCTTGATATGCGGTTTCAAGGGTTTCGAATTAGGGATTTGGGGTTGGAGAAGATTAATAGTGATTGTGATTCCGAGACTTATATAATGATTCCAAGACTTAATATCATACTTCTGAGACTTAGTGATTGTGTTTCGAGACTTTGTTTCTAAGACTTTGTGTTCTGAGAATTTGTGATTGTATTTCGAGACTTTGTTCTGAGACTTTGTGTTCCGAGACTTCGTTTTTGAGACTTTGTTTTCAAGACTGAACTAATGATCATCTTTACATCTTTTAATTATTATTACAAAGTGAAACTAATTCAGAGATTTTTGTTGTTCTATATCTAATTGCTGGCTTCTGGGTAGTTGTTCTATGCTCCTCTATTTCTGTTATGTTGTTGTTTCTCGTGTTTGGTTGCTGTGTGCCCAGGTTCTTGTCTCTCTTTGTGTTTGTGTTTTGTTGTCTACTGCGTGACCTCTATTAGGTCTCTTAATAAAACCTTTTGTTTAAAAAAAAAAAAATTGATGGGTTTACTTCGATTGCTATAATTTTAAGCATTCGACATCAAGGACTCAAGGTTCTGTTTGGTTGATGAGAAAATTTTGGAGAGGGAAACTTCGATACTCTATTGACTTTCTTTTTCAAGTTTAGAGAGGGAAAATTCATTTTTGTTTTCCAAGATGTCAAGAAGAGAGGTCGAAGTTTTCTGAAGTTGAGGTATTGAGCTTGAAGAAAGAGTAAAGAAAGTAAAAAACAATAAAAGCAAAAATAAGTAAATAAAGGTATCTTTGGAAGTTACTTACTTTGGTGCCTTTAAAATTTAAGTTATTAAATTGGTGACGCTCGTACAACACCAACTCAAAAGAGTGATAAAACCCTATATTCCCTCTCCTATTTTTGTTTATTGAATAGATATTGCAAAAGAGTTTTCAAGGTATAGTCAATGACGGTGAAATTTTTATTATTCACGTAGACATATTTCCGTTGCATGTTCTAATTATAAAAACAGAATATATATATATATATATTAACAATGTCAAAGTCAAAGTCATATTTATTTATATAGTCACTAGTTTTTGGTCAAAGAGACTAAAGTGATATATTTAAAAAATAATAATAATAATAAAAAATTAGGAATTAAAGTTGTGATATTTTTTTTAATTACTTTCCATCAATATGAAAGAACCCTAGGGAGAAAAAAAAAAAAAGTGAATAGTGGTCGTTGCTACAGTGATCCGCCGCTGCTACAGTGATTCCGTCGCTGCTACAGTGCCCGCTACAGTTCCGTCAATGCTACAGTGCTCCGTTACTGCTACAGTGTCCCGCTACAGTGTTCCATTGCCGCTACAGTGTTTCCGCTACAGTTTCAGTCACTATTCCAGTCCGCTACAGTGATTCGCTACAGGATACCGCTACAGTGTTTCGCTACAGTATCCCGCTACAGTGATTTTGCTACAGGATCCGCTACAGTGATTTTGCTACAGTAATTTTCTTCAGTATTTGATGGATCCTATGTGCATGGAGGCCGCTTTGTCTCTTTCATCTCCGGTGGCAGTGTCTTCCACCTCGAATAGTCTGGTTGGTCGGAGTACAGTGAGTGGAGTGAATTCCTCTTATCGGGTTGTTCCTCTTGCATCTGATGGGGTGTGTTCATTGGTTGGAGAGTTGATTCCTTCTCAGCCTGAGGGGGATGTTTCGATGATCGTTTCGGATTCTGTTACAGGTCTCATTCAGAGTCCAACGCCTATGGTCCAGGGTGGTAAGTCTTTTGCAGGTCTTTTCAAATCTTCTCCTGTTGAGACTTTACCGGTGCCATCAGTTCCCTCTAAGAAGGGGGGGTATGTTTCTGTTCGGGTGGATCCGATTGCTTATCAGACTCGTCTTGAGTTGTGTAAGAATGCTCTTATTGGTCGTGTGGTGCTTTCCAGTGGTGAGCGGCCTTGGAAGCTTGTGGATCTTAAGGTAAGGCTTAGCAAGCATTGGATGCTAAACTCCGATTGGCGACTTATCTCTCTAGGGAAAGGATATTATCAGATTCTTTTGAAGTCTCCTGCTGAGAAGACTCATGTTTGGGGGTTAGGTTCAGTTCATCTGAAGCCAGGTATTCTTCGCTTACAGCCTTGGGTCCCGGATTTTAACCCATCGCTACAAAAGTCCACCAATGCTCAGGTTTGGGTTAGGCTCTTTGATTTATCGTGGGAATACTGGCATCCAAAAATTATTTCTGACTTGGCTAGAGGGATTGGGGTGCCATTGCGGTTGGACAAGGCTACTAGTGATGGGGATTTTGGTCATTATGCTAGAGTTCTAGTTGATGTGGATGTGTCATCTGTGCTACCTACTTCAGTGTTGCTAGAGAGGGATGAATTTCATAGTTCTTTTATAGCTATTGAGTATGAGAATCTCCCAGTTTTTTGCTCTACTTGCTCTTCTATAGGTCATTTGCCTAGTTCTTGTCGTTGGAACAAGTCTTCTAAGGTTCCTCTAACTAGTTCTGCAAAATCAACCCAGGATATAGCGGAGGATTCTAGAGTTTTTGGAGCTGATGGTTTTCAGCCTGTTCGGACCCGCTTTTCTAAATCAGTTTATCGCCCTGTTATTGCACCTCAGGAGGAGGTCCCGATATCCAATGTTTTTACAGCTATTCATCAGGATATAGGTGGTCAAGATTCGGTGGTTGTCCATACTTCAGTAGGGTCTACTTTGATTTCAGGATCCATTCCGTCCGCTAGTTTGGTTCTTTCTTCGGATCCATCTTCGTCTACCGTGTCAGCTATTTCTGAAGTGGTTTCGAGTTCAGTTCCTCCAATGATTTCCCAGGCATTACAGATTTGCAAGGGTTCAGGATTTGATTATGAGGGCACTGATTCAGTTTTGGTTTCTAGTTCTTCGGTTGTTAATCCTTCTATTAGTTCTGTCAGTTCGACTGTAGGGGTACTGCATGATGCTAAGACTGTTGTTCAGGGTTCTTCGTTGGTCAATCAGGTTCGTCCTATGGTCTCTACCATTTTATCCAGGTCATCTTCTCGTCCGGGTCAGACAGCTCGTCGGCAAGTTAGGGTTCATGAGGTTTCAGGCAATCAATCTTCTGAGGAGGCGATTGTGTCTTCAATTTCGAATGTCAATGTGGATCAGAGTAGTAATGGATCTGGTGTTTCTTGTTCTTCGGTTGTGGTTCCTAGGGGGCTTATTCGGACCTCGGGTCCGTTGTCAGAATCTCAGGCCGAGCTTCACCTCATTGCAAATTCCTCATGGGCTTCCCAAATGGAGGAGGGTGAGTTCGCCGATGATGAGATTGCTCAGAGAGCTTTGAGGGTTGAGCGTAGGCTGGCTTCTTTAAAGTCCGGATATCGGGCTCCTCCGACGGTTTCCGATGATTAATATTCTCTTTTGGAACTGTCGTGGGATCCGGGGCGAGCCCACGAGGCGGGTACTTAGAGAGTTGTGTCGTTTACATAGACCTGCTTTGGTTTGTATTGCAGAGCCTATGGTTGATTTTTCCTCTATCTCTTCAGGTTTCTGGTCTTCTCTCGATCTTCGTCTGGTGGGCATGAATGATAGGGGTGGGTTGATTCCGACTATTTGGGTTTTCGCTTGTGTTTCTTTTCCTGAGGTTCAGATAGTTCATTGTCATGAGCAACATCTTACTGTTTCACTTTCGATCGGTTCTCGGGTGCATTGGTACACTTTTGTTTATGCGAGCACTTCTACAGTGGTTCGTAGGTCTCTTTGGCAGTCTCTTCGTGATATGGTTAGTTTGGTTTCTTCTTCCTGGTTGGTTGTTGGGGATTTTAATGCGGTTTTGGGTGCTCATGAGGCTTTGGGTTCTCGTTCTCCTGCCCGTGGTTCTTGTGAGGATTTCAGGTCGATGATTGAGGATTGTGATTTGGTTGGTATTCGTTCTCAGGGTGCCCGATTCACTTGGGTTAGAGGTCGCAGTAACCGCACTAGAGTTGAGAGACGATTAGATAGAGTTTTGGTTTCTAATGGTTGCATTTCCTGTTGGCGGGAAATTTCGTGTGTGGCTCTTCCCCGTATCTGTTCAGATCACTGCCCGTTGTTGGTTCGGTTGTCAGATTTTGAGGTCTCTAGTCATAGACCGTTTCGGTTTCAGAGCATGTGGTTAGAGCATCCTGATTTTATTGCTATTGTTCGTAGGATTTGGAGCTCTCATGTTGTGGGTAGGCCTCCTCAGGTTGTTATCTATAAGCTGAGAAGCTTGAAGAAGGCTCTCAAGTCTTGGAATTGGGAGGTTTTTGGTGATCTTAACTCTACCATTGCTGGGAAGTGTGCGGAGCTTCATTCTATTGAGCTAGATTTGTCTAACCGGGGTTTTTCAGATGATCTTTTTATGGCCGAGGCGAGTGTTCATTCTGAGCTTGATGTGTTGTTACAGAGACAGGAGTGTTTTTTTCGGGATCGGTCTAGAGTTAGGTGGCTTCGTGATGGGGATCGGAACACATCATTCTTTCATGCCTCTATCAAATGTAGGCAGTATCGTAATGTTATTTCAGCCCTTTCGATTAATGGGGTTATCTCGGAGGATCGGCCTACCATCAGGGATCATATCATTAGTTATTATTCTGACCTTTTTTCCTCGGATGTTTCTCAAGTTGGAAGAGATTTATCTATTGTAGATGATGTGATTCCTTCCTTGGTAACTGCCGTAGAGAACGTTTTCTTGACTAGCGTTCCATCTGCAGATGAAATTCACGATGCAGTCTTTGCTATGGATGCTGCTTCTGCCCCTGGGCCAGATGGGTTTTCTGGTAGATTTTATCAAAGATGTTGGGATGTTGTTGGTAGTGACGTGGTCCTTGCTGTTCAGGATTTTTTCATCACCGGAGTTATTTTCCCGGGTCTTAATTCCAGTTTCATTATTCTTCTTCCGAAGCTGAGGGAATCTATTTCGGTTGATCAGTTTCGTCCGATTGTTCTTAGCAACTTTCTATTTAAAATTTCTTCGAAGATTTTGGCTGATCGTTTAGCTCTTGTTGTCTCCAGGATTATTTCTCCTCAGCAGTTCGGTTTCATTCGAGACCGGCATATCGAGGATTGTATTGCTTTGGCTTCTGACTGTGTGAATGTGTTGCATAAGAAGTGCTATGGGGGTAACTTGGCCATGAAGATTGATATTCGTAAGGCTTTTGACACCCTGGATTGGTCTTTCCTTTGTAGAGTGCTTCAGGCTTTTGGGTTCTCTTCTATTTTTGTGGATTGGATGAACAGTATTCTTCGTTCGTCTAGGCTTTCAGTTCTTTTGAATGGGGTCCCAGAGGGATATTTCGGTTGCTCTAGAGGGGTTCGTCAGGGAGATCCGCTCTCTCCGCTTTTGTTTGGTATTGCAGAGGACTTCCTTAGTAGATTATTAACGAGGTTGGTGGGTTCTTCTCAGATTCTGCCGATTTCCTCCCCAAGGGGTTTTTTGGCTCCAACTCATTTGCTCTATGCAGATGATGTTTTGATCTTTTGCAGAGGCACTCAAAAGAATCTAAAGCATATCATGGGTGCTTTTGGCAATTATGGTGATATTTCAGGCCAGTTGGTTAACTGGGGTAAGTCTTCGATTTATTTCGGATCTTCTATCTCCCCCTCTAGGATTGGTAGTTTGCAGTCTCTGGTTGGTATGCAGATTGGGCATCTTCCGTTTTCTTATTTGGGAGTCCCTTTATTTCGAGGTAAGCCTCGAAAAGCAGTGCTACGCCCTATTGCGGATAAGATCTTGTCTAAATTCGCTAAATGGAAGGGCAAGTCTCTCTCTCTGGCCGGTCGTGCTACTCTGATCAGGTCAGTCATCACTGGTTCATTTGTGCACTCTTTCATGATTTACAAGTGGCCTTCTTCTCTTCTGTCACTAATTAACCGCAAGTTGAGAAACTTTTTGTGGACCGGTTCCTGTGAGGAGACTAAGTTGGTTCGGGTTGCATGGGATCGTTGTTGTAGGCCTTACTCACAGGGTGGTCTTGGTCTGAAAGATATTGGGTTGCTGAATGACTCACTATTGCGGAAATTCACATGGAAGTTTATGACCTCTGATGGTTTTGCTTTCTCTTTTCTTCGGGAGAGGTATCTCAGGCATTTACAGAAGCCTCATGGAGGGTATGTCACCTCCTCGATTTGGTCTTCTCTTCGGTCTAATTATAGTTCCCTTCTTAAGGAAGGTATCTGGCTAATTGGCGAGAACTCTCAGAGGGACTTTTGGCGGGATAATTGGTTGGGGGTTCCCATTTTGGACCTTTTAGGGATTCCTGATTATTTAGCTAATCCGCTCCGGGCGAGGGTTTCGGATTTTATTCATCAGGGTAGATGGGTGCTAGCCGATTGTTTTCGAGCGCGTTTCCCGGATCTATGTTTTCGGATTGATCGTATTGCAATTTCTCCTGTTGTGGATTCTCTGGTTTGGGCTAATTCTCGGGATGGTCGTGTTTCTTGCAAGGCTGCTTATTCCCAGTTTTTCCGTGATATTCCTCAGGTTGTTTGGTGGAGAGATGTTTGGTCCCGTTTTATTCCCCCCTCTCGCTCTGCTTTGACTTGGCGTTTGATGTTGAACAGGCTTCCTACTGAGGATCGCCTTTGTAGGTCTGGGTTCCAGTTGGCTTCTCGTTGCAGTATTTGTGGGGTTAGTAGTGAATCTGCAGATCATCTTTTTCTTCATTGTCCCCTGGCGGTTGCTCTTTGGGAGGCGGTTTTCTCGACTTTCCAGCGACGTGTCTCTACCGACACTTGGCAATCCTTCTTCTTGCAAGCCATGTCAGTTTCCTTTAGTGAGCAGGTCAGGATTTTGTGGAAAGCGGCTATCCATGCAGTGGTATGGGGGGTGTGGACTGCTCGTAATCAGTGGATCTTTGAAGGGAAGTCGGTGGACTTTAAATCCGTCCTTTCTTTGGTCTGGTGTGCGGTTTCAGAGGCTAATCGCCTAGGGATTGGTTGTATGCGTAACTGTATGGATGACCTTTTGATTCTTTGTCGATTTGGTCTTCAGGGTCGCCCTTCTAAAGCCCCAGTTATCAAGAGTGTGGTTTGGTCGCCTCCGGCCCCCGGCTGGATCAAAGTGAATACTGATGGCGCTGCTATGGGCTCTCCGGGGGTTGGTGGTTGTGGTGGTATCTTTCGGAACTGTAGAGCATTTGTGAAGGGTTGCTTTGCTATTCCTCTTGGTCAGGTTTTCGCTTTTGAGGCTGAGCTTCTGGCGGCCTCATTGGCCATTAATTTTGCTTGGAAGTATGGGTGGCATCGAATCTGGCTTGAGAGCGATTCTTCTTATGTGGTTCAGCTTCTCTCTTCTCGTTCTGAGTTGGTTCCTTGGAGGGTTCGTCAGGCGTGGCAGCGCTGCATCTTCCAAATCTCACATATGGATTTTCAGGTTTCACATATTTTTAGGGAGGGTAATCAAGTTGCAGATACGCTTTCTAAGCATGCTTTGGAGCTTCAGACAGATTCTTGGTGGTTCTCTGCCCCGCCATTCTGTTCTTCTTTAGTTGGCAATGACTGCATGGGCCGCGAGTCTTTTCGTTTTTCTTGATGTTTTCTTTTTCTTTTTGGTGTGGCCTACGTGCCTCTTTTTGTTTGGGGTTGTTTTCCCTGGCTCTTTGTGCTTTGTTGCTTTTTGTCACTTTTTACTTTCTTTTATCTCTTTTATATACGGATACTGTCTAGGGGTTTTTCAGCATATGATCGTTTGTGATGCTTTTTCCCCTTAGATCAGTCCAATTTTATTAAAAAAGGAATTAAAGTTGCTAAGATGATAAAGACATTTAAAAATAAGACATTTCATGAAAAAGTAGAGATTTTAGAACAATTTTCCCCGAGCTAAGGCAATAAGGCCTGAGTTATACCCCAATTGTGGTAATCTGTATTGCGAGTAAATACTTTTGATAGTATTTTTGTACATTCACAAGAGAATATGAAATAATTAGCTTGTATTATTCAATCATTTTCTAAAGCCATGTATAGACAATAATATAGTCATCCCCATTAATTTTATAGGAAAAAAAATCCATTTGAAATATAAAACATTATCTTACCTTTAGTGTAAGATCCCACCAAGTAAAATTCTAATCAAATGTATGTGTCCAGTATATTATATATATATATATATATATAAACAATGATCCATGGTCCTTGTACAACCAAAATTCAAATCCACTTTATATATATATATATATATATTCAAACATGCAATATTATTTAGCTGAATAAGCACTTCTATCTCCACATTTTTTTCTTCATGCCAAAAATAAAATAAAAACAAGGCTAATTGGCACAGATACCCCTTAACTATACCCGAATTTGTACCTTACCCCCTGAACTTTTTTTTTTTTTTTCGGCATTAAACCCCCTGAACTCTCCTAAATTCGTAATTGGTAACGGAAACCTAACGGAACCCTAATTCCGTCTAGGAAAATTACACTAAATTCCCCTGATTATATATATAATTGCATTAAACCGGAAAAAAATATAATAATATTACCCGAATACCCCTCTGACCAAATTTTAAAAATTAAAAATTAAAATTTAAAATTGAAATAATGGTTAAATAATAATAAAATTTTGGATTTTATTATAAAGACAATAAAATAAATATAGAAATGAAAAAATTAAATTGATTTAACAATTATCAAATTATCTTTTTTTATTTAAATATCCCTAAATATAAAACCCATATAAATATTTAAATTATTTAAGAAAAATAAAAATAATGGTTAATAATAATACAATCCCCTTTCAATAATAATAATAATAATAATACAATTCTTTTTTTTATAAAGAAAATAAAATATTTACAAAATTAAAACATCTTTAAAATCTCTACCATTCATCTCATAGATGGACGGTGGAGAAATATTTATTAAAACAAATTCAAATTAAAAAAAAAAGTTTTTTTTTAAAAAAATAGATTGATTGATCTCAATTACAAATAATAATAATAATAATAATAAGTTTCTCCATTAATGAAGATATGAAGATCCATCAATGTTCTTCTTTTTCTTCTTCTTCTTCTTTTATAATTGGATTTTGTTTATTGGTTTGTGAAATGTGTTTTTTAAATTAATTTTTTAACTTAATGAACATAGAGAAGAGAAATCCTTAAAATAAAAAATTTCAAATAAATATTTTTAAATGAACATCGATCTATCTAATTAAATGAACATCTGTTTCTCCATCCAATCCTTAAAAATTTTCCTTCTCTAAAGAAAATAAAAAATTTAAATTTCCAACACCCAAAAAACCAAAAAATAAAAAATTTAATTTTTAATTCTTCTATATGTGCTTTTAATTGGATTGATGTTCAATTTTTTTAATTTTGTATTTATATTATTATTATTATTATTTTGTAATTGAGATAAATCAATCTGTTTCAAAAAATGATTTTTTTTTTTAATTTGTTTTAATAAATATTTCTTCACTGTCCATTTATGAGATGGATGATTGAGATTTTAAAAATGTTTTAATTTTTTTTTTAAAAAAATTTCTTTTGTTAAAAAAAATCATAATTGTATTTTATTTTTTGAAAGGGAATTGTATTATTATTTAACCATTATTTTTATTTTTCTTAAATAATTTATATATTTATCTGGGTTTTTATATTTAGGGATATTTAAATAAAAATATAATTTAAATAATTGTTAAATCAATTTATTTTTTTCATTTCTCTATTTATTTAATTGTTTTTATAATAAAATTTAGAATTTTATTATTATTTAACCATTATTTAAATTTTAAATTTTAAATTTTAATAATAATAATAATTATTATTATTATTATTATTATTATTATTATTATTATTATTATTATTATTATTATTTTATAAAGACAATTAAATAAATAGAGATTTTTTTCATTTCTCTATTTATTTAATTGTCTTTATAATAAAATTCAGAATTTTATTATTATTATTATTATTATTATTATTATTATTATTATTATTATTGAAAGGGAATTGTATTATTATTTAACCATTATTTTTATTTTTCTTAAATAATTTAAATATTTATATGGGTTTTATATTTAGGGATATTTAAATAAAAAAGATAATTTAATAATTGTTAAATCAATTTAATTTTTTCATTTCTATATTTATTTTATTGTCTTTATAATAAAATTTAGAATTTTATTATTATTTAACCATTATTTCAATTTTAAATTTTAAATTTGTATTTTTAAAATTTGGTCAGAGGGGTATTCGGGTAATGTTATTATATTTTTCCCGGTTTAATTCAATTATATATATAATCAGGGGAACTTAGTGTAATTTTCCTAGACGGAATTAGGGTTCCGTTAGGTTTCTGTTACCAATTACGAATTTAGGAGAGTTCAGGGGGTTTAATGCCTAAAAAAAAAAGTTCAGGGGCTAAGATGCAAATTCCGGTATAGTTCAGGGGATATCCGTGCCAATTAGCCTAAAAACAATTTACCCCATAGTCTTTTGGCCTAAAGTATATATAATAGTTGGAGATTCGCAATGTATGACTTTAAAATTTTAAAAAATAATAATAACCTTCCAAATCCGAATTTAGATCGAATTTCCCTTATTTTATAGCAAAACCACGGTATAGTTTTAGAATTTTGTTTTAAAAATCTCTTAAATTGTGTACCAAAAACCTTTTTTTTTTTTTTTTTTTTTTAAAAAAAAAAAATCTAAATTTAAATATGGGGTTGTTTTGAAAAGGGGAAAAACCTCATGAAGGTTTTTGCAAATCTCCCATAAAATAAAAGCCATATATTGTGTGTTTGTCACAGCCTTAAGTTTCTTGTCCAAATGTTTCTCAACCTCAAGTCAACTCTCAATAAACAAACCTCAATCATGCATTGTACTGATTTTTGTTAATAATTATTTTTTATAAAAAAAAGGAGCAAAAATTTGTGCACCATTGCTTGCTTCACCGACAGTTTTCAAAGAGTTTAAAATTTGTGTACCTAAAAATAGAAAACCTTAATTTTAAAATCTCAGATCTAATAATATTTTTATACTATTTTTAAACACATTTTACTAGTATACGTAAAGAGTTTTCTCCGTATTACAAAAGCAAATATCTCATGTTACAAGATATATAACGTTAGATCTCAACAGACCCTTAACACAACCTTTCGGCTTTAGAATTATTATAATACTTGTTGTAATATCAAAATATAAATTTATTCCTTCCATCAAATATTATATAGTCTCATACTCTCATGTTTATCTCAAGATTCTTATAATTGAAGTTTTAATCAATATAATAATGCTGCAATTAGCTAATTGCATGGCCTAAAAAGATAAAGTTCCTTTTGAATAATCACTTTTTTATGATTCATTAGCTTTGATTAATCAACGTTTACTTAATTTATTTAAATAATAATAATAATATAATAATAAAAATAAAAATAAAATAATAAAATAAAAACATTTCTTGTGTGTGCTTTTTAGATATGGGCTATATGTTTTTCAAAGCAATGAAGACCATTTGATTAAAATTGCTAAACTTTTAGTTTCCAAGGATATGATCATCTAAAAAACAAAAATGAAAAAAGGGTGATCAGATGATCAATGAGTGGAAGCTATCACTAATTTGATGGTGATTGATGAACATAAAAGTCATGGGTCCCATTCTCTTCATGATATCAACAATTCTTCTCACAATGAATGAAAGTATTTGTCTACTGGATAATTTAAAGTTGTGTCTAATATAGAACATTTAGGGTGCGTTTGGTACGCAGATGGGACAGGACAAGGTGGGACGGGACGGGACAGGACGGGACAGGACAGGACAGGACAGGACAAGTTGTTCTGTATTGTGTTTGGAAGGTCTGGGACAGAACTGTTAACTGTACTATTATGCGTTTGGTATGACTAGGACAGGACGGGACAAGAGGTTCAAATGACTAAAGTGCCTCTCTTATATATACTATAATTATAATATATATTGTAATATATAATGATATTATAATATATATTATTATGTATAAATATTATATATTATAATATATATTATTATCTTAATATATTAATAATATGTATTATTATATATAATAATATATAATATTATAAAATATATTATAAATATATATATTATAATATATAAATAATATATATTATTAATATATATAAATACATATTATATTAATATATATAATAATATATAATATAATATAATATAATATATATATGATATATTATATTATATATATATTATATCATAATAATATAGATTATAATATTATATGTATTTATATATTTATATATTATATATTATTATATTTTTATATATAATATATTATATTATTTTAGTATATATAATAATATATAATATATAAATATATATAATATTATAATCTTTATTATTATGATATATTATATATATAATATTATGATATATATTAATATATATATATATTAAAATAATATATATAATATATATCATAATAATATAGGCTATAATATTATATATATTTATATATTATATATTATAATTTATTATATTTTTTATATAATATATTATATTATTTTAGTATATATAATAATATATAATATATTTATATATATATATATATAATATTATGATCTTTATTACAATAATATATTATATATAATATGTATTTACTATTATATCAAATATAATAATATATAATATATAGTATATATATATAATATTATATTCTATAATATTATGATATATATATTATAATATATATAGATATATATATTATAATATATATATATAATAATAATATATACTATAGTATATATTATTATTAAACATGTTTATAATTTTTTTGAAAATTTAAAGGGTAAAATAGTCTTTTTGTACTTGTCCCATGTCATGGGACAACCTTGTCCTAGGGTTTTGGGTGGGACAAAATTTGGTGGTTTTTGTCCCACCTTGTCCCGTCCCGTCCCATGCTAATAGCGCGCCAAACATGGGACAATACAAAGTTGTCCCGTCCTGTCCCGTCCTGTCCCGCATACCAAACGCACCCTTAGAAAACCAATATAAACATATACCGCATACCAGTAACAGTCAACAAAATTTTATAGTAGATTTACTTATAAAATTAGGACAAAATCTAAAAAAAAAACATATATATATATAGATAAAACCAATAAAAATATTACTTATTTAGTAAGCTTCTTTGAACAAACAAAAATAAGTACTTTAAAAAGAAATTTAGATTATATAAAAGAATTACTTTCGGATTTTAATAATCTAAGTAAAGAAATTTTATATGATATAAGCATATAGTTGCAAAATATATTTGGACACATGTAGAATCTTGCACAAAAACTTTACTGACAAGGAATCAATGAACCACACTCTATTATGATTTTATGACATAGACCCACAAATCACATGTGCATGTGACCCAAAACAAGACACCCAAACCTCTCAAACTCCTACACTAACAATACTACTATAACCACGAGGTGGTTGCCTTGGTGGTTCAAGACTTGGGATAAAAATCTCATATCCTTGGTTCTACTCTTGGTAATTACATTGTGGTCAATTATCAGGGCACTAACTCAGTTGGTGGAAGAACGGGCTTAGGGCACGGGTAACTCATATAGGTCAACGGTTCGAATCTTACCCCAGGCAAAGGCGAGTTCTGATTTACCCACTTACATTTTTGTGTGGCCGGGGGTGTGGGCCGAGATTTTCTATCTATCCTACTCCATAATATCTAACAAATAGACTGTCAGAACCAACAAGTTGGCTATAGGTGTCTAGACGAAATCAAAGATCCTCGATACCAAAAAAAAAAATACTACTACACATCACACAATTTGCTAATACACATTTTGAGCTACAAAACAGACAAAATCCAATTAAAAAGAGTACTATTATTACCTTATCCTTTTTTTTGTCTCCAATATATATGAATGATTTCTATTTTTAGGGTTGGTTTCAAGAATGTTAAAGTATGTAAATCTATTGGTCTACATTCTTTGTCCTAATATATTTCATATTATGACGAACTAACAATAGAAAAATTATATATATAATGTATAGGTAAATCTAAATTATTGTGGGTGTCCTGGTTAAGTTGGTGATATGTTTTTAAGAAATGCACATACATCCAACGACACATAGATATAAGAATGGTTTCAAATTCAATGTGCATAAGTGCAAATATCGTCATATTGTTAATAAATAAATAAATAAATAAAAAATCTTGTCTCGATGTCAATAATATATATGGTGGTTTTCTTCTAAAGATTTCTTTATTTTAACTCAAGGTAAAAACTTTCCTGTAATCCATTGATTTTAATAAATTTTGATCTAAATTTTTTTATAAAAAAAAATGGTAAGTTCATTAAAATCTACTTGTAAATAAAATTTAAATTTATTTTAAATACTGTAATAAGTTTTTTGTAAAACACGTATGATGTGATTCGAATCCCTAAGACTAACGTGGAAAAGGAGGTACATATCAGAAGTGGTAAGATGAGACGTGTGTGTACCAGTGTTAAAATTTTGAGTTGTTTTAACACGGTCTTATGCAACTTTAGTGCTCTAAGAGCATCCACATTGGTGCAAAAAGAAGACCCACTTTGCAAGACCCACTTTGGGTTTCATAAAATTGTTCCACATTGGTTGCAAATGAGACCCAAAAAATAAGACCCAAAAGTGGGGTCCACAAGAGTAGACCCAAATGGAGTTCCACATTTGGAACCCAATTTGGGTCTTGCCCAATGATTGGGGTTGGGTTCCCAACCCTCTCCAATCATTGGGTTGGGCCTTTTTTTTTTTTTTTTTAAATTTATATATATATAATTTAAATTTAAATTAAAATATATAATTATTAATTTCAAAAAATATATATATAATGAAAAAATATATATATATTTAATATTTATATTTCAATTATTTAAATTTAAATATATTATTATTAATTTCAATAATTATATACATAATGACAAAATATAAATAAATTTAATTAAATCAACAACGGAACAATTTCGGAATTTTGATATATATATAGACCCGAACCGTCGGAACCGTAAAACCCGAACCGTTGGAACCGCTAGACCCAAACCATCGGAATACCATACCCGAACCGGCGGAACCGCTAAAATCGAACCAGACCGGACCGGACCGGAACCGGACCGGAACCGAAACTGGAACCGAGGAACCGGAACCGGAACCGGAATCGGAACCGGAACCGAAATCGGAACCGAGAAACCGGAACCGGAACCGGAACCGAAACCGAAACCGAAACCGGAACCGGAACCGGAACCGAACCTTCAAAACCGAAACCGAAATCGAAATCGAAATCGGAATCGGAATCGGAACCGGAACCATAATCGGACCTTTAAAACCGGAATCGGACCTTTAAAACCGGAATTGGAGCCGATTTTGAAGGTTCAAAACCGAAGCCAGATTCAAACCGAAACCGACGCCATGTCTAATCGTATACAATATTTTGTTTTAAATATTTATTTTTATTGTTGATGTAATTCGGTTGTGATAATTTTAAATTAATAATTTTTTTTAAAATGAATTATAATTTGTTAAATAATTGTTGATAGTGTTGATATTTAAAATATATTATATAATTTATTTATTAATATATATATATATAATATTTTAAAGAAGAGTAATGATTGTTTTGAAAAAAGTAAAAAAAGTGGATCCATTTTTTTTTTTTTTAATTTTGCCCCATTGTGGGGAAAATGGATCCAAAAAAAGAGACCCAAATGGGAAGACCCATTCTTTGAAAAGAAGATCCATTTTTGATGATGTGGCACAAAGTGGGTCTAGTTTTATCACTCCACCAATGTGGATGCTCTAAGTCATATGAGTTGCATGTGATTATAATAAAATAAGTCAAATTTTAACGGTGGACGATAAATCAAATCATGCAAAATGTTCCATAGAGAGAAAAATGACTTATAAAATACAAGTCACCTTACACCAAAACTTAAGACCTTAATATTTTTGATGGATTTTTTATATGGATGTTAAAATAAATGAGACATGGTTTTTTTAAATAAATAAATAAAACGTGTAGAAGATATATATATATATTCATTTTTTTCTATATTTTCCCATTTTAAAAAATATTTTAGCTTAATAAATTTAGTAAGATATAGCCCTTAAACTTGAAATTTGTTTATTTTTCTTAAGATTTATAAGTATATTTCAGTTTTTTTTTTTTTTTTTTTTTATCACGCATGTAGAAAAATCTCGTTAAAAGTCATTAAATTTGACGTGCGGTTGTTTTGGACATAAAATGTTTGCACTTAAGAATTTTTCTGTACATATAAAAGGGTACTATTTATTAATTATTATACCATTATACCATTTTGAATCTAATCATTATTCATTACTAATATTTGTTTTATTTTGTTTTTCTATTACCGTTCCCTTGGATTCTCTTCACTTTATGACCGTTGCTTAATTTGTTTTTCCCTTTTTACCCCTCCTAGTTATATGTGCTGCTGCTGACCATTATCTATTAGATCTATTACCAATTTACCTTGATGGTTGGTATTTGGTAATGGAATGGTACTGTTGCTGACTGCTGACTGTTACGCTCACGGGCGTGCTTTTGCAATCACTGCACACGTGTACGGCTGCTGATGCATCCACACGGGCACCTCAATACTGATCTCATCAACTTTCTTGTTTAAACGACCCGCGGGTGACGGGATACTAGACGGCGTTCGAAGGGTTTTAACGGCGAGGCTGTTGCCTTGATTTTCACGAGGGAACAGACGAGCGCCTTTCATTGGGATTTGGGAAGAAAGAATTTCTGTTTTCGTACACAACATACGAAATTACCAAACTGCCCTTCAACTCCTCTATTTCAAAATTTCTGTTTTTATTTCTTTAAATATTTTCATTTTCATTTTTATTATTTTTTTTTAAAAGTTTTTTCTGATGAAAGAATTTTCTAATTATTTTGCTATTAGATTGAGATTAATTGAATTGTATGAATTCAATCAAACTGTCCTAATAATATTATTGGATCGATTAGGTTTTTTTTTTTTTAAGTATTACATTATAAATTCGGGGTTTTTCGGGTGAGGGGAAAGACTTAAACCCGCAACCTCGTGGTGTAAATGTGAGAGGTTTACCATCGAACCATCCTCATCTATTCTTAGATCGATTAGTTGGCTCCATATGCATTTACTATTTTTTAATTATTATTTTTTTTTTTTGAAATATTACAATAATTCAGGATTTGGGGTAGGGACGGACTTGAACTCATAATCTCATGATGTAGGTATGAAAGATAAACCATTAGACCAACCTCATCTTATCCATATGCATTTACTAATAAAAAAGAAAATTCTTCGAAATAAGTTTGACATATACTATTGTAATGAAAGTTATTTAATTAAGAGTATAGTGATATTCAGGGGTGGGCAAAAAACCATTAAACCGAACCGAACTGGTCCAATCAATTTTTTTTCGGTTTTTAACTTTTAACCGGTTCTGTTTGGTTTGTTTTTTTAAAAAAACCAGTATTTTCGGTTTGGTTTCCGATTCTAGGGTTCAAACCGGTAAACTGAACCGAGAACCGGTGTATATAATCAAAAATCCTTAAATTTTTTCTACTTTGTCTAAAACTAATAATGTTAAAAACAAAAAGAGTAATTCATATTTCATAAATATTGTTGCACATTCACATTTTTCATAAATATTGTTGCACATTCATATTTCATAAAAAATGATACTGTTGCACATTCACATTTTTCATAAATATTGTTGCACATTCATATTTCATTATCAATATTTTTTTAATATACATTTTTTTAATATATGTAACCTAAGCTATCATCGAATCATTGATCTACCATTTGATTTTGTAAACAAGCCTTCAAATTAGTTACTAATGCATGCCCTTTAATTCTTATTAGTTTCAACCCTAAAAACTCATAAGATTGCATATTTAGTCATGTTTTCATCAATGGAATGGTTGTTCACCGTTAAAGTTGCAAGCCAAAAACATTACAAACTAATTCAACTGAGAACTGAAAAAACTAAACCAAACCGAACCGAACCGGTTCAATCGGCTTTTGATTGGTTCACACTTTTAAATTTTATCGAATCGGTTCACTTTTTCAAAAACCGGATATTATCGATTTTTTATCGGTTCACTTTTCGAGTGAACCGATCTATTAAACGCCCACCCCTAGTGATATTAGACTGTCTAAATTCATATATAAATAATGTGACATGTGAGTTGTAACTGTTATATTATTGGTTTTTTTTTTTTTTTTTTAACTATTACAATTAATTCGAGATTTAGAGGATGAGAATATGACTCCAATCTACAACCTCAATGGCGTAGCTAGGTGTGGAGGTCTTATCATTAAAAGAACATCGTCTTGTTAATGTACTACAATATTAATCCTGAGATAAATGTGGTAGTGATTTATTACTTATAACTCGTATGTCATGAATTTTGACAAATAATTTGAACGATTTAGCATTATTTTAAGAGTAATGGTATAGTGCTAAAACTTTTGTCCAAAATTCACGTCTAAACTATATGACATATGAGTTGTAGCTACATTATAGATTATGAGATAACATGGTCAATAATGTGCTAGTTATAGTTCATATGCCACTTTACCGAGAAAAAAAATTAGACGGATTAGCGTTACTCTTTTCTTATAAGTTTTATAAGTTTTATGTCACCCAATGTTTAATACAAGATAAATGCTGGGCCTCCTAAAAAAAATTGTCCAAATTCATTCTCAAACGATCGTGGTATGTGGGTTGTCAACATCTTATAAATTTTAAGATTATGTGACGAGTGATGTGATATTGACAACTCACATACCATATCATTTGAGAATGAATTTCGGCAAATTATTTTGGGAAGTCTAATGTTACTCTTAATACAAAATCCCACTAATATATATACACATATTGTCTTTTCTAACCACTTGTCATAATAACATTCAATTGCTTTTGAGTAATAATAGACATCACAACCACTATCACAAATTTTCAATCATAACTCATATGACAACCGATGTGACTTGCTTTTAGGATGCATTTACTAATGAAGAATGAATGAAATTAGAATCAAGTTCAGGAATGTAGCGGAATCAGAATCAAGTTACTAAATTACATTCTAGTGTTTACTAACAATTTAGGAATCGGAAATATAATCAAATTTATTCCATTTCTAGTGTTTACTTAAACTAAGGAATCAGAATTATATATAATTGATTACAAAAATACCCTTGTGTATAAAACATGATGAAATATTTTTTTTTATTGTGAAAAAATATATTTTATATTACTCATAACACTATAATTATAATAATTAACATTTTTATATTGTAATATTTGAACTAATAATTAGATAGAGAACTGTTGAGATAATTTGATTAAAAAAAAAAAAAATGAAGTCGCGGTAGCATACATACATACATACATACATATATATAAGAGATATGAATATGCGGTAGTTATTACTATTTTTTTAAAAGTGTTGTAGTTATTCTTAGTTTATAAATGGTATTGTAATATGCATTTATAAAGATTAATTTTTTTATAAATCACACAGTTAGAATAATATAAATTATTAATTATATAAAGAAATATCAAGATTCAAAAAAAAAAAAAAAAAGTAAACTAATATGATTTACGTAAATTAAAAATAAAAGTTAATAATCATGAAGAAGATGATTTTTTTAAGTGAGAATATTTTAATAAATATATCATGAATTCCTTTTTTCACTCAGGAAAGGGAACTTGATTCCTATGGTAGCTGAGAGGAATCAAGTTCTATTTCCATCGTAAACTTAAATCGTGATTTGTGAGGAGGGTCCACAGAATTTAATTCCCTACAAAATTTAGTAAACAGTGGAATTCAAAAATTGGGAACTTAATTCCCTTTCCTAAGTATGATTTCTGATTAGTAAACACACCATTAAATCAATTCATTAAATAGTAATTATGTAACTTAGAGACTTAAAAAAAAAGGAACAAATCACAAGTGCGTACTGGCAAATATTTACCAAAAAATAATAATAGCAATGATAAGAAAAATAAATAGAGTCAGACTATATCTAACTTAAAATTTTGATTTCAACACCATAACCATTCGATTAAAGAGCACATGAGTGGTTGAGATTAGAGATGCACGTTTGGGGAATGGGGATGGATATAGGTCCCCCCATCCCCATCCCCACTTCCCAGACCCTTCCCCCATACCCCCCCGTTTCCCCATTTGGGGAAAATGGGGATGAGGAATTTTGGGGGGACCTATATCCATCCCCATCCCCAATTCCCTATTTTTCCCGTTTTTTCTCATTTTTCCCTATTTCCCCGTTTCCCCCATTCCCTTATTTTTCCATTTGACTAAAAACTACAAATTAAACTGAAAAAACAAATATTTCATTACAAATACAAAATAAAATTCATTAGTGCATTTTATATAAAATGTGTATATATACTTAGGGAGTTAGGGTTTTCAAAGAATTAAAACAAAATTAAAAATATATATTATATTTATATTTATATATGTTTGGGGGAAATGAGGATGGGCATCCCCATCCTCATTTCAATATAATTATGGGGAAAATGGGGAAATGGGGATGGGGAGAGGTCCCCCATCCCTATCCTCATCCCCATTTCAATTTGGGGATAATTTTCATCCCTATCCCTCTCCATTTCCCCATTTTTCCCAAAAAAAAAAAAAAAAAAAAAAAATCCCCAAATGGGGATGGGGATGGGGATGCGGGGAATTGGAGTCCCGAGGAAAAATGTGCATCTCTAGTTGAGATATTGAAGTCAAAAGTTTTGAAATTTAAGTTGGTATAACCTAACCCAAATAAATAATTCGAAATTTGGAAGAGAAAGATAGGTATGACTTTTCAAGTAGAGCTTCTATAATAGATATTTTTGTAGTAGAGTTTCTAACGAATAGAGAAAAAGCTGTATATTGAAAAAGCTATATATTATTTGGTATTCAATTAATAAAGTGTTTTTAAGTTAGTAGATTGTTTTGTCGTGTATCTTCAAAAGAGCTTTTGGTTGTAATAAATTACGAATTAGGGTATAAACAAAGTATTTGTAAATTATGACTCCAATGGAAAAAAAAAAAAAGATTAGGCAAATTAATTCCAGAAAAATTTCTTTGATACTCAAATAAAAAAAAAAAAAAAAAATCAACTAGATATCTATAAATAATCAAAAGCCGGGGGGGGGGGAATAACAAATACATGAATTTAAAAACAAAACACAGGTACATGAATTAAAATAATAATAATAATAATAATCATAGATAGATGAGTTTTTTTTTAAAAAAAAAAAAAAAATCATAGACACATAGCAAATCAACCAAATATATAAACTTCATATCGATAAGTAGTAAACATAAGAAGAATTATTTTTAAAAAGCATATATATATATATATTATTATTTATGACTATCTAAAAAATAAATAAAAAATTGATTATTTGAATTTACAAGTGAAAGATGAAAACTTCAATTGTTTGAATGTCAATAAAGATGAGGAGACATAAATAATGTCAATTAATATTCAAATAAAATAGGGTTTTGTAATGGAAGTGGTATAAGATGAAATATTTAAAATTCATAAAGGGTAGTATTGACTATTGACATTGCATCTTTATTAAAAAGAACTCATAAAGAGCTTCTTGGGAGGGCTTCTCATAGTAGGCACAAAATAGTTTTTTTTTTTAAGATAAAAAAAGCTCTTTTTGAAATTTGTAACAAAAAAATAATAATAATAAAAAAAGCTTCTAACATTGAAAAAATCACATTTGACCTTTTTAAAAGCCATACCAAACATCCCTTTGAGTAAAGAGTAATTAGCTAGTTGATATTGATAAGTGAGGTTGAATTGAGTTTTTACTCAAACTTTTTCATTCTCCCTTTAATAGCAATAATAGGCATTGGGAGCACTTTAAGCAAGGTCATGAGTGGGTCGGCCCTTTCATCCCTTAAGCAAGGTAATGAGTTCAACTCCTCTTGTGAACGGAGCTACACATATTGTGAGCACTTTATCCCTTAGTGGGCCGACCCGGTGCGAGTCCGGATTAGTCGGGGTGTGGTTGGGCTGATTGCACCGTATGGTGGATCCGCCCCACCCGAAAATCGGATGGTGTAAATAAAAAAAAAAATAATATGCATTGTTGACCATATTCTTTCTTTGGTCAAGCCATACTATATCAACTCAAAAATTTGATTTAAATTGTATCACTTCAACGTTCATCCATTTATTTTATTTAATTCAAGAGTTGTCATTTACCCCTCTTCTCCACCTTGGATTAATAACAAATTGATGAATGAAAATTTAAGTCAATTTTTTTAATAATTAAAGAAAAAAAATTAAGTTAGATTTTTAAATTGATTTAAGGTGTATAAAATGAAATATTTAAAATTCATAGAAGGTAGTATTGACATTGCATCTTTATTTTTATTTTATTTTTTTAAAAAAAGAGCTTATTTGGAGGGCTTCTCCTATTAGACATAAAATTCTTTTTGAAATTTGCCAAAAAAAAAAAAAAAAAAAAAAACCTAAGAACCTAAAAACAACTTATAACATTAAAGAATCACTTTTGGACCTTTCAAAAACCATACCAAACATCCCTTTGAGTAAAGAGTAGTTGGCTAGTTGATATTGATGAGTGAGGTTGAATTTGAGTTTTTACTCAAAACTTTTTCATTCTCCCTTTAATAGCAATAATGGGCATTGTTGACCATATTCTTTCTTGGGTCAAGCCATACTATATCAACTCAAAATTTTGATTTAAATCATATGACTTCAACGTTCATCCATTTATTTGGTCTAAATTCAAGAGTTGCTATTTACCCCTCTTCTCCACCATTGGATTAATAACAAATTGATGAATGAAAATTTACGAGTAGTTGTGTATTTGGTATGACTTTTCTAGAGGCAATTTTTTTTTTTTTTTTTTTGGTTAAAAGCTATTTTGATGATTTTTTTAGTTGTTTGGTAAAACTAAAAAAATGTTTTATTAATATATATATATTAATATATATATATATATATATATAACTATTTTATGTATTTTGGGAGTAGCCCAAAATTTGATCTTCTCCTAAGAAGCTTTTATTTATTATTATTATTTTTTTAATGTTAAATGCTATTTTTATGGTTTTTTTCAGTTGTTTGGCAAAACTGAAAAAGTGTTTTTTTAATATAAAAAAAGAAACTATTTTTTGTATTTTGGGAGTAACCCAAAATTTGAGCTTCTCTTAAAAAACTATTTTTGAGCCTTTTTAAAAAGAGATATATATTCTCAACTACTTTCCATAAACTTTTTATATTTCACAATATACCTTTCTATTACAAATACTTTATTAATGTTAATTTTTATACTTTTTAACAACAAAAACTTTTTTAGAGATATTTTGCCAAACAATCTACTAACTTATAACCACTTTTTAAAATGAATACTAAACAATATACGACTTTTCATTAAAAGCTCTACTCGTAAAAGATTTACTCCAGAAATTCAACGTGAAAAGTCATTCTAAACACACCCTAATGTCAAAGTTGTGCTTTCTCATACTTAAATACATAAAATATATTTGACCATTGTTTGGACTTTGGAGTATCTCTAACATGTGTAACACTTTGATTCTACAATTGTAACCCATTACTCTTATTAAAAAAATAAATGATATTCATTGTTTAATATATTCTTAATAAAAAAGATTATACATTAAGAATTATAGCAGAAGAATCTTTGTCTAGAATAAAAAAAAAAAAAAAAAAAACATGATCGTGGATGAAACGCCAAGTTGTAAATGATTCGATAAATGATACACCTACATTAAAATATCCCTTTAGTGGTGAGATAATTTTTTTTTTTCCCATTGGATTCCTTTAAATGGGTTTTTAAAAATATGCAATTATTCTACTAATCTAATAAAAAGAATAGTGAAAATCACAAACTCAATAATGAAAAATTACCCTCAAATTCAATCACTTTCATGTTAATAACAATAAACTCTTTTTGTCTACATTAGGGGAATTATCAAGATTAAAGGTAATACTTAATAGGAGGCCATGATTTAGGGTTTGAAAAGATTTAAAAGTGGTGGTAGTACTGGTGGAGTGGTGGGTAGTTTACTTTAAAGGGAAAAACAAGTGGGGGGCAAATTGGTCATATAGAAATGGAATCATATTTTTGAATAAAAAGTGTAAAAAAATTAAATAAAAAATGGGAAACCCAAGAGATGTCATATGGGGGACCTCCCAAAAAACAGCCTTTCCCAAACGACAAACAAAGCTCATGTGAATTGTGAAACACTACACAGACGTTTAAAATATAATAACTAAAAATAAAAATAAAATTTTGATAAATTTTGAGAGGCACTTTTCACATCCTTTCATAGTTCTTTTTCAGTCCCCTTTATACCCCTCATGCAAAAAAATATTTTCTTTTAAAAAAATAAAATAAAAATGACAATAAAGAAGAGATTTTTAGAGAGAGAGAAATGACCACACTCTAATGAAAGAAAAAGCAGTGGGAAAATGACAAAGAAAGAGAGAGAAAGTGGGTTTTTTAGGCAGTTTAATTGGACTTTTGTGAAAGCAAAACCAGACCCACTTCAAGGCTCTGTCAAACTTAGCTAAGAGAGGAGAAAGTTCAAGTCTTTAAGCTCCATCTCTCTCTGCTTCGTGTGGTGTTAATGGTGGGTAGTAGTATTTTCCACTAAAGTTTTAAACTTTTTTCAGGAGGGTGTTCAAGATTTACAAAATAAAAATAAAAATGGGTGGTGATGGTGGTGGGCATTTCAGGAGAGGAATGTTGTTGGTGTTGGTGGTTTGTGTATGGTGTCTTCTGATCCCTCAATCTGGTGCAGCCAGGTTGAGTTCTGAGTCAAGGCAGAAACTTGAAGTTCAAAAGCACTTGAATCGTTTGAACAAACCCCCGGTGAAAACCATCGAGGTTTGGCTTCATTTCTTTCTCTCTCCTCTCTTTAAAAGTGTTTCTGTTTGGTTTGTGGGAAAGTGAGAGAGAAAGTGCAGGAAAATAAAAGAAAAATGCACCCTACTTTTTGATGTTTATGTTGTATGTAGATCTGGGGTATTTTAATGAGTACATGTAACTTTACTTTTATTAAAGCTCAATATCAGTAGTGGTTTTATTGTTTTGACATCTAATAATGAAATTATTACAGTAGAAATGATTGCTTTCTCTTATACTACATTTTGAAATCAAATGGGTATTTCTTAGTTTTCAGCTTGATTCTAAAATTTCAACCAAAAATAATTTTATAATAATGAGAAGTTCAATTTTTTTTTTCTTTTTTTGGATGTTTTGTCAGGAATCCAAGAGAACATAAATGCTATCAACTCTGAATACAATTTCTTGGTCTTTCTTCTTATTTAGTGTTGTGGTTTTGGCTTGTTGAACAGAGTCCAGATGGGGATGTTATAGATTGTGTTCACATTTCTCACCAGCCAGCTTTTGATCATCCTTATCTCAAAGACCACAAAATTCAGGTTCACTTTTTTCCTCACTCACTCAAAACCTTCATTTTTATTTTTACTTTTTAGTGATATTGATTTTGTATCAGATGAGGCCTAATTACCACCCAGAAGGGCTTTTTGATGACAACAAGATGTCTGCAGAAGCAAGCAAGGTAAGAACAAATCCAATCTCTCAGTTGTGGCACACGAATGGGAAATGCCCAGAAGATACCGTACCCATAAGGAGGACCAAAAAAGATGATGTTTTGAGAGCAAGTTCTGTCAAAAGATACGGTAGGAAGAAGCGCAGAACCATACCTGTGCCCAAATCTGCTGATCCTGACCTTGTCAATGAAAGTGGTCATCAGGTAAATTGACAACCATTAATGTTCTTCATTCTTCTTGTTGTAATTTGTAAATGTTTGTGTTTTTGGTGTTGTTGTTTAGCATGCAATAGCATATATTGAAGGGGATAAGTATTATGGAGCAAAGGCCACCATTAATGTATGGGAACCTAAAATACAACAGCCTAATGAGTTCAGCTTGTCTCAGCTCTGGATTCTGGGTGGTTCTTTTGGTCAAGATCTTAACAGCATTGAAGCTGGATGGCAGGTATTATTATAGCTACAAGCTACTAATTAATTGACCAATAATTGAACCTTGAAAATATTGATTTTAATACTTGGAGATGTGCATGCAAACAGGTCAGCCCAGATCTGTATGGTGATAACAACACAAGGCTTTTCACATACTGGACTGTAAGCTCCCCATTTCTTTACTAATTAATGACGTTTTAAAATTGATTTATTCTGACATATTTTCTATCTTTTACAGAGTGATGCATATCAAGCCACAGGCTGCTACAATCTTCTCTGCTCAGGCTTCATTCAAATCAACAGTGAAATAGCTATGGGAGCAAGCATATCTCCTATTTCTGCCTTCAGAAATTCCCAATATGATATCAGTATACTTATCTGGAAGGTAAAAAAGAATGCATGGGTGAAAATTCTCCTTTTGTATTTGAATTTAGCCTTGTGGTTTAAATCTTTGATCACTGGTTTTAGGATCCAACTGAAGGGCATTGGTGGATGCAATTTGGGAATGACTATGTGTTGGGTTACTGGCCATCTTTCCTGTTCTCTTACTTAGCAGAGAGTGCTTCCATGATTGAATGGGGAGGTGAGGTGGTGAACTCAGAACCAGATGGTCAACACACATCAACTCAGATGGGAAGCGGTCATTTTCCTGAAGAAGGGTTTGGAAAATCTAGTTATTTCAGAAATATACAGGTTGTTGATGGCTCTAATAACCTCAAGGCCCCTAAAGGCATTGGTACCTTTACTGAGCAATCCAACTGCTATGATGTTCAAACAGGCAACAATGGGGATTGGGGCCATTACTTTTATTATGGAGGCCCTGGTAAAAACCCCAATTGCCCTTAAGTGGAAAACCCCTCTTTTTCTCTCCCTGTGTAGTGTACCATTCAACCTAGTGTAATGCCTCTCTCTCTTGTATACCTTTCCTTTAGGTTGTTGGATTAGTAGTGAACTGCTGTGACCTATAATATATCTCTAGTGATGAGAAGTTTTGACTCTTTTTTTACTTGAAAAAGATTCTCCATGTAAGTGGGTTGGGGGATGATGATGATGTGGCCAAAGTTTCTCCAAAAGCTGAAAGAAACAGGCCTTTGTTTACTTTTACTCTTTTCCTTTGTATTCTATTTGTTTGTTTACTACTTACTCTCCTCCTCTCATGGAGTTGTGGTTTGCTCAAATGTTAATTGTTAATGAACTCTCTCTCTCTCTCTCTCTCTCTATTCACATGCTCCCATTTTATTATTGTGGTTTTAGTTCTTCGGTTGTTTTTGAGTGGAAGAGATAAGAATTGGGAGAATATGTGAATATGATTTTAGTAGGAAAAAAAGAAAGAATTTTTTGGATGATGAGATTTTCTGTGCATGTGAGTGGATGCCAAACTTTTTATCTGCTTTTGTAAAGGCCTCCACTGACCCACTAACACCCTCTCTATCACAAAATCAAAATGTAATGAACGAAATGGTCCACCATTGTGGGTTACAATGCCTTTCTCATTTTTTATTTGTTGTTGTTGTTGTTGTTGTTCCATATATTATTCCATTATGCTCTCAATAAGTTGTATTGGAATTTAGATTTCTTGACCAAAAGGGTATGAATTTTAGTGTATTTAGAAAAACAATTTTGGATGCTTTTGGTCATTTTCAGCCAACTACCAACCAACTTAAACATATTGGAATTTGGAAGACAAATGTGGCTTGTTTAGTTAGGTGGAGTGGAGAAACAGCTGTGATCCACAATAACTTCCGATTTCATCAATTTTGGTGAGTTTTTCCTTCCATTGAATATTGAAGAGAGGTGATTTTTTGACCTTGAAAGATGCCATTTATGGAACCTGTAAGGCAGATTTCGCAAGTGTAATAATCAAACAAATAGTTTAGAAGTAAGTAGAGTATCGCTCCCACAAGGAGTGAATAATTTATTAACTACCAATTATAATTAACCCAAGATTTTATTTGAACAATTGAATGTTGAAACTTGAGATTTTAATTAAATAAAGAAAATAAATAAAAGAAGCCGTTGAAGATGTAGAGAAATTCAGTAGATCGAAGTACTAGATCATTTGATTTCATCATAGCCAATTGCACTCGATTCCTTTAGCATGTTAATCCTAATTATTCTGCATGTTGATGGTTGATTTTCCCTAATTTATTCAATACTCAATTCCTGGTAATATTGAAAGTATTCCTAATGACCAACCCACTCTGATGTGGACCAGCAAGTTGATCACCATTCGGCTAAGGTTGGAAAAGATCCAAATCTTTAACCATTCATGGAGGACCAATGACACGAGCTAAAGCTAAAAGGATGAAAGAAGCCTTAACTTGTTTCATGGAACACATTTGGAAGGAGCAAGCTAGTCAAGATTTTGTCAAGGTTCTAATGATGCAAGAAGAGTCTAAAATGGTCAACATGTTTCAAGCAAGTCCAAATCACGAAGACAAGAGTCCAGCCTTGTTAGAATGAAGTATTTTAGCCTATCTTGAAGAATAAAAGGCCATTCGGCCATGTTGGGTTTTGTGGGCTTATTTTATGTTAGTTGGGTTTTAATTGTGTTGAGTTTTGTGGGCTTGGGTTTTAATTGTGTTGGGTTTTTAACTTGAACATTTAGGGTTTTATTTTGTTAAGTGTGAGTTCATGTGTCCTTTGATTAGGAAAAAGGAGTTTCAAAGGCTGAATCATTTATGACCAACATTCATGGTCTAGTTGTTATAGTTAATGGTCGGTTACACATTTAATGGACTGTGACATTTGTGTTTAATGGCTGGTAACTTTCTTTGTAATTGTTCTTGGCCTTTGTTCTATATAAACAAGGCTGATTTTCTTTGTAATCACATATTTGAGTAATAAACTTATTTGAGCACTTTGTAAGTGTTTTGTTTTTAAGTTCTTGCATGAACTTTGGAACTTATCAAGCTTATTAAGCTTGTGGCGTTCAAAAACTTTAAAAATCTTTGTTTTCATTTAAACTTATCAAACTTCATAGTTTGTGGCGTTTTTAGGGAATCAAAGTGCTATTCTAATTATTTTATCATCATTCCACTGGTAAAGTGATTAGAATAGTTTCTCTTACTTCAATCTTGAACGATAAGATTTAATTCAATTAGTTGGAGGGTTTTAATTTGCATTCCATATGTATCATAGTTATTTAGCTATTGGGGTGTATGGTTGCTAAGTTGATGATTTCCATCATTTGGTATCAGAGCTTGGCTCAAGTTTGAGGTTTGCTATCCATTTATTTGCTGTTCTTTTAGTTTTCACTTTCTTTTCTTCTTAATTGTTGCTCTTTCTTCATCTTAATTGTTGTGCTTCTTGAGGTTATTGCCATTCTTTGTTTTTTGCACAAAAAAAAAAAAAAAAAAAAGCATTGTTGATTCAAGGAAATTTTTTCCAAAAAAAAATTCCAGAAATCTTTTCTTTGTTCATATGATTTCTTGTTTCGGTTTGGGAAGTAATTAAATATTGCCTTCTTAATCAAAACAAACAAAATTCTTGTTGGGATAGAAATTGATTCAGTTCTAATCTTTGCTTGTGTTATTGAATTAAGTTTTTGTGTAAACCACTTTAAATTGGCCTACCTTTTGTTTGCTTTTTAGACCTACCCAATTTCACTTCATTGAATTTGCCATAATCTGAATTGTTTGTTTCAGGACCTTAGTTAATCTAAGAACCCAAAGAACAAAACAAGAGAGGTAAAAGGTAAGAGTGGTGAGATTAGCATCGAGAAAAGCCAAATAATTGTGTGAAACACGAGTGGTGTGAATCAATTATTTGAGTGAAACATGTGAGGGATAGATTGTGAGGCTGTTCTAATTTTTTTTTCCAGGTTTTTAAACATGTCCAACAATGATAAAGAAGTGAGTTCTTCCTCAAATGATCAAGTGATTCAAGCAATGCAGCAACAATTTGAACGTCTGTTCAAAGTGATGGGAGATGTAAGAGATCATCTAGACAGACATGATGAAGCAATTACCAGATTGCAAGGAGAACCACGGCGTGGAAGACAACCATCCTTTGTCAATGATGTATATGATGGTGGAGAAGACACGGATGATGGCCAAGCTACCATAATTGGTCAAGATGTTAATCCTAGGAGACAAACTAGGAGAGGACGTTTTGATGGCGTGGACCGAAACATAGGCAGCATCAAAATGAAAATTCCTTCTTTTCAAGGGAAGAACAATCCGGATGTCTATTTGGAATGGGAACAAAAAGTGGAGTTGATCTTTGAATGCCATAACTACTTTGAAGAGAAAAAGGTAACACTAGCCGCTGTTGAATTTTGTGATTTTGCTATTGTTTGGTGGGATCAATTGTGTAAAGACAGGTGCAGAAATGGTGAAAGACCCGTAGATACTTGGTTGGAGATGAAACAAATCATGAGGAGGAGATTTGTCCCTAGCCATTACTATAGGGATTTGCATTAACGGTTGCAAACTTTGACACAGGGTTCCACGAGTGTAGAAGAATATCACAAGGAGATGGAGATAGCCGTGATAAGGGCTAATGTGGAGGAGGACCTTGAGGCCACCATGGCTCGGTTTTTGAGTAGGTTAAACAAGAAAATTGCTGATCTTGTGGAGTTGCAACATTATGTGGAGATTGTGGACATGGTGGATGTGGCCGTGAAGATTGAAAGGCAACTGAAAAGAAAAGGCACCAGGTATGATTCAAAACCTTATTTAGGTTCTTCTTCTTCTTGGAAACCGAATTGGGGTAAAAAGGATGATAAACCCATTGTTAAGCCTAAAATTGATGAAACTAAAAGCAAAAGTGAAATAGGCAGTAAGGGTAGAGGTGAGAATCAACCTAATCAAACTAGAGGCATTAGGTGTTTTAAGTGCCTTAGACATGGTCATATAGCACATGAATGTCCAAATAAAAAGGTAATGATCATGAGGGATTGGGCGGTTGAATCCGAAAGTGAGAGAGAGGATGAAGATGACATGCCACATTTAGAAGATGCTAGTGATGTAGAGTATGCTAGTGGAGAAAATTTGGTTGTACAACGCACACTTAGTTTGCAAAGAAAAAATAATGAACATTGTGAGCAACGTGAAAATTTGTTTCATACTCATTGTTTGATTGCTAACAAGTTGTGTAATGTGATTGTTGATAATGGAAGTTGTACAAATGTGGCAAGTTCCTTGCTTGTGGAAAAACTGAAATTACCTATTATTAAACATCCAAAACTGTACAAGTTACAATGGTTGAATGATAGTGGTGTTTTGAAGGTAAATCGGCAAGTGTTAGTTTCTTTTTCAATTGGTAGATATAAGGATGATGTTTGGTGTGATGTGGTACCTATGTATACTGGTCACATGTTGTTGGGGAGACCATGGCAATATGATCAAAGGGTAATGCATGATGGATTTAAGAACCGATATTCTTTGATCATGGAGGGACAGAAATACCAACTTGGACCTTTGCCGCCAAAGACAATTTTTGAATACCAAATACGCATAAAACAGCAATATGAAGAGTTTGAATCTTCATTAGCCGAAACTTTGGGAAGGGAGCAAGAAAGAGAGAAAAAAAAAGGTGAGTTGAGTGGTAAAAATGAGAGCAATGGGAAACAAGGGGAGAGAAAACAAGGAAGGCTTGAGTGAAAGAAAAATGAGTGTTTATGCAAAAATGAGTGATGTGAATAAAACATTAACCATGAGGCAGCCCTTACTTGTACTTATATACAAGGACGTTTTAATTGTTTCTAATGAAATTGACAAGAGTTTGCCTAGTGTTATTGTTGATCTTTTGCAGGAAAATGAGGATATCTTTCCCGAAGATGTTCCTAATGGTTTGCCACCAATTAAAGGAATTGAACATCAAATTGATTTCATTCCGAGTTCAAGCATACCAAATAGGCCAGCATATAGATGCAACCCTGAAGAGACCAAGGAAATCCAAAAACAAGTAAGTGAGCTTATGGAAAAAGGATATGTGTGTGAAAGCATGAGTCCATGTGTGGTTCTTGTTTTGTTGGTGCCTAAAAAGGATGGTTCTTGGAGAATGTGTGTTGACTGGACATCCTATCCCTAGGTTAGATGAATTGTATGGTTCTTGTGTGTTTTCAAAGATTGATTTGAAATCTGGATATCATCAAATAAGAATGCGTGAGGGTGATGAATGGAAAACCGCTTTCAAAACTAAACATGGTCTATATGAATGGTTAGTAATGCCTTTTGGCCTAACTAACACAGCTAGTACTTTCATGAGATTGATGAACCATGTTTTGCGTGTTTTCATTGGAAAGTTTGTAGTGGTTTATTTTGATGATATACTTGTGTATAGCAAAAATTTATACGAGCACGTAACACATTTAAAGGCTGTTTTTGATGTGCTAAGAAAAGAAAAGCTATATGCTAATCTAAAGAAATGCATTTTTTGCACTAATGAACTTGCTTTTCTTGGTTATGTTGTTAATGATAAAGGAATACATGTTGATCAAGAAAAAATGAAAGTAATTAGGGAGTGGCCGAAACCCACTTGTGTTAGTGATGTAAGAAGTTTTCATGGTCTTGCTAGCTTTTATAGAAGATTCATTAAGGATTTTTCTACCATTGCTGCACCATTAACCGAATGCATCAAAAAGAATGTGGGATTTAGGTGGGGTAAGGAACAAGATAATGCTTTTAACTTGCTTAAAGACAAACTTAGTTCAGCAACTTTGCTTGCTTTGCCTAACTTTGCTAAAACTTTTGAGATTGAGTGTGATGCAAGTGGAATAGGTATTGGAGGTGTCTTAATACAGAAGGGCAGACCCATTGCGTTCTTTAGTGAGAAGCTAAGTGGAGCAAGTCTTAATTACCCAACGTATGACAAGGAGTTTTATGCCTTGGTGAGAGTGTTAAAGACATGGCAGCATTATCTTTGGTACAAGGAATTTATTATACACACGGATCATGAGTCCTTGAAATATCTCAAAGGACAAGGAAAGCTAAGCCGTAGGCAAGCAAAATGGGTAGAGTTTATTGAATCCTTTCCATACATCATCAAGTACAAACAAGGTAAGAAAAATATAGTTGCCGATGCTCTTTCTAGATGGTATGCTCTAATTTCTAAACTTGATGCAAAATTATTGGGTTTTGAGTACATTAAAGACTTATACTATTCTCACCTTGATTTTGCTAATGTTTATGGGGCATGTGAGAAAGGGGGTTTTGACAAGTTCTTTAGGCATGAAGGTTTTCTTTTCAAAGAAATCAAGTTGTGTGTTCCTCAATGTTCAATGAGAGAATTGCTTGTGAGAGAGGCACATAGTAGCGGTATAATGGGGCATTTTAGAGTTAAAAAGACTTTGGGTGTGTTAAGTGATCATTTCTTTTGGCCACACATGAAAAAAGATGTTGAGAGAATATGTGAGAAATGCATTACTTGCAAACGGGCTAAATCTAAAGTAATGCCTCATGGGCTGTGTACTCCTCTTCCTATACCTAGTGAGCCTTGGGTTGATATATCCATGGACTTTGTCTTGGGATTACCTAGGACAAAAAGGGGGAGAGATTCTTTTTTTGTTGTTGTTTACAGGTTTAGCAAGATGGCGCATTTCATTCCTTGACACAAAATAGATGATGCTACACATGTTGTAGGGCTGTTCTTCAAAGAAATTGTGAGGATACATGGCATTTCAAGGACAATTGTGAGTGATAGAGATGTGAAATTCTTTAGCCACTTCTGGAAAACGCTTTGGAGCAAGTTCGGTACAAGGCTGTTGTATTCAACCACTTGTCATCCACAAATGGATGGACAAACGGAGGTGGTGAATAGAACTTTATCAACACTTTTGAGGGCCATAATTCAAAGGAATTTGAAGAATTGGGAGGAATGTTTGCCACATGTGGAGCTTGCTTATAACCGAAGTGTGCATGCTACAACAAATCATTCACCATTTGAAGTTGTGTACGGGTTCAATCCATTATCTCTTATGGATTTACTACCTTTACCTTTGGAAAAAGCTAATTTGGATGGTAAGCAAAAAGCTAATTTTGTCAAAGCCTTGCATGAAAGGGTGCACACACAAATTGAAAAGAAAACTCTACAATATGAGAAGCAACATAACAAGGGCCGAAAGCAAGTAGTTCTGGTGATTGGGTTTGGGTACACTTGAGGAAGGAAAGATTTCCTAGCCAAAGAAAGTCTAAATTCATTCCAATAGGGGATGGACCATTTCGAGTCCTTCAAAGAATCAATGACAATGCATACAAGCTGGAACTACCAAGTGAGTATGGCAAGGAAATGGGGAATGATGTGGACCAGCAAGTTGATCACCATTCGGCTAAGGTTGGAAAAGATCCAGATCCTTTAACCATTCATGGAGGACCAATGACACGAGTTAAAGCTGTTACCAGAAAATCGTCACTGGGGTGAAATTTCAAATAACGACTTTAAGGGGAACAAGATCAAGATTGACCCCGGTCGGAGGGGTATCAAGTAGTTCGATATCGACTATGTTCTTGACAATGCATATACGATTTGGAACGCAAGAAAATAAGCAAGAATAAGCTTTTTATTGATCATCGCTTTGCATTACAAATGCATGAACTGTGTTTTTCAGGATTAACAATAAAGTATGGAGATTTGATGAGTAATGGAGATGGTGGTGGCGAATTTGTACGTGTCGATAAGTAGAACTGAATGTAGGGTTTTCGAAGATGATTTTTTCTCCATTTTTTGGTGTAAAAACTTGTTATATATATAGGTCCTGTTACTTTCCATGCACTCCTATAGTTTTGGTCTAGGGTTTGGCAATTGCAGGACTTCCTTCCTTTTAGGAGATAATCTTGGAGCTTTTATGTGCAGCCTTCCTAGGAGTCAATCTCGTAAGCAAATCTTTCCCTCCTAGGAGGATTCTAATTGAGTTAACCTGCTTAAAATAGAACTCATAGTTGGCGGGAAGGAGTACATCTCCTCTGTTTTGTCTGGACGGTGGCTGTAAGGATTCCCATTATTGATTGGCTTATTTCGTGGACAAACCACATATTAGGGTTTGAATTGTAAGGGTAGATTAGGTGTTTGAAGACCAAGCTCAAAGGCCCTTTTCAAGACCTCAAGGTGACAAGCACTCCAAAGGTATATTCTCTAGTGCTTAGTTTTCTTTGAAGAGATTTAGAAGCACACACACACTTAGCATAATTGCATATGTGTGCATTCTCTTCACTTGTCACATTTCACACTAGCACTTTGATTGTATATCTTGTTGTGTGTTTATGAGTCTTGCAATTCGTTTCCTGAATGTGTTCAGAAATGTCCACGCGTGCACGATAATGTGCTTGGTTTTGCGCGAAGACCGCTCACGGAGAATGCCCTTGGCTTCTGTAGGGAAAAATTGTACCCGCAGCGGAAGCGAGACTAAAAAATAGTTTTGAGTAGCTTTTAAAATTTTTCCAATTTTATGAACCTTAAACCCTTTTGATTAATTAAAGATATATAAAAATAAACAAAAGATTAATACCTCTTGTCGCGTGATCCGATTGACTTGCGTCGATGGTAATCCGCAAGATCTTCAATCCTAGCACGAACGTGGATCACCTAGGAGCGTGGTCTCCCTTTCTTTGAATTGCAAACCTGTGATTGGATTAAACAAACTTTTCTTGATTCGTTAGTCCCAAAAACAATCTAAAGAAACCTAAGATTATTCCGGTCACTTTTGAGTTCTCAATCTTATGATTGAAACTCGCGTGAACCTAGATCGATATAGTATTCACAAGCTTATTGATGAATAAGCAACAAGAATACAATCAAAGAATAATCTATGTTCCTTTTGTTTTTAGTAGAATAATAGATCTCTAACTATGAGTTGAGAAGAAGAAGAAGAAGAAAATTCCGCACACAAGCCTTAGGGGGGTGGCCGAATTCTATAAGTGGCCTTATATAGGTGGCCGAATTTCTTCTCCTTTTTACCCTAGGGTGACCGAAATCTTTCCACAAAATTCACTAGGGTTGCCGCAAATCCTCCTACAAAAAAGGAGTATGTTTTGCACCCTAATTCCTATTTTGTTTAAGATTTCCAAACCCTAATCCAACTCAATAATCTTTTATTCCTTATTTGACTAAAATAAAAGACTTCTTATTTGATTTAATAAATAAAATTAATTATTTATTTCCTTGTCAAATAAGTCTTTTAATTCAAGTATACTACTACCAATAGTATACTAATAGGAATCATATTTCCTATTCAGAAAAGATTTGTTTCTTAATTAAACAATTAATTAATAAATTAATTAATTCTTATTTAATTAAACAATGAAAACAAAATAATATTTAAGGCTTTTAAATCACCTTGCCGCCCCATATGTAATATTGGGCCAAATATTATTTTTCTTATTTCATTAAATCCTTTGGACTTTAAATAAAAAGCCCACATGTGAACTAAACCCATTCTTACTAAAAGAAACAAGTCCACATGTCATCCATTAATATATAAATATAATTGTGCAGCCCATTACTTAAATAATGTGCAAATTATATTCTTAATATATTAAATTGCAATTCTAGATGGACCTTAAATTGGTCCGGTAGAATATATCAAGTGATCCATGCAAGTCCGTGTGGATTGGGGATCTTGGCGGGCTATCTAAATTTAAGCTCCAATAGACATAACCTAATCACAATCAACAAATGATTCACTTAGGTCCGATCCATTAATTGTAGCTCATTCCACTAAAGAGCTAAAATTGAACTCTTAAATAAAGACAGAAAAGGAAGATGCTTCCTCATTCATACCCTAGACAATCATATTGGAGATAGTGTATCCTCGTGATTAATATCAGTAATCGCCAAGAGTTCATAGACCGCCTATAACTCTCCAAGTTACCATATTTACTCATATGACCACGTTTTGAACTTGGATATTTTGACTTGTCCAGAAGCCATGTTTTCAATAGACACTATTGAAAACTCAACGTTGAGATTTAATATCAAATTACCTCAAAACATCCATATGATGATATTATACTCTCATTTAATAAATGGAGCCACGATGTCCATATCTATAAATGAAGTCCTCTATCGATTAACAAATGAATATCATCAAACTATCGAGGATAGACTATGCGATATAATCGTACTCATTGATAGCTCAAATGATATCACCTGCAACCATAAGTCCATCATTTATCTCAGGATTAAGATAGACTCTCCGATTGTCCTGATAATGAAATTACTTTTATCTACTGACGGTTATAGATAAAGTATTTCATTGTGATCCTGTTCAATGCACCCAGTGCACTAGATTCTTTTGCTCGAAGACACTCCGATGATTTTAGACTCATCATATCTCATTTGATCCACTCAAATGCTAGCAAAAGAATTCTACAACTTTAACAAGATAAAGGTGCCCAACCTTTAACTTAAGTTGTGAACGATATTCAGGACTAACTAAAGAATTGTGTCTACCACATACATATCCAGATGTATGAACAATTCTTCTTTTCTCATAGTCTTTAGACCTTATGATTATTTACTTTAACAATTATTAAACTATAAATGCTATAAGATTTGTTTAAAACAGAAATCACTTTATTAATATGAAAAAGATTGTTAATTACACTATTACACTCTTGCTATTGAGCATAATCCTAACAATCTCCCACTTGCGCTACAGCAAATGTGTCATATCTCTCAAGCTCATGTTCTCTAGGTGCCCATCGAAACTCTTCTGAGGTAGAGCCTTTGTGAAGGGATCTGCTAGATTTTCTGCTGACGCGATTTTGGTAATCGTCACGTCACCTCTTTGAACAATCTCCCTTAAAAGATGATATTTCCTTTCAATGTGTTTACCTCTCTTGTGACTTCTTGGTTCTTTCGAATTAGCCACTGCTCCACTGTTGTCACAGTAGATAGTGATCTACTTATTCGCACTAGGAACCACTTCCAAGTCAATCAAGAATTGACGGAGCCAAACAGCCTCTTTGGCAGCCTCGCATGCAGCAACATACTCAGCTTCCATGGTGGAATCAGCAATACAAGATTGCTTGATACTCCTCCATATAACTGCTCCTCCTCCAATAGTAAACACAGCCCCTGATGTGGATTTTCTGGAGTCAGAATCTGATTGAAAATCAGAATCTGTATATCCAACGGGAATCAAATCCCCTCCAGAGTATACAAGCATATTATCTCTCGTTCTCTTGAGATACTTGAAAATATGCTTGACTGCCGTCCAGTGATCAGGACCAGGCTTCGATTGAAACCTGCTAACTATGCCAACAGCAAAACAAATATCTGGTCTAGTGCAGAGCATTGCATACATGAGACTTCCAACTGCCGATGCATATGGAACTCTACTCATGAACTGCTCTTCATGCTCATTCTTAGGAACTTGTTCCTTAGAAAGCTTGATTCCATGTCTGAAAGGTAACATACCTTTCTTGGAATCCTGCATGGAAAACCTAGACAAGATTTTGTCTATGTATGAAGCTTGGGATAATGCAATCGTTCTATTCTTTCTATCCCTTATAACTTGGATACCTAGAATAAAACTTGCTTCTCCTAAGTCCTTCATATCAAATTGTTTTGCTAACCATTCTTTTACTGATGTCAATACACCTACATCGTTTCCGATGAGTAGTATATCATCAACATAAAGAATCAGGAAAACCAACTTGTCGCCCTTAATCCTTTTGTATACACAAGGTTCGTCAAGATTCTGAATAAATCCAAAACCTTTGACAGCTTGATCGAACCTTATGTTCCAGGATCTGGATGCTTGCTTTAATCCATATATGGATTTCTGCAACTTGCATACCCTTTCCATTTGGCCCTTTTCAATGAATCCCTCTGGTTGCATCATGTAGATGCTTTCGTCAAGACTTCCATTAAGGAAAGCTGTCTTGACGTCCATTTGCCAAATCTCTAGATCTAAAGATGCTGCAATGGATAAGAGTATCCTAATGGATTTAAGCATGGCCACATGAGAGAAGGTTTCCTCGTAATCGATACCTTCTTTCTGTGTATACCCTTTAGCTACCAATCTAGCTTTAAAGGTTTCCACCTTTCCATCCATACCTCTTTTCCACTTGTATACCCACTTGCACCCAATGGGTTTTATCCCTTTAGGCAAGTCTACAAGGGACCAGACTTTGTTATCGAACATAGATTCAATCTCGGATTGCATTGCCTTTTGCCAATGGCGACTATCAACATCCTCCATAGCTTCCTTGTACGTATAGAGATCATCGTCGTCCGAGAGATTCTCTACAGATTCTCCCAGACCGATGTATCTTTCGGGTTGTGTTCTAACCCTTCTACTACGACGAGGAATGGTAGGTTGTTGACCTTGTGTTGGATCGGAACTTACAATTGGGTTAGGTTGTGTAACCTCTCGTGGAATTGTATCTCCTAACATCTCATTCAGGACAATTCTACTTTTAGGCACAAAATCATTCATATAGTCCTTTTCCAGAAATTTAGCACTTGTCGAAACAAATACTTTAAGATCTGAAGGACTATAAAAATAATATCCTTTAGTTTCTTTCGGATACCCTACAAATATACATGTTTCTGAACGTGACTCCATCTTTTCTGTCTTTCCTTTTAACACGTGCGCAGGACATCCAAATATCCTTAAGTGTCGTAAACTAGGCTTGCGCCCAGTCCACAACTTATGCGGTGTTTTAGGAACATACTTAGATGGTACATGATTTAGAATGTATATTGCAGTTTGTAAAGCATATCCCCAGAAAGAAATAGGAAGTGTTGAATAACTCAACATAGACCTAACCATATCCAAAAGAGTTCTATTTCTCCTTTCTGCTACCCCATTTTGTTGAGGTGTACCAGGTGCAGAAAACTGAGAAACTATCCCATTATCAATAAGATATTGCTGAAACTCACCAGATAGATATTCTCCACCACGATCAGATCTCAAGATTTTTATGTGCTCAAGCTGATTTTCTACTTCAGCTTTAAATGCTTTGAATATGGCAAAAGCATCCGACTTATGTCGCATGAGATACACATAGCCAAATCTTGAGTAATCATCTGTGAAAGTGATGAAGTACTCATATCCACCTCTAGCTTGAATGCTCATAGGTCCACATACATCAGTGTGTATCAATCCTAAACATTCAGTGGCTCTGGCACCTTTGGCAGAGAACGTCCTTTTGGTCATTTTACCTTCCAAACAAGATTCACAAGTTGGTAGATCATCAACCTTTAAGTCACTCAAAGGTCCGTCACTTACCAATCTTTTAATCCTATTAAGGTTAATATGACCTAAGCGTAAATGCCAAAGGTAGGTTTCATCTGTTGATAATTTTACTATTTTATGATTAGGTTCCGTTATTTCTGTGTCTAACGAGTGAGAGATATTTCTATGCAAAAAGTATAGACCGTTTTCCAATGTACCTTCGCAAATAACTTTGTTATTCTTACTAATAATAAAAGCTTTATTAAAAGTAACCGAATATCCAAATTTATTCAAACAAGAAACTGAAATTAAATTCCTCTTGAATTGAGGTACATAATAAACGTCTATAAAATCTAAATGCCTTTTAGAATTCAAACAAACTCTAATATCTCCCACTGCACTTGCAGACACTAACGTTCCGTTGCCCAAGCGCAAATTGATTTAATTCTTATTTAGCCTTCTCCTTTCTTGAAACCCCCGTAAGGAATAACAAACATGATTAGTGGCTCCAGAGTCTACGATCCAAGAATCTGTAGAATCTACCAGAAAAACATGTTTCAAGATAATTCATATTACCTTGGTCCTTCTTATTTTGAGACTTTGGGCAATTACTTTTCCAATGTCTCTTTTCACCATAAAAGAAGCACTTCCTTTTGATCTTGGTTACTTTCTTAGTCTCTTTCTTGGTAGGCCCAAGTTGCTTTTTCTTCTATTATTCCTTGACCTTCTGACGGGTCTTAATAGTAGCAACTTTACCAACCATATGAATCTCTTCTAGAGACATCATCATATCAGCAGCAGACCCTATTCCTTCATGCTGCTATTGCAACACGTCGGAGATGGTAGCCATTTGGCCATCTCATTAGAGGTCTTCCACTGCTCATACTCGTCTCATTGCATTAGATTCATTAGTAAGAGCAGGTGGTTTAGGAGTAGTTAGAACAAAATTTATATTTTTCCAGCTTGCAGCAACAACCCAATTTTCCTTTTCCATGTGACAAAGTTATTACCGGTTAAAGTTTTATCTTTCAGGATGTTCATAAATGATGGGGTCATGATTTCTTAATTAAACAAAAATTAATATAAGTAAATAATCATTATAAAGCACTTTTAAATATTTATCTTGAATTAAATGAATAACTCAATCATAAAAATTCAACAGTGATCTAACACCCATAAATGTTACGCCTCATTTGGGAGTTTGCACCATTTACTAGTTAGACTAGGTCCCACCTAATTGTTAACATAACAACCAGCGTTTTCAATTTTAGCCTTGCAATTTTACTGACAAGAACTCTTTGGAGGATATCAATAAAATTACATTGAGTGTGTTACCAAGATATCGACCCTCAATTTTCTCTCATGAAAATCCCTCCTTTGGGAGTAGATCTCATTTGAGTCCATTGTCTAGTCTATCCTTGTAAGGAAGTATATTGCTAAATTCCATTCATGGACGCCCCTTTGGGGGATTACCAAAAAATAATTAAGCTCAACTAATCTTGGAAGCCATAGGTGTTACAAAAACACCTTCTCCCACTCAATTATTTAAGGCATGTGATTAAATCCCATAGAATGATTTACCAAGTTATCTAGATGCCAATTTAGATACCTAAATCATTCAATGCATGTTCATACCAAAAGAGATATATGAGTGGCACTCCTATTCTATATGTCATGTTATCATACAACAACAAATATTGTAATATTTAAGCATAAAATAAATAGCAACAATTTTGGCCCATCCTAGAAAAAACAAGTAAATTACAATGAATTTGGAATACAAGATCTTCAAGTGGCCCATCAACCATACGCTCATCCTTCGGCCTCCACCCTTGGGATTGCACGGCCCACAACCCCACATAAGGGGCTGCCATGCGCAGCCCATTGGGCTTTGCAAGGCTGCCGTGCGCAGCCCACCAAGCTTTGGGCTTGCCATGCGCAGCCCAATCCACTCCTAGGGTGCGCACGTTGCTCGTTCTCTGTTCCGGTTGCTTCACGTCTTCGATTCTTCGATGTAGAACGTGTTACAATTTAATTTAAACAAATAAAATTACTGCAGATTTTTTTTTTTTTTAATACACAGCAGTAAAAATACTGCACCTTTTTTATTCACAGCAGTAAAAAAAAAAATACTGCACTTTATTTTTAATACATTAAAAACTGCAGCAATCTTTAATACATAAAAAAAATATAACAACTACCAAGAAGGAATTATGGTGATGATAGACCACCCTTCTTATTACAATTCCGAAATCAAAATTACATAGAAAATCTAGGACCAAAATCGAGCAATAACAAACCACATAAAACATATATAAATCCATACATCACATGTAATTATATATGCGAATACCTAGAGTGCCATCTCTTTCTAAAACATGCATAATCACAATAAAAAGAAATCGATCCACGTATATATACATCAATTAATTAAAAGGGTTCAACCATGGCTCTGATACCAATTGAAGGGAAAAATTGTACCCGCAGCGGAAGCGAGACTAAAAAATAGTTTTGAGTAGCTTTTAAAATTTTTTCAATTTTATGAACCTTAAACCCTTTTGATTAATTAAAGATATATAAAAATAAACAAAAGATTAATACCTCTTGTCACGTGATCCGATTGACTTGCGTCGATGGTAATCCGCAAGATCTTCAATCCTAGCACGAACGTGGATCACTTAGGAGCGTGGTCTCCCTTTCTTTGAATTGCAAACCTGTGATTGGATTAAACAAACTTTTCTTGATTCGTTAGTCCCAAAAACAATCTAAAGAAACCTAAGATTATTCCGGTCACTTTTGAGTTCTCAATCTTATGATCGAAACTCGCGTGAACCTAGATCGATATAGTATTCACAAGCTTATTGATGAATAAGCAACTAGAATACAATCAAAGAATAATCTATATTCCTTTTGTTTTTAGTAGAATAATAGATCTCTAACTATGAGTTGAGAAGAAGAAGAAGAAGAAAATTCTGCACACAAGCCTTAGGGGGGTGGCCGAATTCTATAAGTGGCCTTATATAGGTGGCCAAATTTCTTCTCCTTTTTACCCTAGGGTGACCGAAATCTTTCCCCAAAATTCACTAGGGTTGCCGCAAATTCTCCTACAAAAAAGGAGTATGTTTTGCACCCTAATTCCTATTTTGTTTAAGATTTCCAAACCCTAATCCAACTCAATAATCTTTTATTCCTTATTTGACTAAAATAAAAGACTTCTTATTTGATTTAATAAATAAAATTAATTATTTATTTCCTTGTCAAACAAGTCTTTTAATTCAAGTATACTACTACCAATAGTATACTAATAGGAATCATATTTCCTATTCAGAAAAGATTTGTTTCTTAATTAAACAATTAATTAATAAATTAATTAATTCTTATTTAATTAAACAATGAAAACAAAATAATATTTAAGGCTTTTAAATCACCTTGCCGCCCCATATGTAATATTGGGCCAAATATTATTTTTCTTATTTCATTAAATCCTTTGGACTTTAAATAAAAAGCCCACATGTGAACTAGACCCATTCTTACTAAAAGAAACAAGTCCACATGTCATCCATTAATATATAAATATAATTGTGCAGCCCATTACTTAAATAATGTGCAAATTATATTCTTAATATATTAAATTGCAATTCTAGATGGACCTTAAATTGGTCCGGTAAAATATATCAAGTGATCCATGCAAGTCCGTGTGGATTGGGGATCTTGGCGGGCTATCTAAATTTAAGCTCCAATAGACATAACCTAATCACAATCAACAAATGATTCACTTAGGTCCGATCCATTAATTTTAGCTCATTCCACTAAAGAGCTAAAATTGAACTCTTAAATAAAGACAGAAAAGGAAGATGCTTCCTCATTCATACCCTAGACAATCATATTGGAGATAGTGTATCCTCGTGATTAATATCAGTAATCGCCAAGAGTTCATAGACCGCCTATAACTCTCCAAGTTACCATATTTACTCATATGACTACGTTTTGAACTTGGATATTTTGACTTGTCCAGAAGCCATGTTTTCAATAGACACTATTGAAAACTCAACGTTGAGATTTAATATCAAATTACCTCAAAACATCCATATGATGATATTATACTCTCATTTAATAAATGGAGCCACGATGTCCATATCTATAAATGAAGTCTTCTATCGATTAACAAATGAATATCACCAAACTATCGAGGATAGACTATGTGATATAATCGTACTCATTGATAGCTCAAATGATATCACCTGCAACCATAAGTCCATCATTTATCTCAGGATTAAGATAGACTCTCCGATTGTCCTGATAATGAAATTACTTTTATCTACTGACGGTTATAGATAAAGTATTTCATTGTGATCCTGTTCAATGCACCCAGTGCACTAGATTCTTTTGCTCGAAGACACTCCTATGATTTTAGACTCATCATATCTCATTTGATCCCACTCAAATGCTAGCAAAAGAATTCTACAACTTTAACAAGATAAAGGTGCCCAACCTTTAACTTAAGTTGTGAACGATATTCAGGACTAACTAAAGAATTGTGTCTACCACATACATATCCAGATGTATGAACAATTCTTCTTTACTCATAGTCTTTAGACCTTATGATTATTTACTTTAACAATTATTAAACTATAAATGCTATAAGATTTGTTTAAAACAGAAATCACTTTATTAATATGAAAAAGATTGTTAATTACACTATTACACTCTTGCTATTGAGCATAATCCTAACAGCTTCTCCTTGGTTTCACCTCTTTTGGTGAATCGACGGTTACGATCGGTGGCTTGGCCGCCGAATCGAAACCATCGATCAGACCTGATGCATTTAATATCTTGGGTCTGATTCTACGGTTAGATCGGCGGTTATGAAACCGCCGAATGAAACCGCCGTTGCTCCCCTGTTTCTCTCGAGACCAATTCTGCGGTTATGATCGGCGGCCTGGCCGCCAAATGAAACCACCGATCGTGCGTTTTCAAGGGCAATCTTGTCTTTTCACATGCCCTGTTCTTGATGTTTATAAATATTACACTTTCTCAATTCTCTAACTTAGTTCTCTGACTCTAAAGAACCCTAAACTTAAAAGAGAGATATTTGAGAGAAAATCAAATCAAGAACTCATTTTTATACACTCAAAACCATATACATGTGCATCAAAGATCATCTAAGCATTTTCTAGCATAGTTAGTTTGCTTATTTGAATGGGTTTTGCTCAACACACATCCTTTGGTATGTTCTTCACTAATCTCATCTTAGTTTAGTGTTTTATTTATCAAAGAAATCTCTTATATTATTTGTATGCTCTTAGAATATATTCTAGATACAAAATAGAGATTGTTGTGTTGACATGATTGAGTGTTGTATTTTGATAGTAACATCTAGGTTATTTGATCTATGATTTGCTAAGCTTTATGACATGCCATTTAGCTATTGATATTTAGGATTGCATTTATTGCCATCTAATCATCCTAGATAAGCATATAGAGTTGCCTAGCTCTCATTGCATTTGTTGAGTATATTATATATTCACATAGGTTGTAATCTCTTCATTGAGAAGTAAGTCTTGCGTGTAGCTTCCGGGATTAGGTTGCTTAGATCGCAAGCAATTGAAGTCTTGTGTGATAGACCGGGATTAGGTCGGACACCGGGATTAGGTGGTCACACAAGCAAATTGGACTAGGTTCACTTATACCGGGATTAGGTAGGTGTGTGATTATATACCGGAAGTAGGTTGTAATCATTTAACACATTTAGTGGATTCGAGGTTCGAGTGTGGCGCACTATACAGCCCGTGGTTTTTCCCGTGAGGGTTTCCACGTAAATATCAAGTGTCATTTATTATTCCACACCATATTACACTTAATATATTGTATTGACTAGATTGGGGTATTTTTGTAAATTGACTAAACGCGAAAATTAAGTAAAATTGTTAAAATCTATTCACCCCCCTCTAGATTATATATTTGTAAACACACCCGAGTTTATTTGCACTTTCAGTGGCGTTTCAATAAATCTTCATGGAGCTTTTAACTCTGGCTTGAGAGTCCCGTTAGTTGGTATTTTCTTACTTAGAGGGCTGATTTTACCAGGAGGCGTGGACCACTAAGTATCTTGCTGCTACTTTTGGATCGGGACACTAACCGGGTCAGTAGCGGGATTTCCTGCTGATGAAATAGAGGGGTGTCTAGATGGTACTGTATTGGATTGCTTGGTGGAACTTCGTGTCGGGGTGCTGCGGGGTCCATAGGAAGCTAGAGAATGACTGGGTTGGACCCCACTGGAGGAATTTGCGAGTAGCCCGGCTCAGGGCAATGCTTGTGAATCAAGATACTGGCGAGGTCCTTGAGAAGCTGGGGAATGGCTGGGCTTGATCCCGTTGGAGGGGGTATGTACTCGGATCAGTCGGGATCCTCCTTCTTCTGGATCAATTGGGACACTGCCTCTTATGGGGTAGCTGGATGCTGTCTGGATTCTTATGTCTTCCTTGTATCAAGGTGGACAATTCTTCTTTGGTATTCCACCAATTTTGGTGGTTAACAAAAGCTAAAAGGATGAAAGAAGCCTTAACTTGTTTCATGGAACACATTTGGAAGGAGCAAGCTAGTCAATATTTTGTCAAGGTTCTAAGGATGCAAGAAGAGTCTAAAATGGCCAACATGTTTCAAGCAAGTCCAAATCATGAAGACAAGAGTCCAGCCTTGTTAGAATGAAGTATTTTAGCCCATCTTGAAGAATAAAAGGCCATTCGGCCATGTTGGGTTTTGTGGGCTTATTTTATGTTAGTTGGGTTTTGTGGGCTTATTTTATATTAGTTGGGTTTTAATTGTGTTGAGTTTTGTGGGCTTGGGTTTTAATTGTGTTGGGTTTTTAACTTGAACATTTAGGGTTTTATTTTGTTAAGTGTGAGTTCATGTGTCCTTTGATTAGGAAAAAGGAGTTTCAAAGGCTGAATCATTTATGGCCAACATTCATGGTCTAGTTGTTATAGTTAATGGTCGGTTACACATTTAATGGACTGTTACATTTGTGTTTAATGGATGGTAACTTTCTTTGTAATTGTTCTTGGCCTTTGTTCTATATAAACAAGGCTGATTTTCTTTGTAATCACAGATTTGAGTAATAAACTTATTTGAGCACTTTGTGAGTGTTTTGTTTTTAAGTTCTTGCATGAACTTTGGAACTTATCAAGCTTATTCAGCTTGTGGTGTTCAAAAACCATAAAAATCTTTGTTTTCATTTAAACTTATCGAACTTCATAGTTTGTGGTGTTTTTAGGGAAATCAAAGTGCTGTTCTAATTATTTTATCATCATTCCACTGGTAAAGTGATTAGAATAGTTTCTCTTACTTCAATCTTGAACGATCGGATTTAATTCAATTAGTTGGAGTGTGTTAATTTGCATTCCATATGTATCATAGCTATTTAGCTATTGGGGTGTATGGTTGCTAAGTTGATGATTTCCATCACACTCTATTCCTGGCAATGGAATTAAGATAATAAGAACCCATTAAATTCCTTGGAAAACCTTCAAGAAACCATACAATTCATGCTCATACATTCCTTTCAAGTCATGTAAATTATGTTATCTTTTACAAGAAGCAATAATCTAAAGAGTGGTGCTATTAGCACCCCCATTACTAAACTATTTATGCCCCACTTTTTAAAATTTTGATTTAATTATATAAAATTAAATGGTTTTATTAATTTTTTTGATTTATTTCTAAGACTATTGTTAGGTTTTTAGTTTGTGTTGGCATATATTCCATATCAAAATGTTGTTTATCTTGTATTGTTTAGTGGTCGTATTGATGATGATTCAAAGCTTCAAAGAAAGACTCAACTACAATGCATGCAAGATGGCGGCTTGATAAGGGGAATTAGCTTTATTGCTCATCAAATGTATAATTGACCTCATTCCTCTTACAAGGCATAGGCACACACATACAAATCATTCATAAGTGTTCCTGCATCGTTGTGCATCATTTATATAACACATTCACATGATTTTGTATGCTCATGCATTGAACTCAAATGCTCATACATTTTAGAGTTGCATGTTCTAAGACTATGTCTAGGAAATGACATTCATATGTGAACTTGTGTTTGTATGTTTGTGTTTCTTATGTTTTGGACTTTTACTTGATCTTAATTGATTCTTTATTGAGTCTCGGTCATTTCAGTTACTCATATGTTAAGTTTCGAGTCCAAACGATGCAGCTACGCTACTTTTTGTTCTCATTTGTTGAGTTGTGTTCGTTGTCGTTTTCCGAGATGAATTCTCAACCATTTGTCGAAGTTTCATAGTCTTCGTTGTGTGTGAGGGAGTCACGATTCGTAATCCGAAAACGGATTCGAAATCGGAGTTTGGATGCCCGAATACGGCTGAAGAACGTGAGAGGTGCGCGGGAGAAGCACCATGGCCACCACGTGTGGAGGCCGTGTGCCACACGGCCCAACATGCCCTCTGGTTCCGTGTGGCACACCCGCCCCACACAGGGACAAGGTTGAAATGGCCTATTTTTGTTGGACAAAAATGCCCCTCTTCTCCTTCCTTTTAAATCTCTCCATCTCCCTCCATTTGTTTTCAAGAAGAAAAAATTGAAATCCCGTCAGATTTTTTCTCTCCAATTTTCTCAACTTCCAAACACCATAACTTTCTCATACGAAGTCAGAATTGAGTGATTCAAGTTGGAGATTGTTCGTGATCGAGTCCTCTACCTTTTCCAAGTGATCTTGTAGCTGTTTGATTGACTTTCAGAGTGATCTACTCAGAAAACCGAACCAGCTCGTGAAATCAAGGTAGTGATCATATCTTGGTGATTTCATCTTTTTAAACCTTCAGGTTGCTTGGGGTTTCTTCTTCTATATGTATGTGTATGTTTAGTGAATTCTATTGAGAAAGATAGCTTCACAATATATCTAATTGAAAAGTCTAATTAGAGACACATGTGGACTAGATTCTTGAATTCTTTGTTTTTCACATGATTGAGAGTTGTATTGTGATTAGATTGACATCTAGGATTATTTGAGACTTGATTGATTCATTTTATGATTAATAATCCTTGATATGTATCTTTGATCCTTGATTAATGATTTCTAGGATTAGAGCCTTTGTATGTGTTTTTAGAGAAATCTAGGATTTATTTGTTTTTAACAATATCTCCTATCTCTAAATCTTTGGCTAGAATAATTGTTGAATACATTTTGTGATTCTAGCATTTTTATGTATGTTTATAACATCTTGAACTTGTGCCTCATGTATATGAATTGTTCAAGTGTTATTTGTGTGAATGAATCTAGGAGTTTTATGTGTTTGTGTTGATTTCACATGCTCTAGGTTTTCATTCATGTTTTGCATCTAGTTTTCTATTCCTTGTGTTTTCACATCTATAGATCTAGTTGTTCCATGGAATGTATTGATCACATGTTCTATGTTGTTTTGATTGTTTGCATCATTTGCATTCACATTATCACACTAGGAAGTCCTTGTAAAAGGCATGAAGTCTTGGTTAGAGTCGGGATGACTCGGATAGCCAAGAAAGAAGTCTTGCCTAGAGTCTTGAGGACTTGGATTGGTAAGCAAGAAGTCTTGTCTAGAGTCGGGATGACTTGGATAGACAAGCAAGAAGTCATGGCTAGAGTCGAGAGGACTTGGATAGTCATGCATGGGAGGCTTTCTAGAGGCAAGTGTGCCTTGTATAGAGAGTTGGCTTATATATTGGTAGGCCTAGGTGTTTGGTTAGACATGAAGTCCGATAGAGCAGGGTACATGGGATATGTATGCACTCTTGAGGAATTTCTAATCTACCAACGATGTTGGTTTGGTATGAGTTCCAATATGTGGTGGTTTACATCATTGAGGGATTTTGTATCTTCCAATAGGGATTGGGTAAACATAGACTCTACATGGGTTGGTGATCTAGGATTGGTCACTTTGTGGAATTTCTAATTTACTTTCCAAATATATATAAGTACCCAATGGTTGTAATTCAACCCGTGGATGTTTCCTCCTTGGAGGTTTTACCACGTTAAAAAATCCCTTGTGTTAATTCTTTCTATCTTTATCTTTTATATTTGTTTTTGTGTATGTTTTAATCTTATAGTACAATCTTCACTTGTGATGTATTTGGAAACAAGATTTTGTAAAGTGTGATTTGTAAGCATAATCATTTTGATCATAATTGTAAATATAATTCTTTTATTCATTGATTTTTGTGTATAGGTATTCTTTGATTGATTCTTGTACATATTGGGCATTATTGTAAATACAAGTATTATTTGTATTAATTTTAATATAGTTTCTTCTCTAGCAAGTTGTAGTGTTCTTATATTGTAATACTTTAAGTTCAACTTGTAGAATGTGCTCTTTATTGAATATACTTGTATATGAGATACATTGGTTCTTGGTATATGTTTTGTAGACTAAGTGTGGTGATGAGCATACTTGTGCAAATTGATTTTCTCATAACAATCTTGTTCAAGGTTTATTATATGTTCACCAAGGTTTTGACACTCTTCACGAAAGAGTTTTTAAAACTAGTGTGTCAACCTATTCACCAACCCTCTAGGTTGTTTAGTATAACCTTGTAGGCATTTTCAACTACCCTTTTACTTATTTTTCAAACTTAATACACCCCATATCTTTTTCAAAAAATTAAAATTAAAAATATACTTTATCTCTAATTTTTATATATAGTTCTCCTTTTCTTCTTATTTCATGGTAAAACCATCTTTATTAGATTCAATTTTATTTTTCTTCTGTAGTTGATTGGATTGTTGGTGGTAGATTGTAAGTGTGATATTAATCGTCTAATGATATTTTTTGAGTGATTGAGTTAGAGTTTTGGTGTGGTTTTGTTTTGTCAGAGATTAGGTTTTTTTGGTTGCGATTCTTGTGTGATTTTTTTTTTGGTAAATAATATTAAACTAACTTTGGAAGATCCGGAATAAAATCTACAAAAGAATTGATACAAATTATAGTATACTTAGAAGATCTAAAAGAAAATAAACTGAGAGAAAAAAAAAAATAGCAAACATGGATCTGAAATTTGAGAAGAAAAATAAAACAGATATATGAAATAATAAAATCAATAAATACTAAATATGATAAACATGAGATCGAGATCTGAAAGAAAATATAAATAAAAATAATAATAATTCAATCAATGCTAAACATGGGAAATATGAGATTGAGATCTGAAAGAAAATATAAACAAAAATAGTAAACATTGAAATAATCTATATCATTAAAGTTTTTGTCATTATGGTTTTGAAATAAGGAAAGTGGGGTTTTATTAGTTTTACTTTGTACAAGATTTTTTAATAAAAATTATATGTCTCTTTAAGTAATTTGATAAAGGAACAAAAAAAAAAAAGAAAAAAAAAAAGAAAAAAAAAAGAAAAAAAAAAGAGAATAATAAATAATTTAAAAAGTGGGGTATAAATAGTTTAGTAGTGGGTGTGCCAATAACACCACTCTAATCTAAATTCCACATTCCTGTCAAAATCTAGCATCAAATCAATTAAATGTTGGCCAAACGTTCAAAAGCATTAAGCGCTGTAATAGACACTCAACATGGAAAAATTAGAATTAACATTAACTAAAATAACTGAGCATTCATGACTAGGCTACATCATAGCCCTAGCAAAGAAAGTCATAGTTATGGTTACAATCCTATGAGAAAACATAAAAGAAAAAGAATGATAAAACCTGGGAAGTACTGCCCAAGAAAATCTTCAGTTCTTTAATCCTATTCTCTCTCTTCTCAATGATCAATTTTTATCGGAGTTTTCTCTCTTAAATAGGAATAGGTTAGGTCTCTTTGAGTGTCCCAATCCATCTCCAACAAATCCAAGTTAAAGAGATCCCGAATAGGAAATACAATTCTACAAGTTTCAGGAAAATTAACCCAATTATAACTAACCCTAGAGTGATTAGGATCAACTCTTTAATTGAATTAAAATACAAATTTAGTCATTCATTAACAGTAAAAAAACAAAGAATTTGTCCATGGCCTTCTTTCCAAGATTGTAGCCCGTAACAGATGGTTTCTCGAATTCGCGCATAGAATTTCTAGACTGACCTTCGGGTAGTAAAATGACCATAACTCATTCTAGAAAACTCGAAATTGCGAGCCGTAAATTTCTTCGGAAAGCTAACATCTGGACCTTTCCAACCATATAAGGCTCAACACCCAATTCTCTCTGAGCTGATATAGTTTATTCTTCTTGTTGGCTATGCAACCAAAGTCCCATATTGGCTAGATATGAGGATGATCTTGGGTATATAAATATGGAAACAACCTCCATTGGTATGAGGCATTTTAGGAAGTGTCCTAAGAGTAAATCTGTGCGGGCTTATGCGTAAAATGGACAATATCATACCAATGTAGAGAATGTGGGTTCCATACTTATAACAAGTGGTATCAGAGCCTAGGTTTCGAAGCTTAGGGTGTACTAGGATAAGATCAAGAGTTAAGGATTCTGTAGCACAAGGTTCTAGGAGTCTGGAACAGCAGCTGCGCAACTGACGCGCCGTCATGGTAGTCACCGCCGGAACAGTAGCCACTGACCACGGAGAGTGATTTGTCATCTCTTATACCATTACAATTAGAAAGAGCCGATCTACAAGTTTCCCTTCTGGTCTGTCATCAAAATATCACCGAAAAGTTGTCAAATCGACCGATGAAGGTTGAAGAGGAGCCGTTTCGATGCCCAAAATCCACCGGCGAGTTAAGTGACCCCACCACCACCAAAAGAAGTGGAAAGATCAAATCTTTAAGATTGTCTTCAGGGCCATCATCAACTGAGCATCGAAAAGTCCTCAAATCGGCTGTCGAAGTTTTGAAGCGAACACTCCTATCTGTATCACTTCCTTGTGGAACTTCTCCACGTAAGATTTCAACATCTCTCTCCACTCTTGAACCATATACTGAAGCATGATGGGATTTTTAGGATGGGGCTTGATCCCTTAGAACTATGCACAAAAGTCCCTGGTGAGTTGTGTGAAGGAATCTATGCTTCTGTGGGGTAGTTTCTTGAACCATGTCTTGGCACAATCAGTCAGAGTAGAAGATAACATCCTGCACATCACCTATCGAGTAGCATTCTGGATCTCTATATGATGTACGAAGTTCTCCAAGTGGCTTAAGGGGTCTTCTGATCCGGAGTACTTTTTAGTTGGCAACTTGAATTTAGGTGGTAGTTCCGCCTCTCTGATCCTTCTTGAGAACGGTGCATTCATCCACCCCAAAGAATCTTTTTGTGTTCCTTGGTGCTTTCCCTTCCTCAATTCCTCAATCTCCTTGGCCATTTTGGTTAGTTGGTCCTGGTGGCGGTCTGGTCCACCGTTTTCGAACAAGGCTTCTGGACCTTCATTGTTTGATGTCTCTAACATTATGGTTGCTTCTCCGTGCACTTTTTCTTGAGGGTGGCTTTCTTGTGGGTTCCCTCTTGGCCTGGTACTACCACCTGCATCGGCCAACAAGGGTCTCTCTTCTGCTATCGGTCTGGTAGTGGGTCGATCTTTCCTAGGAGGAATATCAAGAGTAGATTTTACCTGTCGAGGTCAGAAATCTATGGGGCAGTCTAGAACCTAAGGCTGCGGTCCGAGCTTATCACATACCGGTACTCAGGTACCTAGTCCAGCTTCTCCTACGGTCTGGGGTATTCCGAAGAGAGGGGGATTCCCTCGGTGACCATTCAGAGGTGGATACCTTTTACAAAGGTGGCAGCCTACTATTCCAAGATATCTTAATGTGTCTGACAGATAGCCGGAGTCCGGGGCATGTAATGTGTATTCAATGGGGGAACTGATCGAACCAAAATTGTTACGATTTTGGCCCTCAACTTTGTAACCTTTAGCTTGTTTTCAAGTATATTTTGGTGTCTAATGGCTCATTTCTAGTCAATTGCAGGCATTAAGTGTATTTTGGGCAAAACATGAGATTTAGTGGCAAAAGGGGCTGAAATTGTAAAAAGTTTGTGCAGATCATTCAACTACAAAGAGTCATATATCTCTCTCTTCAAATCGAATCACGTTTCATTTTATATATATTCGGAAAGCTCCAGAAGTCTTCTTTCTAGCGCTTTTTACGGATTGCAAATCCGAGTCTTTAGAGGAAGTTATGCCCATTTTAGTAACCGCTGCGTAGAAACTGCGAATTACCCGCGAACCACCCGCAAACTACCTACGAATTGCACTCCCTAACTTAGCAAAAGGGACGTTTTCGAGCCATTTTAGAGGGGTAATGTTGTTCTTTCATGCCTATTTCTAACCCTAGCCTTCACAACAAAAAAATACACCATTTTTATAGAGAATTGATAACTCTTGACAACTCTTGACAACTCTTGTTCATCAAGAAACCTCCTTTCTCTACCATTCGTAATCCCATAATTCTCCTCTCCAATAAACACTTAGATTACTCCACCTAAATCACTCCTCTCTTCCCATCTTCTCCACCCATTTCCTTTGTCACTTTCCATTTGACTCCACCTATCTAGACACATCCTCAACACCTAATATTTGCATAAGATTCAAGCAAAAAAGCCCAAGGAAGGATTAAGCTTACAAGAGAGACCCAAGGGTGATTTCTCTACATTTTATTTCCTTTTCTTGTTTGTTATTATGTGTAATTAAACCCTGGGATGATTTGAGAGACTTTTGTACTTTGAGTATTTATTAAAGCTTTAAATATTATGTTTGCATAATTAGAGTTCTATTTACTTTTTAATTAGATCTTGCACTTATGTGATTAAATGAGTTATTGGCACACTTGTTGATTACAATATGTTGTAGGATTTATTTGTGATAAAATTGATTGAGTTATTGACACACTTGATTGATTATAGCACATAGTGAATAGGTTAGGTTGTTGGTGGGGATATCACCCTGATTGCCTAGGTCATTCGATCGTCACTAACCGATCTCGCCTTGACCCCCTTTCCTTAATCGGTTAGTGATGTGTAAAATCGTGTTATAAAAACCTAACTCACAAGTGCACGAATCGTGAGATAAGTACAATGACAAGTAGGGATCGTTCCCACGAGGAAAAGTGATTTATCGACTAAAACTAATTCTAATTAAAGCTAAGTAATTAACAGTAACCAAGAGATTTGAGATTGATTTGATTGATTTGAGAGTAAAACTATATTAAACTAAGAAAGCAGTTAACAAGAATATGTGAATGTGATCAAGAGGTGAGAGGACTAGGTCATCAATGATCCCCAACTACGTTTACTCAATGCTTCGAATTGACTTTCACAAAGAATGTTAATCAAGTTAAGGGCTCGTTCTTAAATTATGTATAATTAGTGCTACGTGGTCCTGGAATAAATCAAGTATTCTCTACTGCAATCATTAGCAAAACCTGCATAAAAACTATAACAGAAAATACATCAACCATACACCAAGCATTCTCAGTTAAGTCATTAGCAAACCTTGCATAAAAACTATAACCTAAAACTCACAAAGCACACAATCAAGTATTCTCAATCACAGTTATTAGCAAAACCTGCATAAAAACTATGATTGAGAACCCATTAAGCACAAGAACAAGAGAACCAAAGATAACGTGCAATACCCTGCTACGATAAATTCATTCATTCAATTGAATATTGGTTAAGAATGGTGAAACCCACACATATCTCAACCTTAACATATAAACCCTAGATTCAAGACTAGCGCTAACCATGCATAGGCAAGAAGAAATCACAAATTGAATGAAACGAAACTTGAATTACGAAAATATAGTCAATTCTAACAAAGAGTATTCATAGAGGTTCACATTGAATCCCTAGTATGGATTTAGTTACACATAGATGAAATAAAAAGAATAGAGAAGTAATTGATAGAACCCATGGAAATAGTAGACACTCTTCCAATCTCTGATGCTGAAAATCTTCTCCTTTGTCTTCAAATCTTCTATATGTAAGATGAAAGAAAGTTTGTTGAGTGATTTAGGCTATGAATTATGGCTGTCAAACTATCTCCAGACGAACCCCCCTTCTGAATAGAAAACCCCTCTATTTATATCTGCTCGGGCTTCAGTGGAGAAACCTATTAAATCGCGGAGTTTTGGCCGGACCGCTGCCATTTTGGCAGCGGCGTGGCAGCGGTTTTCCACAATTTGGGAACGCTGCCACTTTGGCAGCGGTTAGGAAGCGTTTTGCACAGCGGTCTCCTCTGTCCGATAAACGCTGCGACGCCTCTCTCTGAAAATAGCAGCGGTGTGAGAGCGTTTTTTGCTCAATTTCCGAAAAGACCCTAGACTTCTTCAAAATAGCACTTTTTATATGAAATTCTTCAAATAACTCAATCTGGTCCAGTAACCTGAAAACACTCAAACACACCCATTAAAGCGCTAAAAAGGCTCAAGAAGCAAGCAATTGATTGGAGGAACGGGGATAAAAAATATATACAATAAATGACCGATCAAATATCCCCAAACCTATCTTTTGCTAGCCCTCGAGCAAAACAGAAAAAAAAACCTAAAAACAAAACCTAAGAAAAAAACCAAATCCTAACTAAGCCACTTTTGTAGGGAACACGATAGCATTGAGCGTATGCTACAAGCCTTTAAACCTCTACGTGTCCCTAGTAGGAGGAGTTTTGTCTCCTGAGGGTTTACAGCTATGACACCCACAAACATATCCAGCGACATCCTATCATCCAAAATACCACAAAATGTGCCCAAGTTGAGACAACATGCAAAAACTAATACCTAGCCATAAATCTGAAAACATTGCATACTTTAAATAGAAAAGCCCAAACTCAAACATTTTAGCTTCGAGGACACATCATCAAATGCCATAGATATTATTCGCCTCGACTCTACTTCTCACGTGATGCCACTCATAATTCACACAGATCCTAGGCACAATCACTCATCAAGCATATGCTACTGGAATTATGCACAAGAAATATCAAGAATTATCGCATATGAATATATCAATGAAAGAACGCTTGATTTGTATGCAAAAGATCTCATGAAATGAATCAAACATTATGAACAAGATAAACACATGCTGTATCTCTACTTTCATAATAAGGATAACCAGCAGATCAAAAAGACTTTCATTTAGGTTGTAATGGGGCCATTGGGCGAGGGTTCAAGAAAGAACGGGAAATTGGAATTCAACAACCTAGGATCATATCATGAGAGTCTTCCATTACCTTTTCGGCTTCACACAAATGTCTTGGTCTCATTTACAAGTGGAATGACACCACTTGATGTTATTCAATTCTTCAGAATTCACCTTTCTCTCTTTGTCAAACTCCTTTTGAGTAAATACAAGCTTTGCAATATAAATTGACTTTTTGCACCCATTAACATTCTATTCTATTTTTTTTTTCACAATAAATCGAAACTTGGCTTCGAACTTTTTGGATTGAATGCAGCTCTTCTTCTCCTCGGTCTTTAGCATTGAAATCTGCACACAGTTACGTGTAGAAATAGCACCTTTTCTTCACTATCTCAAAATATGATCCCAAGCTATAGGGTCAGGCTTAAGATATCGGCTCATAGGGTTACGGTTGATGTGGTGAAGAAAGAAAAACAAGGCTATAGTGTTTGGCTTCAAACAGGGCTATGGAGCACACACATAAGGTAGGAAATATTTCAGGCCTTTTAAGTAGCTAAAGCACACATATTCTATCATCACTTCCACTGGTTCGTCTTACTCGAGATCAAAATATAACATGTGAAATCTTTTATGATGATTGTTCTATAATGCTCAATGTACTACCTATAGAGATCGAATCTAATGCTACGAACCTAGTAAGTGTTTAAAGAGTAGAAACAACAGAACCCTCATAGTGTGTCATATATGTATGCTTTTTGGATTAGTGAACTCACAAGGGTAGTCTCCACTATTAATCATGGCAATTCAATTCAACATCCTATCCACTATCATATCAGAGCATGTCATAAGTTTTGAAAACTGCAATATAGTACTCTAAATGGCCAAATGTTAGTGTAAATTCATTGAGAAAAGCATATTATCTCTAGGGCACACTTCAAAGCACCTTGTCTTGAAAGACATTGGAACGACAGACTCTAAAACAAAACAAAAGGAGTCACACCCCCAAACCTAAATCCAACATTGTCCTCAATGTATGAAAATGAAAACATGACAACATGGATAAAGACAAGGCAGCGCGAATTTAACACAACAAGAGAAGAAAATAAACAAAGTCAACCTTAATAAACATAATCCTCAAGAGTAAAAACTGAGAAACACAATATTTGAAAGTCTAAATGAAAGAGAAAAAGAAAAGAAAAAGAAAAAGAAAAAGAAAAAGTGAAAAGAAACATATCAGTCTGTAGACTCAGGTCCGTCTACAGTATCTCTAGCAGTCGTCCCCACGCTGCTGGCTCGAGCTAGGCCTGAAAAAATCACCTCCAGGGGGAGCAGTGAAATAATCTCCAAACGGGGCTGTAGTCTCTGGAAATGCAGCAGCAGCACCTGAAACATGAGAGTGAGATGGGTCAGAAGGCCCGATGGATCTCGTCTATCGAGAGCTGCATGGCCTCAAAGCGCGAGTACATGTCGGTCCTCAAACTGGCGACCTCGGAATGGACATAGTCCTTCATCATGGAAAGCATGTACTAGACCCACTCAGGCCTCTGCTGTGACGACCCAACCCCAGCATCCGTCAGGTAACCCGGCATAGAATCTCCCTATGCCTGCTGAGCTGGGTGCGGACTCTGCTGATCCTCATCCTGCTGATCCTGCTCCTCTAGAATATCATCCCCCCGACGCCTCTTCCGCACAGCGATCTCTCCAATCACGGGAAGGCCACGTACACTCGCCTAAGTGTTCCATGTAAACAGGCAAAGTGGAGTGTCGGGCTCCGATGTGTCATCCCGAGAGTCGTCATCAACTACCAAACCAGCTGCAGCACACATGGCAGTGATCAGGCAAGGGAAAATAATACTAGTGCTCACCTGTTGCCCACAGCCACGAATCTCCTTCTTAATGAACCCGGCAACTGAGAGGCCTCCTTGAAGATCTCCCCTGTGTGGCTTGAGGGCTTCAGCGAAGCCGATATGAAGAGGTTCCAAAAAACGCTCTCCAAATGCAAGTCACCTCTCAGCAACCTTTGCCCATTCCACCCAGCTGCTCCCTCTCTGCGAAGCGCACATCCAAGGTCATACTTGTTCGGCCACGCGGCATCAGCATCCTCTATAGGAGGCAAGCCATAATACTCATTGATCAACTCTGCTGTGATCACCACTGGCACCCTCCGAACAATCACCACCCCGTGTGTGGAGAACTGAGCGTCCATCATGTTGGCATAGAACTCACGGGCCAGGGTGATGTTGGCATTACAGGGTCGCCGAACATATCCTGTCCATCCTCTGGCCTCTACGGTGGCAGGGATATGAGTTTCCCCTAACTCCTCCAGTGCCATCCCCCTCTCCAGAATGAATTTCCTCTCATTCTTTAGTCTGTCTCTGTAATCAGGATGGCCGACATATGACGGCTCAACTGGCCGTTTGTCTCTCCTCCTACCGGGGTCTGCAGGAGCATGGCCTCCTCGGAAGACAGTCCTCACCATACTTGGATAAAATGAAGCACACAAAGCAAATAAGTTTCCAGAATGAGGCAAGCAGTATAACAAAATATCAGCAGCACTCCGACAAGCAATTACTACATCACAACTGCCCAAAAGGGCCTGTACATTCTCCACTTCCTATTCACTAACACAACCAACACATAGAAAAATTTAACAAAGTTTAACAGTGAAGCACATAAACAACCCAATCAATTGTTAAATTGTCGTGTTGACGTCTAGAAGTCACCTAAATTCATTCCAACTGGTTTATACTCATAAATAGCTGACAATTATAGTTCAAAATTAGGCACATTCATCAGAAAAGAACTTTAGACAGGCAAATATCATCCTCTAGGGCCTAGGGGCCGAATTTCATCAGTAAGAAAGAACTGGCAGAGTCTCACATATGATAGCACATGAGTGAAGTAAAAATTAAACTAAAAAAGCAGAGTTATCAAACATACCTTGGCCTGGAGCGTGAATGGAGGCAGAAGAGAAGGGAAGAAGAAAGAAAAGAAAGAAAACGAGAGGAAAAAGTGGCCCTTCTGTCGCACGAAGCGACCTTATAAAAGGGTGTAAAACCGTTGCGGAACCGCTGCCATTTAGGTAGCGATCAGGCAGTGGTCTGCAGCTATTGGCCAGGGCAGTGGTGGCTCAAAACGCACCGTTTGACTTAGGACCGCTGCCATAGACATAGCGGTCTGGCAGCGGTTCACGTCAGGTGTGACAGCTGCCATACCGCTTTGAGGTCCAAACCAAAAATAGAAGCGGTCGGGCAGCGGTTTTGGGGCAGAGAGGATCGCTTTCCAAAACGCTGCCACACCGCTTTGACATGTACAGCGGAGTGCATCAGGTGCCAATTTTATTTTTTTATTTTATTTTTTTTTAAGAAAATATAAAAGATACCTGGGTGGGTTGCATCCCACCGATCGCTTTATTTAACGTCCGGGCAAGACGCACAAGAGCCTTACGGCTCATTGAGGCGGGAAAACTCATCAATCCTTAGTTTGGATGCACACAGGTATGGCTTGAGTCGGTGCCCATTAACCTTAAATCTCTGCTGACCGACAAGACCTTCAATTTCCACAGCTCCGTGCGGGAAAACCTGAGTAACCCTATATGGACCCAGCCAACGTGACTTCAGCTTCCCTGGAAACAACCGTAACCTTGACTGATACAAAAGGACAAGTATCCCCAGTTGGAATTCCTTCCGAAAGATTTTGCTGTCATGCAGTTTCTTCGTCCTTTCTTTGTATATCTTGGCATTCTCATAAGCATTGTCCCGAAGCTCCTCAAGCTTACTCATTTGCAATTTTCGTTCCTCTCCTGCCTTATCTAAATCGAAGTTCAAATTCTTCAGTGCCCAATAGGCATTGTGTTCCAACTCCACAGGTAGATGACAAGCTTTTCCATATACTATCCTATAAAGACTCATACTAATTGGGGTTTTGTAGGCAGTCCTATACGCCCACAATGCATCATTAAGCTTAGTTGACCAATCCTTTCGATTTGGTTGCATTGTCTTCTCCAATATCTGCTTAATCTGCCTATTGCTCACTTCCACTTGTCCTGAAGTCTGAGGATGATATGGGGTTGCCACTTTGTGTTTGACACCATATTTCTTCATTAACGAGGCAAAACCTTGTTACAAAAATGGCTTCCACCATCACTTATAATCGCACGCGGTGTCCCAAATCTGGCAAATATGTGCTCTTTCACGAATTTTACCACCACGTTGCTATCATTTGTCTTGGTTGCAATTGCTTCAATCCACTTCGAAACATAGTCCACAGCTACTAAGATGAAAGTGAACCCATGTGAGGATGGGAAGGGACCCATAAAGTCAATTCCCCATACGTCAAATATTTCTATCACCAACTGACTTGAAAGGGGCATCTCATCTCTCTTACCAATGTTCCCCGTTCTCTGGCACCTGTCACAAGAAATACAAAAAGTATAAGCATCTTTAAATAAAGAGGTCCAGAAAAAACCTGATTGGAGAACTTTCAGAGCAGTCTTCTTGGCACTAAAGTGCCCTCCACAGCTAAGGTCGTGGCAGAATTTCAGAACATCTTGCTGCTCCTCTTCAGGGACACATCGCTGAATGATTTGATCAGCGCCATATTTGAACAGGTATGGCTCATCCCAAAAGTATTGCCTGGTGAGGGAGATGAATCTGCGTCTTGCTTGAGAGTTCAGGTCGGCTGGTACGATGCCATTGGCAAGATAGTTCACTATATCTGCGTACCATGGATCTTTGGTTTCCACATTCATCAGCTGTTCATCTGGAAAGGTCTCATTTATTGGTATAAGCTTGGTACTTCCTTCTCCAGTTTCCTCTTCCACTAGTCAAGAAAGGTGGTCAGCTACCACATTCTCGCTGCTTTTCTTATCCCTGATTTCCAAATCAAATTCTTGCAATAAAAGGATCCACCGGAGTAATCTCGGTTTCACTTTCTTTTTTGTTAGTAAATATTTCAAAGCAGCATGATCAGAATAAACAATTACTTTAGACACAATCAAATATTGACGAAATTTTTCCAGGGCACTAACAACAGCAAGTAATTCTTTTTCTGTAGTGGAGTAATTCAATTGTGCATCATTCAAAGTGTGACTAGTGTAGTAAATAACATGTGGCAATTTATCTACTCGCTATCCTAAAACAGCACCTACAACATAGTCTGATGCATCACACATTAATTCAAATGGAAGGGACCAATCAGGAGGCATTATAATAGGAGTAGATGTCAGTTTATCTTTCAGAGTTGTAAAAGCAAGCATACATTCATCATTGAAATCAAATGTAGATTCCTTGGTCAACAGATTACACAGGGGACGACTAATTTTTGAAAAATCTTTTATAAAACGCCTGTAAAAACTTGCATGACCAAGAAAACTCCTCACACCCTTTACCGAAGTAGGAGGTGGAAGTTTAGCAATTACTTCAATTTTAGCTCTATCTACTTCTATGCCTTTATCAGATATCACATGTCCTAGCACTATTCCAGATTTCACCATAAAGTGACTTTTCTCCCAACTGAGAGTTAAATGAGTCTCAGTGCATCTTTTCAAAACACTAGTTAAATTATCAAGGCAGTGGTCAAAAGAATTACCAAAAACAGAAAAATCATCCATAAATACCTCGATATATTTCTCTAGCATGTCGGAAAAAATTGACATCATGCATCTTTGGAAAGTCGCAGGGGCATTGCACAATCCAAATGACATTCTTCTGTAAGCAAAGGTACCGAAAGGACAAGTGAATGTTGTCTTCTCTTGATCTTCTGGGGCAATGGCAATCTGATTATAACCTGAAAAACCATCCAAGAAACACTAATAAGCATGTCCCGCCAAACGCTCAAGCATCTGATCGATGAACGGCAAAGGAAAGTGATCTTTTTTTGTTGCCGTGTTGAGCTTGTGGTAGTCTATGCACACCCTCCATCCCGTGGTCTTCCTTGTAGGGATCAGTTCATTATTTTCATTAGCTACCACTGTGATTCCAGATTTCTTTGGCACAACATGAACCGAACTTACCCAGTTGCTGTCAGATATAGGGTATATAATACCCACTTTGAGTAACTTTAAGACCTCTTCTTTGACCACCTCTTTCAGGTTCGGGTTAAGTCTTCGCTGAGTTCTCTAGATGGCTTCATACCCTCTTCTAAAAGAATGTGATGCATGCAAATGGTAGGGCTTATTCCCTTGATATCTGCTATGGTCCATCCAATGGCGGCTTTGTGTTCTTGAAGCACCGCCAAAAGTCTTTTTTCTTTTTCTGACTCTAAGTCTAAAGCTATAATCACCGGAAGAGTCTCCTTCTCCTCTAAAAAGGCATATTTGAGGTTAGAGGGAAGTTGTTTCAGCTCCAATGCAGGGGGAGAACTAATATATGGGATTAATGATTTGTTGATCTCATCTACCCCTTAAATACATATTTTCTCCATATCAGAATCCTCTTTTGTAACTCTTATCTGCTGAAGTTCTTCATCATCTTCAAACACATCACAACCCCAATCTAACAGAACCATCGGCCAATAGAAGCGACATGGTTGTCTTTTTCAGATCATTCAAACCCAATTGCTCATAGATAGTTGTCGGCATTAAGTTGATGCTGGCTCCTAAGTCTAGCATTGGCTCCTAAGTCTAGCATAGCCCTCTCCAAAGTTGTACCACCAATAGTAATGTTGATGCAGAAACTACCTGGATCTTGAAGTTTTGGTGGTAAAGATTTTTGAAGGACTGCATTAGCACTTCCGGTCATAAATTCTTGATGATTCTCCACAAATCTTGTTTTGTATGTGTGAAGGCTCTTGAAAAACTTAGCATATGCAGGCATCTTCTGAATCATCTCCTATAGGGAAAAATATCATAGTACACGCAGCGGAAGCGAGACTAAAAAAAAATAGATTTAGTAGCTTTTAAAATTTTTCCTTTTTATGAACCTTAACCCCTTTAATTAATTTAAACATATATATAATCAACAAAAGAAGAATACCTTTTGTCGCGTGATTCGATTGACTTACGTCGATGGTAATCCGCAAGATCTTCAATCCTAGCACGAACGTGAATCACCTAGGAGTGTGCTCTCCCTTCTTCTTTGAATTGCAAACCTGAGAATGGACAAACAAACTTTTCTTTTCTTTTGTTAGTCACAAAACAATCAAAAGAAGACTAAGATTATTCCGGTCACTTTTGAGTTCTCAATCTAATGATCGAAACTCGCGTGAACCTAAATCGATGTTGTACACACAAGCTTATTGATGAACAAGCAATTAGTGTACCATCAAAGAATAATCTATTCACTCTTTTTTGTTTTTAGTAGAATAAAAATCCTATCTATGAATTGAGAAGAAGAAGAAAGTTGAATCAAGCACCACACACAAGCTTATGGCTGAATTCTCTTCCTCTCTTTCTTTTAGGGTGGCCGAAAATCCTCTTTCTAAAAGGACTAGGGTTGCCGCAAATTACACTCCTAAAATATAGGAGTTTTAGTTGCACCCTAATTCACTTCTAGTTTTAAGACTTCAAACCCTAATCCAACTCATAGATAATTTTATTCTTTTATTTGACTAAATAAAAAGACTTCTTATTTGATTAAATAAATAAAATTAATTATTTATTTTCTTATTAAACAAGTCTTTTAATTTTAGTATACTACTACAAATAGTATAACTCTAGGAATCATATTTCCTAATCAGAAAAGATTTGTTTCTTAATTAAACAATTAATTAATAAATTAATTAATTCTGATTTAATTAAAACAATGAAACAAAATAATATATTAGGTTAAATATACACCTTGCCGCCCCATACATACATACATATTTGGGCCATATATTATTTTCTTATTTCATTTAATCCATTGGTCTTTAAATAAAAAGCCCACACGTGAACCAGACCCATTCTTACTAAAAGAAACAAGCCCACATGTCATCCATTAATATATAAATATAATTGAGCAGCCCATTACATAAATAATGTGCAAATTATATTCTTAATATATTAAATACAATTCTAGATGGACCCTAAATTGGTCCGGTAGAATATATCAAGTGATCCATGCAAGTTCGTGTGGATTGGGGATCTTGGCGGGCTATCTAAATTTAAGCTTCAATAGACATAACCTAATCACAATCAACAAATGATTCACTTAGGTCCGATCCATTAATTTTAACTCATTCCACTAAAGAGCTAAAATTGAACTCTTAAATAAAGACAGAAAAGGAAGATGTTTCCTCATTCATACCCTAGACAATCATATTGGAGATAGTGTATCCTCGTGAATAATATCAGTAATCGCCAAGAGTTCATAGACCGCCTATAACTCTCCAAGTTACCATATTTACTCATATGACCACGTTTTGAACTTGGATATTTTGACTTGTCCAGAAGCCATGTTTTCAATAGACACTATCGAAAACTCAACGTTGAGATTTAATATCCAATTACCTCAAAACATCCATATGATGATATTATACTCTCATTTGATAAATGGAGCCACGATGTCCATATCTATAAATGAAGTCCTCTATCGATTAACAAATGAATATCACCAAATTATCGAGGATAGACTATGCGATATAATCGTACTCATTGATAACTCAAATGATATCACTTGCAACCATAAGTCCATCATTTATCTCAGGATTAAGATAAACTCTCCAATTGTCCTGATAATGAAATTACTTTTATCTACTGACAGTTATAGATAAAGTATTTCATTTTGATCCAGTTCAATGCACCCAGTGCACTAGACTCTTTTGCTCGAAGACACTCCGATGATTTTAGACTCATCATATCTCATTTGATCCCACTCAAATGCTAGCAAAAGAATTCTACAACTTTAACAAGATAAATGTGCCCAACCTTTAACTTAAGTTGTGAACAATATTCAAGACTAACTAAAGAATTGTGTCTACCACATACATATCCAGATGTATGAACAATTCTTCTTTTCTCATAGTCTTTAGACCTTATGATTATTTACTTTAACAATTATAATATTCAACTATAAATGCTATAATATTTGTTTAAACCAGAAATCACTTTATTAATATGAAACAGATTGTTAAATACAATATTATACTCTTGCTATTGAGCATAATCCTAATAATCTCCCACTTGCGCTATAGCAAATGAGTCATATCTCTCAAGCCCATGTTCTCTAGGTGCCCATCGAAACTCTTCTGAGGTAGAGCCTTTGTGAAGGGATCTGCTAGATTTTCTGCTGACGCGATTTTGGTAATCGTCACGTCACGTCACCTCTTTGAACAATCTCCCTTAAAAGATGATATTTCCTTTCAATGTGTTTACCTCTCTTATGACTTCTTGGTTCTTTCGAATTAGCCACTGTTCCACTGTTGTCACAGTAGATAGTGATCTACTTATTCGCACTAGGAACCACTTCCAAGTCAATCAAGAATTGACGGAGCCAAACAGCCTCTTTGGCAGCCTCGCATGCAGCAACATACTCAGCTTCCATGGTGGAATCAGCAATACAAGATTGCTTGATACTCCTCCATATAACTGCTTCTCCTCAAATAGTAAACACAGCCCCTGATGTGGTTTTTCTGGAGTCAGAATCTGATTGAAAATCAGAATCTGTATACCCAACGGGAATCAAATCCCCTCCAGAGTATACAAGCATATTATCTCTCGTTCTCTTGAGATACTTGAAAATATGCTTGACTGCCGTCCAGTGATCAGGACCAGGCTTCGATTGAAACCTGCTAACTACGCCAACAGCAAAACAAATATCTGGTCTAGTGCAGAGCATTGCATACATGAGACTTCCAACTGCCGAGGCATATGGAACTCTACTCATGAACTGCTCTTCATGCTCATTCTTAGGAACTTGTTCCTTAGAAAGCTTGATTCCATGTCTGAAAGGTAACATACCTTCCTTGGAATCCTGCATGGAAAACCTAGACAAGATTTTGTCTATGTATGAAGCTTGGGATAATGCAATCGTTCTATTCTTTCTATCCCTTATAACTTGGATACCTAGAATAAAACTTGCTTCTCCTAAGTCCTTCATATCAAATTGTTTTGCTAACCATTCTTTTATTGATGTCAATACACCTACATCGTTTCCGATGAGTAGTATATCATCAACATAAAGAATCAGGAAAACCAACTTGTCGCCCTTAATCCTTTTGTATACACAAGGTTCGTCAAGATTCTGAATAAATCCAAAACCTTTGACAGCTTGATCGAACCTTATGTTCCAGGATCTGGATGCTTGCTTTAATCCATATATGGATTTCTGCAACTTGCATACCTTTTCCATTTGGCCCTTTTCAATGAATCCCTCTGGTTGCATCATGTAGATGCTTTCGTCAAGACTTCCATTAAGGAAAGCTGTCTTGACGTCCATTTGCCAAATCTCTAGATCTAAAGATGCTGCAATGGATAAGAGTATCCTAATGGATTTAAGCATGGCCACAGGAGAGAAGGTTTCCTCGTAATCGATACCTTCTTTCTGTGTATACCCTTTAGCTACCAATCTAGCTTTAAAGGTTTCCACCTTTCCATCCATACCTCTTTTCCTCTTGTATACCCACTTGCACCCAATGGGTTTTATCCCTTTAGGCAAGTCTACAAGGGACCAGACTTTGTTATCGAACATAGATTCAATCTCGGATTGCATTGCCTTTTGCCAATGGCGACTATCAACATCCTCCATAGCTTCCTTGTACGTATAGGGATCATCGTCGTCCGGGAGATTCTCTACAGATTCTCCCAAACCGATGTATCTTTCGGGTTGTGTTCTAACCCTCCCACTACGACGAGGAATGGTAGGTTGTTGACCTAGTGTTGGATCGGAACTTACAATTGGGTTAGGTTGTGTAACCTCTCGTGGAATTGTATCTCCTGACATCTCATTCAGGACAATTCTACTTTTAGGCACAAAATCATTCATATAGTCCTTTTCCAGAAATTTAGCATTTGCAGAAACAAATACTTTAAGATCTGAAGGACTATAAAAATAATATCCTTTAGTTTCTTTCGAATACCCTACAAATATACATGTTTCTGAACGGGTGATCAGGCCAAAATTGGTATGATTTTGGCCCTCATTTTTGTTTCTTTTTGCTTAATTCTCGGGCATTTCCCCGTGTTTAATGTTGTTAAATTGAGTGTTTCAGGTTTTATTAGGTTTCAGAAGCAATTGAGATGAAGGTGGAGGACTTGTGCGAAAATGTCTCACAAATGGGAAGAAACAGGGCATTTTCGCCACTTGGACATAAGAGGTCGCTACATGAGCGCCATGGAGACAGAGGATTCTCCAAAAGGCATCAGAAGGTCGCCACTTGGGCGCCACTTGAGCGCCATGGCGACGGAAAGTCACAAAAACAATCAGGTGGGGTCGCCACTTGGGGTCGCCATGGCGACCTCCCTTGCAAGTGGCGACCTAGTGCACTCAAGGCATGGTCGCCACTTAGGGTCTCCATGGCTACCTTGATGGTGCAAATGGCGACCTCTTCACTTTTCCAGGGTCGCCACTTATGGTCGCCATGGCGACCTAGAGGTTACAAGTGGCGACCTCTACACATTTTGGTCATGGTCGCCACTTGACAAATAACGAGAAAGATGGTTTTCGAAGCGACCTTTTCATCTAACCGTTTTACGCTCCAGAGTCGCCATAGCGACCAAATAGCGACCAAGGCTCCACATCAGCGAATCAAGCAGTTACCAGTACATGTCCATGAGTGAGTATATATATGAAGCGTCTCTCCATCTTCAAAGGATCGAAAATCAGAGCAAAATTCAGAGAACACTCATTTCAGATCTAGATCATCATCCATGGAACATTATTCATCATCCTCCATTTCTCTCCTTGAAGTCATCTAATCCATCCAACCCTCAACACAAAACCTTGATTACTTCACTACATCATTCCTCATCCCACCATTTCTCCATCAAAATCCTTAGTAACTTTCCACCAAAACACCCACATTCCAAGACATTTCCTCAACCTCCATTCCTTGCATCTAGGAGCATAGAGGAGAAGAAGGATCAAGCTTAAAGAAGGTGACCCAAGGGTTATTTCCTTATCATTTACTTCTTTTCATTCATTGCAAATATGTGTAACTAAACCCCTAATCTAGGGGATAGATTTGAGGATCAATTGGTTGTGGGTTTAGTTTAGCTTGTAATGAATCTCTTATGTGTTCTATTCATTCAAATTAATTAGATTCCATTCATTATAATTGACTTGTATATCACTTGTTGATTGCTATCTTGAGTGGAATAATTTGTTATATATTCACATGTGGATTGACAATCTTTGTGTGATTAAGAACCCATTGGATAGGATAGATTAGTGGTGGGTATACCAACCCCACTAATCTAAGCCTCTAAGTGGTTAACATAATGAGATTGGTACATTAATGATGCTAGTTAGCTTACCCACATCCAAGTGTTAATCGATCTATTCCCTAGCTCTCTCATTAATTGATTTCTATCACAATTCTTATCAAGGTGTTGAGTATTCTATTTTTCATAACATATTTTGTGTATTTTCATTTGAGTAGTTAGCATTTGTGGTTTTAGAAACCACACATCTATCAAACAATATGATTTATTTTATTGCTCTAAGATTAGTCAATTTATATAATTAACACTCCATTCCCTGTGGAACGAACTTGCTCACTATTTTGCTATCAAATCACATTTCAAAAGGATTAAGTGGCCTTAAAAGAGTTTTCAAGAATCAACCATAATCTCTATTATTAATATTTTGTTGAGTACACAAATGACCTCATCAACGGGACTCCATCTTTTCTGTCTTTCCTTTTAACACGTGCGCAGGACATCCAAATATCCTTAAGTGTTGTAAACTAGGCTTGCGCCCAGTCCACAACTTATGCGGTGTTTTAGGAACAGACTTAGATGGTACATGGTTTAGAATGTATATTGCAGTTTGTAAAGCATATCCCCAGAAAGAATTAGGAAGTGTTGAATAACTCAACATAGACCTAACCATATCCAAAAGAGTTCTATTTCTCCTTTCTGCTACCCCATTTTGTTGAGGTGTACCAGGTGCAGAAAACTGAGAAACTATCCCATTATCAATAAGATATTTCTGAAACTCACCAGATAGATATTCTCCACCACGATCAGATCTCAAGATTTTTATGTGTTTCTCAAGCTGATTTTCCACTTCAGCTTTAAATGCTTTGAACATGTCAAAAGCATCCGACTTATGTCGCATGAGATACACATAGCCAAATCTTGAGTAATTATCTGTGAAAGTGATGAAGTACTCATATCCACCTCTAGCTTGAATGCTCATAGGTCCACATACATCAGTGTGTATCAATCCTAAACATTCAGTGGCTCTGGTACCTTTGGCAGAGAACGTCCTTTTGGTCATTTTACCTTCCAAACAAGATTCACAAGTTGGTAGATCATCAACCTTTAAGTCACTCAAAGGTCCGTCACTTACCAATCTTTTAATCCTATTAAGGTTAATATGACCTAAGCGTAAATGCCAAAGGTAGGTTTCATCTGTTGATAATTTTACTCTTTTATGATTAGGTTCCGTTATTTCTGTGTCTAACGAGTGAGAGATATTTCTATGCAAAAAGTATAGACCGTTTTCCAATGTACCTTTGCAAATAACTTTGTCATTCTTACTAATAATAAAAACTTTATTAAAAGTAACCGAATATCCAAATTTATTCAAACAAGAAACTGAAATTAAATTCCTCTTGAATTGAGGTACATAATAAACGTCTATTAAATCTAAATGCCTTCTAGAATCCAAACAAACTCTAATATCTCCCACTGCACTTGCAGACACTAACGTTCCGTTGCCTATGTGCAAATTGATCTCATTCTTATTCGGCCTTCTCCTTTCTTGGAACCCCTGCAAGGAATAACAAACATGATTAGTGGCTCCTGAGTCTATGATCCAAGAATCTGTAGAATCAGCCAAAAAACATGTTTCAAGATAATTCAAATTACCTTCTTCCTTCTTGTTCTGGGACTTTGGGCAATTTCTCTTCCAATGTCCCTTTTCACCACAAAGGAAGCATTTCCCTTTGATCTTGGTTACTTTCTTGGTCTCCTTCTTGGTAGGCCCAAGTTGCTTTTTCTTCTGTTGTTTCTTGACCTTTTGACGGGCCTTAACAGTAGCAACTTTACCAACCATATGAATCTCTTGACCTTTGCCTTTCACAAGGATCTTTTCAGCACTTTGAACATCTTGCATCAGGCTCTGTAAGGTGTATTCCTTTTTGTTCAAAGTGTAGTCCAATTTGAACTGATCAAAGGAATCTGACAATGAATTGACAACCATATCAATTTTTGTCTCACCATCTATCTCAGCGCCATGCAGTTCAGCAATGTTGAGATGTGCTATGACTTTCATCATGTGATCCTTCACAGCCTGTCCAGGTTTCATCCTAAGATTCATAAAAGCAATCACTGCCTCTCTCTTAGTCGTCCTGGACTTCATAGCAAACATCTCCTCTAGAGACATCATTATATCAGCAGCAGACTCCATTCCTTCATGCTGCTGTTGCAACACGTCGGAGATAGTGGCCATAATATAACATTTGGCCATATCATCTGAAGTCTTCCACTGCTCATACTCATCTCTTTGCATTATGCTTGATTCAATATTAGGAGCAGGTGGTTTAGGAGTAGTTAGAACAAACTTATGTTTTTCACTTTGCAGCAACAACCCAATTTTCCTTTTCCATGTTACATAGTTATCTCCACTTAAGGTGTTATCTTTCAGGATGTTCATAAGTGATGGGGTCATGATTTCTGAATGAAAACAAAACATATATAAGTAAATAATCATTATAAAGCACTTTTAAATATTTATCTTGAATTAAATGAATAACTCAATCATAAAAATTCAACGGTGATCTAACACCCATAAATGTTACGCCTCCTTTGGGAGTTCGCCCCATTTACTAGTTAGACTAGGTCCCACCTAATTGTTAACAAACAACCAGCGTTTTCAATTTTAGCCTTGCAATTTTACTGACAAGAACTCTTTGGAGGATATCAATAAAATTACATTGAGTGTGTTACCAAGATATCGACCCTCAATTTTCTCTCACGAAAATCCCTCCTTTGGGAGTAGATTTCATTTGAGCCCATTGTCTAATCTATCCTTGTAAGGAAGTATATTGCTAAATTCCATTCATGGACGCCCCTTTGGGGGATTACCAAAAAATAATTAAGCTGAACCAATCTTGGAAGCCATAGGTGTTACAAAAACACCTTCTCCCACTCAATTATTTAAGGCGTGTGATTAAATCCCATAGAATGATTTACCAAGTTATCTAGATACCAATTTAGATACCTAAATCATTCAATGCATGTTCATACCAAAAGAGATATATGAGTGGCACTCCTATTCTATATGTCATGTTATCATACAATAACAAATATTGTAATATTTAAGCATAAAATAAATAGCAACAATTTTGGCCCATCCTAGAAAAACAAGTAAATTACAATGAATTTGGAATACAAGATCTTCAAGTGGCCCATCAACCATACGTTCATCCTTCGGCCTCCCACCTTGGGATTGCACGGCCCACAACCCCACATAAGGGGCTGCCATGCGCAGCCCAATAGGCTTTGCAAGGCTGCCATGCGCAGCCCACCAAGCTTTGGGCTTGCCATGCGCAGCCCAATCCACTCCTAGGGTGCACACGGTGCTCGTTCTCGGTTCCGGTTGCTTCACGTCTTCGATTCTTTGATGTAGAACGTGTTACAATTTAATTTAAACAAATAAAAATACTGCAGTAATTTTTTTTTTTTTTAATCACAGCAGTAAAAAAAATACAGCAGTAAAAAAAATACTGCACTATATTTTTAATACATTAAAAAAAAAACTGCAGCAATATTTAATACATAAAAAAAAATATATAGCAACTACCAAGAAGGAATTATGGCGATGATAGACCACCCTTCTTGTTACAATTCCGAAATCAAAATTACATAGAAAATCTAGGACCAAAATCGAGCAATAACAAACCACATAAAACATATATAAATCCATACATCACATGTAATTATATATGCGAATACCTAGAGTGCCATCTCTTTCTAAAACATGCATAATCACAATAAAAAGAAATCGATCCACGTATATATACGGTAATTAATTAAAAGGGTTCAACCTAGGCTCTGATACCAATTGTAGGGAAAAAATATACCCGCAGCGGAAGCGAGACTAAAAAAAATAGTTTTAGTAGCTTTTAAAAATTTTCCTTTTTATGAACCTTAAACCCTTTTGATTAATTAAAGACATATAATAAATAACAAAAGATGAATACCTCTTGTCGCGTGATCCGATTGACTTACGTCGATGGTAATCCGCAAGATCTTCAATCCTAGCACGAACGTGGATCACCTAGGAGCGTGGTCTCCCTCTTCTTTGAATTGCAAGCCTGTGATTGGATAAAACAAACTTTTCTCTGATTCGTTAGTCACAAAAACAATCAAGAGAAACCTAAGATTATTCCGGTCACTTTTGAGTTCTCAATCTTGTGATCGAAACTCGCGTGAACCTTGATCGATGTAGTATTCACAAGCTTATTGAAGAATAAGCAAATAGAATATCATCAAAGAATAATCTATGTTTCCTTTTGTTTTTAGTAGAATAAAAGCTCTCTATCTATGAGTTGAGAAGAAGAAGAAGAAATAAATTCTGCACTCAAGCCTTAGGGGGTGGCCGAATTCTATAAGAGGCCTTATATAGGTGGCCAAATTTCTTCTTCTTTTTACCCTAGGGTGACCGAATTCTTTCTCCAAAAATAACTAGGGTTGCCGTAAATCCTCCTACAAAAAGGAGTATGATTTGCACCCTAATTCCTATTTTGTTTAAGACTTCCAAACCCTAATCAAACTCATAAATCTTTTATTCTCTTATTTGACTAAAATAAAAAGACTTCCTATTTGATTAAATAAATAAAATTAATTATTTATTTCCTTGTCAAACAAGTCTTTCTATTTAATTATACTACTACCAATAGTATACCTTTAGGAATCATATTTCCTAATGAGAAAAGATTTGTTTCTTAATTAAATAATTAATTAACAAATTAATTAATTCTCATTTAATTAAACAATGAAAACAAAATAATATTTAAGGTTAAATAACCTCCTTGCCGCCCCATATATATTATTGGGTCAAATATTATTTTCTCATTTCATTTAATCATTTGGACTTTAAATAAAAAGCCCACATGTGAACTAGACCCATTCTTACTAAAAGAAACAAGCCCACATGTCATCCATTAATATATAAATATAATTGAGCAGCCCATTACATAAATAATGTGCAAATTATATTCTTAATATATTAAATGCAATTCTAGATGGACCCTAAATTGGTCCGGTAGAATATATCAAGTGATCCATGCAAGTTCGTGTGGATTGGGGATCTTGGCGGGCTATCTAAATTTAAGCTTCAATAGACATAACCTAATCACAATCAACAAATGATTCACTTAGGTTCGATCCATTAATTTTAACTCATTCCACTAAAGAGCTAAAATTGAACTCTTAAATAAAGACAGAAAAGGAAGATGTTTCCTCATTCATACCCTAGACAATCATATTGGAGATAGTGTATCCTCGTGAATAATATCAGTAATCGCCAAGAGTTCATAGACCGCCTATAACTCTCCAAGTTACCATATTTACTCATATGACCACGTTTTGAACTTGGATATTTTGACTTGTCCAGAAGCCATGTTTTCAATAGACACTATCGAAAACTCAACGTTGAGATTTAATATCCAATTACCTCAAAACATCCATATGATGATATTATACTCTCATTTGATAAATGGAGCCACGATGTCCATATCTATAAATGAAGTCCTCTATCGATTAACAAATGAATATCACCAAATTATCGAGGATAGACTATGCGATATAATCGTACTCATTGATAACTCAAATGATATCACTTGCAACCATAAGTCCATCATTTATCTCAGGATTAAGATAAACTCTCCAATTGTCCTGATAATGAAATTACTTTTATCTACTGACAGTTATAGATAAAGTATTTCATTTTGATCCAGTTCAATGCACCCAGTGCACTAGACTCTTTTGCTCGAAGACACTCCGATGATTTTAGACTCATCATATCTCATTTGATCCCACTCAAATGCTAGCAAAAGAATTCTACAACTTTAACAAGATAAATGTGCCCAACCTTTAACTTAAGTTGTGAACAATATTCAAGACTAACTAAAGAATTGTGTCTACCACATACATATCCAGATGTATGAACAATTCTTCTTTTCTCATAGTCTTTAGACCTTATGATTATTTACTTTAACAATTATAATATTCAACTATAAATGCTATAATATTTGTTTAAACCAGAAATCACTTTATTAATATGAAACAGATTGTTAAATACAATATTATACTCTTGCTATTGAGCATAATCCTAACAAAATCTTCCTTCTCTCTCTCCTTTTTTTAAATATTCCCACTTCCCTCCATTTGTTTTCAAGAAGAAAAAGTTTGAAATCCCATATAAAATTTTCTCTCCAATTTTCTCAACTTCCAAACACCATAACTTTCTCATACGAAGTCAGAATTGAGTGATTCAAGTTGAAGATTGTTCGTAATCGAGTCCCCTACCTTTTCCAAGTTGCCTTGCAACTGTTTGATTGATTTTCGGAGTAGATTTACTCAGAAAAACGAACCAGCTCGTGAAATCAAGGTAATGTTCATATCTTGGTGATTTCTTCTTTGTAAACCCTCAATTTGCTTGGGGTTTCCTCTTCTATATGTATATATATGTTTAGTGAATGCTATTGAGAAAGATAGCTTCATAATCAATCTTAATCAAAAGTCTAATTAGAGACACTTGTGAACTAGAATGTTTGAGTCTATGATTTTCACATGTTTAAGAGTTGTATTGTGATTAGATTGATATCTAGGATTATTTGAGACTTGATTGAATGATTTTATGATTGATAATCCTTGAAATATGTTTTGATCCTTTGATTGATGAAATCTTGGATTGAGGCTCGTGTATGTGTTTTTAGAGATATCTAGGATTAAATTGATTTATCTAGGGTTCTGTCCACTATTGTGTTAGGATTATGCTCAATAGCAAGAGTGTAATGGTGTAATTAACAATCTTATTCATATTAATAAAGTGATTTCTGGTTTAAACAAATCTTATAGCATTTATAGTTTAAATAATTGTTAAAGTAAATAATCATAAGGTCTAAAGACTATGAGAAAAGAAGAATTGTTCATACATCTGGATATGTATGTGGTAGACACAATTCTTTAGTTAGTCTTGAATATCGTTCACAACTTAAGTTAAAGGTTGGGCACCTTTATCTTGTTAAAGTTGTAGAATTCTTTTGCTAGCATTTGAGTGGGATCAAATGAGATATGATGAGTCTAAAATCATCGGAGTGTCTTCGAGCAAAAGGATCTAGTGCACTGGGTGTATTGAACAGGATCACAATGAAATACTTTATCTATAACCGTCAGTAGATAAAAGTAATTTCATTATCAGGACAATCGGAGAGTCTATCTTAATCCTGAGATAAATGATGGACTTATGGTTGCAGGTGATATCATTTGAGCTATCAATGAGTACGATTATATCGCATAGTCTATCCTCGATAGTTTGGTGATATTCATTTGTTAATCGATAGAGGACTTCATTTATAGATATGGACATCGTGGCTCCATTTATTAAATGAGAGTATAATATCATCATATGGATGTTTTGAGGTAATTGGATATTAAATCTCAACGTTGAGTTTTCAATAGTGTCTATTGAAAACATGGCTTCTGGACAAGTCAAAGTATCCAAGTTCAAAATGTGGTCATATGAGTAAATATGGTAACTTGGAGAGTTATAGGCGGTCTATGAACTCTTGGCGATTACTGATATTAATCACGAGGATACACTATCTCCAATATGATTGTCTAGGGTATGAATGAGGAAGCATCTTCCTTTTCTGTCTTTATTTAAGAGTTCAATTTTAGCTCTTTAGTGGAATGAGCTAAAATTAATGGATCGGACCTAAGTGAATCATTTGTTGATTGTGATTAGGTTATGTCTATTGGAGCTTAAATTTAGATAGCCCGCCAAGATCCCCAATCCACACGGACTTGCATGGATCACTTGATATATTCTACCGGACCAATTTGGGGTCCATTTAGAATTGCAATTTAATATATTAAGAATATAATTTGCACATTATTTATGTAATGGGCTGCACAATTATATTTATATATTAATGGATGACATGTGGGCTTGTTTCTTTTAGTAAGATTGGGTCTAGTTCACATGTGGGTTTTTTAATTAAAGTCCAAAGGATTAAATGAAATGAGAAAATAATATTTGGGCCCAATATGTATATGGGGCGGCAACTAGGTTAATAACCTAATATATTATTTTGTTTTCATTAATTAATTAAATGAGAATTAATTAATTCATTAATTAATTATTTAATTAAGATACAAATCTTTTCTCATTAGGAAATATGTTTCCTAAAGGTATACTATTGGTAGTAGTATAATTAAATAGAAAGACTTGTTTGAAAAGGAAATAAATAATTAGTTTTATTTATTCAAACAGGAAGTCTTTTTATTTTAGTCAAATATGAGAATAAAAAGATTTATGAGTTTGATTAGGTTTGGGAAATCTTTTCTAAATAGGAATTAGGGTGCAATTCAAACTAGTGAACTAGGTTTGGAAATTGCGGCAACCCTAATGTAAAAAGGAAAAGAATTCGGCCAACCCTAATGTAAAAAGAAAGGAGAAAAATTTGGGCCATATATATATACACATATATTAATTTCGGCAAGCCCTAAGGCTTAGTGCAGAAATTATTTTTCTTCTTCTTCTTAACTCATAGATAGAGATTTTATTCGACTAAGAACAAAAGGAACATAGATTATTCTTTGATTGTATTCTAGTTGCTTATTCATCAATAAGCTTGTGAATACGAAATCGATCTAGGTTCACGCGAGTTTCGATCATTAGATTGAGAACTCAAAAGTGACCGGAATAATCTTAGGTTCTTTTAGATTGTTTTTGTGACTAACGAACAAGAGAAAAGTTTGTTTAATCCCATCACAGGTTTGCAATTCAAAGAAAGGGAGACCACGCTCCTAGGTGATCCACGTTCGTGCTAGGATTGAAGATCTTGCGGATTACCATCGACGCAAGTCAATCGGATCACGCGACAAGAGGTATTAAATTCTTTTATTACTTTCTTATATATATATATATATATGTTTGATTAATCAAAAGGGTTTAAGGTTCATAATTGGAAAAATTTTAAAAGCTACCCAAAACTAATATTTAGTCTCGCTTCCGCTGCGGGTACTACGATATTTTTCCCTACAATTGGTATCAGAGCCTGGTTGAACCCTTTTAATTAATTAACGTATATATACGTGGATCGATTTCTTTTTATTGTGATTATGCATGTTTTAGAAAGAGATGGCACTCTAGGTATTCGCATATATTATTACATGTGATGTATGGATTAATATATGTTTTTATGTGGATTGTTATTGCTCGATTTTGGCTCTAGATTTTCAATGTATTTTTCGTTTCGGAATTGTAACAAGAAGGGTGGTCTATTATCGCCATAATTCCTTCTTGGTAGTTGCTAGGATTTTTTCTTTGTATTAAAAATTCTGCTGCAGTTTTTTTTTTGTATTAAATATATATGTGCAGTATTTTTACTGCAGTGATTAAAAAAAAAAAAAAAAAAAAAATTTTTTTCTGCAGTAGTTTTTTTATTTTGTTTAAATTAAATTGTAACACGTCCTATATCGAAGAAACGAAGCAACCGGGACCGAGAACGAGCACCGTGCGCACCCTAGGAGTGGATTGGGCTGCGCATGGTGTGCCCGAAATACATGGGCTGCGCACGGCAGCCTTGGAACCAAGAAGGCTGCGCACGGCAGCCATGCAAGGCCCATGGGCTGCGCATGGCAGCCCCTTACGAGGGGTTGTGGGCCATGGAATCCCGTCAAGGGAGGCTGAAGGATGGGCTTATGGTGATGGGCCACTTGAAGATCTTGTATTCCAAATTCATTGTAATTTACTTGTTTTTCTAGGATGGGCCAAAATTGTTGCTATTTAATTTATGCTTAAATATTACAATATTTGTTGTTGTATGATAACATGACATATAGAATAGGAGTGCCACTCATATATCTCTTTTGGTATGAACATGCATTGAATGATTTAGGTATCTAAATTGGCATCTAGATAACTTGGTAAATCATTCTATGGGATTTAATCACACGCCTTAAATAATTGAGTGGGAGAAGGTGTTTTTGTAACACCTATGGCTTCCAAGATTAGTTGAGCTTAATTATTTTATGGTAATTCCCCAAAGGGACATCCATAAATGGAATTAAGCAATATACTTCCTTACAAGGATAGACTAGACAATGGACTCAACGAGATCTACTCCCAAAGGAGGGATTTTCGTTAGAGAAAATTGAGGATCGATATCTTGGTGACACACTCAATGTAATTTTATTGATATCCTCAAAAGAGTTCTTGTCAGTAAAATTGCAAGGCTAAAATTGAAAACGCTGGTTGTTATGTTAACAATTAGGTGGGACCTAGTCTAACTAGTAAATGGTGCGAACTCCCAAAGGAGGCGTAACATTTATGGGTGTTAGATCACCGTTGAATTTTATGATTGAGTTATTCATTTAATTCAAGATAAATATTTAAAAGTGCTTTATAATGATTATTTACTTATATTAATTTTTGTTTAATTAAGAAATCATGACCCCATCACTTATGAACATCCTGAAAGATAAAAGTTTAACCGATAATAATTATGTCACATGGAAAAGGAAAATTGGGTTGTTGCTGCAAAGTGAAAAATATAAATTTTGTTCTAACTACTCCTAAACCACCTGCTCTTACTAATGAATCTAATGCAATGAGACGAGTATGAGCAGTGGTAGACCTCTAATGAGATGGCCAAATGGCTACCATCTCCGACGTGTTGCAACAGCAGCATGAAGGAATGGGGTCTGCTGCTGATATGATGATGTCTCTAGAAGAGATTCATATGGTTGGTAAAGTTGCTACTATTAAGACCCGTCAGAAGGTCAAGGAATAATAGAAGAAAAAGCAACTTGGGCCTACCAAGATGGAGACTAAGAAAGTAACCAAGATCAAAAGGAAGTGCTTCTTTTGTGGTGAAAAGAGACATTGGAAAAGTAATTGCCCAAAGTCTCAGAATAAGAAGGAACAAGGTAATGTGAATTATCTTGAAACATGTTTTTCTGGCAGATTCTACAGATTCTTGGATCATAGACTCTGGAGCCACTAATCATGTTTGTTATTCCTTATGGGGGTTTCAAGAAAGGAGAAGGCTGAATAAGAATGAGATCAATTTGCGCTTGGGCAACGGAACGTTAGTGTCTGCAAGTGCAGTGGGAGATATTAGAGTTTGTTTGGATTCTAGAAGGCATTTAGATTTAATAGACGTTTATTATGTACCTCAATTCAAGAGGAATTTAATTTCAGTTTCTTGTTTGAATAAATTTGGATATTCGGTTACTTTTAATAAAGTTTTTATTATTAGTAAGAATGACAAAGTTATTTGCAAAGGTACATTGGAAAACGGTCTATACTTCTTGCATAGAAATATCTCTCACTCGTTAGACACAGAAATAACGGAACCTGATCATAAAAGAGTTAAATTATCAAAAGATGAAACCTACCTTTGGCATTTACGCTTAGGTCATATTAACCTTAATAGGATTAAAAGATTGGTAAGTGACGGACCTTTGAGTGACTTAAAGGTTGATGATCTACCAACTTGTGAATCTTGTTTGGAAGGTAAAATGACCAAAAGGACGTTCTCTGCCAAAGGTGCCAGAGCCACTGAATGTTTAGGATTGATACACACTGATGTATGTGGACCTATGAGCATTCAAGCTAGAGGTGGATATGAGTACTTCATCACTTTCACAGATGATTACTCAAGATTTGGATATGTGTATCTCATGCGACATAAGTCGGATGTTTTTGACATGTTCAAAGCATTTAAAGCTGAAGTGGAAAATCAGCTTGAGAAACACATAAAAATCTTGAGATCTGATCGTGGTGGAGAATATCTATCTGGAGAGTTTCAGCAATATCTTATTGATAATGGGATAGTTTCTCAGTTTTCTGCACCTGGTACACCTCAACAAAATGGGGTAGCAGAAAGGAGAAATAGAACTCTTTTGGATATGGTTAGGTCTATGTTGAGTTATTCAACACTTCCTATTTCTTTCTGGGGATATACTTTACAAACTGCAATATACATTCTAAACCGAGTACCATCTAAGTCTGTTCCTCAAACACCGCATGAGTTGTGGACTGGGCGCAAGCCTAGTTTACAACACTTAAGGATATTTGGATGTCCTGCGCACGTGTTAAAAGGAAAGACAGAAAAGATGGAGTCCCGTTCAGAAACATGTATGTTTGTAGGGTATCCGAAAGAAACTAAAGGATATTATTTTTATAGTCCTTCAGATCTTAAAGTATTTGTTTCGACAAATGCTAAATTTCTGGATAAGGACTATATGAATGATTTTGTGCCTAAAAGTAGAATTGTCCTGAATGAGATGTCAGGAGATACAATTCCACGAGAGGTTACACAACCTAACCCAATTGTAAGTTCCGATCCAACACAAGATCAACAACCTACCATTCCTCGTCGTAGTGGGAGGGTTAGAACACAACCCGAAAGATACATCGGTCTGGGAGAATCTGTAGAGAATCTCCCGGACGACGATGATCCCTATACGTACAAGGAAGCTATGGAGGATGTTGATAGTCGCCATTGGCAAAAGGCAATGCAATCCGAGATTGAATCTATGTTCAATAACAAAGTCTGGTCCCTTGTAGACTTGCCTAAAGGGATAAAACCCATTGGGTGCAAGTGGGTATACAAGAGGAAAAGAGGTATGGATGGAAAGGTGGAAACCTTTAAAGCTAGATTGGTAGCTAAAGGGTATACACAGAAAGAAGGTATCGATTACGAGGAAACCTTCTCTCCTGTGGCCATGCTTAAATCCATTAGGATACTCTTATCCATTGCAGCATCTTTAGATCTAGAGATTTGGAAAATGGATGTCAAGACAGCTTTCCTTAATGGAAGTCTTGACGAAAGCATCTACATGATGCAACCAGAGGGATTCATTGAAAAGGGCCAAATAGAAAAGGTATGCAAGTTGCAGAAATCCATATATGGATTAAAGCAAGCATCCAGATCCTGGAACATAAGGTTCGATCAAGCAGTCAAAGGTTTTGGATTTATTCAGAATCTTGACGAACCTTGTGTATACAAGAGGATTAAGGGCGACAAGTTGGTTTTCCTGATTCTTTATGTTGATGATATACTACTCATCGGAAACGATGTAGGTGTATTGACATCAGTAAAAGAATGGTTAGCAAAACAATTTGATATGAAGGACTTAGGAGAAGCAAGTTTTATTCTAGGTATCCAAGTTATAAGGGATAGAAAGAATAGAACGATTGCATTATCCCAAGCTTCATACATAGACAAAATCTTGTCTAGGTTTTCCATGCAGGATTCCAAGAAAGGTATGTTACCTTTCAGACATGGAATCAAGCTTTCTATGGAACAAGTTCCTAAGAATGAGCATGAAGAGCAGTTCATGAGTAGAGTTCCATATGCCTCGGCAGTTGGAAGTCTCATGTATGCAATGCTCTGCACTAGACCAGATATTTGTTTTGCTGTTGGCATAGTTAGCAGGTTTCAATCGAAGCCTGGTCCTGATCACTGGACGGCAGTCAAGCATATTTTCAAGTATCTCAAGAGAACGAGAGATAATATGCTTGTATACTCTGGAGGGGATTTGATTCCCGTTGGGTATACAGATTCTGATTTTCAATCAGATTCTGACTCCAGAAAATCCACATCAGGGGCTGTGTTTACTATTGGAGGAGGAGCAGTTATATGGAGGAGTATCAAGCAATCTTGTATTGCTGATTCCACCATGGAAGCTGAGTATGTTGCTGCATGCGAGGCTGCCAAAGAGGCTGTTTGGCTCCGTCAATTCTTGATTGACTTGGAAGTGGTTCCTAGTGCGAATAAGCAGATCACTATCTACTGTGACAACAGTGGAGCAGTGGCTAATTCGAAAGAACCTAGAAGTCACAAGAGAGGTAAACACATAGAAAGGAAATATCATCTTTTAAGGGAGATTGTTCAAAGAGGTGACGTGACGATTACCAAAATCGCGTCAGCGGAAAATCTAGCAGATCCCTTCACAAAGGCTCTACCTCAGAAGAGTTTCGATGGGCACCTAGAGAATATGGGCTTGAGAGATATGACACATTTGCTATAGCGCAAGTGGGAGATTGTTAGGATTATGCTCAATAGCAAGAGTGTAATGGTGTAATTAACAATCTTATTCATATTAATAAAGTGATTTCTGGTTTAAACAAATCTTATAGCATTTATAGTTTAAATAATTGTTAAAGTAAATAATCATAAGGTCTAAAGACTATGAGAAAAGAAGAATTGTTCATACATCTGGATATGTATGTGGTAGACACAATTCTTTAGTTAGTCTTGAATATCGTTCACAACTTAAGTTAAAGGTTGGGCACCTTTATCTTGTTAAAGTTGTAGAATTCTTTTGCTAGCATTTGAGTGGGATCAAATGAGATATGATGAGTCTAAAATCATCGGAGTGTCTTCGAGCAAAAGGATCTAGTGCACTGGGTGTATTGAACAGGATCACAATGAAATACTTTATCTATAACCGTCAGTAGATAAAAGTAATTTCATTATCAGGACAATCGGAGAGTCTATCTTAATCCTGAGATAAATGATGGACTTATGGTTGCAGGTGATATCATTTGAGCTATCAATGAGTACGATTATATCGCATAGTCTATCCTCGATAGTTTGGTGATATTCATTTGTTAATCGATAGAGGACTTCATTTATAGATATGGACATCGTGGCTCCATTTATTAAATGAGAGTATAATATCATCATATGGATGTTTTGAGGTAATTGGATATTAAATCTCAACGTTGAGTTTTCAATAGTGTCTATTGAAAACATGGCTTCTGGACAAGTCAAAGTATCCAAGTTCAAAATGTGGTCATATGAGTAAATATGGTAACTTGGAGAGTTATAGGCGGTCTATGAACTCTTGGCGATTACTGATATTAATCACGAGGATACACTATCTCCAATATGATTGTCTAGGGTATGAATGAGGAAGCATCTTCCTTTTCTGTCTTTATTTAAGAGTTCAATTTTAGCTCTTTAGTGGAATGAGCTAAAATTAATGGATCGGACCTAAGTGAATCATTTGTTGATTGTGATTAGGTTATGTCTATTGGAGCTTAAATTTAGATAGCCCGCCAAGATCCCCAATCCACACGGACTTGCATGGATCACTTGATATATTCTACCGGACCAATTTGGGGTCCATTTAGAATTGCAATTTAATATATTAAGAATATAATTTGCACATTATTTATGTAATGGGCTGCACAATTATATTTATATATTAATGGATGACATGTGGGCTTGTTTCTTTTAGTAAGATTGGGTCTAGTTCACATGTGGGTTTTTTAATTAAAGTCCAAAGGATTAAATGAAATGAGAAAATAATATTTGGGCCCAATATGTATATGGGGCGGCAACTAGGTTAATAACCTAATATATTATTTTGTTTTCATTAATTAATTAAATGAGAATTAATTAATTCATTAATTAATTATTTAATTAAGATACAAATCTTTTCTCATTAGGAAATATGTTTCCTAAAGGTATACTATTGGTAGTAGTATAATTAAATAGAAAGACTTGTTTGAAAAGGAAATAAATAATTAGTTTTATTTATTCAAACAGGAAGTCTTTTTATTTTAGTCAAATATGAGAATAAAAAGATTTATGAGTTTGATTAGGTTTGGGAAATCTTTTCTAAATAGGAATTAGGGTGCAATTCAAACTAGTGAACTAGGTTTGGAAATTGCGGCAACCCTAATGTAAAAAGGAAAAGAATTCGGCCAACCCTAATGTAAAAAGAAAGGAGAAAAATTTGGGCCATATATATATACACATATATTAATTTCGGCAAGCCCTAAGGCTTAGTGCAGAAATTATTTTTCTTCTTCTTCTTAACTCATAGATAGAGATTTTATTCGACTAAGAACAAAAGGAACATAGATTATTCTTTGATTGTATTCTAGTTGCTTATTCATCAATAAGCTTGTGAATACGAAATCGATCTAGGTTCACGCGAGTTTCGATCATTAGATTGAGAACTCAAAAGTGACCGGAATAATCTTAGGTTCTTTTAGATTGTTTTTGTGACTAACGAACAAGAGAAAAGTTTGTTTAATCCCATCACAGGTTTGCAATTCAAAGAAAGGGAGACCACGCTCCTAGGTGATCCACGTTCGTGCTAGGATTGAAGATCTTGCGGATTACCATCGACGCAAGTCAATCGGATCACGCGACAAGAGGTATTAAATTCTTTTATTACTTTCTTATATATATATATGTTTGATTAATCAAAAGGGTTTAAGGTTCATAATTGAAAAAATTTTAAAAGCTACCCAAAACTAATATTTAGTCTCGCTTCCGCTGCGGGTACTACGATATTTTTCCCTACATATTGGCGGTGGCCTGAATACAATCACCACCACCACCACCACCACCTCCCTATAAATAAATAAAAAATTAGCACCAAATACATAGATAAAATTTTATAAAATATGTAGGTTGAGTTATGTTACAGTATTTGATCGGTATAGTTAAATAAGTGATTTAGATTCATTGAACTTCAATCTAACCATTAAAATAAATGAAAATTAAAAAAAAATAAAACTAGAATATGAAAAGGGGTAAATAGTTCCCTTCTAATATTTTACATCCTTAGAGTTACTCGTATTCTAACTAAACTCTATGTACGTGCTAGAAGTTTTCGTATGAAGGTAGATTAAAGTTAATGATAATTGAGATTTGTTTGAGATTAGATATCTATTATTATCGATTTGGATAAATTATTTTTATAAAATATGTTTGTGTGACTCGATCCCCACTGCAGTTTAGCGATAGTTAAAAAAGGTTAGAGAGGGAGAGAGGGGAATCTAGAAAAGTAAGCATGTGTGCTTCTTTAGGGTTGTCGTTTTGTGGTGATTTGGGGACTTTTGGTTGGGTTGGGTTGGGTTGGGTTGGGTGGGTGAGTGTGGTGGGTGGGTTTCGGATTTGGCTTCTTTTTTTTCCACATGTCATTCTTTCTTGTTTTGGTAATGCCTAGTATAGGTAATAATAATAGACTACATGATCAATATTTATATACCAAGTACAAATTTGGATGGTCATATACCTCTATAATTACTGTTGAAATTAATGTAAATAAAATAGATAGTTTTCTTGGTAGTTAGACGGAACCCTATGGTTATAGCATTTATTTGTATGTTTATAACATCTTGAAATTGTGCTTCATGAATATGATAAATTCAAGTGTTATATGTGTGAATGAAATTATGAGCTTTTGTGTTTAGGTGTTTTCACATGCTCTAGTTTTATTCATGTTTTGCATCTAGACTTGTATGCTTGTGTTCTCACATGTTTAGGTTTATTGATCACATGTTCTATGTTGTGTTGATTGTGATTTGCATCATTTGCATCACTTAGATCATTTGCCTTGAGGAAAGGTTGAAGTCTCTTTCAAAGTGAGTGAAGCTTTGTATTGAGCAAGAAGTCTTAGCTAGGAATGGGTTCCGGATAGCCAAGCGAAAGTCTTAGCAAGGAGTTGTGTACTCCGGATGGTTGAGCTAGGGGAGCTTAACTAGGATCCAAGTGATCTAGATTGCTAAGCAACGAAATCTTCCTAGAGGCTTGAGGGCCTTGGATAGGGAGTTGCTTCCTAGAGGTTTAGGACACACCTTGGATAGGGAGTAGGCTTAGTGATTCACTAGCCCAAGGGTTAGATTAGGATTTGATAGCTTGAGATGGATATCATAGAGTTGATAGTCTTGAGTGTGTATGTCCTTTTCATATAGTGGATTTGCTTTGCCGGTGGCTATGGATTCAACCCGTGGATGTTTCCTCTTCGGAGGTTTACCACGTAAAAATCTTGTGTTCATTGTCTCTTTCTCTATCTCTTTTATATTGTGTATATGTATGTGTTAACTTGTTGAACATCATTTACTTGTATTGAATATTTGATTAAGTACTTGTAAAGAGTGATTTGTAGAACAATCCTCTTTGATCATTTTGTATTTGTTATCTTTCATATTTGGTTGTTCTTGTATATTGATATATTTGATCACTCTTGTAATAACTTTGAACAATGTGAAGGAACCCAGGTTTACAGATTGCGCAGCGGAAGGGTTTTTAAAATTTTTTTAAAGCAATCATCAAATAAACCTATTTGCACAGTAATAATCGAAAACAATTAAAAAGTGAAACGATTTCATACCTACGTAGGAGGCTCCTTCACTTTAATTCGATCTGCTCCTGATTTAAACCACTTGATCTTCCTCGCTATCTCCCGGAACTGGTAACGGCGTGTGGGCGCGTCACGGTACTCAGGAACAAGATATGGAGGTAGAAGAGAAGAACACACAAAAAAGGACAACACTTGTTCTTTTAATGATGTAGTACCGCCACCTTTATTTGGCTACACTATTTCACTGTCTCTTCTTTTTGTCTCACGCAAACCTATGTTTGCCAAAAACAAAACTTCAACCACTTTCAAAAGACTTGATGCCTTTTAATATATTGTGTGTTAGTCAAAAAACTCATTCGGTTGTTCATTTCAATTAATTAATATATATCTCATATATATCTATTAAAACAAAACCGAATCAATTTAAAAAAAAAACAAATATCTCAAATATCTCATATCTTGTAAAAGATATTTAAACATTAATTTTTGAATTTAAACATTTTAAATTCAATTTCAAATATTTAATTTAATAAAATAAAATAATCATATTATCTTATTTTATTCAAAATCAAATATCAACTAACACCCTCCATTTAGTGATTAACAACATAATTGAATAATCTTATTATTTAATTTATTTAATCACCATTATTCATTAATTAAATAATCTTATTATTCAATTAATTCCCGAATATATACGTGTCACTTTCGTAACATAATTAATTGGACAATCCAATTAATTAACCGTGACCCTTGTTACCTAAATCGATCGGGCTAGCAAGGGGACCTAATGGACCCACAGTATTTTGAGCTCCAATAATCTTTAGAAATAATTAATTAAACTCTTTAATTAATATTTCATGATTATTAACTTCGGTGTTATTCCACTAAAAACCCGAAGTTGCACTCTCTCAACTGTAGACGTTTTTACACAAACCAATAAATCTTGGTGTCCATTGATATAGCTATTACATATGGTATGATCCTCCACAGGTAGTTCATAATTAGAGCTAGGTCATAATGTCCGTTATACCCCTCTAATTATATCTTTCTATTAAGTACCATTGATTCTCTAATGAACAATAAATCCTACATTCCTTACGGAATTAGGAGAGCGCTCATATTGTTCAAGCCCTGAATCAACCCTTAAGGGAACTACTATCTACTTCTCACAAGAAGGAGTGGATTCCACTATTGTGTGCAGACCTTCCCAGCTACAAGCCAAATCATGATTCCAACATACTAAGTTATTGACCGGGAATGCAACTCCGATCTCACCCATGGTATATCAAAAACCACGATCTAACCTTAAGGAGTCGATAAGACACTCAGGATTAAGATCACCCATATATAGCCATCATTTGTTGATATATATGAATTTCATCTTTTAACAGATCTTGGTGAGAGATTCATATAGATCATGGCCCAGTCCTATATGATCAAATCATATAAGGTGCCTCCATTCTCATATCTCCATATGAATGATCTAGGATAAGATCACCGTACATTACGGAATGGACCGCAGCTGTAGATTGACCACAAATAAAGTACCCAGCTTTATTTGCTATCTACGGACTCTTTAGATTGCTCCTTTCAAACTGAATCCATCTATATATGACATTCATATACTCAATTTGAAATTACATCCGGCAATTTTGGATGTTAAGTACACATGTTATTATAAATGTATGAGACAATTTGAATGAATAAACTACTTCTTTTATTTCTTGTTCAATTCACATTTACAAACTACAAGCTTTAGGGCAAAAACCCCAACACAATATTGATATACAAGATATTCCTTGGTTTTGTATCTTAAGTGATATTATACCTCATACAACAACTTGTTATATGTAGACATTGCTTAAATAATGATATACCTATCTTGTCTATATATGAATGTTCCGTTTATATGTTATATATAAAGCTACCTTGAGGGACAAACGTAAGTTTGTTCAAGGGTTTGAAATTAGGCGAAAAACCTATTCACCCCTCCTCCTCCTCCTCTAGGTACGCTTTAAGTAATTTAACCTTGTTTGTATATTTTCAGTAACAAATAATGGTTTGACTTGAGGTCAATCTAGGTTGTATACTTTCATTCAAATATTGGATTTGAGGTCCGTGTGTGGTTAGCACAATAGCCTGTGAGTTTTTCTCAATTGTGGATTTCTCACGTAAATCAATCAATGTGCAATTTATTGTTTTTCCACATTTAGATTTAGTTGGTTGTATTTGTTTAACTTGGGTGAATTTTTTGAATATTGACTAATCAAGAAAAATTGGTAATTAACTTGATTAAAACCTATTCCCCCAATTTAGACACACATGTTATATAGTTTCAACAACTAAATGAAAATCAACTAAACTAACTACAACTCAAGTAATGGTCATACAAAAGTAGTGATATGGTGAAATGGTGATGGGATACTAGGAAATCGATGCGTCATGCACAATTATCCAATTCTCTAATCAATTTACATTAAAGCTTTTATCCAATTTTAGCTTTTGTTCTTTAGCCAATTAGTCATCTACTAACCACCTAAGGTCATATATTGAAAAGCATAACCAATTAACACATTTAAACACAAGTTCATCAATCTTTAACCATCTAAGGTTATAGAATGGCAAGAGGCCCTTCAAGCTTAACTGCTTAAGAACACAAGAATCAACTCAATGAAGCATGTTCATACACAAATCAAGTAATTCTTCTTCAATCTAGCTTAAAATCAAGACCCATGCATAAATGATGGTCATCCATACATGAACTTCTCAAATGCTAGAAAACGTGTTTTCTTGTCAATAATTCGTCAACCATTAACATGCATTCACGAAATTAGGCTCAAATGGATATATTAAAATATGGCTCAACCAATTACATGAATAATTCATAAATACACATCAATCTCCCAAGTTTAGTTACACATTTGGCATGAACAAAAGGAACCTATTATGGACATGCCATGGTGAGCTCTTTTCCAAACTTGATCAAGTTGGTTTTCTTCTCCTTCTTCTAAGCCCAAGCTGCAATGTGTAGCAATGGAGGTTTGTATGGTTGGGGTTGTGGATTTGGTGAAGAAATGTGTAGGTTATTTATTTATTTATTTATTTTAGGAGAAATAGGTAGATTTTGTGAGGAATTGTGTTGTGAAGAGTGAATGAGAGCTAGCAGAGCTCTCTCATGTTCTATTTTCGGACTAGGTTATAGCTAGGGCACGAAATGGGCGAAGTGATGAAAATCCTCCTGCTGGTTTGGCCGAAATTCACGAATTACGGGCAAAAGAATGTGGCTGCCGACTACATCTCGTCGGTCGCAACATGCTCCTGAAGTTTCTGGACCGATTTATGGTCGGAATGATACGGTTCTTGACCGCTTTCCGACAACTGCATCGAGCTACATAAGTTGGGTCGTCGATCTTGGGCACTGGGACATGACTTCTTGCTACAATGCGCTAAGAGGTGAACTGGAGTGCTTTTAGAGTAGCCCAAATTAGCTCAAAACGCACCATTTCATTAATTGACGTGGTAACCTCGCCTGATTTACGTGCTGAAGTACGAAAAGTTTACCTGTATTCTTCCAAATTCGTAGAAACTTCAATCTTGTCTCGAATGTTGCATGTTTGTCCCTGAATTGTCCAAAATTACACCAACCTTTCTGAAACTCCATATTTACCTAAAACACTTATTTACACCATTAAAAACCTAGTTTTACCCAAGAAACAAGCACAAAACAATAGGAAATTGGGGTCTAAAATTGGTATAAAAGCGGTGCGATCACCTTGTTAAATTATTAATACACCCATTTTTTTATCAACTAAAATACTAGAAAGTAAAAATTATCAACTCTGTAAGATCCGTTATTTGTATTGGCTTGATTCCATTGCAAAACGCTCTATATTTGTATTAGTAGTTGCTTAAGTATTTCTTGGAAGAAAAGAGCCTCAAAGGTGAAGAAGCAACATCTTGTGCAAATATCGTCTTCAAGGGGAACATCGCTTACTTGGGTGCTAAGGTATCAAGATTCTTCTTCCTCTTGCAAGGCGTTAGCGCACACACACACAATTCATACATGTGTGTCCCTGCATCGTTGTGCACCATTTATATAACACATTCACATGATTTTGTATGCTCATGCATTGAACTCAAATGCTCATACATTTTAGAGTTGCATGTTCTAGGACTATGTCTAGGAAATGGCATTCATATGTGTGTTAGGATTATGCTCAATAGCAAGAGTGTAATAGTGTAATTAACAATCTTTTTCATATTAATAAAGTGATTTCTGTTTTAAACAAATCTTATAGCATTTATAGTTTAATAATTGTTAAAGTAAATAATCATAAGGTCTAAAGACTATGAGAAAAGAAGAATTGTTCATACATCTGGATATGTATGTGGTAGACACAATTCTTTAGTTAGTCTTGAATATCGTTCACAACTTAAGTTAAAGGTTGGGCACCTTTATCTTGTTAAAGTTGTAGAATTCTTTTGCTAGCATTTGAGTGGGATCAAATGAGATATGATGAGTCTAAAATCATCGGAGTGTCTTCGAGCAAAAGAATCTAGTGCACTGGGTGCATTGAACAGGATCACAATGAAATACTTTATCTATAACCGTCAGTAGATAAAAGTAATTTCATTATCAGGACAATCGGAGAGTCTATCTTAAGCCTGAGATAAATGATGGACTTATGGTTACAGGTGATATCATTTGAGCTATCAATGAGTACGATTATATCGCATAGTCTATCCTCAATAGTTTGGTGATATTCATTTGTTAATCGATAGAGGACTTCATTTATAGATATGGACATCGTGGCTCTATTTATTAAATGAGAGTATAATATCATCATATGGATGTTTTGAGGTAATTGGATATTAAATCTCAACGTTGAGTTTTCAATAGTGTCTATTGAAAACATGGCTTCTGGACAAGTCAAAATATCCAAGTTCAAAACGTGGTCATATAAGTAAATATGGTAACTTGGAGAGTTATAGGCGGTCTATGAACTCTTGGCGATTACTGATATTAATCACGAGGATACACTATCTCCAATATGATTGTCTAGGGTATGAATGAGGAAGCATCTTCCTTTTCTGTCTTTATTTAAGAGTTAAATTTTAGCTCTTTAGTGGAATGAGCTAAAATTAATGGATCGGACCTAAGTGAATCATATGTTGATTGTGATTAGGTTATGTCTATTGGAGCTTAAATTTAGATAGCCCGCCAAGATCCCCAATCCACACGGACTTGCATGGATCACTTGTTATATTCTACCGGACCAATTTAGGGTCCATCTAGAATTGCAATTTAATGTATTAAGAATATAATATGCACATTATTTATATAATGGGCTGCACAATTATATTTATATATTAATGGATGACATGTGGGCTTGTTTCTTTTAGTAAGAATGGGTCTAGTTCACATGTGGGCTTTTTATTTAAAGTCCTATGGATTTAATGAAATAAGAAAAATAATATTTGGCCCAATGTATATATGTGGGGCGGCAACATGCTATAATGGCATTTAATATTATTTTGTTTCATTATTTAATTAAATAAGAATTAATTAATTTATTAATTAATTGTTTAATTAAAGTAACAAATCTTTTCTAAATAGGAAATATGATTCCTATTTGTATACTATTGGTAGTAGTATAATTAAATAGAAAGACTTGTTTGACAAGGAAAATAAATAATTAATTTTATTTATTTAATCAAATAGGAAGTCTTTTTATTTTAGTCAAATAAGGAATAAAAGATTTATGAGTTTGATTAGGTTTTGGAAATCTTTTCTAAATAGGAATTAGGGTGCAATTCAAACTAATTAATTTTGTTTGGAAATTGCGGCAACCCTAATTATTTTAGGAAGAGAATTCGGCCAACCCTAAAAAAGGAAGAAGAGAAATTTCGGCCACATATAGATTTCGGCCACCACTCTAAGGACTAGGGTTTTTGGTGCAGAATTTTTTCTTCTTCTTCTTCTTCTCAACTCATAGTTAGAGATCTATTATTCTACTAAAAACAAAAGGAACATTGATTATTCTTTGATTGTGTTCTAGTTGCTTGTTCATTAATAAGCTTGTGAATACTATATCGATCTAGGTTCACGCGAGTTTCGATCATACGATTGAGAACTCAAAAGTGACCGGAATAATCTTAGGTTCCTTTAGATTGTTTTTGGGACTAACGAATCAAGAAAAGTTTGTTTAAATCCAATCACAGGTTTGCAATTCAAAGAGAAGGGAGACCACGCTCCTAGGTGATCCACGTTCGTGCTAGGATTGAAGATCTTGCGGATTACCATCGACGCAAGTCAATCGGATCACGCGACAAGAGGTATTAATCTTTTATTACTTTATTATATATGTTTGATTAATCAAAAGGGTTTAAGGTTCATAAAATTGGAAAAATTTTAAAAGCTACTCAAACTAATTTTTTTTTAGTCTCGCTTCCGCTGCGGGTACGATTTTTCCCTACAATTGGTATCAGAGCCTAGGTTGAACCCTTTTAATTAATTAATGTATATATACGTGGATCGATTTCTTTTTATTGTGATTATGCATGTTTAGAAAGAGATGGCACTCTAGGTATTCGCATATATAATTACATGTGATGTATGGTTTTATATATGTTTTATATGTGGATCGTTATTGCTCGATTTTGGTCCTAGATTTTCAATGTATTTTTGGTTTTGGAATTGTAACAAGAAGGGTGGTCTATCATCGCCATAATTCCTTCTTGGTAGTTGCTAGACATTTTTTTATGTATTAATTATTGCTGCAGTTTTTTTTAATGTATTAAAAAAAAGGTGCAGTATTTTTTTTCTGCTGTGAATAAAATTAAGTGCAGTATTTTTTACTGCTGTGAAGAAAAAAAAATAAAAAAAAATTTCTGCAGTAATTTATTTGTTTAAATTAAATTGTAACACGTTCCACATCGAAGAATCGAAGACGTGAAGCAACCGGAACCGAGAACGAGCACCGTGCGCACCCTAGGAGTGGATTGGGCTGCGCATGGCAAGCCCAAAGCCTTATGGGCTGCGCATGGCAGCCCCTGTTTGTGTGGTTGTGGGCCGTGCAAGCCCAAGGGAGGAGGCCGAAGGATGGGCTTATGGTGATGGGCCACTCGAAGATCTTGTATTCCTATATCAATATAATTTATTTGTTTTTCTAGGATGGGCCAAAATTGTTGCTATTTAATTTATGCTTAAATATTACAATTTTTTGTTGTTGTATGATAACATGACATATAGAATAGGAGTGCCACTCATATATATCTTTTGGTATGAACATGCATTGAATGATTTAGGTATCTAAATTGACATCTAGATAACTTGGTAAATCATTCTATGAGATTTAATCACACGCCTTAAATAATTGAGTGGGAGAAGGTGTTTTTGTAACACCTATGGCTTCCAAGATTAGTTGAGCTTAATTATTTTATGGTAATTCCCCAAAGGGACATCCATGAATGGAATTAAGCAATATACTTCCTTACAAGGATAGACTAGACAATGGACTCAACGAGATCTACTCCCAAAGGAGGGATTTTCGTGAGAGAAAATTGAGGGTCGATATCTTGGTAACACACTCAATGTAATTTTATTGATATCCTCCAAAGAGTTCTTGTCAGTAAAATTGCAAGGCTAAAATTGAAAACGCTGGTTGTTATGTTAACAATTAGGTGGGACCTAGTCTAACTAGTAAATGGTGCGAACTCCCAAAGGAGGCGTAACATTTATGGGTGTTAGATCACCGTTGAATTTTTATGATTGAGTTATTCATTTAATTCAAGATAAATATTTAAAAGTGTTTTATAATGATTATTTACTTATATATGTTTTGTTTTCATTCAGAAATCATGACCCCATCACTTATGAACATCCTGAAAGATAACACCTTAACTGGAGATAACTATGTAACATGGAAAAGGAAAATTGGGTTGTTGCTGCAAATTGAAAAACATAAGTTTGTTCTAACTACTCCTAAACCACCTGCTCCTAATATTGAATCAAGCATAATGCAAAGAGATGAGTATGAGCAGTGGAAGACTTCAGATGATATGGCCAAGTGTTATATCATGGCCACTATCTCCGACGTGTTGCAACAGCAGCATGAAGGAATGGAGTCTGCTGCTGATATAATGATGTCTCTAGAAGAGATGTTTGCTATGAAGTCCAGGACGACTAAGAGAGAGGCAGTGACTGCTTTTATGAATCTTAGGATGAAACCTGGACAGGCTGTGAAGGATCACATGATGAAAGTCATAGCACATCTCAACATTGCTGAACTGCATGGCGCTGAGATAGATGGTGAGACAAAGATTGATATGGTTGTCAATTCATTGTCAGATTCCTTTGATCAGTTCAAATTGGACTACACTTTGAACAAAAAGGAATACACCTTACAGAGCCTGATGCAAGATGTTCAAAGTGCTGAAAAGATCCTTGTGAAAGGCAAAGGTCAAGAGATTCATATGGTTGGTAAAGTTGCTACTGTTAAGGCCCGTCAAAAGGTCAAGAAACAACAGAAGAAAAAGCAACTTGGGCCTACCAAGAAGGAGACCAAGAAAGTAACCAAGATCAAAGGGAAATGCTTCCTTTGTGGTGAAAAGGGACATTGGAAGAGAAATTGCCCAAAGTCCCAGAACAAGAAGGAAGAAGGTAATTTGAATTATCTTCAAACATGTTTTTTGGCTGATTCTACAGATTCTTGGATCATAGACTCAGGAGCCACTAATCATGTTTGTTATTCCTTGCAGGGGTTCCAAGAAAGGAGAAGGCTGAATAAGAATGAGATCAATTTGCGCTTGGGCAACGGAACGTTAGTGTCTGCAAGTGTAGTGGGAGATATTAGAGTTTGTTTGGATTCTAGAAGGCATTTAGATTTAATAGATGTTTATTATGTACCTCAATTCAAGAGGAATTTAATTTCAGTTTCTTGTTTGAATAAATTTGGATATTCGGTTACTTTTAATAAAGTTTTTATTATTAGTAAGAATGACAAAGTTATTTGCAAAGGTACATTGGAAAACAGTCTATACTTCTTGCATAGAAATATCTCTCACTCGTTAGACACAGAAATAACGGAACCTGATCATAAAAGAGTTAAATTATCAAAAGATGAAACCTACCTTTGGCATTTACGCTTAGGTCATATTAACCTTAATAGGATTAAAAGATTGGTAAGTGACGGACCTTTGAGTGACTTAAAGGTTGATGATCTACCAACTTGTGAATCTTGTTTGGAAGGTAAAATGACCAAAAAGATGTTCTCTGCCAAAGGTACCAGAGCCACTGAATGTTTAGGATTGATACACACTGATGTATGTGGACCTATGAGCATTCAAGCTAGAGGTGGATATGAGTACTTCATCACTTTCACAGATGATTACTCAAGATTTGGCTATGTGTATCTCATGCGACATAAGTCGGATGCTTTTGACATGTTCAAAGCATTTAAAGCTGAAGTGGAAAATCAGCTTGAGAAACACATAAAAATCTTGAGATCTGATCGTGGTGGAGAATATCTATATGGTGAGTTTCAGCAATATCTTATTGATAATGGGATAGTTTCTCAGTTTTCTACACCTGGTACACCTCAACAAAATGGGGTAGCAGAAAGGAGAAATAGAACTCTTTTGGATATGGTTAGGTCTATGTTGAGTTATTCAACACTTCCTATTTCTTTCTGGGGATATGCTCTACAAACTGCAATATACATTCTAAACCATGTACCATCTAAGTCTGTTCCTAAAACACCGCATGAGTTGTGGACTGGGCGCAAGCCTAGTTTACGACACTTAAGGATATTTGGATGTCCTGCGCACGTGTTAAAAGGAAAGACAGAAAAGATGGAGTCCCGTTCAGAAATATGTATATTTGTAGGGTATCCGAAAGAAACTAAAGGATATTATTTTTATAGTCCTTCAGATCTTAAAGTATTTGTTTCTACAAATGCTAAATTTCTGGAAAAGGACTATATGAATGATTTTGTACCTAAAAGTAGAATTGTCCTGAATGAAATGTCAGGAGATACAATTCCACGAGAGGTTACACAACCAAACACAATTGTAAGTTTTGATCCAACACAAGATCAGCAACCTACCATTCCTCGTCGTAGTGGGAGGGTTAGAACACGACCCGAAAGATACATCGGTCTGGGAGAATCTGTAGAGAATCTCCCGGACGACGATGATCCCTCTACGTACAAGGAAGCTATGGAGGATGTTGATAGTCGCCATTGGCAAAAGGCAATGCAATCCGAGATTGAATCTATGTTCAATAACAAAGTCTGGTCTCTTGTAGACTTGCCTAAATGGATAAAACCCATTGTGTGCAAGTGGGTATACAAGAGGAAAAAAGGTATGGATGGAAAGGTGGAAACCTTTAAAGCTAGATTGGTAGCTAAAGGGTATACACAGAAAGAAGGTATCGATTACGAGGAAACCTTCTCTCCTGTGGCCATGCTTAAATCCATTAGGATACTCTTATCCATTGCAGCATCTTTAGATCTAGAGATTTGGCAAATGGACGTCAAGACAACTTTCCTTAATGGAAGTCTTGACGAGAGCATCTACATGATGCAACCAGAGGGATTCATTGAAAAGGGCCAAATGGAAAAGGTATGCAAGTTGTAGAAATCCATATATGGACTAAAGCAAGCATCCAGATCCTGGAACATAAGGTTCGATCAAGCTGTCAAAGGTTTTGGATTTATTCAGAATCTTGACGAACCTTGTGTATACAAAAGGATTAAGGGTGACAAGTTGGTTTTCCTGATTCTTTATGTTGATGATATACTACTCATCGGAAACGATGTAGGTGTATTGACATCAGTAAAAGAATGGTTAGCAAAACAATTTGATATGAAGGACTTAGTAGAAGCAAGTTTTATTCTAGGTATCCAAGTTATAAGGGATAGAAAGAATAGAACGATTGCATTATCCCAAGCTTCATACATAGACAAGATCTTGTCTAGGTTTTCCATGCAGGATTCAAAGAAAGGTATGTTACCTTTTAGACATGGAATCAAGCTTTCTAAGGAACAAGTTCCTAAGAATGAGCATGAAGAGCAATTCATGAGCAGAGTTCCATATGCCTCGGCGGTTGGAAGTCTCATGTATGCAATGCTCTGCACTAGACCAGATATTTGTTTTGCTGTTGGCATAGTTAGCAGGTTTCAATCGAAACCTGGTCCTGATCACTGGACGGCAGTCAAGCATATTTTCAAGTATCTTAAGAGAACGAGAGATAATATGCTTGTATACTCTGGAGGGGATTTGATTCCCGTTGGGTATACAGATTCTGATTTTCAATCAGATTCTGACTCCAGAAAATCCACATCAGGGGTTGTGTTTACTATTGGAGGAGGAGCAGTTATATGGAGGAGTATCAAGCAATCTTGTATTGCTGATTCCACCATGGAGGCTGAGTATGTTGCTGCATGCGAGGCTGCCAAAGAGGCTGTTTGGCTCCGCCAATTCTTGATTGACTTGGAAGTGGTTCCTAGTGCGAATAAGCAGATCACTATCTACTGTGATAACAGTGGAGCAGTGGCTAATTCGAAAGAACCAAGAAGTCACAAGAGAGGTAAACACATTGAAAGGAAATATCATCTTTTAAGGGAGATTGTTCAAAGAGGTGACGTGACGATTACCAAAATCGCGTCAGCAGAAAATCTAGTGGATCCCTTCACAAAGGCTCTACCTCAGAAGAGTTTCGATGGGCACCTAAAGAACATGGGCTTGAGAGATATGACACATTTGCTATAGCGCAAGTGGGAATTGTTAGGATTATGCTCAATAGCAAGAGTGTAATAGTGTAATTAACAATCTTTTTCATATTAATAAAGTGATTTCTGTTTTAAACAAATCTTATAGCATTTATAGTTTAATAATTGTTAAAGTAAATAATCATAAGGTCTAAAGACTATGAGAAAAGAAGAATTGTTCATACATCTGGATATATATGTGGTAGACACAATTCTTTAGTTAGTCTTGAATATCGTTCACAACTTAAGTTAAAGGTTGGGCACCTTTATCTTGTTAAAGTTGTAGAATTCTTTTGCTAGCATTTGAGTGGGATCAAATGAGATATGATGAGTCTAAAATCATCGGAGTGTCTTCGAGCAAAAGAATCTAGTGCACTGGGTGCATTGAACAGGATCACAATGAAATACTTTATCTATAACCGTCAGTAGATAAAAGTAATTTCATTATCAGGACAATCGGAGAGTCTATCTTAATCCTGAGATAAATGATGGACTTATGGTTACAGGTGATATCATTTGAGCTATCAATGAGTACGATTATATCGCATAGTCTATCCTCGATAGTTTGGTGATATTCATTTGTTAATCGATAGAGGACTTCATTTATAGATATGGACATCGTGGCTCCATTTATTAAATGAGAGTATAATATCATCATATGGATGTTTTGAGGTAATTGGATATTAAATCTCAACGTTGAGTTTTCAATAGTGTCTATTGAAAACATGGCTTCTGGACAAGTCAAAATATCCAAGTTCAAAACGTGGTCATATGAGTAAATATGGTAACTTGGAGAGTTATAGGCGGTCTATGAACTCTTGGCGATTACTGATATTAATCACGAGGATACACTATCTCCAATATGATTGTCTAGGGTATGAATGAGGAAGCATCTTCCTTTTCTGTCTTAATTTAAGAGTTAAATTTTAGCTCTTTAGTGGAATGAGCTAAAATTAATGGATCGGACCTAAGTGAATCATATGTTGATTGTGTTTAGGTTATGTCTATTGGAGCTTAAATTTAGATAGCCCGCCAAGATCCCCAATCCACACGGACTTGCATGGATCACTTGTTATATTCTACCGGACCAATTTAGGGTCCATCTAGAATTGCAATTTAATGTATTAAGAATATAATATGCACATTATTTATATAATGGGCTGCACAATTATATTTATATATTAATGGATGACATGTGGGCTTGTTTCTTTTAGTAAGAATGGGTCTAGTTCACATGTGGGCTTTTTATTTAAAGTCCTATGGATTTATTGAAATAAGAAAAATAATATTTGGCCCAATGTATATATGTGGGGCGGCAACATGCTATAATGGCATTTAATATTATTTTGTTTCATTATTTAATTAAATAAGAATTAATTAATTTATTAATTAATTGTTTAATTAAAGTAACAAATCTTTTCTAAATAGGAAATATGATTCCTATTTGTATACTATTGGTAGTAGTATAATTAAATAGAAAGACTTGTTTGACAAGGAAAATAAATAATTAATTTTATTTATTTAATCAAATAGGAAGTCTTTTTATTTTAGTCAAATAAGGAATAAAAGATTTATGAGTTTGATTAGGTTTTGGAAATCTTTTCTAAATAGGAATTAGGGTGCAATTCAAACTAATTAATTTTGTTTGGAAATTGCGGCAACCCTAATTATTTTAGGAAGAGAATTCGGCCAACCCTAAAAAAGGAAGAAGAGAAATTTCGGCCACATATAGATTTCGGCCACCACTCTAAGGACTAGGGTTTTTGGTGCAGAATTTTTTCTTCTTCTTCTTCTTCTCAACTCATAGTTAGAGATCTATTATTCTACTAAAAACAAAAGGAACATTGATTATTCTTTGATTGTGTTCTAGTTGCTTGTTCATTAATAAGCTTGTGAATACTATATCGATCTAGGTTCACGCGAGTTTCGATCATACGATTGAGAACTCAAAAGTGACCGGAATAATCTTAGGTTCCTTTAGATTGTTTTTGGGACTAACGAATCAAGAAAAGTTTGTTTAAATCCAATCACAGGTTTGCAATTCAAAGAGAAGGGAGACCACGCTCCTAGGTGATCCATGTTCGTGCTAGGATTGAAGATCTTACGGATTACTATCGACGCAAGTCAATCGGATCACGCGACAAGAGGTATTAATCTTTTATTACTTTATTATATATGTTTGATTAATCAAAAGGGTTTAAGGTTCATAAAATTTGAAAAATTTTAAAAGCTACTCAAACTAATTTATTTTTAGTCTCGCTTCCGCTGCGGGTACAATTTTTCCCTACAATGTGAACTTGTGTTTGTATGTTTGTGTTTCTTGTATTTTGGACTTGTAATAGTGCTTAATTGATTCCTTATTGAGTCCCGGTTATTTCGGTTACTCATATGTTAAGTTTCGAGTCCAAACGATGTAGCTACGCTACTTTTCGTTCTCATTCGTTGAGTTGTGTTCGTTGTCATTTTCCGAGATGAATTCTCAACCATTTTTCAAATTTCATAGTCTTCGTCGTGCGTGAGGGAGTCACGGTTCGTAATCCGAAAACGGATTCGAATTCGGAGTTCGGATGCCCGAATACGGCTGAAGAACGTGAGAGGTGCGCGAGGAGATCGCTTGGCCAAAAGCCAAGCAAGGGGTGGCCACGTGTGGACCACGTGTGCCACACGGCCAGAGCTCCTCTCTGGCCACGTGTGGCTAGACCTGGCTCGGTTCCGGTTCGAACCGGAGGAACCGGCCGGATCCGGAACCGAGAAAACCGGAACCGGAACCGGTTTTTCGGTTCCGGTTCAAGAACCGAAACCGGAACCGGTCTAACCCGGTTCCGGTTCCAATTTTTTCGGAACCGACCGGTTCGAACCGGATTCCGGTTCCGGTTCTGAACCGGCCGGTTCCAATATTTTTTTTATTATTATTTTTTTTTTATTTTTTTTTAACCATTACAAAATATTATTACATTTCATTTATAAAAAAATAAAATGTTAGAAAGGACATTGTAGAGTATTGAGCCATGGCCCATAACCCTTGTCCAAATAAATATGTTTTACATTCCTTTCTCCTCATATTTATATAGGTTAGGCATCTCATTCACTTCTCTATTTTTCCAATGTGGGAAAAAATAGAGAAGTGAATGAGATGCCTAACCTATATAAATATGAGGAGAAAGGAATGTAAAACATATTTATTTGGACAAGGGTTATGGGCCATGGCTCAATACTCTACAATGTCCTTTCTAACATTTTATTTTTTTATAAATGAAATGTAATAATATTTTGTAATGGTTAAAAAAAAAAAAAAAAAAAAAAAAAAAAAAAAAAAAAAAATTCCGGTTCGGAACCGACGGAACCGGAACCGAAATCGGCCTATGCCGGTTCCGGTTTCGGTTCCACCCAAGCCTGGAACCGGAACCGCCGGTTTGGAACCGGAACCGGAACCGGAACCGAACCGGAACCGCGTCAGGCCTACGTGTGGCACACGCTGGCCACACGTGGACTGGCCAAAGTCCCCCCAAAATTTGGACAAGTTTGCCCCTCATCTTCCCTCTTCAAATGATCTCTCTTCCCTCCAATTTTTCATAACTTGAACATTCACCAAATCTGATTTTCTGCAGAATTGTTCATGATTTTGATTTACTTACTTTGATCATAACTTCTTCATACGAACTCAAAATCGAGTGATTCAAAAGCCAAAATTGTTGGTCTCGACGAGAGCTACAAACCCCAAGCATTTTTAGAGGCATTTGATTTCGTGTTTTTTCACAGCACTCTGATTTTCAGTACGAGGTCATTAGTTGTATGTGATACTTCTTCTCTTGCAATTTCATTTGATCATCTCTATGATTCTTTCTATTTGATTGTTGAAATATGTTGAGAAGTATGTTAGATCATATGCTAGGGTTGTATGATTGATTAGTTAATTGAGTTTAGTTTTGTGATTTCTCTTAAATACATTTTTGCTAAACTTGAGATTGATTGAAATTGATTCTAGAAATTGTTTCTATAATGTGCTTCATGTTATCTTCTAGGTTCAATTTCTTGATATAAGAACTAAGATGTTTGTGACATATATTGAATATCTTAATCTTGTTCTTATTGTTTTGACATGCTTTGATTTCTAGATAGATTTGTGATTGTGTGTTGATAGTATATTCTAGATTATCATTAAGCATGTTCATAGAGTGTGTTTGATCTACTTACTCTATTTGTGTGTGCTTGCATCATTTGCATCACCTAGATCATTGCCTTGTAATAGGTTGAAGTTTCTTGTCAAGGTGAGTGAAGCCTATTTGACTTGAGCAAGAAGACTTGGCTAGGAAAGGTTTCCGGATAGCCAAGCAAGAAGCCTTAGTTAGAATCAAGGTGATTCGGATAACTAAGCAAGAAGTCTTAGCAAGGAGTTTGAATACTCCGGATGGTTGAGCTAGGATAGCTTAACTAGGATCTCTTGATCTAGATTGCTAAGCAAAGAAATCTTCCTAGAGGCTTTTTAGTCTTGGATAGGAAGTTGCTCTCTAGAGGTGTGGGATACATCTTAGATAGAGAGTAGGCTAGGTAATTCACTAGGCCTTTGAGAGGTGATTAGGATTTGATAGCTTGAAGTGGATATCATAGTGTTGATAGCTTTGAGTGTGTAAGTTCTTTTCATATAGTGAATTTGCTTTGCCGGTGGTTGTGGATTCAACCCGTGGATGTTTCCTCTTTGAGGTTTTACCACGTAAAAAACATTGTGTCTCATTTTGCTTTATATTTCCTTATCTTCCATATGTTCTCTTGTATTGATTCTTTTGTATATTGATGCTTACATGAATTGATTCATAATATACAAGTGCTATATCATTACAAGTATTCATTTTCATTTTTATATTCCGCATCTTTTTGAATATTGGAAGAATTTGGGACTATACCTATTCACCCCCCCCCCCCCCCCCCCCCCTCTAGGTATAAAACACTAAACTTTAAAGGGAATTTCAATTGGTATCAGAGCGGGTGTCTAGACGCACTTAGATAGATCCTTTATTTGTAGTGTTTGTGATAATCATGATTAAGGAAGTGTGTTCCTATGTAGCTTCTTTTGTTAAACATATTGACTTGAATGAGAAAAAGATTAATGATCTTACTCTTGAAAATGAATGTTTATCCAAAGTCAATATGTCTCTCAATAAGAAGTTAGAGAATCATGAAATATGCTCAAAAGATTTTAATGATCTTAAAGACAAGATTCTAAGTCTTGAAATGAACTTGAAAGATAGTAATGATAGACTTGGTATTTTAAAGCAAGAAATTGAGCAAAGGGATAACTCTCTTGCTAGTGCTAAAAGACTAGAAAACACTCTTAGAGTCAAACTTAGTGAGCACTTAACTCAAGAGAAAAAGTATGAACAATGGCTAAATAAATCACGTGAAGATGTTAGGTTTAGTGATGACATCGCGAAAAAATATGCCATTAAAATTACGATGCTTAATGAGAAACTTAATGAGGCTAATAGGATGATTAACAAGATGTCATCTAGTTCTAATCAAGTTGATTCCCTCATTAAAAGTGGTAAGCATCCTAGTGACAAAAGAGGTTTGGGTTATGTCAATGAGAAGGAGACTCCTTCATCTAACAAATCTATTTTTGTCAAAGCAAGTATTGAACCAAATGTAGGTACTCTCACTCAAGGTAAAGAAATGAAAGCTACCGGAGGTGCCTCAACATCAACAAGGAAGTTCAGTGGAAGAACTCAACAAGATCAAATTCAAGAAGCATCATCCTCAAAAAGAAAAGGTGAAGCATCAAGGATTGCTCTTCAAAGAGGTAAATTTGTGAGAAGACCAAATGCTTTGGAAGCAAATGCAAATGGTAAATTTTCTAAATTCATACCTATTTGTCATCATTGTAACATGATAGGACATATTCGACCTAGGTGTTTTCAATATATTCGGAAATGCAAATTTGATAATGTTTTTCATGATATGTCTTTGAATGGTCCTAGGCAATCATCCATGTATGGATTTAGAACTAGACCTAGGAAGACTTTGGAAAAGCATGTTGAGAAGAATTGTGTTGATAACTTGCTTGCTAAATCTTGTGTTGTGCCTCACTCTACTATGCATAAGAAAGTTGATAATGCTTTGTTTGATATCTTTGAGAATGTGACCAATGAGGTCAAGGTGCATGTCAAAAAGTCTAACATTGAGTCAAAGCATGAAAAAGCTAAGAGTGAGAAGCATGTTGTGAAAAGTGTATGGATTAGAAAAGACACATCTAAATGTCTAGTTACACAATATGCTTTACGTGTCAACTCCTCCTACTCTTGGTACCTAGATAGTGGTTGTTCTAGGAACATGACCGGAAACAAAGATTTCTTCAAAAATCTTGTGTTAAAGGATGGAGGGTGGGTCACCTTTGGTGATGGCACCAAGAAGCAAGTTCTTGGCAAGGGAACTATATGTATCCCCGGATTGCCTAAACTTCGCAATACCTTGTTTGTTGATGGATTACAAGCTAATCTTATAAGCATTACTCACTTGTGTGAAATCTTTAAAGAAGTTAGCTTTACTAAAGATGTGTGTACTATTATCGATAAAGAGGACAATGTTGTCCTAAAAGTCAAGAGTTCTATAGACAATTGCTATTGTCTCAATGTAGATCCTCTAACTTGCAATATGGCACATGAGTGCAACAAGCTTGAGTTGTGGCATCAACGGTTGGGTCACATGAATTTTAAAGACTTGAAAAAGCTTGAAAAACATAGCATTGTTAGGGGTCTTCCTAGTCTTGGTAAAAAGCTAGAGATTGTTTGTGAACCTTGTCAATTGGGTAAACAAACCAAAATATCTCACAAAAAGAATTCTTATATAGCTACCAAGAGACCATTAGAGCTTGTACACATGGACCTAATGGGGCCAATTCCAACCGAGAGCATCAATGGCAAAAAGTATATTTTTGTATGCGTTGATGATTTCTCTAGGTTCACTTGGGTGTATTTTCTTAGGAGCAAGACCGAGACTTTCAATTATTTTAAAAATTTTTTTAATCAAGTGCAAAATGAAAAAGGTCTTGATATTAAGAAAATATGTCGCATTAGAAGTGATCATGGGACGGAATTTGAAAATGCTAATTTTAGTGAATTTTGTGATGGTTTGGGAATATCTCATGAGTTCTCCGCACCTAGAACTCCTCAACAAAATGGAGTTGTTGAGAGAAAAAATCGTGTCTTGCAAGAGATGGCTAGAGTCATGCTCAATAGCAAGAAAGTCCCTAGAAACCTTTGGGCCGAAGCGGTCAATACCGCTTGCTATGTGTCGAATAGAGTTTTTAGAAGGCCCGGCACAAAACACACGTCCTATGAGCTTTGGAAAAGCAAGAAGCCTAATGTGAGTTACTTCCACACTTTTGGGAGTAAATGTTATATTTTAAATGATAGAGATCACTTGGGAAAGTTTGATGCTAAAAGTGATGTTGGTCTCTTTCTTGGGTATGCTTTGAATAGTCGTGCTTATAGAGTGTTCAACTTGCATACTAAGACTATTATGGAGTCTATGAATGTTAAAATTGATGATCTTAGCATGCTTAACTTGTGTGATGATAATGATGTCAATGAACCTAATGAAAATCATGTTAATGACATTATTTCACCTATTGATGTGACTAGTAGTGAATCTAGTCAAGATGATGACAAAGATAGTTGTATTGATGTTCAAAGTCAAGAATTGGAAAATGTGTTAAATGATAATCAACAAAATATTCAAGTTGTTGAAAATTCTCCTCATCCTAGACTTCGAAATGTACACTATCAAGATGACATCATAGGTGACTTAAATGAAGGGGTTAGAACTAGAAATCAAATTGCTAACCAAATATCTTATGCTTGCTATACTTCTCAAATTGAACCCAAAAACATTAATGAAGCTATTGTTGATGAATATTGGGTTGGGGCTATGCAAGATGAACTTAATCAATTTGAGAGGAATGAAGTGTGGTCATTGGTTCCTAGACCTAAAGATATAAATATAATTGGCACTAAGTGGGTTTTTAGGAACAAGACCGATGAAAGTGGCAAGATAGTGAGAAATAAAGCTAGACTAGTGGCTCAAGGTTACACTCAAGTTGAGGGTGTTGACTTTGATGAGACTTTTGCACCGGTTGCTCGTCTTGAGTCCATTAGACTTTTGTTGTCCATTGCATGTGTTAAAAAATTCAAATTATTTCAAATGGATGTCAAAAGTGCTTTTTTGAATGGATACCTTCAAGAAGAAGAATATGTTGAACAACCTAAGGGTTTTGTAGACCCACACTCTCCTAACCATGTGTTTAAATTGAAAAAGGCTCTTTATGGCCTTAAACAAGCTCCTAGAGCTTGGTATGATAGGTTGACTCAATATCTCATTGACAACCATTATAGGAGAGGTGGCATTGGTAGGACTTTGTTCATTAAACATCATGATCATGACATTTTTGTTGCACAAATATATGTTGATGACATTGTTTTTGGTTCTACTAATAAAACCAAGGTTGATGAGTTTGTTAGTGTGATGTCAAGTGAATTTGAAATGAGTATGGTGGGTGAGTTAAACTATTTTCTAGGGATGCAAGTTAAGCAAACTAGCATGGGCATAATGTTGAGTCAATCTAAATATGCTAACAATCTTGTTAAGAGATTTGGTCTAGAAAATGGAAAAGATTTTGAAACTCCCATGAGCACCACTTTAAAACTTGACAAAGATGAAAAAGGTAAAAGTGTTGATCAAAGTCTTTATAGAAGCATGATTGGTAGTCTACTTTACCTAACGGCTAGTAGACCGGATATTTGTTTTAGTGTTGGCTTGTGTGCTAGGTTCCAAGCTAATCCAAAGGAATCTCACTTAAAAGCCGTCAAGAGAATCATTAGGTACATCAAAGGTACTTATAATCTTGGTTTATTTTATTCATTTGATACCAATGATATTCTTGTTGGCTATTGTGATGCCGATTGGGCGGGTAACATAGATGATCGTAAAAGTACATCGGGCGGTTGCTTTTATGTTGGTAATAATTTGGTTTCTTGGTCTAGTAAGAAACAAAACTCGGTTTCCCTTTCTTCTTCCGAAGCCGAATACATTGCGGCCGGAAGTGCATGCACACAATTGCTTTGGATGAAACAAATCCTTAAGGATTATGAGATAGAACAAGGAAAAATGACACTTTATTGTGATAACTTAAGTGCCATTAACATCTCTAAAAATCCGGTTCAACACTCACGCACAAAGCACATTGATATTAGGCATCATTTCATTAGAGATCTTGTTGAACATTCAATTGTAACTCTAGAGCATATGCCTACTAAAAATCAACTTGCGGACTTGTTCACCAAGCCCTTGGACAAAGAGAGGTTTAAAACTCTTAGAATGTCCATTGGCATGATTTGTGTTGATTGATGTGCTTGTGTGAATGTGGGTGGCTTGATAAGCAAAACTTTATTTGTATATCAATATCTTTGAGAGCTACTCACTTGAGAAGTAATGATCTTAAGCTAATAACTCATATTGTTCCTAGATCATGCACTTGAGCTTGAAAAATCATATTTTTGAAAAGTGCACAAATGCTTCTCTTATATGTTTTAGTTTTGAGTATATGTGTTTGATTATGTGTAGATGATGGATGCATTTAGAAGCCTATTGTTTAGTACATGATAAATGACCTATGATATGTATCCATTTTGCTTCGACACTACATAGTATTCAACGAGCACCCTCTTGGAAAGGGCTACACGCATTGGTTGTGAAGCCGCCCAATGTTGGAAAGGGCTACGCCTTTGTGTTGAGTGAAAGCCGCCAAGAGGTGTATATGTTTTTGTTAGAAAAATCAAAGAAGAGTTGAAAAGAATCATTTAAAAAAAAAATCTTTGATTCTAAGCCTAAAAGAAATGAAAATCAAAAGGCTTAATGGTGTATAGTTGAGAATTGTGAAAAGCTCGGGTTGACAAATAGAAACGGGTACACGAGCCACATGCACACACACGCTCACATGTTGATAACTATTCTTTTAAAGCAAAAACCCAGATGAATATCGGTTTGACTTATTTTTGGAAAAGCTTTAGTTGGATAGGTGTGGAAATTGTTTGCATGTTGATATCACAATTACTCCTTCTATATATGTGAGAAGCATTCACACACACACACATATTTTGCTTATGTGCTTGATTCATTAGCAATGTAAGAATATTTTTGAGAGATTAATGAAAATCTATGATTCTCTCTTGGACTTTGAAAGGTGATGAAATATTTTTCTCTTATTGCTTGAATGTGTGAATGTTTGAGTCCATTGTGAACAAATCTACTTGGTGATAATATGTGGAGCATATGTTAAGGGGGAGCTTTAGTTTATTCAACTACGCTTTCTATACGATTTGTTTGCTTAATATCTCATTAACTATCTCTTGTGCCCTTTGTCTATTCCTTGACAAAAAGGGGGAGAAATTGTATACCTCACCTTTGTGCTTATTGGAGACTTTGTCTTAAGGGGGAGAATTCTTGTCTTAAGGGGGAGAAAAGAATTCTTGTCTTATTTGTGTTAAGGTGTTTAAGGGAGAGTTTTTAATGTGTTAACATTTATTTACTTGAGATAAGGGAAGTTTTATTTTGCTTATGTGATAGTTTCTCACCATTCTTCTTTGGAAGAAGTTTTCTTGTTGGTTGTTTTCTTTTCTCATAGGTACTTTGAAGTTCAAAGAAGGGATTCTTGAAGACTCAAGAAGACTTGAAGATCTTTTAGTCTAGGGATCTCTTTGTAATGTGAGGATGAGAGAATGCTATCAACATTGAGTCTATTGGAGTGATCAATGTATGGTGAGGATGAGGTTTTGCCATGGAATAGCCAAAGGGGGAGATTGTAAGATCCGTTATTTGTATTGGCTTGATTCCATTGCAAAACGCTCTATATTTGTATTAGTAGTTGCTTAAGTATTTCTTGGAAGAAAAGAGCCTCAAAGGTGAAGAAGCAACATCTTGTGCAAATATCGTCTTCAAGGGGAACATCGCTTACTTGGGTGCTAAGGTATCAAGATTCTTCTTCCTCTTGCAAGGCGTTAGCGCACACACACACAATTCATACATGTGTGTCCCTGCATCGTTGTGCACCATTTATATAACACATTCACATGATTTTGTATGCTCATGCATTGAACTCAAATGCTCATACATTTTAGAGTTGCATGTTCTAGGACTATGTCTAGGAAATGGCATTCATATGTGAACTTGTGTTTGTATGTTTGTGTTTCTTATATTTTAGACTTGTAATAGTGCTTAATTTATTCCTTATTGAGTCCCGGTCATTTCGGTTACTCATATGTTAAGTTTCGAGTCCAAACGATGTAGCTACGCTACTTTTCGTTCTCATTCGTTGAGTTGTGTTCGTCGTCGTTTTCCGAGATGAATTCTCAACCATTTTTCAAAGTTTCATAGTATTTGTCCTGCATGAGGGAGTCATGGTTCATAATCCGAAAACGGATTCGAATTCGGAGTTCGGATGCCCGAATACGGCTGAAGAACGTGAGAGGTGCGCGAGGAGATCGCTTGGCCAAAAGCCAAGCAAGGGGTGGCCACGTGTGGACCACATGTGCCACACGGCCAGAGCTCCTCTCTGGCCACGTGTGGCACACGCTGGCCACACGTGGACTGGCCAAAGTCCCCCCAAAATTTGGACAAGTTTGCCCCTCATCTTCCCTCTTCAAATGATCTCTCTTCCCTCCAATTTTTCATAACTTGAACATTCACCAAATCTGATTTTCTGCAGAATTGTTCATGATTTTGATTTACTTACTTTGATCATAACTTCTTCATACGAACTCAAAATCGAGTGATTCAAAAGCCAAAATTGTTGGTCTTGACGAGAGCTACAAACCCGAAGCATTTTCAGAGGCATTTGATTTCGTGTTTTTTCGCAGCACTCTGATTTTCAGTACGAGGTCATTTGAAATCATGCTTTTTCACATTTTAAGCATGTCAATTAGCAATTATCATGTCATGGAGATCATTATAGGTCATTCAAAGAGTACTTCCTATGTAGATATCTCCTAGTCCAAAAATGCATGTTTGAATATAAATATGACATGGATTGCAATACAAGCATTGGTTCACACTTATTAAAGTAAAAACATGTAAGCACATGTGCAACCAAGCTACTCAAGCAATTAACAAAGAAGCATAAAATTTTTCAAATTTTTGCATTCAACAAGTATGCAAGTGCTCTCTTTGCTCGAGTTTCCCATATGGGGTCAAAAATGTACCGTATCAGGGCAAGGGACAAAACCCTATAGACATACCAAGATGGTTAGACTTAGTAACATCTACGGGTGGCATATTAAGCACAAATGCAAACGGGTTTAAATTTTCTAACTCACCTAGATTCCACCTATCCATTTTAGTGGAGATAGACATATTTCTAGGATCATGCAAGCTAGCCCTATGGTTCATGCTCTTAATTCTACATAACATGATGTAGTTAAAACATACCACAAAAAGACAAGTAGGTATAAGGATAGAATTTATACCATCGCTTTCGAGCTCTCATCAAGGCTTTGCCATTTTGATGAGGTTGCCTTTGATGATGCACCGATTGGCTTCTCCTTGGAGCAATCGCCGAATGTTGGTGCCTTTGTGGTTGAGCATTAATATCTTGCCTCAAAGGATGTTGAACCTTTGAATGAGGCATCCCCCTTTGGAGGTCAATTTCCCTCTAGTCTCTCAAATTCGCATATAGAGTTTGAGTGAAATGAATGCATATGTATGTATCAATCAAAACATACAAAATGCAAGACACGCAAATATGGCAAGGATCACCTAAGTATGTCTAGGTACCTGCTCTGATACCAATTGAAAGTAAAAATAAACGCGTGCGTGTCTTTTAAATACGACATAGAGGGTGTGTGAATGGGTTGTTTATCCGTTATTACCAAATTTTTCGGATTAGTCAATATTACAAATATAACCCAATTCACAAAACAATAATCAAGTGTAATATGATGTGGAAATATAAACGACACTTGATTTTTACGTGGAAACCCTCAACAGGGAAAAACCACGGGCTGGTAAGTGCGCCACACTCGAACCTCGAATCCACTAATTATGATAGCGTATACAACCTAATCTCGGTTTGACGGCCTAATCCTGGCCTATATCCCGCTACCACTACCCGCAAGCCTATAAAAGTGGACCTAGTCCAATTTGCTTGAGTGACCACCTAATCATGGTGTACGACCTAATCCCGGTCTATCACACAAGACTTACTTCTCCGAAGAGATCAACACCCTATGTGAATATGCAATGATATCCAAATATGCAATAAGAGCTAGGGTACTCTAGATGCTTACCTAGGATTATATGATGACAATAAAATCAATCCTAGATATCAAAATAGCTATATGACATGGCATAATAGCTTAGCTATGTAAAGGATAACCAATCCTAGATACAATAGCTATCAAAAATAACCCACAAACATTCAAAGGATTAACTAGTTGATTAAAACACAATCTATCAACCTAGTTATCAATAAATCACACAAGAATGTTTATGGCATAGCTTTTAGGCAATAATGACCTAATCAAATAAGCTATGTAAAAATTAACCCAATCAACACATAATCTCAATCATGTATGTAGAAATTACTCAAGAACATACAAGTGATAAAAGAGATAAATTGATAAGTAAAAACACTAAAATTAGATGAGATTAGTGTTCAACAAATCATACCATGTGTGTTGAAGAAGACCCATGCATTAGCAAACACTAGATGATCCTAGATGATGCTTAGATGATGATTTATGCATGTGGAAATGGGTTGAGAGAAATAAAGATGTGATCTTTAAGGTTTTTCTCTCATCTTTAAGGTTTTTCTCTCAAGTCTCTATAAAATATCTCTCTAGAGTTCTTGGGATCAGAAACTTGGTTTGGGAACCAGAGATAAGGATATATTTATAGAGACCAAAAACAGGGCATGTGAAAATACAATTTTACCCCTGAGAATACACGATCGGCAGTTTCAATCTGCGGTCAGGGTCGCAGATCGTAACCTTCGAATTGAAACCCGAGAACCTTGGTTTCATTCGGCGCTTTCATAACCGTCGATCATAACCACCGTTTTAGACCCGAGACATTTAATTCAATCAGGTCTTGATCGGCGGTTTCGAACGGCTGCCAGGCTGCCGATCTCAATCGCCGTTTACCAAATATGGTGAATCCAAAGGAGAAGCCAAGGGCATCTCTACCGGCGATCATCATGCTAAACTATGCACACCAACGTGCACGCGCGGACGTTTCCGAACATCCTTCGGGAAACGAATTACATCACACTTAAAGCTAATCAAACATGAAGTGCATGAAGTGCAAGTGTGGGAATTGAATGCATCCTAATGCCTATCATGTCATGGCATTATCATAGAGCAAGATGCAATCAATTCAAACAAGCATGAATAAAATTCATGACTTTGCATCCTAATGCCTAAACATGTTATGGCATTTCAATAGACTAGATGCAATCAAATAAACATGCATGAAGAGATGTTTGAGAACATGCAAGCACTCATATAAAACACACAACATACAAGAATAAGATTTATGCATGAGTTTTGTGTGTGTGCAATTAGATCTCTTCAAAGCAAGTAAGCATTAGAATTTACCTTTGGTGCTTCTTCTCTTGAGGTCTTGAGAGGGCCATTGGATGATCACCAATTCTTAAGCTACCCTTACATCAACCCCAACATGTGGTTTGTCCATGAAACAAGCCAATCAATAAATGGGAATCCTTACACTTTTCTTCACCAACCAACCAACAATACCTTTCTTTTTAATTCTTTTTTTAGTCTTATTAAGGAAGATGAAGTTGAAGACGATAGTTCTATACTGGAGCCTGTCTCGCATAAAGATGCAATCAAAGCAACAATCACATTGCATAATTCTGTCTTGCAATACGAGAACACTATACCAAAGCTTCTTAATGCACTAAGGAAAGTTAGAGATGAAGTCCAATGAGACATCAATTTCAAAAGGAAACAAGTAACATTGGAGTCATATTTTACAAAAGCATCCTAATTGAGTCATGCATATATATAATTTTGATGTATAAGAAGATTATTAATATATACGTCAAGTGGGACCTATGTGTTTTTTTTTAAAAAAATGTATTATTTTATCAGAAATGTTCAAGTCAGTGCGCACTAATATAACTTCATCAGTGCGTTGGATGTGAATCATTAGATTTACATACTTTGACTCAAAGTGTATGCACATGTCAAAACTTCTCCATAATTAATAGTCCACATGTATTGGTACTGTTATAGTTATATCAGTGTGCACTGACCAGAACGAAACCGATTATCTTATAAATTTAGCAAATTATTAATTTACCACATTGGTCCCAAGTCAGGACCGGCCAAAAATATTATTTAATCGAGGTTATATTGTATATGAATTTTAAGTGCATTAAATTTTACGTTTTAATCTTTATTTGTAGTTTATGTTTAAATTTAAATGTACATTTCAATTGAAGTGTGTAAGGACCTCTATTTTGTGATTGGCTTATTTCATGACATACCACATTAGGGATGATTGTGTTGTGGGTAGCTTAGGTCATCTTGATGATTATCAAGGCAAGCTTCCAAGCATCCCGGTGACTTCAAGATCAAGAGCTTCAAAAGGTATATCACTTGACCTTGATTCTTGAAGAGATTAGGTGCACACACACACTTGCATGCATCTTTATCTATCTTGCATTTGTTACCATGCATATGTGTTTCATTGATTTGTACATCTATGTCTTTTAGCACACACTCACTTTCATTGCATTTATATGATTGCATTTGTGGTTCTCGTAATTGTGTGCTTCTATGCTTTATCATCACACTTATGCATTTTCATATATTGCATATCTTTTGTGTGTCACATGCTTGGTGATTTTTCATGATGTTATCATTTCCCATGCATGTTATTTATTCACAACCACACTTGCACTTCATGTTAGTCTTAAGTGTGGTGTAATTCGTTTCCGTTTGTGTGATCGGAAATGTCCGCGCTTGCACGATGGTGTGCATGTCTTAGCACGATGGTTGACCACTTGAGAAGGACTCATTCTTCTCTTAGATAAGTGTTAGATTTGGTTTGGTTGATTGGAGTACAGTGTCTAGGTTCAAAATATTGGATTTCAATGATTTAAATGTTTTTCAAAACTGACCTTTGTATGGTCTTGTGACCATAACTTTTTGCACAAAGTTTTAAATTGAGTTTTGTAAAATTCTGGACAAACTAGACACTCATACCTTTCCAACGATATATTATTCGTAATATTTCATGACCGTTTGGATTGGTTTTGAAATCTCCAAAGTGACCACCAAAACAGGGCAACTTTGTTGTTGTCCGTTTCTGACCTTTGGTCACTCCATTGACCATAACTTTTTCTAAATATATTTAAATTTCATTCTATAAATTTTAGTAGAAAGTAGACTTCCATACCTTTCCAACGATATATTATATGAAAGTTTTCGATGTCGTTTGGTCATGTTTCGGAGCGCTTGAATCTCGAGCTGTTGTGCTGTCGCACCTATGCGCTGGTGTGGCGCTACTCGACCAGCGCTACTTGACCAGCGCTTTTGGTCCATAGATGTGGCGCTGGTGTGGTGGCGCCTGATGACCAGCGCAATGCTCCTACCCTGTTTCATAATTTGGCCTTATCTCACTCATTTGGAGTCCGATTTGGCTCATTTTTGGAGCAAAATTCATGAAATTTATAAGGCTATCATCTAAGCACTATAAATACATCTTTTTATCTCATTTGTATTCAAGGAAACAAAAGATACACAACCCTAGAGAGAGATTAAGAGTTTCCTAGAGAGAGAAAGCTTCAAGCTTGCTTCTTTAACTCTCCAAACCCAAAACCCATGTGCATCTAACATGTTTCATGCATCAATCTTCCATGGGTCTTCTTCATTTATGACTTGGTAAGTAGAAAAAACACAACATCTTCATTTATTGTTCTATCGTAGTCAAGACATGTCTTTTATTGCTTAGTTTAGCAAATCTTCATTCTTATTGCATATTTAGTGAAGTTATGACATGATTGAGTTTTGTTTGTGGTAGCTTACATGATTACGATGATTTTCCCTAAATAGCTAACCCTAGAACATTCTTGTAAAATTGGTTGATGATTAGGTTGATAGATTAATGTTTATTTATCTAGTCAAGCTTAATTGAATGTTCTTGTGGATTTAATTGACAATTATGTTGTTAGAAATTCTCTACAACTAATTGAGTTCACATGTTTGGACATGTTGACATTGTTTGATAGCTAGGATTGTTTTGTGATTGATAACATCTAGCTAAGTCTTTATGTTTTGCATTTAGACATTGTTGATTAGGACTCCTTGATTGCATTTGTTAATTGCATGTTTTTAGTCATTGCCATGATTATTGACAACTTGTGTTGACTTGGCTTTGTTTGTTGACAATTAGGTTGTTAGACATCTCTACAACTAATTGAGACCTCATGTATGTGCATGTAGGTTTTGTTGATAACTAGGATGTTGATTTGTATTATAACATCTAGTTAAGCATATAGTGTTTAGTGTAGCACTCATTGCATTTGTGCATCATTGCCATACTCACATAGACTTTTAATTCTCTTCATGAGTCAAAGTCTTGTGGCTTCTAGGTGAAGTTGCACAAGCAAGGAAAGTCTTGTGGCTACCGATGTGTAGTGCTCAAGTAATTGGTCGAGTGCCACTGTAAAAGGCCTGCCGGGTAGATTAGGAGTTGCTCACGCCAAGAGTAGTGTATCAAGGGATATCACTAGGGATTGAACCAAGAGTGGCGAGTGGTAGTGTCCATAGCCTGAGGTTATCTAGGGTGAGAGTCCGAGAATCACTTGAGGGTGTAAATTCCTTTTCATATAGTGGATTTCATTGACCGTGTGTGGCGCACATAACAGCCCATGGTTTTTTCCCCGTGTGGGTTTCCACGTAAAAATCAAGTGTTCTTTAATTTTCGCAACTTATACTTGATTTTATTGTTTGTTGAATTGGGTTTATTTTTGAATATTGACTAATCCAAAAAATTGGTAACTAACCAGATTAACAACCCATTCACACCTCCTCTAGGTTGTTTAGACACACGTATATAAATATTTTCAAAGTGTATATATATATATGACAATATCTATCCACCTATTTAGACCGGTATTTTTTTTGAAGCTTTTTGTCATTCGTAGGATTCGAGTCGTTGATTTAGTAGTCATTTGCCCAAACCCCAAGCTCGCCCATCTACTACTTGAGCTATGCCACTGAGGGCAATTTAAGTATATTTTTAAATTTAATTGAATGCTGAAATTTAAATTCATATCCTAAAATTTAATTGTATGGTAAAATTTGTATGTTTAATGGTTTGAATATTCTTTTTTGTTAAATGAAATGAGTCGATTCACGTCGGGTATGGGGCGGAAATTGAAAACTCATTCAGGGCACAGGTCGAGTATGGAGCACCTTATTTTAGGTATGGGGCATGTTGATCCTACCCCGATCTAATTCGTTGCCATCCCTAACCGAGACAAAGCAAGATCGAACACTATAAACATAGTCTGGATGTCTACTTCCATAATTGGAAGAAATCGGCTCCCAACACTAGGAGAGGTCTCCCCATATTTACTATGGTTTTTAAAACAATGGTGGGACAATATATATACAACGTGTAAGGTTTAAACCTTGTTGGATTGATAGTGATTGTGAAGCCACCGATCACCAAGGCATGGGTCATTACTAGTCTCAAGCAAAAAAAAATTAATATAAGTCTCAAGTTTTATTTGTTGGGAAAGAATAAAATAACAAGTTAAAAGGCTTTAATTAAATGTTTTAATAAGTTTTAAAATGAGTAAAGAATTTGGAAAAAAAAATCAATATAAAAAAAAGTAAAAAAAAAAAAAAAAAAACTCAAAATGTTTATTTGTTTGACATCATATGCATTAGATCATTCACCAAATCATTAATGATCGAGACAACCAAAAAAATGTTTCAGAGCCTAAAAAAACATTTAAGTTATGAAAAATATTTGATTTATGAAAGGGTCAAAGGTCCATTTGGGTTCAACTCATTGTCATTTTTTCTTCAATTTTTACTGTTTTTAATTTTATTTTATTTTCCTTATAGAAGATTTATTGATCAATTGGGTGAGTACAAGTGTACAATTATTCTATGCTGTATAACACCTTAGTTTTCCTCCACATGAAATGAAGGATTTTGCCATTAAAAGCTTCTAAGTTTTGTCAAAGAATTTGTGATGATTTAGACAAAGCAAACTATAGATATATGAAAAAGAAAATAATTAAGGTTTCAATCTTTAAAAAGAGTTATGCTATCCCAAATTTGATTCCTTGTTATTCCTTCTATACTATGAAAATGGGTGCCTTTACTTTTGGGTGAAAAGAATTTGATGGATAGTTATATGATTCAACCTTCTTTATTTAAAAAAATAATAAAAAAATAATAAATTATAGCCGGCCACAATGGTTTACCTTTACATAATTTGATACAACTTTACCATTAATTTACAATAATCTCATCTGCGGTAAAAATGGGTCAAACTTAACGGATATAAAGGTATTTTGGTGAAGTTGAATAATGTTATTGTCAGTTCATGATAAAGTTATTTTAGGTTATAAAAATGCAAACCTCAAGAAAATTGGTTGTAATTTACTCGATAAAAAAAATAAAATTGTGGGCAATGTTTTGATATGGATGATTATTTATTTTTATTTTTATTGACATGGATGATGATGATATGACACAACTTCAGAAGCATTTTATTGATTAAAATTAATAACATTTACCACCATCCATTGGTTTTGTAACGGCCCGCATTTCACGGACTAGCATCTCCTGTACCGCAGTCTACGCAGCCCAGTACAGGCGCTTGACAACGTGTGCTCGACAACGTCACTAATAGTACCTATTATTTAACGTTTGACCTCTCCCATTCTGGCTTGAACCTGGTACAACTACCATTCAATGGTACTCACTTTGGCAAAGCATGGTAGTTGTACCAGGTTCGAGCCAGAGTGGGGGAGGTCAAACGTTAAATAATAGGTACTATTGGTGACGTTGTCGCACGCAAGCTGTCAAGCGCCTGTACTGGGCTGCATAGATTGCGGTATAGGAGGGCCGTTACATGTTTATTCCTTTCTTCCATCCCTCACCCACCCATGAAAATCACATTGAACAATGCTTTTGTTCTAGTACATATTCTTTGTGGATGCCCATCATATTTCATTTGGCGTTTTTTGGAATGATTTCTATTCAAAGTAAACCAAAAAAAAAACATCTCCAACATATGAAAATATTTATAGCATTATTAAGTTTGATTAAAAAATATGTTATCGAAATCAATTTCTATAAAATATTTTCTTAAACGCGCCAATTGTACATATATAGTTTTTCATATGGTTTAAACAGTTTTTTGAACTACTTATATCCTCTCTCTCCATTTGAGTTTAATGAAAATTTTCTTTAATACATCCTTTACATATAAAGTTATTTTCATATGACTTAAAATATTTCCCGAGAATTAGATTCTCATTTATAACACATCAACCTAAATAAAGGAGTAATACATAGTTAAAATTTATTTACCACTAACTACACATGAGTTTTCAAATGTGCCTAAACAGAAACTCATATCAATAGAGAATCCTTATATATTTCCGGAATGTTTTTTTCTTCTGAAAAAAGTCAAAAACATATGATAAAAAAAAATGGTTTCAAAATCCCAAAGTGCCAAACACATCCTTATAATATCATAAGATGATATCAAAACGTGTCACATGTTAACATGGGCACATAGAGTGGGGGTGGGGGCCTCCTCCATCCATTCCACAAAAATAAAATATAGGAAACCAACAAAACAAAAGCTGCCTCAAAATCATTTTTCTTCTCTACACTTCTTTTTTTCCAACTTTTCTCAAATTTATTTATTTATTTTTTTAAGACAAAGGCATGCCCTAATCCCTAATGTGTTTGATTGAGGAGGCAAAAGGCCCCATTTTTTTTAGCTGCACCTTCTTGCCATTGCATTATAACTACATGTAATCTTTTTTTTTTTTTTTATAAATTTTTTTAATTTTTTTTTTTACACTATGTAGCACGGATATGGATACGGGTATAGGATACGGTACGATACGGTGATATGAAAATTCTTTAAAAACTAGGATACGGATATAGTAGGATACGTCAATTAAAATAATATATATTTATCTTTTTTTTAAAATAATAATATATGAAAACATATTTAATAATTTATTCAAAATTAAAACATATTTATAATCCAAATAAAACATGTCACATAATTACATAAGTCATACTAATGTAACATATTACAAGATCAAAATAAAACATGTCACATAAGCAGTAACATATTACAAAATCTAAATAAAACATTCGTCACATAAGTCATAACATATTACAAAATCCAAATAATACATAAATAAAAAAAATAAAAAATAAAAACTCATAAAACATATTCTAAATTCCTAATTAACTTCATTATCATCATTCATATTGTTAAAGGATTTAAATAATTCACCCTCTAACTCTGGTTCATCAAGAGAAAGGTTAGCAATCTCAAATATCCTGGTATTCACCATATCCATGAAATCAAAACCATTTCCTCCAACATCCCACAATTGAAACACACATTTATTTTTAGTTGGGTTTCTCCTTGATAAAAGACGAAGATTATTATGCACATATACCAAATCTTCAGCTCTTTGTGGTGTTATCTTCTTCCTTTTTGAAGCATTTTCGGTCTTTAAGTTGGTTCTTCAGAAAAAATTATGGAAAAAAAATATAATACATGCTTGATAAGTGATACCGATCGAAGCTTTTTCGGTCTTTAAGTTGATTCTTCTTCTTCCTCTTCTCTTTTGAAATTTGTGAAAAAGTCAAACTTATGAAAAAATCACCGGATACGTATCCCAAGTATCCCTTAAGTATCTCCCAAGTATCCTCTGGTCAAACTTATGAAAAAGTCAACGGATATGCCATTTGGCGTATCAGATACATATCCTGAAGTATCCAGGGAGTATCCAAACCAGATACGAGTTCGAAACGAATTACCTCCACCAAATGAAGTATCCATGCTTCCTAGATTTTACATATAGAACTTAGAAGATAGACATTTGCTTGGGATACAAAGCTATCATAGATACCAACCCTATTGGAAGATGTGAATTTATTTCATTTCCAATAAATGAAAGTTTTTCTGTTTTTTTCTTGACCCATTTATGTAGATTTGCCAAGATCAACATCATCATCATCTGCCACAAAGCAAATAGAATTTCTGGGTGTTTTGAAGTTTTCTTTTCGTGAAGTAGAAAAATATAAGCCTTACATTTAAGTTTAGAAATTTTGTTTGATAACATATTTTAAAAACAATACTTAGATTGAAAGCATTTTTCATAATAAAAGTTTGATACTATATTTTAGAAAATATATATATATATTCAGTATATGATCTCTTGTGATGTTTTTTCCCTTTAGATCAGTTTTTTTTTTTTTTTTTTTTTTTTTTTTTTTTTTTGAAATACAACTACTGCCGGGACCCGGTGAGATTAATTAAATTCTACAAGCACGGCCCGGAATACTGCTCCCACTATCGGGGAGAGGTTACATAAGGACTACAACTCTCACAACCGGAGAGAGGGCTGCTCCCACAAACCGGGAGAAAACTCCCCACACATGCTTGTAAAATGCACATGGTGAGACTTGAACCCCTGACCACTAGGTGTGGAAAGGAGGTGCACAACCATCTCTACTAGGAGGTGATGTGCCCCTTTAGATCAGTTTAATTTTATTAAAAAATATATATATATATTTTAGAAAAAAAATATTATCTCGCATGTTTATTTCAAAAAGTATAATAATTAAATGATTAAGTGAAGGTTGGACCATAGTCTATCTAAATCTAATTAGAATCTTTCTTGTACATTATTTGTGAAAAAAGAAAAGGTTTGTGGTTCAGTTAGTTGAGCCCTACCACAAATACAGAGAGATACGTTCATTATTTCTATTATATTATATTGTTTGTTTTTCCAAATTAATACTCCATCGGATATAGAGTGAAATTCATTTTAGTCCCTCTAGTTTGACCTAATAGCCAAACTGGTCCCTCGGTTTTGAGAATTATGTTGACAGGTCCCTATTGTTTCCCAAAATGTGTTTTGCCGTCCTTGCTGTCCAATTCCGTTAGGGTTTTCCAAGATTTCGTTATTGTTATGAGGGTAAAATGGTAACTTACATAATTAATGGTATATTAATAATTGAAAAATAAAAAACAATTTAAAATCAAATTAAAAAAATAAAAATAAATGCAAGATTGTAAATAACTATTAAATAAAAAATAAAAAATAAAACAATTAAAAAACAAGTAAGACAACCATTAAAATCTGATTAAAAAAACTAGTCTTGATTTTTTTATTTTTTTTTTTGGAATGGTTTTGATTGAACCAGTCCTAATGAAATAAAACAAACATTCAAACCCTAACACATTCATCTCTTTCTCTCCCTCTTTTCTTCCCAAACCATCATCGCCAAACCTAGAACCCAGGTTATTCAACCATCATTATCTACACAATGATTTTTTTTCCAGAAAAAAAGCTTCAATCCTAATCAAACCTAGAAATCACCAACCCCAGACCGGCCACCATTCATCTTCCCCGTCGTCACCCACAACTTAGAAACCCCCCAGTCACCACACCCGCCACCACCACACAACAACCCAAACTAATCCAGCCACCACCCCCAATCCAAAACCCTAATCGAAATCAACCACCCACCAACAGTTCTTCGTTTACCAATACCCACACACCCACATGACGGGATCGAGATTGTTCACCAATACCCACACACCAATATCCAGATCGTGCTCTGGCTTGTCAGGATCGAGAGCGAGAGAGAGAGAGAGAGAGAGAGAGAGAGAGAGAGAGAGAGAGAGAGTGAGGGATTCAAATGAGATGATGAAGAGAGAGTGATGGATCGAGAGAGAGAGAGAGTGAGAAGATTTTTTTTGGAATGGTTTTAACTTTTAATCGAACCAGTCCTGATTTTTTTAAATTATTTTTTAAATTATTTTTTATAAAGAGATGAATTTGGTGGTGTTAGAATTGTGTAAGAGATTGTTGGATCTGGAAATTTGAAGAGAAGGTCAAGAACAGACTGAAGGAAGAGAGATAAAGAGAGAATTGAGAGAAAGAAGAAATTAGATTAAAATGTAATTCAATTCGTAGGTTTTTTTTTTTTTTTTTTTTTTCAAATAATCAAGGGCAGCATGGTCATTTGACCCTCTGACCTGTCAAATTTAACTTTTTTAACGGAAATCATGACAGAAGGACCAAACGAGACAATTCTCAAAACCGGGGGACCAGTTTGGCTATTAGGTCAAACTAGAGGGACTAAAATGAATTTTACCCTCGGATATATCATAAAAGGTAAGTCTATTGACACCTATAAAATATCTTCTTACACCCATGATTTAATGAAACTTTTTTATTTTTAAAATACATTTACATTTAATTACTTAAAATACATGGCTTTATAATTGGAAATTAATTGGTCGTTTGTTTTTTTGTCGAAGATTGAATAGTCCTGAATTTTTCTGAAGACTGAATAGGGACTGAAATCTGAACTTAAATGACGTTTTTTTTTTCCCTCACATCTGAATATATTATCAACATGTTTCTTTTTTTATAGCAAAATTGTTTGAAAATAAGTAATTTTACATTTATACCCATGTTAAACAATTATACATATAATATGGAATAAAAACAATCCAAAAATAATAATTATATATGAACACATATGATCATGATCTTCCTCTTCCATTACAAACAAACTTCATTTTTACTAAGAAAAGAAAAGAGTTTTTTTTTTTTTTTTTTTTCAAAAAGTAAAAGAGACACCATGAAAACTCACACAAAACACTCTAAATATATATATACACACACACACACACATCATCATCATCATCATCCTAATATCATAATAAAGTATTGATATTAAACACCAATATGATAAGTGATTAGGGTCTTTTTTTTTTATTATTATTATTATTTTTTTTTTTGGTATTTTAAAGTTATTTGAGCACTTAAAAAAAACAAACAAAACAACTTAATAATTATGATTCAGACCCATAAAGTTTTAAGTGAAAAAAACAAACGACTCCTAAATATACTTCCTCCACCCGTAAGTTAAACCCTCGACCTATTATAAACCTTAATAATATATACTTAATCAAACACAACATCAATTAGGAAATATAATTTTTTTCACATATAGTCAAGGAACTGATGAATAAATAATTAATTGCATGGATTCCGAATGCATTTAGGTATGTTTACTTTAATTTTTATTATTGTTTTGTGATTGAATAAAAAATTATTGTAGTTGTAAAGCAGTTGTAGAACTCGATCAAGTCTATATGGATCTTAAACACAACTCACTCATTCTCTTTACTTTAATTCAACTACAAATTCTTAACAATTTAATTGGTTTGTAAACCGAAAAAACTTGGTGGATGGTGATAACATTAGAATTGCATATATTTTATACCCCTTCTTTCTTAGTTTCTTGCTTTGTTTTGAGTTAAACTTGTGCTTTCAGTTAATTGAGTCTTAGGAGATAAATGGAAGAAAATGGAAGATTTCTGATCAATCTCGAAAAGTCTACCTCTGCAAATGAGTCGAGTTCGAAGAATAAATTGTATCAGCTCAGAGAGAATTGGGTGTCAAGCCTTATATGGTTGGAAAGTTAGCTTGCTGGGGAATTTTATAGCTCGCAATTTTGAGTTTTCTAGAGTGAGTTATGGCGATTTTACAACCCGAAGGTCAATCCAGAAATTCTATATGCAAATTTGAGAAACCATCCGTTATGGGCTGTCAATTTTGGAGAGAAGGCCTTGGACGAATTCTTTGTGTTTTAACTATTAATGAAGTCCCAAATTTGTATTTGAATTCAGTTAAATAGCTAATCCTAATCTCTCTAGGATTCGTTATAATTGGGTTAATATTCCTAAAACTAGTAGGATTGTATTTCTTATTTGAGATCGCTTTAACTTGGACTTATTGGAAGTGGATATGACACCTCAAGGAGACCTAACTTTTGCATATTTAAGAGAGAAAATTCCAACAGAAAATCATCATTGAATAGAGAGGCAGAGGATTGAAGAATTGAAGACTTTCTTGGGTAGCACTTCTCGGGTTTTATCATTCTTTTTCTTTCATGTTTTCTCATAGGATTGTAACCATGACTATGAGTAGAGGTGACCGTGGTTCGATTCGAACCGAAACTAGCACTGTTGGAACCGAACCGAAACCAGAATTTTCGATTCTAGTTCGAACCGGAACCATTATGGTTTAGGCTTAGGTTCATGATTTCGTGGAACCGTGGACGAACCGGCGGTTCATCCAGTTCCAATATTTAAATAATATTGTTTTTAGGTGAGTGGGTGGTGACTGGTGACTTGGTGAGTGGGTGGCGTCTAGTGACTTGGTGTCTTGGTGAGTGGGTGGTGACTAGTGACTTGTGACTTGGAGAGTGGTAACTAGGTGTAAAAGAAAAAAAAAAAGGTTCGAACTGGTCAAAATCGGGAACCGAAACCGAAACTGCAATCGGGAGAATCGAAACCGGTCCCCCTTGTTCTGGTTCCGACCGAAATCGAAACCGTGGTCACCACTAACTATGAGGAACTAACTTTCTTTGCTAGGGCTATGATATAGATTCACCATGAATGCTCAATTATTTTAGTTAATGTTAATTCATATTTTTCCATGTTGAGTGTCTATTACTACGCTTAATGCTTTTGAGTGTTTAGCCAACATTTAATTGATTTGATGCTAGATTTTGACAAGAATGTGTAATTTAGATTATTGCTTCTTGTAATAGATACCATAATTTACATGAATTGATAGAATTGTATGAGCATGAATTATATGGTTTCTTGAAGGTTTTCCAAAGAATTTAATAGGTTCTTATTATCTTAATTCCATTGTTAGGAATCGAGTGGGTTGGTAATTAGGAATACTTTCGATATTGCTAGGAATGGAGTATTAAATAAATTAGGGAAAATCAGGGAAAATCGATTGTCAACATGCAGAATAATTAGGATTAACATGCTAAAGGAATTGAGTGGAATTGGCTATGGTGAAATCAAATGCTCTAGTACTTCAATCTACTAAATTTCTCTACATCTTTGACTGCTTCTTTTATTTATTTTCTTTAGTTAATTAAAATCTCAAGTCTAAAGATTCGATTGTTCAAATAAAGTTTTGGGTTAATTATAATCAATAATTAATAAATTAATCACTCCTTGTGGGAATGATACTCTACTAACTTCTAAACTATTTGTCTAATTCGTCATACGCTTGCGAAATCTGCCAATAGTTTTTTAGTGATTGAAAAAATAGTTTTTTGCGAAATCTGCCAACGAGACAAAAGACTTAAATCAGAAATCGAAAGAGTTGTCGCTGTACTTAAATCATGGGAATTCAATTCAACTTTGGATATCAAAGAGAAAAATAAAATGAATTCAAGATCAAAAATCGAAAGAGTTGTCATCGTAGATCTCGTTGGTGTTTTAGTAGTTGGAGTCAAAGTAGTACTAGTAATTTTGCTTACAAGAATTTTATTATTTACAGTGGTGGAAGCAAACGAAGAGAAGTAATGCAGCCAATATAACTGAATAACTTCAATTGCGGATGTATTTGGAAGAGTTCGTGTAGGAAGGCCAAGAAGCCAAGAAAGTTTTATTGCAACAAACTAGCTTATGCAACTAACAACTTAAAAGGCCTCTCTAATTCTCTTAAAAATTAAAAACTCCTATTTTTTTCATCGTTTAATTATATGATTTTTTAATATTGAAGCAAAATAACAATAAGAACATCTTACAAAATCAGAAACTTGTTCTTACAAAATTCTAAAACTATAGGTGTAATGAGAAAAATGGGTATAATGAGAAAAATATATGTATGTTTAAATTTTTTTAAAAAAAATACATAAAGATAGTTTTGGTATTTTAAAGGGTGTGGTGAGTAAAATTAATAATTTTTATTTTTTAATATGGGCGTGGAAAGAAAAATGGGTGTAGGAAGATATTTTGTGGATGACAATAGAGCCACCCATCATAAAATTATAAAATTAAATATTTTCTTTGTGTTTACAAAGAATTGACCACATGATTACATGTCATTGAATTTTCTTGAGACTTAAAAGAGTATATGAGGCTGGTTACGTTCACAAAACAATACATGTAGGACTTAAAAGAGTTTAATTTAATTAGAGAAAAAAGAATGTTTGCTAATCAATTCTAAGTTTTTCCTCTCTTGTAAGTTGTAGTGATACAACATCAAGAAGCATTTTAAAAAACAGCCAAAAGTTTTTACCTGTAATGTCACCCTATTTTCAGGGCATCAAGATCCTCTTTGAAGTTCAATATAGTTTGCTGATCCGAAAGAAAGAAAGATACTACATCGGCTGAGCACATGTGATACATACTATTGCTGAATCTTCAGGACCGGAAAAGCTATAACATCTCGAATACTGGCAGAATTTGTCAAAAGCATCACCAGCCTGTCAATGCCAAGTCCCTGAGAGATAGTGATCAATTACAATGTCTTCTAAGATTGATGGTAATTTATATTAATTCAAAAGATATTCCTGAAAGTGGTCTACAACAACAATCAATGTAAAATTCAAAAGATGAACATACCATCCCTGAAGCCGGTGGCATCCCGTATTCCAGAGCAGTCAGGAAGTCATCATCGAGAGTGACTTCATATGAGTTGTCTTCATTTTTCTTCAAATTTTCTTCTTCACCTGATGTTTCTGCTACATGTGCTGCTCTCTTCTCATTATGCTGCCTCACTTGCTCTTCCAAGCGTGATCTCTGCCACCATTTAAAATCAAAGACGATGTCTTCTACTTTTTGACTAAAATCGACATAGTGGCTTTGACTAAATGATCGAACCAAACGAAGTGCAAACAATAGTTGAATAACTATGAATCTACTATATGGGTTATTTCAATGGACCAGAGGCAAAGAAATTCACAAGTTATAACGAATTTATCTCCATTCCCAGCTTGATACAAGGCATTGACAAATGCATTAATTAAAAGATTAGCAGATGACAACAGAAATGAATCCAGTCTCTGAACTCTTCCACGGACTTGGATCAATTTGCAAGATGGTTATAAAATAATAAATAAAAAATGTCATGAAAACACGTGTAACAGAAATCCAAAGACTGCATGAGCTTACCTGATCCAAGGGATCAGTCAATTCAGAGAATGCATTGGCCAGTTCACGACCGCAGATGAAGAGTTCAAATCTCTCAGTCAAGCCAGCATGCCTGTTGTGAAAATAATTAAGAATTAGCCATCAAGATACCATGTTTCGATATAGCAAACTTCATCACTGCAAGAAAAAGCACGATCTTTCCACCCCAACGTATACATTTAACATGCAAAGGACGTGTATTAACAGAAAGGACTTTTGAACCCACTCAAGTGTTAGATATCTCCCTAAGTTCAAAAGGAAACCATATTCTACTTAAAGACAGGGGGAGAGAGCGACAGGTTCTTTAACTTCATGCCACCAACGCTCAGCACTCAAACAGTCAAACTCTCCTAGCACAATTAAATGACCAATGTACACCAAAATAATGATACACTGCTAGGAATGATTTAGGAGGCTACAATAGTGAGAGCCAACTCTCAACAAATTATCTGATACTAAATATGGTTAGAATGGAACAGATTCAACACACAGCAATATATATTGAACTTTTGTACCTTCGATGTGGTTTTGCTAATGGAGATATTTCGATAGGGTAGTCCAAAACAAATGTGGGTTGTAGGAGCTTTGGTTCTACTGTAATTTCGAAAACCTGGGAAAATAAAATAAAAATATAAGCTAAGAGGGCTGTTAACAGATACGTAGAATAGTAAATAATGAAAAGCAGAACTGATCAAAAAAAGAAAAATAATTCTTTAATTTCATCACTATTATAGTGTTGTGAAGCCAATACATCCAACTGGAAAAATAACTGAGAAAGTTAATTATATCTGCGGAGGTGTAAAAACGAAATAGGGATTTTATTTGATAGGAATGAGACAGATTAATAAATAGAAACAAAGATCTACCTCATTAAGGAGGTTACCAAGAGAAGGGCTCGCTTCAATGGCAGATTTGTCTTTATTATCTAGCCCAACTCCAAGTCCCCTCAGAGTAACCTCTTTAGCAGCCTTAAGATCATTTCCTAACTCATTGAAATCAATCCCAGTGGTTTCTTTAACAAGATTATGCATGGTTTCTCTCCTCCATGGCCGCTCTAAATTTATCTCCACCCCCTACATGGAATCATAACATCAGCTTTACAATCTCATATTGTGTAGTACTGCTAGCTGAAACAATTAAAGTTTCCATAACCCTTTGGAGAAGTAATTAGAACATGAAATGTATAAGCAAGTAATTATATTACATCACCTGACCCATACTGCTTGAGCAAGTTTACCTGGTAATCAATGGTAAGCTTCTCATGAACTGCAAGAGCACATCGAGTAACAATCTCCTCTGTCATGTTCATCATGCTTTGGTAGTCTGAAAACGCTTCATACATCTAAAATCAAGCTAATACAAGTATTGATCAGAGCGCCATTCAATAGAAATGTAATGTCACCGTGATTAAAAACATGTAATAGCAGATTCATATCAAACGAAGTACATTTACATCAATTATGTACTGGACTAAATAAAAGCAACATTATGAAATACCTCTATAGTGGTAAATTCAGGATTATGTCGAGTTGAAATGCCTTCATTTCTGAATATCCGACCAATCTCATATACCTTTTCAAATCCCCCAACCTGTCATTACATGATTCATACCTTGTTCAGGACACAGGTTTTAGAGCCACATACATGTTAGGATATAGAGGAGAAGAAACATGTCTGGTAAGGCATGGATTAAGAAAATCTCTAATATATATGACAAATTCCTTGGTCAACAAAATAGAGCTAATGAATTTTCTTTCATTTTTGTTTGTAAAATGTTGCTAAATCAGAATAAAGAAGTCCAAATGTACCTAACCTATATATATAGTCTTTCTACTATTAGTTTGTCCTGATATATCAGGACGAAGAATGTGGACCATAGATTATGGAGAAGTTTTGACAAGTACATACACTTTGAGTCAAAGTATGCAAATCTGACAAGTGCATACACTTTGAGTCAAAGTATGCAAATCTAATAGTCCACATTCTTTGTCCTAATTATCAAGTGCAGGATCCCGCACAAAAAATTTGTGCAGTTTCATTGATTCCAACCTGTTGGGATAAAAATTACACTAATTCCAACCGGTTGGAATTAGTGAAACCACACGAAAAATTGGTGCGGGATCCCACACTAGAAAGTTACTATTTATATCATTATAATTAATATTTTGGGACAGAGTTCAATTATTTTTTCCTAGATATTTGAGCACAAAGTATAATTATAATAAAATACAATATCGATAGCAAACAAATTCGAAAAAAAAGAAGAAGAAAAAAACGGCACAAGGCACTAAATTCATTTCATAGTCGCCCAAACACAACCTAGACTAAAATGCTTTAAGAATGCCTTGTATCTGAACTGCAAAACTAACAACTGGGAATAAACAATGAACTTAAGATTCATCATAAATAATGGGAGTTAGATGTGCAGAACCTCACCAACATTCTCTTCAAGTGGAGTTCAGTTGCAATTCTCAGATAAAGATCCCTTCCGAGTGAATTATGATATGTAACAAATGGCCTTGCTTCAGCTCCACCAGCTGCTCCCTAGCGTACCAAATTGATTAGAAACCAAGTTCTAGAAACAAATGGTCTTACATGTTTGAATTTGTTAACTATGTATTAAAAATAAATAAATAAATAAATAACCTAATAGAGAGAGAGAGAGAGAGAGAGAGAGAGAGAGAGAAGAGGAGGAAGTGTAGATAATCTAAACAATCAATGAAATTAAACTTAAGATTATGACTCAGGATGTATCTTTCCATCATTATATGTTGTTTTAACAATTTAATGTGACCATAAATATTACAAATGAATTTGAAATGTTGAATTGTCTTTTTACCCTAAAATAAGAACATAGAGTAACCAGTGATTTACAGAAAAAGAAATGAAAATTAAAACCAAAAAGAGCCTTGAAGATATCAACGAACCTGTAGAACTGGAGTTTCAACTTCAACAAAACCTAAGGACTCCACTGTCTTGCGTATCTCTGATACAATCTACTAAAAGAAAGGTAAAGTAAGAATAAAATTTTGGTGCACACACACATAGTATAAGCTGACAAAAATTCAAAACAAGGTGTACTGTTCAAAAATATACCACACTTTCTTAAATCCATCTAATAATGCATTCCCAGTACAAAAATTTGAAAGAAATATAATCAATAACTTAACCCTATAGCTCCTTCTGCTACAAAGTATGAATAATATTTATGACAATTAATTTATTTTAATTTTTATTTAGTTTAAGATTTACAGTAATTTGGGTGGACATAAAAACTTAACCTTTTGATGTGTTAAATGCGTCAAACACAACTTTGTACACATGGCTAGCAATGACCAAATTTTTTCCAGAATTTGTATCATACTAGATCAAAAGGAGCCTAAAGGTATGAATAGTTGATGACTATATTTTATATCATTTGCATTACATATCTTGCTACAGTGCTACATATCTTGCTCCAATGGTATGTTAATGGGATCACATGAATCAAATGTAAAGAAAGATCATAAAAATGGCAATATTAGAGTTCTAAATTTAAAAAATAAAATAAAATAAAATAAAAGAACCGAACATTTCAAAAATACACAGGACATAAAGAAAACAACTAACTTTTGCTCTTTTACGGAATACATCAGCTACTTCAGGATTTGCAATCATGTCTACATACCTAAACATAAAAACAGATATTCAGAAGAGAAATGAATAATGGAGATACACTTAGAAATTATACATATGAAAGGCATTAGACAATCTGCCAAGTCTATCACATAAAGAAGTAGAAGGGAGAAAAGATGATTCAGGTCATTGCTCTTAGATTCCTCAGGTATCACACCTTCAATTGATTGCACCAGGCAATCGCAAAAGCATTATTATTGCTGAATTTTTGTCATAAACCAGTCTAATCTTGGATAAACCACTAAGTAAAGCAATATATCTAAAAGTCTACCATTCCTAATCCTGTATTGCACTACAATTCATTCTACGAAAAATTATTAACTGCTGAAAGATTCACCTTGGACAAGCTAAAATAGCATATTTGTAAGACACAGGTCAAATAAATAATGAAAATCAATAGAAGATTAAAACCCTTCGCCTTGTATTACCTACATCAGAAAAAATATCTGAATAGTCATTCCATCTCCACTCATTCATTTTTGGGCTGTCTTTATAACTGGTTACCCCTTTCTTTTGTGGAACTTGTTCTCTTATTCTTGTAATTCTTTTTCAATGTAAAACAAATACCTTCTTTTAATATCAAGAAATAAAAAATCAATCCAAACTCTACTCATTACCTCATTGTAAAATGTAGACAACAAATTCCCAAAAACCATTAAAAAATTTGTGCATAAAATGAAAATGAGCTCACCTTTGGCGGTATCTTTTATCCACATCAGTTAGACCATGATATTTGTCTGGCAGTGGAAGCAGAGATTTTGTAAGAATTGCAAAGGAATTCACAAGAACAGAAAGCTCTCCTGAAAATAGACCAAAAAGGAATAAATTTGATTCAAGTAGATGTAGCATCACAGCAAGTCATCATGAAAGCAAATATTAGCATGAGTCTTTACCTTTCTCTGTCCTTTTGATTGAGCCACTGGCACCCAGTATATCACCAATATCAACATGATTCTTTAATTGCTCGAACTGATCATTTACAAGCCTTTCCTTCTCGCAGTAAAGCTACAACAGGACAAGATAATATCAGCTTTTCCCTATCACACTAAATTTAAAAAATATGTTATATTTCCTACATACAATATCATCAGAAAAAAACTCCAGTTGTAAGAAAACCATAAACCAAGGATAACAAAACTAAAAGAAGAAAAGAAAAAACTTTATATTCAAATCTGACTAATACGACAACCGACAAATTTTCAATTCACTGTCAATATTGAAACATATGAAACCAGAACATGAACAATCAGAAAGACATAAAACAAGATCCAAAATAAATTCTAGAAATATAAATACTTTGAGTCAAATTTGCTTGTTATTCATAATCTGATCGAATTTACTTAATAAATCATAATTGCTTCATAAATGGGGACAAATTTCAGCTGCCAATTGAACCAGCATCTTCATTTTAACATAAATCACCTTTTTCTCCTTGCCTAACTACAGATGCAAACATTTCTACTACCGTCTGCAATCAAACGGCATAGGTATAAACTACATTGGAGCTTTATATGGAAACAAATGAATATTGAAAACTCAAATTGTAAATCTTAATAGGTACAGTGAAGAACAGCAAACTCCACGAACCTGAATGGTACCGGAGTCATCCCTTAGTGTCAAAAATGCAAGCTTTCCAAATGCTCTTCGAGCCACGATTCTTCCTGCTACGGATACACGATCATTCTCACCATCTGAAGCTTCGCCATTCGGCAAACTCTTATAAATCTCTTGCAGCTGATTAGCTGAATGTGTCCTGTCCCAATTATAAGCATAGGGCTCTAACCCTTTGCCCCTCAATTCTTCTACCTGCAAAAATCAAATGGGGATTTATCAATTCATCTCTCTTCAATTACCTTCTTATTTTCTCAGGAACCAACAGAACAGAGCCCAACAGAAAAAAAATCACATTTTAAAACTAAAACAAAAAGGCTTTTATCTTTCTTCATTTATATTCAATTTTTCTCAGGAACCAAACGGAACATAACACAACAGAACAACATCACATTTTGAACCTAAAAATATAAAAAAGAGTTTATCTTTCTTCAATTAACTTCAAATTTCTCAGGAACCAAACAGAACAGGAAAAAAAAAACACACACACATTACTGTAATTCAAGGCTATATTTTCATTAAAGCAAAGGAAAAAAACAAAAAAAAAACAAAACAAAACAAAATTTGTTTTGAAAGTAGAAGAAATAGCGAGCTTTTAGAACCTTTTTAATGCGAATGGCGCGAATTGCCTCTCGGTCGGAAGTGGAAGTGGAAGAAGAGGACGAGCGGCGGTTTCTGGTGGAGGCAGAGGCGGTAGTGGAAGAGCAGCGGCGGAGGAGAGTGAGAGAGGTGATGCGGTGGCGTGTGTGGATGAGGTATCGGAAGCTGATTGGTAGCGAAGAAGATAGAGAGGTCCACACCTTGAGCGCCTCCATTTTTCGTTTTGTGTTCAGTGAGTCAACTCACTTGTTGTCTCGGTTTTTATACCTAACCAGATTCCCGTAAGATAAACCCTCAGACTTTACCAAATTCCAAAAACATACCTCAGGTTTTAAAAGGATCCACTTTGGATAAGGATCATCTGCCGAGCTTTTTCTTTGCTAAGATTTAGGGGTCGTTTGTTTTTTCTACTTAAAACTTAATGAGTCTGAATTATAATTATTAAGTTGTTTTGTTTGTTTTTTAAGTGGTCAAACAACTTAAAAATATCAAAAAACAACTTAAAATAAAAATTAAAAAATCCTGACTTTTTACTTAATTGTAAATCACTGAATTGTATTAAATGCAATCCAAAATCTTTTCTTCCAATACTATCCTCTATATATAACATAAATCCAATTTCATCATAATTATTTATTGTATATAAATCTTTATTTTAAATAATTTTAAAAATTAAAAAGAACCCTAATCACTTCTCATATTGGTGTTTAATATCAATATTTTATTATGATATTAGAGTGATGTATTTATATATTATTTTTTTATAGTGATTTGTGTGAGTTTTCCTGCCGCCCCTTTTATTTTTTGAAAAAAAAAAAAAACCCTTTTCTTTTCTTAGTAAAAATAAAGTTTGTTTATAATCGAAGAAGAAGATCATGATCATATGTGTTCATAAATAATTATTATTTTTGGATTGTTTTTGTTCTATATTATATGTATAATTGTTTAACGTGGATATAGATGTAAAATTACTTCTTTTCAGACAATTTTATTTTTAAAAAACAAACATGTTGATAGTACATTCAGATGTGAGGAAAAAAAAAACAAACATGTCATTCAGATTCAGGTTTCAATCACTATTCAGTCTTCAGTAAAATTCAGGACTATTCAGTTTTCAGACAAAAAAACAAACGACCCCTTACTGAGCATTACATTACACATGGCATTTGAAAAGAAAAAATGTTGAATGGTGAAGATTGTTTTTAACATTTTTTCTTTTTTTTTTTTCTTTTTTTTTTGATAACACATTTTTTCCTTTCAAATCCATTGATAAAACGACATCGTTTGTTTTCCACCTCACAATAAGGACATTTAATCCAACTCCACTTCATGTCTTCTCAGCTAATTCAACTGATAAAGTTGAACGGCCGATGGGAAAAAAATTCCGGCGCCTATCAAACTTCTTGCTTTCAGTCTTCACTACCAAAAAATCTGAAAACTCAATATATTCTCTCACCGCATCCTCTCTCTTCTATTTGATTTTTAATTCCTAAACTTATTATAATTTGAATTAGAAAAACCAAGTTGCATAATTGGAGTAAAAATCTTGAGTTTTAAACTTATCACTCCCATTGGCAGGTTGAACAAAAAGTCAGATTGGGTTAAAGATTAGGATGACGTAGGTGTGGTTTTGCAGGTGTAATTGGGAAACTTGAGTTTTGGAAGCGGGTTTTGCATTTTCTTGTTACTTCTAACCCCAGAACTTCCTCAAGCAAGAGAAAAATTTTCAAAACCGGAAACGAGCAATCTGAAATTTATCAACAATTTTGCAGATCCGAGTTTTGACTATCTCATTTATCATTCTTCAAATTTTCAGTAGAGTATCCTAATCCAAATTTCACATGTAAAATCTGAATGAACAAATTATATCAAACAACCATGAATTTCATTTACTAACAACATGTAACGGAGAAGAGTCGATGTAGATAGAGCAGATTTCCTAGCCACGCCATTTTTTTTTATTTTTTTTTTTAAGATTTCCTTCCGACGGATTTTCATGGTTTCTACAAGCCATCACAAATTTGAAGAGTGATCAAATAGTCTTCTCGAGAATATGAGGGGGAAATCAATAAATATAGTTATCATAAATTGTTTACAATGAATTCGTGGGAGAACTAGAGAAGGAGATGAAAAGGGCTATGATTGTTTTTGGAATGAAACGACATTGTTTTGGTAGGAAAAAAGAAGTAAAATAAATCTATTTAAAAAAATGCAAAATAAATCTTGACCATTGGTTTTGTTAATTGCCACATGTACGGGTGATCTTAAAAGATCATCAAAGATCAGCTGACAAAAAACTCAGCAGAGGATCCTGATCCACCTTTAACTTTAGGCTAATTGGTACTGATGTGACTTAAACTCTTTAAAATTTACATTATGCCCCATATTTTTTTTCGACACTAAACCTTCTGAACTCTCACAAATTAGCAAAAGTCGACTGTAGATGCCCCCTCACAGGGCAGCAATAAACCCAAGTGTTTGCCAATAAACGAGAGTTTGAGGGGTTTAATGCGAGGAAAAAAAAGAAAGTACATGGGGTATAATATAAATTTTTGAAGAGTTTAAAGGGTATCAGTGTTAATTAGCCATAATTTTATATAAAAACCTCCCTTTTTTTTTTTTTTTTTTTTTTTTTTTGAATAGGGCTCCCCAAATTTTGAGATTTTATGGCCAAATATGGGATAAATATTTACAACTACCAAGGTTTGACGACTTCAACCACCAAGGCAAAAAGCCATTGGATCAGGGTTTTTTTGTATACAATTTTTAAAACCTCTAAGGGGCTGTCAGTAAGTAAAAAATGGGATGTTTTCATTTTTATTTTTGCAAACGATTTCGAATTTGTGTTCGGTAACCATTTTTCACTTTGTTTTCAAAAAACATAAATAAAATGGAAAACGTAACCAGTGTTAAAAGTTAAAAATTTGAAAACAAGTTAAACATGTTTTTCATTTTGTTTTTCGTTTTGTATTTTTGGAAAAGAAAAAAAAAACATAGAGGTATTTTTTTTTCTTCTATATCATCCTTCTCCTTCTTCTTCTCTTCTTCCTTTCCTTCTTCTTTTCCTCCTTGTTTGCTTCTTTTTTGTTTGTTTGCATCTTTCTTCTTATTCTTTTTTGCTGTTGTTGCTACTCCATGAAAATAAATTTGGAGGTCTGCTCCTCCACCTCCTCCAACCAATCAAAACCACAAAACTAATGCCCGAAATCACTCGAAATAAGAGCTAATCGATGAAAGAAACGAAATCCCTCCAAGAATTTATACTTCTCAAAAGATGTTTAAAAATAAAAAATATTCAAAACCCTAGAACCAACACAGACAAAGAATTCATCTTCAAAATTAAGACAGAATTTGAAGGTAATATTTATAGAGACCGAAAATCGATTCAACACGCATAAGAGATCAAGAGATTAGAGGAGTGATGACTCGCTTTTTGTGTCGTTACCAAATTGCGAATAACCAAAAGAATGTTTATAAATTGAATCTTTACGCAATATATTTTAAGTTAAGAAAATTAGTAAATGGTAAGCATAGAGTTCGTTCCACAGGGAATTAAAGTAATATGTTGAATTAATTAGCTAATCTCTAAACAATAAAATAAATCATGAATGATGAATGAGTGTATGGTTTGTCAAACCATCAAACATACATACAAAATTAACCTAACTAAAAATATGGTGATATGAAAAATAGAAGACTCACAATCTTGATAAGAAAAATGGATGTAAACAATTAATGTTGATGCTAGGGAATTGATTGATTAGCAAGTGGGTATGGGTATTGCTTCTTAAGCCACTTTAAGGATCAATCTCCACATGTTAACCAATTTAGGTTTAGATCAATGTGGTTGATATACCCTCCACTAATCCATCCTATTTATTGGGTTCTTAATCACTCAAGTGTGTCAATCCAAGAGTGATTATATAACATGTTATTCTAAACAAGATTGTAATTAACAAGTGGGTATACAAGTCAATCACATAATGAATAGAATCTAATGAATTAATAAATAGAACACATATAGAGATTCATTACAAAGCTTAAGCAAAAACCCACAACCAAATGTTCATCAAATCAATCCCCTAGATTAGGGGTTTAATTACACATAGTAGCAATCAAATAAAAACAAGTAAATGGTAAGGAAATCACCCTTGGGCCACCTTCTTTAGTGCTTGATCCTTGTTCTCCTTTGATGCTCCTAGTTGCAAAGAATGGAAGAGGAGGATGTGTCTAGATAAGTGGATGGCTTATGGTGAGTGACAAAGGATTTGTGATGGAGAAAATGGTAGGGAAGGAATGGTATAGGGAAGTAATCAAGATTTGGTGTGAGGTTTTGGATGGAAAAGATAAGTCCAAGTATAGAAATGGAGGAGTTTGGAAAATGATTGATGGAGAAAAGGGAGATTGGGAGGAGAGAAAAATAGGCTTGAATGGCTTGGTAGGGATTGGTTTTTAAAATTGAAAAGAGGGATGAATTTATAGTATTTTTGAATTAGGTCACGGATGGAAAATTACCAAAACATCCCCTCTAATTGTCAAATTGTCATTTTGGCCCCTCAAGGGGGCCTTTCCGTAATTTTCCACACAAATTCAGCCAATCAGAGAAGAGACAGTGAGGTTCGCGGTTTGCTTCAAATGGCGACCCCTTGTGGCGACCAAATAGCGACGCAATCAGGTGTGGAAAACACTTCCTGTCGCCATGGCGACATCAAATCACAAATGGCGACAATTCCAAGAGAGATTTTCGGTGACAAAAAGGGAAGGGCTGCCCGGATATTTCGACTTGGATACCGGCGATTTGGAGGACCAAAAACGGTCCCATTTTGTTCACGTCGAGGCCGCCGTTTGTTTGGTGTAGATCTCGGCCGGAGGTAGCTCCGAAAATCAACCGGAACTGGGCCGGTATTCACCGGAAATGGCGACTGGAATTACAAGGGTCTGCTGGTTCGTTCACGTCTGGAGGAAGAAGATGAAGTTTGGTGAAGATGGGGGACGCTTAGCAAGTGCATGGGGTGCGCACAGCCGCTGCAACTATGTGTTGATTGGGGTGCATTTAGACAGCACAAGGGGTGTGTGCAGCAATGTTGTTATGTCTAATGTGGGGCGTATTTAGAATAGGTAGGGGTGCATGCAGGTTGGACTTAATGATTTGGGCAATAGGTGTGGGCTTGCTGCACGTGGGTGTAATTAGAAGAAGATTGGGGTGCTCTTGGCCTTAGATTGATTTGTCTCACCCGGGGTGCGCTTAGGAATGGATTGGGGCTCACTCAGAGGCCCATCCACATCCAAAACGCACCGTGTCTTTAATTGACGTGGCGCCTACTTGCATGCTTGCGTGGTAAATTACACAATGATCCCCTGTTCTCTTCTAATATTACCATATCTTCAATCTTCCCTAATATTTTACACTTTTGTCCCCCAATTATCAAAATTACTCCAATGCCCCTGAATTCTATAAATACCTGAAAATACTTAATTAACACCATTAAAACACAGAATAATGCCCAAGAATCAAGCATAAAGAGATGGAAATGAGGGCCAAAATCGTACCAATTTTGGTTCGATCAAATACCCCCAAACCTATCTTTTGCTAGTCCTCGAGCAAAACAATCAAAAATCAACCCCCAAAGACATGCATCAAGCCATTTCAAATATTTTCAATAAAGTTCTAACTTACTCAAGCAAGGATCTACTATCCAATGATTAGCATGCGAAACCAACAATGAAGAGATTAACACAATGATGCCATAGTGAGGACTTAAACATGTAGGATAATGTCAAGTAAAGATTAAAAGCATGCCACTCTAGATATGATTGTACGCAATGCGACCTTACATTCAAAATGCCAAAGTTTCAAAGCAAATGTGCTATTCGGTTTAGAATGTAATTCGCCTCGATCTAATCCTCACTAGATTTCTCTCTTTTCTTCTCTTTGATTCCTAGGTTTCACTCAAAAGTACATATGCAATATGAATTCATGTTATGGGCATCTAATTGATTGCACATGATAATCATTAAAAACGCAATTTCTGAAAATGAGGTCTCATGAATGGAATTGCAAATCATGAATTAGAAAGAACATGCAAACACCAAAATTCACAAGTGGACATCCCTAAAGATCGTGAAGGTCTTTCTTAGGTTGTAATGGGGCTTAGGTGAATGGTGAGCCAATAAAATGGGGCAATAGATAACAAGGAACCCAATGATTCATACTAAGGCATACATTCTAATATTGATTCCCAATTCCTTCACACATTTGTTCACGCCTTTGGCGCCCATTACTTACAATATTATTTCACTTGCATATTCACTACTCACTTTTTTTTTTTTTTTTTGAGTATACTATTCAATTATAAACCCTTTATCTAGGCCACTTGTGCCTCATTCATGGTTCTCTTTTTCATTTATTTGGCTTTGCCCTTTCATTTCTTTCCTCTTGCATACATCTTTTATTTCAATCTTTTTCTTTTCTTTTGCTTTGCTTTTCTTTTTCTTTCCTTTTTCTTTTTCTTTTCCTCTTTCTTTTTATCCACTCTTGCATTTTGATACTCTCTAACACAACTTTACATGCCTAGGTACATGTATCAACATTTTCTCTTTAAAGAGCTTACAACCATATCCTAAGCCTTAGCAAAATCATTTGGTTAAGGTAAGTCAATTATGTAGGCTATATGGTTCATGTGGATGTGGTTCAAAAATGAAAAGCTTAAGATGTGTTTGGCTTCAAAAGGGCTTGGGAGCACACACATTTAGAGGGTATGGAAGTGTTTAGGCCAAATTACGGTTTTTCACATGCATTGCCTAAAGTCATTTCTAAAGGATTGTCCACAAGCAAATCAAAGCATCCACAAGCAGTCCATAATATTCTATGACATGCAATATTTAAGTGCAAATGAGACCTATACATGCTTTAAAAAAGTGTTTGAGAGTGAGTGTTTAAAGAGTGAATATATGGCAACTCAAAATACGCTTTTTAAGGCCGTGTTTGTGATCCTTACGGGAATCTCCACTATTAATTCCTAGCCTTTAAGCAAAAATGATTATTCACCCTAACACTATGAGAAAAAGATTTACGCACTTTGTTCAATGACACCCTAAGTGGCATGACATTAATCTAAACCAAACACTCACAAACATGCACAATTCCTCACTACTTCATGTAAAGCACAATCTCAACAAGCAAAGTATGCTTAAATATGGCATTATCGCAAGAATTTGAAAAATTAGGCCCAAATTTGAAAAATCAAGCAAAGTGAGTAAAGTGGTGTTGTGCAAATGTACCCCCAAACCTAAATTGGACATTGTCCTCAATGTTCATGGGAGGCAAAATTTTTCAAAAGGCACAACCCAACAAATCCAAAACAAAAGATGCATATATATTCACAATTAATCAATGTATTTTCAAAATTTTGGCAAAGTGCCCTCTCATCCTATTATGCACAAAATCATCTAAAAAGATGCTCAATCATGTATGGCATATACCTCAATATTCCTATAATTCAAAAATCAACAATTAAGCACATTCATCCTAAATCCACTACCAAAATTCATCTCACACCCTTATTCTAAGCAAAAACGAAATAGAGATAAAGGCAATCAATAATGAAGAGACTACTTAAAAATTAAACTATGAAAGAAATATACCAAGTGGGTTGCCTCCCACCAAGCGCTCTATTTAACGTCTAGGCAAGACGTAGCATGGTGCTTCCGCACTTTGAACCTCCAAAAATGTTGCTTCTTAAGTGTTTAAGGTCCTCGCCCTTCTTATGAGCACTCTTGGCTTGCTCGTCTCTCCAAGACTTGCAAGTTGACTTTGTTTCTTTCCAAGAGATAAAGAACCTTTCTTTAAGAACAAGCAACAAACACTTGCTTCCTTAAGAAGCAATAGAAAATCTACACACTCACAAAACTCATTAGAAAGTTCCGGCAAAATATACTCAATTCAAGCAATTGCCAACAATAGCTTGAAACACCAATAAACAATCAAAATAAAAAGCATAAAAATAACATGCACCAATATTTTCAATGTTGTGCACATGGGGTGGGATTAGGATGAACTAAGGGTGGTTTGATCAAGTTGGGAAATTCACTCTTCTTTACAATCCAAATAAATGTAGATGATTTCCCCATCATTTCCTTTCCCTTCTTTCTCATTTGGTTCATTGAATCTTTCCTCACCCAAATTTTTCTTATCCTAGGTGGACTCCTCCTATTCCTAGGCTTCTCAACCCATACCTTCCTAACATGCATATATGTCTCTCTATGTCTAAAATTCCCTCGTGTGCCTTGCCTCTCATTTTCATGGTTTGGTTGTCTAATGTGACCTATCTTATGGCAATGATGGCACATGGTGATAGAGTTAGGAATGATACCTTCTCGGTGGTTCTTTGTTGGAGGTGGAGGTGGAGGGTTCTCATTCCTCCTTTTTGCTCTTCTCCTCCTTGCTTTGCTAGGATTCGGCTCCTTGACCTTGGCACTTGACGATGCTTGACTCAATTCAAGCATTTCTCCTTTTTCTTGCTTGAACCTTGCAAGTTCCGCAAGGTGGTCAATTTCCTTCGTTTTCATTATCTCCAAAGCCTTGTCCCTTGTTTGAATTTCGGCTTGCATTAGCCGCATCCTCTTTGCAAAGTCCTCCTTGGTCTCTTCAAGCTCCTTCAATGTTGTACTCTTTTCGGCTTCATGTCTCTCAATTTGTTCTTCAAAATCTTTGATCTTGGTGGAGACTTCACCATTATGCTTCTTGAGAGTACCATTTTCGGCTCTAAGCATCTTTACTTCAAGAATGATTTTCTTGTTCAATTCTTGAAGCATGCTCTCTCTTGTTGTTCCTAAGGCTTCCTTGCCTTCTAACTTCTTCTTCAAGAGTTGTATCTTCCCTTCATAATCTTTGGTGATTTCTTCATGTTGGAGGGAAGTTGTCATGATTCCTTCTTGAAGTAGAGCATTCTCCTTTTTCAATACATCCATCGCCATCACTAGGTCTTCACTCATGCTCAAAATCTTCTTGTTCATCTCTAATGTGATCTTGCATAGATCTTCTTCCTTCGATTGATACAAGACTTCTATGTTGTGTTGAGTTGTGGCATTGATGGAGTTGTTGAAATTTTCTTCAAACGTGGACTCATTTCCTTGGTCCGGCCAACTAGATGACGTATAGTCATTCCTATCTTCCGATGACCTACTCATTGGCGCGTAGCTTGGCCTCGAGTTTTGCATGAGGAAATCCATAGAGTCCTGAAACAAAAATAAACAAAACTACCAAAGAAGTAAAAAGAAACTAAAACGACTAAAAACAACTAAGAGACTAAAAATTAATAAAAACTAACAAAGAAATGAAAATAACTAAAAAGACTAAAAACAACTAAGAAAAGCTAATTGAATCAACTATCGCTTTAATTCCCCGGCAGCGGCGCCATTTTGATGACTCGCTTTTTGTGTCGTTACCAAATTGCGAATTACCAAAAGAATGTTTATAAATTGAATCTTTACGCAATATATTTTAAGTTTTGAAAATGAGTATTGTGGTAAGCTTAGAATTCGTTCCACAGGGAATTAAGGTGATTAGTTGAATAAATTAACTAATCTATATGCAATAAAATAAATCATAAAAATATGGATGATTGGATGGGTTGTCAAGCCATCAAACATACATGAAAAATAAACCTAATAAACTAATTAAAGAATACTTAACAAATCTAGATAAGATAATGGAATAAACAATTAAGAGAATAGCTAGGGAATTAATGAGATCACAAATGAATTACGGGAAATGCTTATCAAGCTACTTTAGTGAACGGATCTCGTAAATGTTAACCAATTGATTCCTAGAATGTGTTTAGGCCATCACTATGAACCCTAAACAACTTCCCACCGCAATGCCTAACCGATTAAGGAAAGGGGGTCACGGCGGGATCGATTTGTTACAATTAACGGCTTAGATTATCGTGGTTGATATACCCTCCGACAATCTATCCTATTCACTATGTTCTTAATCACTCAAGTGTGTCAATCCAAGAGTGATTATATAACATGTTATTCTAAACAAGATTGTAATTAACAAGTGGGTATACAAGTCAATCACATAATGAATAGAATCTAATGAATTAATAAATAGAACACATATAGAGATTCATTACAAAGCTTAAGCAAAAACCCACAACCAAATGTTCATCAAATCAATCCCCTAGATTAGGGGTTTAATTACACATAGTAGCAATCAAATAAAAACAAGTAAATGGTAAGGAAATCACCCTTGGGCCACCTTCTTTAGTGCTTGATCCTTGTTCTCCTTTGATGCTCCTAGTTGCAAAGAATGGAAGAGGAGGATGTGTCTAGATAAGTGGATGGCTTATGGTGAGTGACAAAGGATTTGTGATGGAGAAAATGGTAGGGAAGGAATGGTATAGGGAAGTAATCAAGATTTGGTGTGAGGTTTTGGATGGAAAAGATAAGTCCAAGTATAGAAATGGAGGAGTTTGGAAAATGATTGATGGAGAAAAGGGAGATTGGGAGGAGAGAAAAATAGGCTTGAATGGCTTGGTAGGGATTGGTTTTTAAAATTGAAAAGAGGGATGAATTTATAGTATTTTTGAATTAGGTCACGGATGGAAAATTACCAAAACATCCCCTCTAATTGTCAAATTGTCATTTTGGCCCCTCAAGGGGGCCTTTCCGTAATTTTCCACACAAATTCAGCCAATCAGAGAAGAGACAGTGAGGTTCGCGGTTTGCTTCAAATGGCGACCCCTTGTGGCGACCAAATAGCGACGCAATCAGGTGTGGAAAACACTTCCTGTCGCCATGGCGACATCAAATCACAAATGGCGACAATTCCAAGAGAGATTTTCGGTGACAAAAAGGGAAGGGCTGCCCGGATATTTCGACTTGGATACCGGCGATTTGGAGGACCAAAAACGGTCCCATTTTGTTCACGTCGAGGCCGCCGTTTGTTTGGTGTAGATCTCGGCCGGAGGTAGCTCCGAAAATCAACCGGAACTGGGCCGGTATTCACCGGAAATGGCGACTGGAATTACAAGGGTCTGCTGGTTCGTTCACGTCTGGAGGAAGAAGATGAAGTTTGGTGAAGATGGGGGACGCTTAGCAAGTGCATGGGGTGCGCACAGCCGCTGCAACTATGTGTTGATTGGGGTGCATTTAGACAGCACAAGGGGTGTGTGCAGCAATGTTGTTATGTCTAATGTGGGGCGTATTTAGAATAGGTAGGGGTGCATGCAGGTTGGACTTAATGATTTGGGCAATAGGTGTGGGCTTGCTGCACGTGGGTGTAATTAGAAGAAGATTGGGGTGCTCTTGGCCTTAGATTGATTTGTCTCACCCGGGGTGCGCTTAGGAATGGATTGGGGCTCACTCAGAGGCCCATCCACATCCAAAACGCACCGTGTCTTTAATTGACGTGGCGCCTACTTGCATGCTTGCGTGGTAAATTACACAATGATCCCCTGTTCTCTTCTAATATTACCATATCTTCAATCTTCCCTAATATTTTACACTTTTGTCCCCCAATTATCAAAATTACTCCAATGCCCCTGAATTCTATAAATACCTGAAAATACTTAATTAACACCATTAAAACACAGAATAATGCCCAAGAATCAAGCATAAAGAGATGGAAATGAGGGCCAAAATCGTACCAATTTTGGTTCGATCAAGGAGCAATCGATCTGTTCCATGAGCAAATCAGCGGCTGCTTTGATTTCTATTTTTTTTAATTTGTTTCATTTTTTATTGAAATATTTAAAATTCTTTATTTTAATTTTTATTTAATGAAATTTTTTGATATTTGGAATGAATTATTGACAATTTTTTATATTTTGGCAGTTAACCCACCGGACGTGTTTTTATTTTCAGAATACATCTTTCAGCATATTCTACTAAACGTGTTTTTGGATTTTGAAATTAAAACCAAAAACACTGTTTTTATTTTCATTTTTCATTTCGAAAAACAACAAATGAAAAATGTTTACAGGATGCGCCTTAATCTTTTACCCATTTTCTAAAGGGAAAATTGCACAAACCTCCCTAGTTTAGGCTTAATTGCACATATATGGAACTTTTGCCTAAACTTACACAAACATACCTTACTGTTAGTTGACCCTGTTAAAAGTTATCGGTCAAGGGGCAAAAATGTCTTTTTAAACATATCAAATAGAAAAAAAAAATTAATTATTTAAATAATAGTTAATTAGTTTTTATTTTAAAAAAAAGGTTTCTCTAAACTCCACTAAGGAAAAGTTTTCAATCGGATAGACTTAAGAGAAAAACAATTCAAGTGGATAGACTTTTCAATTGGAAAAGACTTCAAAAAACAAAATTTAAATTATAGACTTGAAAAAAAAATTCACGTGATAGACTTCAAAGACGATTCAACCGGATTTAACCCAATGTAAAAATAAAAAATAAAAATAAATAAAAACTTGCAACAACACAGATTGAACGTTTAACTTTTCTCTCCAATATTATCCGATCGATGAAGGAGTGGATCGAAGGAGGATTCGTCAATCATATGGACGCTCTCTTCCATCGCTGATCTGTTGGAAGATCTCCATCGAATCTGACATTTGCAATTTTCCTTTTAATTTCATTATTATATAATTATATTTTAAATTATTAATTTCAAGTCTTTTAAAAAACTATTATGAATTTTAGTGTAATAAAATTAATGATAAAATAAATGGCAAGGGGCATTTTAGGTAATTCATATTAAAAAGCTGGTCTATAGTTAATGTGGACGAAAGTCAACTAACGGAAGTGTATGTTTGCTTAATTTTGAACAAAAGTTCCTTATGTGTACAATTAGACCTAAACTCGAGAGATGTTTATACAATTAAACCACTTCAAAGGTATACCAAAGTTTAAAATTTATATGAAAACTTCCTTATATGAGGTTTTTTCTTATACAGTTTTGAAATCTTGTAGGTTATTTTGGTGCATATTAAAGATTTATTATCTAATTGCCTTCTGTTGAGGCATGTATGTGTCATTAGATTAATGTTTTAGGGCATGTGTGCCCCTCTGCTTTTGATTATTCTTTCTTTCTATTGTTTTTTTTTCCTATGGTTCTATCCGGGTTGTTTTCAGCATATGATCGTATGTGATGTTTTTTCTTTCCAGGTTGGTCCAATTTAAAAAAAAAAAAAAAAATCTAAATTGTCTTTAAAGAAAATCAAATCTCAAAAAGAATCAAATCTCTTATTCTATACCAAAAACATATTTATGGTATTGTTTTGTACCATATCTAAATTGAAATGAAATGTAAATGATCGTGTCAGTGTCTCAGTGACACTACTTGACAAAAGTCTTTTTTTGTTTTACCTTTAATGATACATTAATGTTATTCCACCCAAAAAACTAACCCAAATTTGTAACCCAACTAACATGGCATCCTATTGCTTTGTCAGTCGCAATGGAAACACTTCCTTTTTGCTTTGTCAGTCTTGGTGCTCTTCTTCTTATTTTGAACTTGTTTCTTTTCTGGCTTAGCCTTTGCCTTGCCAGCAGACCTCTTCCTTTTCTTTAATCCAGAGGAAGATGGTTCAGCAATATTTGCCACTGATCTTACTTTTGTTGTCCTTGGTCATGGACTCAAAAGTTGTGAGCTCATTAAGCAACTGAGTCAGGTTAAAATTCAACTTGTTCATCCCATAGTTGCTTTTAAGTTGATCAAAGCTCTTTGGAAGAGTTTTTAGTATGATTCTCACCTGGCAAGCCTCATATATGGTCCCACCATTGACTTCATTAGTATTGAAATGGGACATCATACTCAAGACATGTTCCTGGACTGATGATCATTCCTTCATACAAGCAGTCATTGCGGAACGAGCAGCTTCGTGTCACTTTTGCTCAGAAGGTTGCCCAAACATGGCCTGCAATGACTCCATCATCTCATATGTTGTTGTCATTGCTTCATGTTTTGTATAAAGCACTTATGTCATGCTAGTTAGTAAATAAATGCAAGCCTTTTCATTTTCTAAAATCCATTTTTCATAGGCTTCACGAACAATTCGTGCTGCATTGGCTATAGGCTGTGGAGGACATTCCTCCGTAAGCACAAATTTTAGGTCTTTGGTGATCAGGATTGCATTAATCTTGTTTTTCCATTTAGTATAGTTATCCCTAGTTAATTTGTCGTTAGCAAGTATTGAAAGTAAAGCAGAAGACATTGCTGAAATAAACATAAATAAAAACTTATTCATTCATTCATACATTTAAATCATGTATAAAATTATTCAGAATATAATTAAACATGATGCCTGAAACATGTTTAATGAACAATAAAAAAATCCCTAAAAAGTTACTATGCCACGATAATCCAACCTGCTACAAGGCAATGGAGCCTTAGGGAAGGTCAAGTGCTTGTATGTCAGATCAATACATTCTCAATTAAATGATACTCTAGAATAACTCTTTATTCTTATATAATTTAATCATCGTTTATTTTAGTCATGATTATAATTAACTATTTAATTAAATCCTTGTGAGTGTAACCCATCATTTCAGATCTCTAAAACTTAACTTGAGAGTTGCTGTCTTAGGGTCAGTCAATCCCAAAATACATCCTGAAATCCTATCTGTTAGGAAGTTAACCTTGGTATTGACTCTTATGGAGACCTTCCTTAGGGAGGACGAAAACAAATCTGTCTTTAGGCCCCACTTGAATCTCACGGTGTTCAACTAATGATGGAGACTAAGGGATATAATGTTATATATCCCTCTCCCACTCATTTTTTGCTTTTTAGGGTTTTCTAGTGTTTCTAGATGATCCTAGATTAAACGGCCAAGAAAAATCTAGTTCTTTTAGCTTATGTTACTAGAATCTCATCCTATTAACATTAAATAATAAACCGGATTTTTAACTATTAAAAACTAATTTATTATGCGAATTCTAATCTATGTAAACTACTTTAAATATACTATAATTAAATGTGAGAATTGCCAAGTTTTAACTATTAAAACTAAATCACATTATTTGGTTCAATTATTATTAAGGCCTTAATCATATTAATCTTAATAATGTATTGGGCTTTACTAATCTATTTAATTAAACTCTTTAATGAAATATCAGTAATTAATGAGAATTACCAAGTTTTTACTCCTACAAACTAGTCTCATTATTAATAGCCATTTATGTGATTATTCTTGTTAGGATTTTGAATTTAGTTGGCATTATACTATATTAAACCGTTATTTGCTTTGTATTGTTTAGTTGTTCTAGTTGTGTGGTTTATCAAGCATCAAGTGAAGATGGGCAACAGTTCAAGCAAAGTGATGTCTTCGTTCGAGGAAAAGCGCTATTGTCTACAAAGGTATTAAGACCTTTTTCCTCTTACAAGGCTTAGGCGCGCACACACACATAATTTATTCATAAGTGACCCTGCATTGTAGCGTCAAATTAGTCTAACACATTCACATGTTTTAGTATGCTCATGCATTGATCTTAACTTGCCATACATTGTAGAAATGCATGTACTATGACTATGTCTAGAAAATTTCATACTTATGTGATCTTGTGTTTATTTGTTTGTGTGTAAGTGATTTGGACTTGAATTTGTTCTTAAATGATTCATTGTTGAGTTTCGGTCGTTTCAGATACTCACTCATTAGATTTCGAGTTCAAACTAGGATGTTACGAAACTTTATATTTCTTTACAATGTGTTGTCTTTGTCTTCATATATCGAGTTGAGTTCACATCCAATTGTCAAAGTTTCGTAGTCCTCCTTGTATGTAAGTGAGTTATGATTCATAATTCGGAAATGGATTCGAATTCCGAGTTCAAAGGTCAAAGAACGGTCGAAGAATGCAAGGGGTACGCAAGGAGAAGAGCCAAAGTGAGAAGGCCTCACTTGGGAAGCTTCCCGTGGTGGCCACGCACCTCCATAGGGATAGCCTCCCAAGTGGGTCCAACTCCCAATCTCATTTAAATATTCCCTCTCTCTCACTTTGTCATTGTTAAGAAGAAAAATTGAAATATTGTGTAGAAATTTTCTCTCCACTTTTCTCATCTTCCAAACACCAAAACTTTCTCATTGGGACTCCGAATTAAGTGATTCAAATTGGAGAGTTTTCATAATCAAGTCCCCTACCTTTTCCAAAAGAGTTTGTAGCTGATTGATTGACTTTTGCGGCAGTTCTACTATCAAAAACGAACCAGCTTGGATTTCAAGGTATTGAACCAAACTTTGTGATTTCATCTTATATGATCTTCAATTACCTTGGGTTTTCTTCTTCTATATGTATGTGTATGTTTGATGTAAGCTATTGAGAAGGATGGCTTCATATCAAAGAAAATCAAGTCTAATTAGAGACAAATGTAAACTAGTTTTCTATGACTAGTATTTCACATGTTTGAGAGTTGTATTGTGCTTAACTTGATATCTATGGTTATTTGTGACTTGATTGATCTATTTTATGATCAATAACCTTGTCTTGTGATTGGATCCTTTAAATTGAACAAATCTAGGATTAGCACATTTGATTTAGTGTTTAGAGCTATCTAGGATTTAATTGATTATTCATTACATCCTTGCTCTAAATACTTGCTAGAACATTCATTGATCATATTTTGTGATTCTAGCATTTTTGGTGTATGTTTCTAATATCTTGAAAATGTGCTTCATGTATATGATTTATTCAAGTATTAGCTTTGTGAATGAAACTAGGAATCACATGTGTTAGGTGTTTCACATGCTCTAGGTTTCGATTCATGATGTTTTAATGACTAGACAATGTTTGACTTTTGTGCTCACATGACTAAGTCTATGTCTACATGAAGTGTACATGATCCATGCATTTCATATGTTCATGTATCATCTTGTGTGATTGCATCTCTTAGATTCTAAACTAGAATATCATACATTAAGTGCTTATTGTTTTATTCTAGTTTCCATAGCTCATATTGATCATATGCCCTATGTTGTTTGTGCTTGCATCATTTGCATCACATAGATCACTTGCCTTGTAAAAAGGTGGAAGTCTTAGCTAAGGGTGTGAGGCTTTAATAAGTCCAAGTAAGGGAAGTCTTGGCTAAAAGATGTGAGGCCTCTAAGTAAGTCTGAACAAAGTCATCTATGGGTGTGAGGCTCCGGTTAGACAAGCAAGGGAAGTCTTGGCTTGGGGTGTGAGGCTCCTATAAGTCCGAGCAAGAAAAGTTTCTTGTTGTTGAGTGATTCTTCAACATAGAGCAAGAGAGTTCTTGTCGTGAGGTGTGAGGCCTCTTGTAAGTCCGAGCATGGATATTCTTTAGAGGCATGCGATGTGTCTCGGTTAGAGAATATGCAAGTTTCTCTCTAGTGAGAATAGATATGAGGGATATCCAATAGATTGTGATACATGAGGTAACAAATTTATGGCGTTTTCTAATATTATATAGAGGGGGGGGGGGGGGGGGGGGGGGGGGGGGATGAATAGATTTTAACCGGTTATTACCAAATTTTCGTGTTTAGTCAAATTACGAAAATACCCCAATCTAGTCAATACAATAAATCAAGTGTAATAGTGCGGAAATTAAAAGACACTTGATTTTTATGTGGAAACCCTCAATAGGGAAAAACCACGAGCTATTATGTGCGCCACATACGAACCTCGAATCCACTAATTGTAATGATGTTTACATCCTAGGTTGACCTCAACCATTCTCTGCCTATAACCCACCACTATTACCCACAGACCTTTAAAAGTGAACTTAGTCCAATTTGGTTGCGGCCTAAGCGACTTTAGCCATAAGACTTACTTCTCAATGAAGAGATTATACAACCTATGTGAATATGCAAAGTGTTAACCGCCAAAATTGGCGAAGGACCAAAGAAGAATTTTCCACCTCGACATAAGAAGGGTATAAGAGTGCGAACACCATCCGGCTACCTTGACGAAGTGGACCCCGAGTGATCCAAATACACATCTCCTTCAGCGGAGTCCACCCCGCCAGCGTCTTAGCTCAACAGAGTGGTCAAGAGTCAATATGATCACTATAACTCATAGCAGGATCCAGATCGACTATGGCCGGGCTTCCTATGGACCCCGTAGTACCCCGTCACTGTCTTCTAAGGACCTCGCAGCACCCCGAGACGGATTCCTACTACTATATGAACCCCGCAGCGTCTCGATATGGGGTTCCACGCCACATCCCGCTATAATACCAGTCAGATTCCTACTTACTTCATCAGCACGATACCTGCTAGGTAACGTTTCCTGATATAATTAGCCCGCCAGAGCAAGAAGATATCAGGCAGCAAGATTCTCGAAACAGAAATTGAAAGCTTCGCAAGAAACAAACTAAAACACTGCCGTACAAAGGAGGTACACTCCTTCCCATCAGAGAGTCCTAATTTGAGCAAGACAGCACATTTTGAATCCTACTAGGAAGGTAAGTGATTGACTCCTCCAAGGAAGGAAAGATTGGATTCAGCGCATTAAATCTCCGAGATTATCTCCTAAAGATGGAGGATCCTGCAAGCTGCCAAACCCTAATCCGAGATTGTAGGAGTGCATGGCAAGCAAACAGGACCTCTATATATATAACAACTAATTTGCCGAAAAAGAGGAGATCGGACACACTACTTATCGACAGGCACAGATTCACCACCGCCATGATCACCCTCATTACCGACTAAAACTCTTATGTAACGTGATGATCTCAGAAATTCATTGTCGATATATTCATGTATTAAAAAAGAGTGATCAATAAAACGAGTTCTTATTCGATTTCACGTATTCTTGATTATGCATGCATTGGTAGGGACCTAGTTGGTATCGAACTACTTGATACCCCTCCGGCCAGGATCATTCTCGATCTTGACCCTTTTAAAGTGGTTATTTGGATTATTGTCCTCCTAACGATTTTCGGATAACACTTTTGGCGCCGTCTATGGGAACTTTTCCCAACCATTGTTTAGCAACTGCCTACTTCCACCCAGAGATATTCAGAATGAGACTCCGATCCTCTCAGGGTCATCCCGAGCCATCAGGGCTCCAATCCCTTGCCTCCACTGAAAGAGCTCAGAGGCGGGGTAAGGGTATCAGGAGCGAGAATCCTCCACCAGTGCCCCCACCGGCTGCAGACCCTGTCCCTCAAAACCCCGCGGGGCAAGAGGTCAACCGAGATGTCTTAGAACAGCACGCCGCAGCCTACATAGAAGCGATCCGGCTCCGGATGATGGCCCAGGGAATCCCATTTGAAGCAGTCGGGATCCAGGACGATGCCAGACCAAGCACACGGGCTCCAGTCTTCGACCGATTGGGCCCCCTACTCCCAGTCCGACAGGCGGATCTCAGACCCCGACTAGTAAAATCCGCGATTGAGGTTCCTCCCAGGAAGATTCAATCCCCACCAAGACCGTGGGCAAAGGAGAGAGAATCCCGTCCCAACTCTGAAGAAAGTGCCAAATCTCGGAGGATTTCCAGGGAGAGGCATCAAAGGGTTAAGCGAAAGGAGGTAGTCATCGATTCAGAATCTTCGGATGATGAAGTTTCAGTAGCTCGATCCGGAACCAAGAAGTCTCAGCGCCTGGAGGACCAGATGACGAGGATGGCGAAGTAGTTGGAGCAATTGAAGAAGGGAAAGCATCAGGGGATCCAAAAGAATCCTTTGGGCGAGATGAATGCACCGTTCTCCAAGAGAGTTAGGGAGGCAGGGCTACCCCCCAAATTCAGGATGCCTTCAGAAAAGTATTCTGGAACAGAAGACCCCGTCAGCCACCTGGAAAGCTTCGTACACCAGATGGAGGTTCAGAGTGCAACCAGGATAGCCATGTGCAGGATGTTTCCTTCAACTCTGACAGACTGTGCCAAGACATGGTTCAGAAAACTACCACCAGGTAGTGTTGATTCTTTCTCCAAACTTACCAAAGCTTTCTGTGCACAGTTTCAGGGAATCAAACCCCGTCCCAAGGATCCTATCCTGCTGCAGTACGTAGTTCAAGAGCGAGGTGAAACTCTGAGATCTTATGTGGAGAAATTCCACAAAGAGTTCGTCCAGATGGGCGTGTTCAACGAGAAGGAGACTTTAGCCAATTTCCGGAGGAACTTGTGGGCGGGCAGGCTGTTCCGATCTTTTGCCAAGCATCCTCCTGAGACGTACCAGGAAGCCTACAATCGGGCTCTGGAACAGGTGGACATTGAGGAACAACTCCGGATCAAGATTGAACATGATGAAGCCCGATTAGCACCACGCCCTAAAAAGGAAGCTCCGAAACCTGCTCCAGCTAGGAAGTTTCAGAATCAACCTCCAAACCGGTCGACGTACAGGCCGCCTCCTATTCCTTCGTACCAAGAAAGGTACTCGGTCAGGAGGTCACCTCCCAGGGAGCTCCCCTTGAAGGATGTATCCAGAATAACGAGAGAGGAAGAAGGATATAACCATTATACCCCTCTCAATGCTTCACGGGAAACTATCTATCTCGCCATTCGAGACAAGGGTCTACTCAGAAAGCCGGTTCCCATAAAAATCCCGGTAGACAGGAGGAATCAGTACAAGTATTGCGACTTCCATGAAGACGTGGGGCACAACACCTCCGAATGCTACAGTCTCCGCAATCAGATAGAAGCACTGGTAAGGGGAGGACTCCTAACCGAATTTTTACAACAGGTACGAGATAGCATTAAAGAAAGAAAGCAGGTTCAAAGTGGGATGCAGGAAGCAGCAGAAAGAAGAAGAGAGGGAGAGAAGGATTTAATGCAGCAGATCCAAGTGATCCTCACAATCAGTGGAGGCCCCACTCTAGCAGGAACCTCCAACAATTCGAGGAAAAACCACGCCAGGAAGATCCCTAGACTCAACATTGAGCATGAGCTGTTAAAAGTCAATGGAGGACCCCGAGACTTATCCCGTTCCACCAAAATCGTCTTCACGGAGGAGGACGTTACAATACGGTGCAGCCACATGATGATCCCATGGTCATTACGGTACAGATCGCTAACTGCTTAGTGCACCGCGTCTTGATCGATACGGGGAGCAGCGTGGATATTTTGTTCAAAGGAGCACATGAGCAGCTCAACTTGAAGAACTCTTGCTTCAACAGCTGTACCTCTCTACTATACGGATTCACAGGGGACTCCGTAATGCCGATGGGAACAAAGATACTACCAGTGATAGTGGGGGAGGCTCCTCTTCAACAGAACATAATGACGAAATTTATTGTAGTGGACACCCCGTCGGCATATAATGCGATCTTGGGAAGGCCTTTCCTGTCAGGGATTAGGGGAGTGCTGTCTATCTACCACAACGTGTTGAAGTTTCCAGTAGGATCAGGAGTAGGAGAGGTAAGGGGAGACCAGCAGGCAGCCCGCAACTGCTATGCGGTGTCAACCAACCCCGCTGCGTTGGCTAAGCAATGCGCATCGGTGGCCAACTACCCGGGTCCAAGAACGGCAGAGCAGGATGTTCAGGCTTTAGAGGAAGAGGAGATACCAGACATAGTCGTAGAGGAAACAGAAGAAGAAGAGCGTGGTTGGATCAGCGGGTGTCTATCAGAGCAGCTAGAGGAGGTCCAGATCCGGAGGGAGGACCCAACAAAGACAGTAAAAGTGGGAGAAGGTCTAGACCCAGAGGTGAAGAATAATTTGATAGAACTTCTCAGAGAGTACAACGACATCTTTGCTTGGAGTCATGATGAGATGCCCGGCATTCCCCTTGGCCTGGCTTCCCATAGGTTGGCAGTGGATGCCACCTTCAAGCCGGTAAAACAGAAAAGAAGACACTTCAACACAGAACGGAATGCCGCAGTCCAAGAAGAAATTGACAAGCTCTTAAAGGCCGGATTCATCAGGGAATCCCGGTACCCTGAATGGATCGCTAACGTGGTCATGGTTACCAAATCCAACGGAAAGTGGCGGATGTGTGTGGACTACACCGATCTCAATCTGGCTTGTCCCAAAGATAGCTTCCCTCTATTAAAGATAGACCAGCTCATTGACTCCACTGCAGGAAATAAGCTCCTAAGTTTCATGGACGCTTTCTCGGGGTACAATCAAATCATGATGCACCCTTCAGATCAAGACAAGACTAGCTTCATCACTGGACAAGGCCTCTACTGTTACAAGGTAATGCCATTCGGACTCAAAAATGCAGGTGCCACCTACCAGCGCATGGTGAATAAACTATTCAAGGAACAGATAGGGAGATCCATGGAGGTATACATAGATGACATGATCACTAAATCTCCAGAAGCAAGACAACATGCAGGGGACTTGCGCCAGACCTTCCAGATAATAAGGCAGAACCAGATGAGGCTGAACCCCGCTAAGTGCGCATTCGGGGTGGCAGCAGGCAAATTCTTGGGATTCATGGTGCATGAAAGGGGAATCGAGGCAAATCCTGAGAAGATCAAAGCCATTTTAGATCTCGAGTCTCCTACAAGCCTCAAGCAGGCGCAAGGATTAGCTGGGCGGATAGCGGCTTTAAACCGGTTCATATCCCGCTCCACAGACAAATGTCTCCCCTTTTTCAAAGTCATCAAGCAGGGGAAAAAGATGAAGTGGGACGAGCAGAGCGAGCAGGCTTTTCAAGCTCTAAAGGGATACCTGTCAAGCCTGCCGCTATTGGTAAAACCGATCCCGGGTGAAGAACTCCTACTCTACCTAGCAGTTTCTGAAGCAGCAACTAGCGGGGCCTTGGTGAAAGAATGCAGTGACGGGATACAGAGGCCGATCTACTACGTGAGTTGGGCTCTTACAAAGTCCGAGAAGAATTATACCTTATTAGAGAAACTCGCCTACGCCTTAGTAACCACATCCAGAAAGCTCCGGCCTTATTTTCAAGCCCACACCATTGCGATAGTCACAGATCAGCCTTTGAGACAATTCCTCCAGAGACCGGATGTATCAGGAAGATTGGTTCTGTGGGCCCTAGAGCTCACACAGTTCGACATCAAGTACAAAGCGAGAACCACGATCAAGGCTCAAGCCCTGGCGGACTTCATAGTGGAGTTTGGCCCGATCCTGAACCAAGGTGTGTCAGCAGACCCAGACACGGATCATACCCTACTAGAATGGCCCGTAGATAGCAAGATGTGGATTCTTTACACGGATGGAGCATCGAACCAGTCGGGATGCGGAGCCGGGGTCGTCCTGATCGACCCCGCGGGAATCGAAGTAAGTCATTGTTTCAGGTTTGAATTTAAAGCCACTAACAACGAAGCAGAATATGAGGCTCTGCTAGCAGGAATGAAAGTAGCAAAGGCTCTGGGGGCTGAGTACCTTCAGATTAAAAGTGATTCTCAACTAGTGGTCAATCAGGTGACGGGGTTGTACCAAGCAAAAGGTGATAACATGGTGGCCTATCTTGTCAAAGTGCAGGAAGCTATGAAGAAATTCAAGAGTGTGAAAATAGAGCAAGTGCCTAGAGAGAAAAACCATCGCGCAGATGTGTTAGCCAAGATTGCCACTGGAGAGGGACATGCTTTACCAAAAGGGGTACCCCTCCAACTGGTTCCTTTCTCCAGCATAGCAAAAGAGGCAGAAGTCCTTCCCGTAAGCCGCCTCCCATGTTGGATGGATCCAATAGCAAACTATCTCCAAAGCGACATTCTCCCAGCAGATCCGGATCAAGCCCGTCGGCTCAAGAGGACAGCCACCCGATACTGCTTGGTGGAAGGATACCTATACCGTAAGGGGAAATCTCTCCCTCTACTCAGGTGCCTCCATCCTGATGACGCGCATTGGGCGCTCAGTGAGGTGCGTTCAGGGGATTGTGGTAACCACGTGTCAGGGGAAACGCTGGCTTACCAGGTAATTAGGATGGGCTACTACTGGCCGACTATACACCAAGATGCAAGGCAGTTCGCGCGATCCTGCGAGGCTTGTCAGAAAACAGCAAACCTCCATCATCTCCCACCAGAGAGGCTCTCCTCGATCAGCACTCCCTACCCCTTTGCCATCTGGGGGCTAGACTTGATCGGGCCACTTCCCACTGCACCCGGCCAAGCCAAGCACGCAGTAGTGGCGATAGATTATTTTACTCAATGGGTAGAAGCCAAGGCTCTTACTCGGATAACTGAAGAAAAAACTACCAACTTTGTCAAGGAACACATTGTCTGCCGGTTTGGCACCCCGATGGCCATCATAACTGATTTGGGAAAGCAATTTGACAATGCCAACTTCAGGGAATTCTGTCAGGACCGGAAGATCAATCTCCGTTTTGCTTCGGTGGCTCACCCTCAAACCAACGGGCTGGTCGAAGCAACCAACAAGACCATTAAGAAGCTCCTGAAGAAAAAGCTCCAACAGAAGAAAGGACTATGGGTGGCAGAATTACCCAATGTACTCTGGGTCTACAGAACAACTAGGCGGACAGCAACCGGAGAAACCCCCTATTCCCTGGTATTTGGGGCTGAAGCAGTCTTGCCCATCGAACATAAGCTCATATCTTTCCGGGTTCAAAATTACAAACCAGAAGATAACGAGGCCAAGTTGAGAGCTAGCTTGGACCTGCTGGAAGAAAAACAAAGCAAGGTTGCAGAGAAGGTGGCCGTATACCAGAGCAAGATAGCCCGACACTTCAACAAGAAGGTGAGGGCCCGAAATTTCAAAGAGGGAGACTTGGTTCTCAGGAAGGTGACCCAGAATACTCGTAGGAGGTCTGACGGGGTGCTAGCCCCTAACTGGGAGGGTCCATACTTGATTAAGGCATCACTCCGGGGTGGTGCTTACAAGCTCGAAGACATGGAGGGTTACCCGGTGGATCATACATGGAATGCCGATCATCTTCGAAAGTTCTATCCTTAGAAACTATGTTCTTATCTAGCGGGATACTCACCCCGAGTTCATGTTTGTACCGTTTGGGAAATTAAATAAAAGCGATTCTTTCTTCTTCTATATGATTCTCCTGTGTTCCAGTGCTTGATTGTCTCCTACGGGATTCTCCGATAATCACCTACAGAATCATCATCACCACGGAAACGCCTCAAGACCAGGAAATAGCCTAGGGGCGCTCCTGCTACCTCAGTAGGGGAATACCCTCCTCTGAGAAGCCTGGTGCTAAAGTGGCCTTAGTTGCCTACCAGGACAGATTACAGTAAGAGTCGGGTTGCCTCAGGGTACTTGATTCCTTACTTCGCCTCGAGACCAGGAAATAGCCTCAGGGCGCTCCTGATGCCTTGGACTGGGTCAAGCCCGCCAAGAGGATCTCCATTGTTAAAGCGCCTCAAGACCAGGAACTAGCCTCAGGGCGCTCCTGATGCCTTGGACTGGGTCAAGCCCGCCAAGAGGATCTCCATTGTTAAAGCGCCTCAAGACCAGGAAATAGCCTAAGGGCGCTCCTGCTGCCTCGGTCGGAGAATACCCTCCTCTGAGAAGCCTGGTGCTAAAGTGGCCTTAGTTGCCTACCAGGATAGCCTTGGTCGGGGAATACCCTCCTCCGAGAAGCCTGGTGCTAAAGTGGCCTTAGTTGCCTACTAAGACAGATTACAGTAAGAGTTGGGCTGCTTCAGGGTACCTGATTCCTTACTTCGCCTCGAGACCAGGAAATAGCCTCAGGGCGCTCCTGATGCCTTGGACTGGGTCAAGCCCGCCAAGAGGATCTCCATTGTTAAAGCGCCTCAAGACCAGGAAATAGCCTAAGGGCGCTCCTGCTGCCTCGGTCGGGGAATACCCTCCTCTGAGAAGCCTGGTGCTAAAGTGGCCTTAGTTGCCTACCAGGATAGCCTTGGTCGGGGAATACCCTCCTCCGAGAAGCCTGGTGCTAAAGTGGCCTTAGTTGCCTACCAAGACAGATTACAGTAAGAGTCGGGCTGCTTCAGGGTACCTGATTCCTTACTTCGCCTCGAGACCAGGAAATAGCCTCAGGGCGCTCCTGATGCCTTGGACTGGGTCAAGCCCGCCAAGAGGATCTCCATTGTTAAAGCGCCTCAAGACCAGGAAATAGCCTAAGGGCGCTCCTGCTGCCTCGGTCGGGGAATACCCTCCTCTGAGAAGCCTGGTGCTAAAGTGGCCTTAGTTGCCTACCAGGATAGCCTTGGTCGGGGAATACCCTCCTCCGAGAAGCCTGGTGCTAAAGTGGCCTTAGTTGCCTACCAGGATAGATTACAGTAAGAGTCGGGCTGCCTCAGGGTACCCGATTCCTTACTTCGCCTCGAGACCAGGAAATAGCCTCAGGGCGCTCCTGATGCCTTGGACTGGGTCAAGCCCGCCAAGAGGATCTCCATTGTTAAAGCGCCTCAAGACCAGGAAATAGCCTAAGGGCGCTCCTGCTGCCTCGGTCGGGGGATAACCTCCTCCGAGAAGCCTGGTACTAAAGTGACATTAGTAGCCCACCAGGACAGTTCTACTATAACATCGGGATAACTCATCGAGATGCTTCGTCCTTTATTCCCCCACTTGCTACCCCGACAGAAGATCCACAGTCAGGGGGGAAAAAACTGGAGAGTTTATCAGAATCTAACCGTTACAAAACATCTTATCTTCTCGAAAGAGGACGGACAATCAGAGGAAGATTTGGAAGTTTATCCTCAGCAAATTAAACGGTTCGTAAGTAGCAGGCTTCCTCAACTGACTGCTTTACATTTTATACTATTGGGAGTTCGATTAAAGGAAGATTTGATCTGACCCCGCTGATTTTTACGGTCACATAAGCGCCACATGTTTTATCTTTATTACCCATCGGGGTCCAGTCATCGTCCTTATTACTCATCGGGGTCCAAGTATTCAACAGGGTTCCAAGCATCAACAAATTTACATGCAGTGAAGACTTTCTAAGTACGAAGTGAGCAAGACACAAAATAAATTCAGAAACCAGTTGTATTTATAATCAGGGTGCCCAATTCCCATTCGGGCAAAAATATAAAACGGGGTGCCCCATTCCCCAGTCGGGCTACAAAAATTTTAATAATGAAGGGAGGCCAGACTAATTTTCTGTTGCCTCCTCTGGATGCTCTCCTTGGCCAGCCGCCCCTTCTCCCATAGGATCAGCAGCTGCATCATTGTGAACCACCTCTATTACAGCAGAAGACCCAGTCAGAGTCCCCTCAACCACAGGGACCTCGGATCTGGCTGGCCCATCATCATCCTCCACGATGACCTCTCCAGTAGCAGACTCAGGATCCACCACTTGTTCTTTAATGGCAGGGGGATCTAGATCAGTTCCCTCCGCGCCATCTTGTTGGACTCCAGCAGCCACGACAGCTTCTTGACCCGGGTGAGCCATTTCCTGTGGAGGGGCCTCAGCCTCTTGATCCCCTCCAGCTAACTGGCCAGCCTTAGCCATAATTTGCTCCCGGTCCCAGTTCAAGGTTGCCCTGAGGTCGAAAGGAGGAGGCAAAGCTGTAGCTACCTCATAGCAGGCAGTGAAATAACCATCATCGAATGAGGGCCCCTGGTGGGCCTCCAAATCCTCTAAGGCATCCCGCAGAAGCTGGTTCTCATCTGACAGCAGCCTCTTTTCAGCTTTTATGCGATCCCTCTCCTCTCTGCGGCGCAAGGACTTGATGGTTTCTGTGTCTAAGCAACGCTCAAGGCGTCTGATAATCACCAAGCCCTCCTGTTGCGCTTCTTCTGATGCCCTAGCCTCCTGAAGTAAAGGGGCCACATTTTGTTGGGTCTGGACTAGCTCCTGCTGAGTTTCCTCTAACCTCGCTTGGAGGCCGATATGAGCTTCTTTCAATGTCAGCAGCTGTTTCTCCATGGCCAAGGCAAACTTGAAACCCTGCAGAAAGAAAGAGAGTCAGTACCTAGCAGAAGGGAGAAATTAAGTAGCAAGAAGGGAGTAAAAGTTTACCTCAGCCAAAACCGAAACCCCCTTGGTGACCAAGATGTCTGTAGGAAGCTTGGCCATATCTGTCAAATCTCCACCGGGGCAGGTGGCCGCGAATCTAGACACCACCTCGTCAAAAGTAGCATCCCTCGACCCCGATCCAGAGACCACACCAGCATCAAGAGTAGAAGTGTGGACAACTGCTTCCTCCACCGGGGTCCTCACAGGATCCACGGGAAGAGCTACGGCAGGAGGAGGAGCAGGAGAGGTTTCAGTGGTGGAGACTTTCTTCTTCTGGGCCGGCCTTTCAGAGCTTCGGGCCCTAGCCGCCCTGGCCAGCAACGCCGGGATCCTCGAATGGGAGGGAGGAGTAGAAAGGTTGCGAGCTGGAGCCTTAGCTTTAGACCCTGATGGAGCAGGAGTAGATTCAGGAGGGGGGTGGGGTTGGATCCTTCTCGGACGGACCCCGACCTAGTCCTAGCAGCCGAAGTAGGAGAAGGAATAAGGGAGGAACGAGATAGCAGGGTATTATCTTTACCCCCCGAAGAAGGGAGAAGCCCCGTGACCATCAGGGAAGCTGATACTGCCAGAAGAAAGGGTGTTCAGTAAGAATCAAAAGAAGGAATATAAACATTAAGAAATAGAGATGCAGGATGCGGTTAACTCACCTGGAGAGGCGGGGGAGATCCTCAGGTACCGTTCCAAGCGGGCTCCCTTAAAGGGATCCAAAGAGGGGAATTGCAGGTTGGTATACCCTCTCTTTAGGATCCTTGTTAAAATCTCTCGGGACTCAAGAGCCAAGGTCCCCTTCGCCCACTTGTCCCTCACGATAAACTGGGTAGGGACGGGGTACTCATACCCCCCAACAAGAGCAGTGCGCCCCCAATCGCCCTCGATCACCAGCCACTCCTCCTTCCAGGGTGCCGTATACTTCACATTCGCCCCTGGGACGACGAACTTCAAATCATTCGATGCCCTCAGGTAGAACTGACCCCGAGGTACCATGCTCGTAATGTTGAAGAGGAAGCGGAGCTCGTCCAAACCCGGATCCCGCTCAATATGGTCTTTCTCGCACTGCTCCCTCCAGAGCACCAAGAACCCTGTCAGGTGCTTCCAGAAGCCCGGAGAGAGTTGGAGAGGGGCCAATTCGAGCGCGACGAGAGCTCGACGAAGAGTGGGGTGCAGTGGAAGCCGGACTCCACACTCTAGAGCGGCTTTATGGATCAGCAAGCGGTCTGGAGGCGGGGCGTACGCGTCATAGCCTTGGGGAGGAAGGGAGAGAGTGATGTACTCCGGGATCTTGTACTCTTCCCGTAGTTGATTGAGCGTATCCATTGTACAAACAGAATCGGGAATAACCCTACTATCGCGAAAGGCGGCAAAGGAGCCCGTTTGAACTCCGACCAGCGCGACGTCAGGTCCGTCACTTTCCTCATGGCCACCAGTTTGAAAGGCGCCCGCCTTATCACCAACCAGGACTGGGTCTTCAGGTTGATTATGAAAACCCAACCCAATTCGGGGTTTTGGGTAAAGCGGCGTCTCTGAGCTTGCGGGGTTTTCTCAGCAGTTGCATCCCCCTCTCGACCCCGTTTTTTCCCCTCTGTCGTCAGGGAGTCTGCTGCAGCCTCAATCGCCTCAGTATTGTCAGACTGGGGAGAGAAGGCGGGATCGGAATGAACGGGGTTCGCCGTTACTGGAGGGTTTTGTTCAGCAGCAATTTCTTGAGAAGTAGGGATTTGTGAAGGAGAAGCCATGGAAAGAAGAAGAAGAAGAAAAGAAGGTTTTCTGGAAGTTGGAAAGGAGAGAAAGAATGTAGGACAGCAGTTTTTGTTCTCGTTTGATTTTGAAAGTCTGAAAGCTCAAAGATGAGAAGCGCCAGTAAAACCGGTCTATTTATAGAGAAAGAATGACGGTTACTTACCCGGAAACCGGAATCGATGACCGGAAGGATGGGTTGAGGCGTTCTCCGCATTAATCGCGCCAAAACGGCTCTTTTTGAAAACGAGGAGCCCAATCAACAGTCGACACGCAATCAGTTATAACGGACAAAATAAGAATTTCCTTCTCCTAAGTGGAAACCCAGTCAGACAAGGAAAATAAGGGGATAAGGTAGAAAATCCTTCAAACAAACAAAAAGATCCTGACCCCGACCCCGACCCCGACAAGGTATCAGTGTCCAAGTCAGGGGGGACTTCTGTTAACCGCCAAAATTGGCGAAGGACCAAAGAAGAATTTTCCACCTCGACATAAGAAGGGTATAAGAGTGCGAACACCATCCGGCTACCTTGACGAAGTGGACCCCGAGTGATCCAAATACACATCTCCTTCAGCGGAGTCCACCCCGCCAGCGTCTTAGCTCAACAGAGTGGTCAAGAGTCAAAATGCTCACTATAACTCATAGCAGGATCCAGACCGACTATGGCCGGGCTTCCTATGGACCCCGTAGTACCCCGTCACTTTCTTCTAAGGACCTCGCAGCACCCCGAGACGGATTCCTACTACTATATGAACCCCGCAGCGTCTCGATATGGGGTTCCACGCCACATCCCGCTATAATACCAGTCAGATTCCTACTTACTTCATCAGCACGATACCTGCTAGGTAACGTTTCCTGATATAATTAGCCCGCCAGAGCAAGAAGATATCAGGCAGCAAGATTCTCGAAACAGAAATTGAAAGCTTCGCAAGAAACACACTAAAACACTGCCGTACAAAGGAGGTACACTCCTTCCCATCAGAGAGTCCTAATTTGAGCAAGACAGCACATTTTGAATCCTACTAGGAAGGTAAGTGATTGACTCCTCCAAGGAAGGAAAGATTGGATTCAGCGCATTAAATCTCCGAGATTATCTCCTAAAGATGGAGGATCCTGCAAGCTGCCAAACCCTAATCCGAGATTGTAGGAGTGCATGGCAAGCAAACAGGACCTCTATATATATAACAGCTAATTTGCCGAAAAAGAGGAGATCGGACACACTACTTATCGACAGGCACAGATTCACCACCGCCATGATCACCCTCATTACCGACTAAAACTCTTATGTAACGTGATGATCTCAGAAATTCATGGTCGATATATTCATGTATTAAAAAAGAGTGATCAATAAAACGAGTTCTTATTCGATTTCACGTATTCTTGATTATGCATGCATTGGCAGGGACCTAGTTGGTATCGAACTACTTGATACCCCTCCGGCCAGGATCATTCTCGATCTTGACCCTTTTAAAGTGGTTATTTGGATTATTGTCCTCCTAACGATTTTCGGATAACACAAAGATATCCAAATATGCTAGTAATGCTAGGTTACACTAAATGCTTATCTAAGATTTAAAAGATGTTAATTAAATCAATCATAGATATCAAATGTTATATGACATAACATACAACATAGCTAACTTAGATTTAAACAGGTGGAAATTACCTAGAGTGACCACAAATATTAGGGAAAATTCTTTTTTGACCACAAACGAAATTTTATTTATTAATAACTATGTTTTTGGGAAATTACTAGATAGTCCTCATATAAAACCCATCCCCCAAACACTTTCTCTCTCTTTTCTCTCTTTTCTTTCTCTCTCTCTCTCTCTCTCTCTCTCTCTCTCTCTCTCTCTCTCTCTCTCTCTCTCTCTCTCCCAGTCCTCTCTCTCTTTTCTCCTCTCCATCCCGACCGGAGTCGTCGTCGAGGTCGGAGTGGTCGTCGAAACACGCCGGACACCACTTGGACCAGTGACAGTGTCGACCAGCGGTGCACGAAGGCACCGCTTGGTCGTCGTGCGAACCAGCGCCGCTGGTTCAAGTGACGACCAGGCGGTGCCTTCGTGCGCCGCTGGTCGTCACCGTCACTCGTCCAGACGGCTTCCGGCTTGTTCGGCGACCACTCCGGCCTCGGCGACGTGATCTGCAACAAAAATGAGAAATCAATTAAACCTAAACCTAATTTTGATTTGAGGAAGAAGAGAAGGAAGAAGAAAAGGAAGAAGAAAATTGGGGAAAAAAAAACCTAAGGATAATTTGAATTTAGTCCATATTTCAAGTTTCAATATTTTCAATTTAGGCATGATTTCAAGTTTGTATATTTCAATTTAGTCATGATTTCAAGTTCGGTCATTTTCAATTTATTCATGATTTCAAGTTTCAAGGTTTAAAAAAAAAAAAAACTTATTTCAGGGGTAATCTTGTAATTTATGGACATACATTGAAAGTTTTTTAAAAAAGTAGTTATTAACAATTAAAATTTCAAAAGTGGTTATTAACAAAAGTTTAATGTTTCCTATGGCTACTTCTGAATTTTTCTCTTTAAACAATCCTAGGTATAACTATCACAATACATCACTAAATCAATGTAACACAACAATCTCTATCTTGTATAATTGAATATGATCTAAGAACATACAAGTAATAAGAGAGATGACTTGTTAAGAAAAACACTAAGATTAGATGAAATTAGTGAAAACCTTACCAAGCAATATGTGTTGTACACTATAAGAAAAATAGTCTAAGAAAACATTCAATTAGCAACATACATTAGGTAAATGTTGCCAAAAGTCACATATCGCAACACGTGAAAAATGCATGTTGTCGAAGTGATTTACAACAACACACATGCGTAAGTAGTCAATAACGGGAGACATATTGCAACGTATAACTGATGAATGTTGCGAACGGTTACATATTACAATACACAATGTGAGTTATTAAAAAATCACAATATATGACAACACACATTTTACGCAAGCTGTTAAACGACTTGTCTTTCGCAACATACAAGTTCGAATGTTGTTAAACTATTAATTTATCACAACGCGAAAATTTGCATGTTGTTAAATTTCTTACATTTCGCAACACACAAACCCCTATGCTGTTAAATGTCTTGAGTTTCACAACACGCAGACATGCATGTTGCTAAATTTCCAACATTTCACAACACGCAATATGCACGTTGTTAGAAGGATTTATCTTCCGCAACGCGCAACTTTGTTTGTTGTTAAAAATGTGTCTTTCGCAACACACACTTACTTATGTTGTTAAAAGTAACATATTTTGCAACATAACAATCTTATTGTTGTCATAGACTTATCTTTAACAACATACTTTGTTTTAATGTTGTCAAAACTCAGAATTTTTACAACTAGATTATGCATGTTGTTAAAAATAACTAAATATTCATTTTCAAAATATGGTGTTTTTAATGCTTATATATTATTAAAGGATGTTTACTGTAGCAATATAGACATGTATATAGTAATAACATAATTATTAGGGTGGTTACGATATATTAAAAAACTTAAAATTTTGACTAAAATTTATTATTTAAATATTTAGTTATTTATTTTTATTCAATTCAGCAATAGAAATCTATTATATATTATATTATATTATATATAAATAATAAATAATTATATATATAGTATACTTTTATATTTTATTATTATTATCCATAACATATCATGTTATTATGAATGTTTTATAATTAGGAGTATATATTAAATATAACATATAATTTATAATATATATATATATATATATTATATTATACAATATATATAATATATATGTATTATATATTATATAATATATAATTATATATATTATATACTTTTATATTTTATTATTATTATCCATAATATATCATGTTATTATGAATGCTTTATAATTAGGAGTATTTTGGTCAAAATACAGTTAACTCCATTCCATTTCGTTGTTAACCAAACAAAATAATACCGATTAGGAGACTAATTCTAAAGTTCCAACAAAACAAAAAACTTAGTTTTTCTTTCCTTTCCATTCTCATTTTCATTCTCATTCTCATTGTCATTCCGATTACCATTCCATCATGTAACCAAGTGTGACCATAGAGTATTGACCAATAACTCGACTATATATGTTTTATAAAATATAATTTTATTAAAAGTTTCAATAAATATTTTTTAATATGTCTGTCGTAGAAATTAGAATTTTGATCAGTTGAATAAATTTAAATTTACCTAACAAGATTTTTTTATTTTTAGTTTTTGATTTTTAACAACTCATATAGGTTATATATAAATATTGTTCAATTGTTAACATATCAAATCTTGTAGTCAAGTGGTAAAGACTTACAACATTTGACTTGAGGTCTTAAGTTCAATTCATAATGACAATAATTAATTGTCATTATTATCATAAGTGGGCATGGCCGGAGGAGGCGGTGGGGTGGCCATCTGGACGATGGTGGTTGTCGGAGGTGGCGATAGGGGGGGGGGGGGTGGCCGTTCAGATGATGGTAGTGGCCGAACGGCGTTGGGTTATCGGATGGCAGTGGCGGGCCGCCGGACACCGGTGATGGTCGAACGACTTAACATATCATGACAATTTACTTATCTATAGCAACACACAACGCATGTTGTTGTAGATGTTTATGAACATGGCGTGTTGCCATAAATATTTTTGAAAATGAATGTGGTGCGTTGTTATAAATATCTACGACAACATACATAGGCGTTGTCATTAGTTATAATAACGTGCGCTTCATGTTATTATTATATCTACGACAACACGTGGTGTAAGTTGTAAAATGCATATCATCTTTTGGCAACAAGTGTATCAACAACATGCAAGGCATGTTGCGAAAAGTTTTCACAACACACATTACGTGTTGCGGTAGACCTAATTTGTTGTAGTGGTATCAAATACATACATGGATGCATCCTATATGGTCATAGATGATGCAAGATGAACTTTGATGCACAAGGAAATTACTTTGAGTGATTAAATGAGAGTTCTTTAAGAATTTTTCTCACTTGAAAAATATCCTAAGTGAAAAATCTGATTTTGAATTCTTAAGAACGACCTAATAATAAAGAGGCATATATATAGGGTGTCAAAATGAAGCTACGTCATTTTGAAAAGTTCACCCAAAAATTACCTTGGCCGCTATACACCCGCTATACGCAGGGCGGTTGTATAGCGGCTCGCCTGGGAAATCGAATAACAAGTTCTTCGTGACCGCTTTACACAAGGGCGGAAATTAGGCGACCAAGGGGCGGTTGCTCTCGGGTTTGGAAAGCCGCCGTACCCCTGCTCTACGTAGGGCAGATGAAGGGCGAAAGACTAGCGACTAAAAAGTCGATCAGGTGTTCCGCTGTACGTAAGGCGGACATACAACAGGTAAGAGCAAATTTGCTCAAAGCCTCTTATAGGCGATATACGTAGGGCGACCCAACAGCGTGTGTACAACGCCCATACTAAAATGATGCATCCTAAGCTTAATCATGACATGACATTTAACACACAAGATGCAATCAAATAAACATGCATGAAGAGATATTAAAAACATGAATGCACACATATAAAAACACACAATATACAAGAAGTATGGATATACATGAGTTGTGTGTGTGTGCAACTAGATCTATTCAAAGCAAGTAAGCATAAGAATTTAACTTTGGTGCTTATTCTCTTGAGGACTTGGGAGGACCTTGGTTGTGCAAAGCTCTAACCATCAAATGCCTAAGCTACCCTTACATCAAACCCCACATGTGGCATGTCACCGAAATAAGCCAATCAAACTTAAGAAACTTACAAATGATAGTAGGTCACATTTGAGGGTGTACTCTTGTTTAACTGGTGAAAAACATTTTGCTGATGGTTGTGAATTCAACCTGTGAATGTTTTCTTTTCGAAGGTTTACCATGTAAAAATATCGTGTGTCAAGTTTCTCTTTCCTTATCTCTTTTTTATTTGTTTATCTTAATCAAATTGATCTTGAAGCATTTGTAATTGATTAAGCTCATATGAGACAAGATCTTTGATTCTCTTTGTATTTTTTATATGTACTTTTCTATTGAGATATTTATGACGAATACAAGTAATTGATGCTTTGTGTTTCTTTGATATATCCTCCACATGCAATCCATAGGCTATATTTGATCTATCAATAGAATATCCTTATAAATAGTCTATGCATGCTTGATTGTGTTTATTATGGTGTTATATAAGCTATCTATATGGCATAAGTATGCATGACAATGCTTTAATCATATTATAAATAAAACATACATGAGTTGACTGAGTACGATGAGTTATCTAACTTAAAAAAAAAAAAAAAAAAATCTAATTACAAAATTTAATGCAAGGCATTCTTGGGTCTTCTTGTAATGCCTTTTTCTTTAAGTCCATCTTTTGGATCTAATGGGCTTTTAACCAAGTCCAACTTGATTAACCCTAATATTTTTAATGGTGATCCATCTCATGAATCATAAACTAAGGCTCATATGTTACAATTAACATTTATTGGGGGCCCAAGTTATTAATGAAAATATTCTGACCCATTTATGCTTCAGAATATGTAAACCCTAGTGTCATGAACACTCAGTTTTATGCTTTAGTGTGTAGCCGTCATCCACACGAGAGGGTGGCTGTGTGTAGCCTTGCGTTTAGCGCGCATCTACCAGCCCTTGTACAAATGTGTGCAGCACCTATTGCGCACGGGTGCCTTGCGCCATGCAAGACCAGTGCACATGCGCTGCAGCCCAGGTGGGTGCGTGCGTTGCCAAGCTATGCTTGCACGCATGCCTTGCACACAACTCCCAGTTATGTGCATTGCCAACCCTTGTTGTGCGACAACTACTGTGCACGGCTGCCTTGCGCATAGCAGCCTTTTCGCGTAGCAGCTGTGTTTTTGTTCATCGTTCGTTCTCGAATCTTCTTTTTCGTACAAGGTTACATAATGATATTACAAGATATTGATTTACATAGAACGATTACATCAAAAAAGAAAAATTAATAACTAATTATCACAACCCGAAATGAATTTAACTAAACTCATCGTACCATACAATTCACGATCAATCATGTTTATAAAATATATATATATATATAAACATCATACAACCCTGGATTGTGCCTACACATATCATACATATCGAAAAGACTTTGAAAACAAATATAACATATTCGTGTATAACAAAAATTGGCTCTAATACCAATTGTAAGTCGCAATCAACAATCTCATTGGTACCGATTGTAATTACAATTCCTAATCTCATTGGCTATGGGCTCGGTCCCAACTCTTTGAAGACGATATTTGTATGAGAAGTTGCTTTTCTCCTTTGAAGCTTCTTTTCACTAAGAACCACCTAAGCAACTAACTATTACAAATAAAGAGAGTTTTGCAATGGAATCAAGTCAACAAAGATCTAGGATCTTACAGAAACTAAAGGTCAACAATGATTTTCTACTTTAGAAAGAGATAATTAAAAGTTAAAACTTCAAGTTTTCAATCTCTTGTAAAACAATCAATCCTTCAAAAAAAAAATATTACACTTTCCAAAACAAGTGTATGTGAGGTGATCAAGTGAAATCAAAACAAGCATTTGCATTTAAAGAAATCAAGCAACATCATGCAATGAATGTGCAATGCAATGCTCCCCCTCAATTAGTAATCTCCCTAAAATGCGAATTAGCTAGTACAACTCCCTTACACATACTTCTCCCCCTTTTTGTCATGAGATAGACAAAGGAGTATCCCCCAACCGGGTCATTTTAGAAAAGAGAGATAGTAGCATACAAGATATTTGTATAGTCATATACAAGAACATTATACAAGTCAATTAATTGGAGAGAAACAAAGAGATTTATTTCATGGAAAAAAAATGTGATAAAGATGCTTTGCATGCAAGACATGTTGCATTCAAGTCCAAAAATCAATGGTATTTGGCGAAGCAAATGATAAAGGTTTCCAATAGAATTCAAATCAATTTTACCATTTGTCATGAATCAAAGCAATGATATAGAAATGTCATTCATTCACTTTTTAAAGGGAAACTATATCCAACATTATAAGCAAAACATAGCATGAGTAACTTTTGCACCCTATTTGATTTTTCCGGGTAAGATACATGTATGATAGTAGCCATGTTTGACAAATCAAGAAAGAGAGACATTGGATTTTAAAATCCTTAGAACGGATACGATACCTTTTATTCATTTGAATCTCATTTGCTTTTCACACATAATTTTGCATTTTGAAATTTGCAATCAACAATCATGCTTTTCATTTTTAAGCAAGACATAGAATTCATGCTTTTCTTTTTAAGCATGTCATTTAAAGAATCATCATGCCATGAAGATAATTATAGGTCATTCAAAGAGTACTTCCTAAGTAAATCTCTTAGTCCAAAAATGCATGTTTGAACATAAATATGACATGGATTGCAATCAAAGCAATGGTTCACACTTATTGAAGAAAATATCATATAAGCATATGTGCAACAAAGATACTCAAGCAATTAATAAAGAAGCAAAATGTATATAAAATTTTTGCATGACACAAGTATGCAAGATTGCTCTCTTTGCTTGAGTTCCCCTTATGGGGTCAATTTCCATACCACATCAATCCACGAGACATATCCCAATAGATCTACTAAGTGCATAAAACCTAATTACATCTAAGGGTCTAGTAAATAAATCCGCTAGTTGATCATTTGTACCTACATGTTCAAGTACAATGCATTTGTTCTCAACTAGTTCTCTAATGAAATGATGTCAGATGTTAATATGCTTTGTCCTAGAATATTGCACCGGATTCTTAGAAATGTTAATGACACTCATGTTATCACAAAAAAGAGTTAGAATACCTTGATTGAATCAGTAGTTGACAAGCATTTGCTTCATCCAAAGGAGTTGTGTGCATCCACTCTAGCGGCAATGTATTCGGCTTCGACCGTGGACAAGGAAATGGAGTTTTGCTTCTTGCAAAACCACGACACCAAGTTGTTCCTTAGAAAGAAGCAACCGCTCGATGTGCTCTTCCTATCATCACAATTTCCTACCCAATCTACATCACTAAAGCCAACTAAACTAGCATTAGTGTCAAAAGAGTACCAAATCTTATAGTTGGATGTCCCATTCACATAGCGAATGATTCTCTTAACGAAAGAGAGATGGGACTCCTTAGGATCCACTTGGTGTTGGGGTTTTTGCCCTAAAGCTTGTAATTTTTAAATGTGAATGAAACAAAAATAAAAGAAGTAGTTTATTCATTCAAATTGTCTCATACATTTATTTATATCATGTGTACTTAACATCCAAGATTTCCGGATGTAATCTCTAACTAAGTATATGAATGTTATATACATAGGTATTCAGTTTGAGATTAACAATCTAAAGAGTCCGTAGATAGCAAATAGAGTTGAGTACTTTATTTGTGCTTAATCTACAGCTGTGGTCCATTCCGTAATGTATGATGGTCTTAACCGAGACTATTCATATGGTGATATGAAAATGGAGGCATTTTATATGATGTGATCATATAGGACTGGGTCATGATCTATATAAATCTCTCACCAAGATCCGTTACAAGATGAGATTCATATATATCAACAAATGATGGCTATATATGGGTGATCTTAATCCTGAGTGTCTTATCGACTCATTTAAGTAAGATCATGATTTTTGATATACCATAGGTGAGATCGGAGTTGCATTCCCGATCAATAACTTTGTATGTTGGAATCGCGGTTTGGCTTGTGGCTGAGAAGGTCTACACACAATAGTGGAATCCACTCCTTCTTGTGAGAAGTAGATAGTAGTTCCCTTAAGTGTTGATTCGGGGCTTGAACAATATGAGCGCTCTCCTAATTCCGTAAGGAATGTAGGATTTATTGTTCATTAGAGAATCAATGGTATTTAAAGGAAAGATATAATTAGAGGGGTATAACGGACATTATGACCCAACTCTAATTATGAACTACTTGTGGATGATCATACCATATATAATAACTATATCGATGGACACCAAGAGTTATTGGTTTGTGTAAAAACGTCTACAGTTGAGAAAGTGTAGCTTCGGGTTTTTAGTGGAATAACACCGAAGTTAATAATCATGAAATATTAATTAAAGCATTATTTCTAAGGATTATTGTAGCTCAAAATAATGTGTGTCCATTAGGTCCCCTTGCTAGCCCGATCGATTTAGGTAACAAGGGTCATAGTTAATTAATTGGATTGTCCAATTAATTGTGTTACGAAAGTGACACGTATTTATTCGGGAATTAATTGAATAATGAGATTATTTAATTAATGAATTTAATTATTATAACAATTAAATAATAAGATTATTTAATTATGTAATTAATCATTATTGGAAGGTGTTCTTTGATATTTAATTTTGAAAGATAAGATAATGTGATTATTTTATTTTTAATTAAATATTGAATTTGAATTTAAAAAGTTTAAATTCAAACTTTATTAATATCTATTAAAAGATATCAGATATCTTTTAAAAGATTTTTTAATAAATAAAAAATTGGTTAGTTTATGTCCATAAATATATATATATATATATATATTTTTAAACTGATTGATACACGTAGAACACAAAATATACAATCAAAAGGGTTTTGAATATAAAGAAAAAGAAAAAGAAGAAATAGTGAAGTTGGGTGCGGCCAAAAGGAAAAAAAAAATTAAATATATTTTTTGATTGTTGTTCTTTACAAGATTAAGGGTGGCTGCACTTCACCATTAAAAGAAGGAAAAATTGCACAAACTTACCTTGACGTTTTCCATTATGGCATAATATTCAACTAATACATTTAATTGCACAAACAACCCTTCATGTTAGTCAAACATGGTTAAAAATAACCATTGACCATTATTTTTTTTGAAAGCCCCAAATTGCCCCTACACTTTATTACAAAAAAAATCTAATTGCCCTTTATTTAAAACATTATCTACTTTAAATTATTAGAATATAAAAAATAAATACTAAACATAATCATTTTTAAATCAAAATTAATTCAAAAATAATATATTAAAAACAAAACAATTTAGGAAAACTTTATTTTTAGAAAATACAATTTAGTAATATTTTAAAAACAAAACAAAAAAAAAAGTTATTTTGAGAAAATATAATTTAAAATTATGCAAGTCCAATATGAATAGTGGTAATGTGCTATATATTTTTGAATTTTTTTTTTTGTTTTTATTATATTATTTTTGATTTTTGATTTATTTAAAAAGGATTATGTTTAGCATTCCAAACACAAATATAAATAAAATCATCAAAAATTTGAAATAAAAATATAATCATTTGTCATAATAAAATACAGTAGCACCGAAAATTTGTTCAATGTTCATCTCTATAAGACAAAATAATTTGACTCAATCTAAATTAAACATTATATTTTGATTCAAAAATAAAAAAATAAATACTAAATATAATCCTTTTTAAATAAAATAAAAATATTTTTTAAAAATTTCAAAAATATATAGCGCATTATCACTATTCATATTGGACTTGCATAATTTTAAATTATATTTTCTTAAAATAACATTTTTTTTGTTTTGTTTTTTTAGTATTAAATTGAATTTTCTCAATATAAAGTTTTCCTAAATTGTTTTTTTAATATATTATTTTTGAATTTTTTTTTATTTAAAAAGGATTATGTTTAGTATTTGTTTTTTATATTCTAATAATTTAAAGTAGATAATGATTTAAATAAAGGGCAATTAATTTTTTTTTGTAATAAAGTGCAAGGGCAATTTGGGGCTTTCAAAAAAAAATAATGGTCAATTGTTATTTTTAACCATGTTTGACTAACAGGAGGGGTTGTTTGTGCAATTAAATGCATTAGTTGAATATTATGCCATAATGGGAAACGTTAGGGTAAGTTTGTGCAATTTTCCCTTAAAAGAACAAGTGTTGTCCTTTTTGTGTGTTCTTCTCTTCCACCTCCATAAAAGTTTCTGAATATCGTGACACGTCCACACGTCATTGCCAGTTCCGAGAGATAGCGGGGAAGATCAAGTGGTTTAAATCAGGAGCAGATTGTATTAAAGTGAATGAGCCTCCTGCGTAGGTATGAAGAAAATTATTTCTTCTCTTCTCTTTTATATATTTCGATTTCGATTTCTTGTTTTTACTGTTCCAAGAAATAGATCATAGGGTTTACTAATAATCGCAGTATTTCTTTATGAAATAAAATTTTTTAAAGTTCCTTCCGCTGCGCGATCGGTAAAACGGGGTCCCAACAATTGGAATCAGAGCCAATTTTTCGGAACTGTATAATTGAATTTGATTGCTCCTGATTGCATGTATGAATGAGTAGGCACTTTCTAATGATTGTATGATGTTTATAATTTTTTTATTTATTATAAATATGGTTGATTGTTAATTGTATGGTACATTGGGTTTTAAGTTTTTGGAAATTAATTGTAATATTTTTCAATGTAATATTAATTCCGGGTTGTAATAATTAATTTTTTTTTCCGATGTAATCGTTTTATGTAAATCAATACTTGTAATATAATTATGTAACCGTTTACGAAGAACAAGATTCGAAGATGAAGCAACACACGCGAAAGCCTATGCGCAATAGTTGCACACATACGGCTGTGCATGAAGGCAAATTGTGCATGGGATGCATGTGCTTAGTGCAAGTGTTGCACATTTTTTTTAATAAAAAAAAATTAAATGAAACACAAAGTGCAAGTGCTGCACGCATATATATATAATGCAATAGCTATGCAAGCAATAATGTGCACAAATATGGTGCAACACCTGCTGCTACGCCTGCTGCTACACAAAGTTGTTGCGAGTTTCAGCCAATTTTTTTTTTTTTTTGGGAAATTCTGGGCCTCCGAAAAATGTTATAGTAACATTGGGTTTTTAATGATTTAATCCATGAGATGGATCCAATAAAATAAATCAAGTTGGACTTGATTTTTGGGCCCGAAAGACGCAGAAGATATTATAGATGGACTTGAAGATTTTTGGAATTACAAGAAGACCAAGGAATGCCTTGGATATTTTTTGTAATTAGAAATTTTTTAAGTTAGATAAACCTATTGTACTCGGTCAACTCAAGTATGCTTTTATTATGAGATGATTAGAGCATTGCCATGCTTATACATGTCATTTAGATTAGGTGTGCCTACACACACACACACGCGCACACACACACACACACACACACACACACACACACACACACACACACATATATATATGTTGATATGTCATACATGCATTATAGCCATCTATATTATGTGTTTATTTTTTTTAATTTAATTGAAATTGGTAATTCACATAATTGGCTATAAAGTAATGGGATTAGTTTTTAGGAGTAAAAACTTGGTAATTCTCATTAATCACTAATCTAATTATTAAAATCTAATTATTAAAGAGTTTAATTACTTAGATTAGTAGGGTCCTTTATGTATATTAGGATTAATTTGATTAAGCCTCTAATAATAATTGGCCCTAATAATGTGTTTAGTTTTAATAGTTAAAACTTGGTAAATACACATTTAATAATTCTAGTCTTAGTAAATAGTTTACATAGATTAGAATTATTACTAATTAACTAGATTTTTAAGAGTTAAAAATCGAATTAGTTTATTAGTTATTGGAATAGGATTCTAATAATTTATGATTAATGCACTTGACGTTTAGATTGAAATTAGCCGTTTAATCTAGTTTAATTTAGGTGCATTAATATTAATAGAAAACCCTAATTATAAATAGTGAGTGGGAGAGGGATATATGACATTATATCCCGCGGTCTCCATCGTTAGTTCAACACCGTGAGATTCGAGTGGGGCCTCGTGACGGCTTTGCTTTCGTCCTCCCTAAGGAGGGTTTCCATAAGAATCAATACTAAGGTTGACTTCCTAATGGATAGGATTTCGGAGGGGATTTTGAGATTGACTGACCCTAAGGCGACAATTCTCGAGTTAAGTTCATAAGATATGAAATGATGGGTTACGCTCACAAGGTTTTAAATAAATTGGTTAATTAAAAACCTGACTAAATAAACGATGGTTGAATGATATTAGAATAAGAGTTATTCTGATATATCTTTTGATTGAGAAGGTCTCAATCCAATATGCAAGAATTTGACCGACCCTAAAGCGGCACTTACTTGTGGTATGTTGGATTGTCATGGCATAAAAAAATTGTTTTCTTAGGGTTGTTCTTGTTCATTAAACATTAATGCATCATGTTTAATTTTATGCCGAATATTCACACATGTTTTGAATGTATGAATGAATGAATTCTTAATTTATGTTTTTTCAGCCACGTTAGCTGCACTATTACAAATCATAGTCAATGACAAATTAACTGGTGATAACTCCGCTAAATGGAAACACAATATCAATGCAATTTTGGTCACCAAGTACCTTAAGTTTGTGCTTACGGAGGAATGTCCTCTAATGCCTACTGCCTATGCCTCACAAAGAGTTCGTGAGGCATACAAGAAATGGGTCTCATCTGATGAGAAAGGCCGAATATATATGTTAGCTAGTATGACAGACGTGCTTTTCATAAAGCACGAAGCAATGACTTTTGCATTCGAACTAATGGAGTCATTGCAGACTATGTTCGGGCAACCCTTTAAGCAAACGCGGCACGAAGCTGTTCGTTCCGCTATGTTCGCTCATATGAAGGATGGTACATTAGTTTGGGAATATGTCCTGAAAATGATGTCCTACTTCAACATGGTAGAAATCAATGGCGGGGCCATTGATGAACCCAGTCAGGTGAGCATCATACTGAAGACTCTTCCTAAGAGTTTCAATCAGTTCAAGAGCAGCTATAGGATGAACAAACTTAGGTTCAGTCTCACACAGTTGCTCAATGAGCTCACTACCTTTGAGTCCTTGACTAAGGACAGCAAGGGCAGGACCAGTGAGGCAAATGTTGTCAAACCATCTTCCTTCAATAACTAGAAAAGGAAGAGATCCGTTGGGAAAGCCAATAGTAAGCCCAAACCCAAGAAAACCCAAAGCAAAAAAAAAAAAAAAAAAAAAAAAAACGAAAGGTAAATATGATTTACTTGTTCTTGAGTCGTGTTTAGTGGAAGATGATTATTCACCTTGGATAGTTGATTCGGGGGCCACTAACCATGTTTGTTCTTCTTTGCAGTGGATTGATTCTTGGACACAGCTTGATGAGGGAGCCTTCTCTATGCGTGTGGGGTCAGGGGATATCGTGTCGGCATGAGCAGTGGGCATAATTAGATTGCATTTTTTGTAATAATAATTTTATATTGTTGGACAATGTATTTTTCATTCCTGGATTTTCACGGAATTTAATTTCTGTTTCTAAGTTGTTAGAACAATTATATTCTGTTTCTTTTGATAATAAATCAGTTATTATTGCAAAGAATGGTCTGAATATTTGTTCAGGAATTAACGAAAACAATTTATATGTGTTAAGACCGTTAATACATACAACACTGCTCAACACCGAAATGTTTAAGGTTGAAAAACCAAAAACTAAACGACATAAAATTTCTCTAGAAAATGAAACGTATCTCTGGCATCTAAGACTTGGTCATATTAACCTTGATTGGACAAACATACTAATGAAAAGCGGACCTTTAAGTGAGTTAAAGGTTGGCACCTTACTTGTCTGTGAATCCTGTTTAGAAGGTAAAATGACCAAGAGACCTTTTACTGGAAAAGACCTTAGAGCTAAAGAACCACTAGAGCTTATACATTCAGACGTCTATGGACCAATGAATGTTAAAGCAAGGGGTGGTTATGAGTATTGTGTCACCTTTATATACGACTACTCGAGATACGGATATGTCTACCTAATGCAACAAAAGTCGAAAACTTTTGAAAAGTTTAAAGAATTCCGAACTGAAGTTGAGAATCATTTAGGAAAGACTATCAAGACTCCACGATCAGATCGTGGAGGTGAGTACCTTGACCAAGAGTTTGAAGACTTCATGGTCGAGTATAGGATAGTGTCCCAACTCACAGCTCCTGGTACACTTCAGTAGAATGGTGTCGCAGAGAGGAGAAATAGAATCCTAATGGAAATGGTGAGATCTATGATTAGTTTCTCATCATTACCAAATTCCTTTTGGGGATATGCGTTACAAACAGCGGTATACATTTTGAATGTGGTGCCATCCAAATCTGTTCCTAAGACTCCTTTAGAGTTGTGGAATGGTCGTAAAGTTAGTTTGTGACACTTTCACGTATGGGGGTGTCCAGCACACGTGCTAAAGAACAGAAGTGGAAAGCTAAAACCCAAGTCTGTGGTCTGCTTATTTGTAGGATACTCCAAGGAGACCATAGGTGGATACTTCTATAGTCCTGAAGATAACAAAGTGTTTGTATCGACAAATGCAATGTTTCTTAAGGATAACTATATTATGCACTTGGTTTTCACATAGGTTGTATTCTCTTCTTTGTGATTAAAGTCTTTTGACTAAGTTGCTTAATGCGCAAGCAAGTAAGTCTATAATCGCTATTAAAGGCCCGTTGGATAGTTGTGGTAGGTTAGTGACCGAGAATGGTTGAGGTCAACCTAGGTTATAAACATCATTACAAGTAGTGGATTTAAGAACCGTGTGTGACTAGCATATTAGCCCGTGAGTTTTTCTCAGTTGTGGGTTTCTCACGTAAATCAATCAACGTGCAATTTATTGTTTTCCGCACATAGATTTAGTTGATTGTATTTTGCTTAGATTGGGTGTTTTATTGAATATTGACTAATCAAGAAAAATCGGTAATTAACTTGATTAAAACCTATTCACCCCAACACCCCACCCACCCCTCCCCCTCCTATGTATATTTAGACACATCTAATTAGTTTCAGACATGTTTATCCTTTTGATAGTTTTCCACATTAGCCATGGAAGAAGATATGTTGATGCTAGTGGTCCATAATTGTGCACAAGGCGTTGGTCAGAAAGTGATACAAGGTGTATGGTGGACAATGATGTCGATGGCTGGCGAACCCTTGGAAATCTGATATGAGAAGTTGCACCACACTTTCAGCAAGTTATATCAACATGGTACCAGAACAACGAACACAAAAAATGTGAAAGGAAATCTTAGGATGGTTTGTTCCTAAATGGTTATACCTTGTGGTGGGGTATGGTGATCCTCAGTATGGAGAATCATGGCTATGGATAAAGTTTTGAGAATTGTTAGGTTTTAGCTCGTATTCTCGAATGAACCAAATGTTAACCAAACGAGACTCAATTGATGTAGAGCTTCCTAGAGACGTGGGATATGTTTGGAAGTTAGATTAGGTGTTTGAGGGAAGATCTGAAGATGAAAGCAGAAGAAAAAGAAGAAGAAGAAAACCGTTGTCCTTAGCGCTGTGGCTTTGGCAGCAGTCTAAGGGGCGGTATAGGCAAAGTTCACAAAGCATTGAAGGACCGATGTGCCTTGTGTTGTGGATTGCATAGTGGTAATGACAGCGGTCGACATCTAGAGGTTTTCGCTGTGGGAAATGCCATACTGCAGACAGCGTACTTACAGCGGTTCGACAAAAGTTTGCAAGATCAGGAAATCTTTAATGGAAAAGGAAAAAGCTCATCTTCTAGGAAGTCGTTGTGATTAAGGAAAGAGACATTACATAGAATAGGAAGTTTTTATACGTGGAGGAAAAGGACTTTGCGCTGAAACAAGAAGTCTTATATGTAGAACATTAGTATTTCCTTATATGACTTGAACTCCCTATAATTAGTATAAATAGAACCTTGTAATTAGGTTATTAGTGTGTGGAGCAAAAGAACACCATGTAACATTAGAGTGAGTGTAGTGAGATTCGGGAGACCCATGGGAATATTCGAGGAAGGATCCGAGGAAATATCAGTGAATCAAGTATGAGAACTGTGGGTGATATTCATGGGAGACCTAGGGGACATTGGGGGGAGGGGCGGTGGTTTGTCTTGTGAGTGTGGTTTGAGGTTAGGTGTAAGGATTCTCATTTGTTGATTGGCTTGTTTCGTGGACAAACCACATGTTGGGGTTGATGTAAGGGTAGCTTAGGAATTGGTGATCATCCAATGGCCTTCTTAAGACCTCAAGTGAAGAAGCACCAAAGGTATATTTAAGTGCTTACATGCTTTGAAGAGATCATAGTTGCACACACTCACAACTCATGCATATTTCTCTATTTGTATGTTGTGTGTTTTCATATGTGTGCATTCATAATTGTTGAATATCTCTTCATGCATGTTTATTTGATTGCATCTAGTTTATTGAAATGCCATAACATGTTTAGGCATTAGGATGCAAAGTCATGAATATTTTTCATGCTTGTTTGAATTGATTGCATCTTGTTCTATGATAATGCCATGACATGATAGACATTAGGATGCATTCAATTCCTACACTTGCACTTCATGTTTGATTAGCTTTAAGTGTGGTGTAATTCGTTTTCCGAATGATGTTCGGAAACGTCCGCGCGTGCTTGAAAAATAACGTAGTACACACAGCGGAAGCGAGACTAAAAAAAAAAAAAGATTTAGTAGCTTTTAAATTTTTTTCCTTTTATGAACCTTAACCCTTTAATTAATTAAATATATATATATATAATCAACAAAAAGAAGAATACCTTTTGTCGCGTGATCTGATTGACTTACGTCGATGGTAATCCGCAAGATCTTCAATCCTAGCACGAATGTGAATCACCTAGGAGCGTGGTCTCCCTTTTTCTTTGAATTGCCAACCTGAGAATGGACAAACAAACTTTTCTTTTCTTTTGTTAGTCACAAAACAATCAAAAGAGGACTAAGATTATTCCGGTCACTTTTGAGTTCTCAATCTAATGATCGAAACTCGCGTGAACCTCAATCGATGTTGTACACACAAGCTTATTGATGAACAAGCAATTAGTGTACCATCAAAGAATAATCTATTCACTCTTTTTTGTTTTTAGTAGAATAAAAATTCCTTTCTATGAGTTGAGAAGAAGAAGAAGAAGAATTGTATCAAGCACCACAACACACATAATACTTGGTGGCCGAATTCTCTTTCTTTTTTCTATTTTGGTTGGCCGAAATCCTTCTACCAAAAGCACTAGGGTTGCCGCAAATTACACTCCAAAAATATAGGAGTTTTAGTTGCACCCTAATTCACTTCTAGTTTTTTAAGACTTCAAACCCTAATCCAACTCATAGATATTTTTATTCTTTTATTTGACTAAATAAAAAGACTTCTTATTTGATTAAATAAATAAAATGAATTATTTATTTTCTTGTCAAACAAGTCTTTTAATTTTAGTATACTACTACCAATAGTATAACTTTAGGAATCATATTTCCTAATCAGAAAAGATTTGTTTCTTAATTAAACAATTAATTAATAAATTAATTAATTCTTATTTAATTAAAACAATGAAACAAAATAATATAATAGGTTAAAAAGACACCTAGCCGCCCCACTTATAAATATTGGGCCATATATTATTTTCTTATTTCATTTAATCCATTGGACTTTAAATAAAAAGCCCACATGTGAACCAGACCTATTTTTACTAAAAGAAACAAGCCCACATGCCTTTCATTAATATATTAATATAATTAAGCAGCCCATTAAATAAATAATGTGCAAATTATATTCTTAATATATTAAATGCAATTCTAAATGGACCCATAAATTGGTCCGGTAGAATATATCAAGTGATCCATGCAAGTCCATGTGGATTGGGGATCTTGGTGGGCTATCTAAATTTAAGCTTCAATAGACATAACCTAATCACAATCAACAAATGATTCACTTAGGTCCGATCCATTAATTTTAACTCATTCCACTAAAGAGCTAAAATTGAACTCTTAAATAAAAACAGAAAAGGAAGATGTTCCTCATTCATACCCTAGACAACTATGTTGGAGATAGTGTATCCTCGTGATTAATATCAGTAATCGCCAAGAGTTCATAGACCGCCTATAACTCTCCAAGTTACCATATTTACTCATATGACCACGTTTTGAACTTGGATATTTTGACTTGTCCAAAAGCCATGTTTTCAATAGACACTATCGAAAACTCAACGTTGAGATTTAATATCCAATTACCTCAAAACATCCATATGATGATATTATACTCTCATTTAATAAATGGAGCCACGATGTCCATATCTATAAATGAAGTTCTCTATCGATTAACAAATGAATATCACCAAACTATCGAGGATAGACTATGCGATATAATCGTACTCATTGATAACTCAAATGATATCACCTGCAACCATAAGTCCATCATTTATCTCAGGATTGAGATAGACTCTCCGATTGTCCTGATAAGGAAAAGACTTTTATCTACTGACGGTTATAGATAAAGTATTTCATTGTGATCCAGTTCAATGCACCCAGTGCACTAGATTCTTTTGCTCGAAGACACTCCGATGATTTTAGACTCATCATATCTCATTTGATCCCACTCAAATGTTAGCAAAAGAATTCTACAGCTTTAACAAGATAAAGGTGCCCAACCTTTAACTTAAGTTGTGAACAATATTCAAGACTAACTAAAGAATTGTGTCTACCACATACATATCCAGATGTACGAACAATTCTTCTTTTCTCATAGCCTTTAGACCTTATGATTATTTACTTTGACAATTATAATATTACACTATAAATGCTATAAGATTTGTTTAAACCAGAAATCACTTTATTAATATGAAAAAGATTGTTAATTACAATATTACACTCTTGCTATTGAGCATAATCCTAACACGTGCACGTTGGTGTGCATGGTTTAGTGCGATGATCGCCGGTGGAGATGTCCTTGGCTTCTCCTTTGGATTCACCATATTTGGTGAACGACGGTTATGATCGGTAGCCTGACCGCCGTTCGAAACTGCCGATCAAGACCTGATTGTAATAAATGTCTCGGGTCCAAAACGGTGGTTATGTATCCGTCGAATGAAAGCGTCGAATGAAACCAAGGTTCTCGGGTTTCAATTCGGCGGTTACATTCTGTGGCCTAGACCGCAGAATGAAACCGCCGATCATGCGTTTTCAGGGGCAAAATTGTATTTTCACATGTCCTGTTTTTGGTCTCTATAAATACATCTTTATCTCTGGTTCCCAAACCAAGTTTCTGATCTAAAGAACCCTAGAGAGATATTTTATAGAGACTTGAGAGAAAAACCTTAAAGATCACATCTTTATTTCTCTCAACCCATTTCCACATGCATAAATCATCATCTAAGCATCATCTAGGATCATCTAATGTTTGTTAAAGCATGGGTCTTCTTCAACACACATGGTATGATTTGTTGAACACTAATCTCATCTAATTTTAGTGTTTTACTTATCAATTTTATCTCTTTTATCACTTGTATGTTCTTTGAGTAATTTCTACATACATGATTGAGATTATGTGTTGATTGGGTTATTTTTTACATAGCTTATTTGATTAGGTCATTATTGCCTAAAAGCTATGCCATAAATATTCTTGTGTGATTTATTGATAATTAGGTTGATAGATTGTGTTTTAATCAACTAGTTAATCCTTTGAATGTTTGCAGGTTATTTTTGATAGCTATTGTATCTAGGATTGGTTATCCTTTACATAGCTAAGCTATTATGCCATGTCATATAGCTATTTTGATATTTAGGATTGATTTTATTGTCATCATATAATCCTAGGTAAGCATCTAAAGTACCCTAGCTCTTATTGCATATTTGGATATCATTGCATATTCACATAGGGTGTTGATCTCTTCGGAGAAGTAAGTCTTGTGTGATAGACCGGGATTAGGTCGTACACCGGGATTAGGTGGTCACTCAAGCAGATTGGACTAGGTCCACTTTTACAGGCCTGCGGGTAGTGGTAGCGGGATATAGGCCGGGATTAGGCCATCAAACCGGGATTATGTTGTATATGCTATCACAATTAGTGGATTCGAGGTTCGAGTGTGGCGCACTTACCAGCCTGTGGTTTTTCCCTGTTGAGAGTTTCCACGTAAAAATCAAGTGTCGTTTATATTTCCACACCATATTACACTTGATTATTGTTTTGTGAATTGGGTTATATTTGTAATATTGACTAATCCGAAAATTTGGTAATAACGGATTAACAACCCATTCACATACCCTCTATGTCGTATTTAAAAGACACGCACGCGTTTATTTGCACTTTCATTAGGTGTGAGAGAGAATCCTGAAGTATATGGTTGTAACAATTTATCATATAGTGGAACTTTCTCTATCGTCCTGACAGCCCGTGGTTTTTTACCTGATTTGGTTTTCCACGTATATCTTGTGTTATGATATGTTTATTTTCTCTCATATATTTTTCTGTTATATTGATATTATTAATTGCTATGAGTTATGGGCGAGTATTAGGCATAACATTTTCGCGTTCATCGGTTCAAAATCCCCAACATGTACAACTCGATCCATCTCTTCTTAAGTTTATCTAGGATATAGAATTACAAAAAGTTGTCGATGACTCTAGTTAGTTTATAGTCGAAACATGTTCATCTAAATTCGAAACGTTACAATTTTCTCTTATATATGTATCTATCATCTTGGTTTAGGTTTGTGAGCAAAAACAACTCACAAGTTTGTCATAAAAGCTATAGGTTGCAGTTGTTAACAGTCGAACAAAGTAGCGCTGGTTTCTGACTCAAGTTTGGGCATTAAGTTTGCAGGACACTGTTAACATTGTTGTTCATCGTACAAGAAGATGATAAATTAGTGTTGGGATGATTGTTTGCGAACAAGGGAGGTCTCGCCTTGCTTAAGGATCGACTCTACTTCCCCCATTGCGCTTGGAACTCCACTTTTATAGTTTTATGAATTTCCTTTTAAAAAAAATTTAATTCAAAATTGATCTCCAACTGAACTTGGTCAACTATTAAATTTGACCAAGTTTGACTAACAACAGGAATGATGATTGTAAATTTTCGATAAAGGTGTTCAGGCATGTAAAAGAGTAAATCTCATGGAGGTTTGGTGTAATTTTCTCTAATGCTAGATAACCCAAAGAATTAGTCTAAAAATCAACTCAAATGAGTTGTCATTACCATGTCATTTACTGCACAATCTCATGATTTGTATAGCATTAACATCAACTAAGTTGTTATATCATTTGGATTGAATTTTGAGTTGATTGTTTGGGTTGTACAGTATTATATAACCAACCAACATTCTCAACCACTTGGAATTGACACGTGGCATGAAGATTAAATACAAAAGTAAACAATACATAAATTCGGATTACTGTTCATCGACGGAATCCAAATTCTATAGCGGAAACAGGATCGAACAGGGACTGTATCACTGGTCAGAGGACGATCACGGAATCGAAAAGTCCCCTCTGATCACAATGTAAATATCCATATAAGGTCTTATTTATTGATTGACTTATTTCGTGGACAAACCACATTTGGGGTTGTTGTAAGGGTAGCTTAGGTTCTCAAGACCTCAAGAGGAGAAGCACCAAAGGTAAATTTCTTAGTGCTTGCTTTGCTTTGAAGAGATATAATTGCACACACACACATTCCATGCATATCCATACCTTGTGTATATTGTGTGTTTTTATATGTGTGCATTCATGTTTTTGTAAACATCTCTTCTTGCATATTTTATTCATTGTAGTAGCAATTGTGCATATTGGGGAGATTACATATTGAGGGGGAGTAACCTGTTGAGGTGGAGCATTGCATTCACATACATTGTATTATATTGTACTTAAAAGTCTTAATATGCAAATGCTTATTTTATTTTCACTTGATCAACTCACATACACTTGCTTTGGAAGTGTAATCTAATTGTTTTGAAGGTTTGATTATTCTACAAGAGATTGAAGGCTTGAAGTTTTATTTTCTTATCTCTTTGTAATGTAGAATATCCTATAGCTTCAATTATGTTATGAGGATCAATGTGAGTGGTGGTTTTTGTCACGAAATAGCCAAAGGGGGAGATTGTAAGGTCTTATTTATTGATTAGCTTATTTCATGGACAAACCACATTCGGGGTTGTTGTAAGGGTAGCTTAGGTTCTCAAGACCTCAAGAGGAGAAGCACCAAAGGTAAATTTCTTAGTGCTTGCTTTGCTTTGAAGAGATATAGTTGCATACACACACATTCCATGCATATCCATACCTTGTGTATATTGTATGTTTTTATATGTGTGCATTCATGTTTTTTTAAACATCTCTTCTTGCATATTTTATTCATTGCATCTTAGGATTAAAATGTCATAACATGTTAGGCATTAGGATGCATTCACATCCTACACTTGCACTTCATATTTGTTAGTCTTAAGTGTGGTGTAATTCGTTTCCATTTGTGTGACCGGAAATGTCCGTGCTTGCATGATGGTGTGCTTGTCTAAGCACAATGGTTGACCATTTGAGAAGGTCATATTCTTCTCTTGGATAAGTGTTAGATTTGGTTTGGTTGTTTGGAGTACTATGTCTAGTTTCAAAAGATTGAATTTTAATGATTTAAATGATTTTCAAAACTAACCGTTGTATGGTCTTGTGACCATATCTTTTTATACAAAGCTTTAAAATGAGTTTTGAAAATTTCTGTACAAACTAGACATCCATACCTTTCCAACGGTATATTATTCGTAATATTTCATGACCGTTTGGATTGGTTTTGAAATCTCCAAAGTGGCCACCAAAACAGGGCAACTCTGTTGTTGTCTGTTTCTGACCTTTGGTCACTTCATTCACCATAACTTTTTCTACAGACATTGAAATGTCATTCCATAGATTGGAGTTGAAAGTAGACATCCATACCTTTCCAATGATATATCATACGAAAGGTTTTGATGTCGTTTGGTCATGTTTTGAGGCACTTGAATCTGAAGCTGATGCACTGTCGCGCCCAAACCGCTGTTCACTCGTCCTACGTAGAGCGGGCACCTGATTGATTTTTCAATCCGCCCTTCACTCGCCCTACATAGAGCGGGCACCTGATTGATTTTTCAATCCGCCCTTTACTCGCCCAAAATCCGCCCTACATAGAGCGGTTTGGCCGGAAACTTTTTTGGAAAATTTCCAAAATGACATAGCTTCAATTGGACATCCTATATATATGCCTCTTTCATTTTAGGTCGTTTTTGTGAGTCCAAAAATCATATTTTTCCTCAAGAACACATTTCAAGAGAAAAATTCACAGGAACTCACCTTTAAACACTCAAAGCATTTCCTTTGTTTATCAAAGTTCATCTAGGATCATCCATGACCATATAGGATGCATCCATGCATGGTTTTGCATCATCACATCTTTCTTGGTATGTTCTTCACTAATCTCATCTAATTTTAGTGTTTTTCATATTAAGGAATTTCTTTTATTACTTGTATGTTTTTAGATAATATGCTAAATACAAGATAGAGATTGTTTGTGATGACATGATTGAGTGTTGTATTGTGATAGTTATCTAAGTTTTTATAATTTATGTTTAGCTAAGCTATTTTGACATGTCATTTAGCTATTGATATCTAGGATTGCATTTATTGTTATATAATCATCTTAGATAAGCATCTAAGGTTACCTAGCTTTATTTGCTCATTGAATATCATCATATATTCACATAGGCTTTTATCTCTTCAATGAGAAGTAAGACTTGTGTAGCTTCCGGGATTAGGTTGCGTAAATCACAAGCAATTGAAGTATTGTGTGATAGACCGGGATTAGGTCGGACACCGGGATTAGGTGATCACACAAGCAATTGGACTAGGTTCACTTATACCGGGATTAGGTAGGTGTGATGATTATTGATCGGGATTAGGTTGTAATCATTTCACATTTAGTGGATTCGAAGTTCGAGTGTGGCGCACTTATTAGCCCGTGGTTTTTCCCGTGAGGGTTTCCACGTAAATATCAAGTGTTATTTAAATTCCGCACCATATTACACTTGTTATTATTATTGACTAGATTGGGGTATTTTCGTAATATTGACTTAACGCGAAAATTGGGTAAAATTGTTAAAATCTATTCACTCCCCAGATTATTATTAAAACACACCGATTTATTTGTTTCAATCCACACTCTGATCAAAGACGAGAGAAAATTCTCTAGATTTTCTTTGTGTTTTTCACTTACACCAGCACACACACTCTGTGTTTTACGTTTTGCACTGTATTGCACAGCCTATATCAGACAACCCAACTATTGCCTGTTTGAATTTCGTTGATCTGTATATTTTTGCCCACTAATGTACACACACAGCAAATACAAGTTCTTATATATACGTATTTGTATTGCTTGAGTAGTTTCTCATTATGGGCTTGTTATATATAGACTTGGGCTTGGCACACTTGGGTGTCTAAATGGGTTTCTTATCCCAAACCCAATAATGCCGCATGAGAATATTGAATCTAAGTACAAATCTATAGGATGGTTTAGAGCCACTAGTCAATGCTGTTGTAATCCAAAATTTCATGTCAAGTGTAAATGAATGAGAACTAGAACTGAGAACTGAGAATTGAGAAGCAACACAGAACCTGTTCATTATTCAAGTTGTTGTTAGCAGACACAAGTAGTACCATGTCTTTGGCTCCTCCAAGTGGTTACCCATCTCTCTACTCCTCTTCACCACCATTGCATAGTAGAACTGTCCAACTCAAGCACACCCATCTGGTTTTCTCTCAAAGCAACCATTTTTCTACCAAATATCATTCCTTTTTTACAAGCTCAACCTGTTCCTGCAACACCCATTTCTTGAAACCCTCTCTTTTGGCTGTTAAAGCATCGGAGACCGAGGCTCAGACCTCCAAAAGTGAAGGAGGAGGAGGAGGAGGAGGAGGAGGAGGAGAAGAAGAAGTGTATGAGGTAGAGATTGAGCAGCCTTATGGGTTGAAATTTGCAAAGGGAAGAGATGGTGGGACTTACATTGATGCTATTGCTCCTGGTGGATCAGCTGACAAGACTGGCATGTTTACTGTTGGTGATAAAGTGCTAGCCACCAGGTTTTGCTTCTTCCAATTCTCAGATTCAATTATAGGGTTTGGTTGATTGAGTTTTGATTATGCTTTTGTACATGTCATATGTGTGCATATAAGTTTTGATAAGTTTGAGATTGGAAACTCCAAAATAATTGATAGTTAAAAACCGTTGAAGATAAGCTCTAATTAGTCAACTTTAATGGTGATGAAACAATAATTTCTGACCCAATTTCAATTTTCAAGCAGTTTGTACATGTTGGTTTTGTTATGGAAATTATAGAGGATGTCTCACTCTCATTGTATATAGTCAATCAATCCTGTTTGTATTTTTGTTCAATTGTGAATGCATTCATGGTTGAGAATGTGACATGGGAGCTCTAAATTGTATGCAGTGCAGTGTTTGGGACAGAAATATGGCCTGCTGCTGAATATGGGAGGACAATGTACACTATTCGACAAAGAATTGGCCCGTTATTCATGAAGATGCAAAATCGATATGGGAAGTCGGAGGAGATTGGTGAGTTAACCGAAAAGGAGATTATAAGAGCTGAGAGGAACTCTGGTGTAATTAGTAACAAAGTTAGGGAAATCCAAGTGAGTATAATTTCTTAACATACACTCCTCCTCTCCTTTGCTTCTTTATGAAAGATAACACCACTTTAGTTTCCACAACTTGATTGCCATTTCAGATGCAAAACTACTTGAGAAAGAAAGAACAGAAAGAACGCCGACAACAGGACCTTCGCGATGGGCTACAACTTTACAGGTAAAAGCCTTGGAAAATTCTCTTCATCCTCTTTTTGGTAATCCTTGTTGAGATTGTTTTGTATCGGTTTGTAAAGGTCTGGAAAATATGAGGAAGCACTGGAGAGATTTGAGTCTGTTTTGGGATCAAAACCAGGTCTAGATGAAGCTTCAGTAGCAAGTTACAATGTGGCATGTTGTTATTCTAAGCTCAATCAGGTAATGCTCTTCTCTGCATTAACAGAATCACTGGAATGTAAATAAATGTCTTTTAGTTCATGATATCTTGAAACAATATCAGATAAAAGCTGGGCTCTCGGCTCTTGAGGACGCGTTGAAAATGGGATATGAAGACTTTAAGGTAATGCATCAAGTACTTGTTTTGCTTTGAATGAGCGAGCCTATATGAAGTATCAAGTATCTAAAATTGTTGCAATTGCTAACAGAGAATCCGGACTGATCCAGACCTAGCCAACATTAGAACGTCAGAGGAATTCGACGTTCTTCTGAAAAGGTTTGATGAATCATTTATCAATGAAAACGCCATCAATGCCATTAAATCGCTGTTTGGCTTCAACAAGAAATAAGGTGATCAGGGCATTTGCTTCACAAATTCAAGGATTTCTCATGAGTTGTCAAAGAGAAAGAGGATTCACTGAACCATAGACTCATAGAGTGAGTGAGTGAGTGAGTCAAAGATAAATAATATATAGCTTTTGTTCATAGCATTGTTTCAAGGAGAGATTTGAACAATTTTATCATAATTTTGAGATTCAAGAGAACTTGGCAGGAATACAAATGTTTCATTACTAATGACACTGTGTTTCATTGGATTAATGCTTCCATCAACATGATTTTTAAAAAGATCAAAATCTAAATCTAAATTATGTTATGGTTTCAAGGAGAGATTTGAACAATTTTATCATAATTTTGAGATTCAAGAGAACTTGGCAGGAATACAAATGTTTCATTACTAATGACACTGTGTTTCATTGGATTAATGCTTCCATCAACATGATTTTTAAAAAGATCAAAATCTAAATCTAAATTATCAAGGCATAAAATCATAAACCATAACATAATTACGGCCCCGATCGTGGCATTTTATAGACATGAAATGTACACCAAAAAATTGTCTGGCAATATAAACAAGGTAGCTAGCTTAAAAGGCCCTTCTATCTTGCAAGTTGCAACAACCTCCAAGCCTTGAGCTTTTGGTCGAAAAACTCATCCCTAAAACAAATTCCCCCATAAGCTCAAACAACTTTACATCTTTGTTTAAATTTATTTCGACGCAAAATGAAAAAAAAAATACACGTGGATCCACGTTATGCAAAATTTGTTGCAGACTCCAATATGAAACTCGATGAGATGTTATAGACATCCTTGAAACCCCTTTTTCCTTTCTTTTTTTTTTTCAGTTCTTTTTTTTTTTTTTTTTCCTTAAAACTTATTTCAGGTCTCTATGCTTCTAAAATCCTGAAAACCAAAGTACTAGACTGAGCTCAAAAGCTTTTCCTTACCTGCTTATTATGGAACTTCGAGGATCTTCTCGAACACCATCACCTAAAGTTTGCCCAGCCCCCCACAAACAGAAAGTCAAATAACGGTTAAGAAGAATGCAGAATGTGAAAGGAAAAGCTTTGCAGCAACCATACTTGTAGATTATTTCTTCAAAATATTGCTAGAGAGGACTTTCTTCCCATATGGGCTGGTCCGGAGCACAGGGACATGGGGTCTTATGGCATCCACCAGGGCAGCATGAAGAGCTCCCTGTTCATTGTTAAAACAAAATATCCATTGTGGTGAGGAAACACAGTTATATAATGGTTTCATGTAGATTTCATATTAAACTAGAAGAAAATATTAAGTGTCATTCAGGATTTTCCTTGGAATAAGAAATTATTTGTTGATCTAATCACCTTTGATTGGTGCAAAGCTGCTTGGATAACATAATTGCCATAAGGATCTTGCATGAGTTGATCCAAGTGAGCATTACTAATCAGCTCCCGGATTATACGAGTACAGCGTTCCTCACTTGCGTATTTTAGGCATTTCTCAACCACATTACTGCTGTATTTCTGCACGGATAAGTCCCCAAAGTTGCCCTCCAACTGATCAAGAATATCCATCGTTGCCCATGGGAACTGAAGCTCAAACACAAATTGCACAACATAGTTCCTGTATAATATTAAAATTAGACTATGAAGCTTAGAATTGTAGTCTAAAAATGTATCAAGTGGATGATTGTAAGAACACTTTCGAGTCATCTTCAGGATTCAGTGTAATTGACAGATCTTTGTTTTGGTTACCATTCTATAAATTTACATTTATAGAAAGGAGCTGATAAGCCACTTAGACTTATGGATTCTCACTCATGGTAACCAAAATACTTTGTGAATAAGGTGAAACAACAAAGGCAAGTTTTAGAGAATTCAAAACAAACCTATCAAATGAAACATGAAAAGAAAGAGAATGAGATTCGAAAATTTTTGATTTTGTCAGTCAAGCATAGGAGTATACAACATTTGCTTCTGGCTGATTCTCATCTTCACAGAACCAAAATATAAGCAAAGCAAAAACCTAGGACAATACACAAACTTGCTTTTACCAATCTCTTTGAGTTTGGTAGAGGCAACAGAAATCATTCTTCTGCCTGATTATTCTTAAATCATTAGCCATAATTTCAGGACAGCTGTGTTAAAAGAAGTGCATCCAAACACCATACTTAAAGAATGAACAGATGGAACAGTCATGTTGATAAATGAATATTAGGTTCATAAGAAAAGGAAGATAGGGAAAATAGAGTACCCAAATGGATCTTGTGAAAGGATTAGAGCATTTGAAGCGATCTCACTGACTAAACGTCGCCTTTGCTCACCCCCAGAATGTGCAAGGCATTTTTGAAGTACACAACAGCCATGGCGATCAGTTGCAAGCTCAACACAGTTAGCGGTTGCAGCTTCAAAAAGGAACTGCAGAAGAAAACATACTAGTGTTTATATTTCTGGGTCTACCATAAAATTAAAGAATCATTATTAGATGCACATACACACAAAAATTGAGTATAAATGGCAAAGACAAATATGCAGAATTTTGTGGTGTTAATGACATCATGAAAAATGAAAAGTTTCAGCTTTGTTTTAGTGGCACTTAATGTAGAAAAGGAATCATTACCAAATGAATTTACTAAGAAAATAAAAGGTAGGTTTATAAGTCCCCTGGTTACATTTACATAATGTCGATATTAAAGTGGGTATGCATGTTAATATACTTGGTAAATAGCAGGTAGGTTTAGACTTTAGACATTTCGAAGAGTTAAGAAGCTCTCAACCATTAACTAACAAGAGAAACTAAAACATGGAAGTCTACATGGATATTCAATTAAAAAAAAAAAGGGTATGCTGTTGCAAGCATTATTCCTGATGCACAAATTCTGATCCTATCACATTGAGTCAACAGATAAATTTAGTCCGGTCATCCATATATGTGAGGGCCATATCTCAGGTTTTCTAAATTATAAGTTTATCAGCAGCGTTTCCTTCATTTTTCTCCTTTTGAAGCAATGAAGTTAGCATTCATACTTTTTAATATTTTCTTATAAATATTTAACTCTCATATTTTAAGGACATTATGCATCAGTCAGCCAACATACACTAACAGTTTTCCAGCTAACAATGTCATTCAGGGCCAAGGCAAACCTCTTTTAGCATCAATGATACATTATGTGTAAACTCAAATGAAAATAAGGTACAAAGAGATATTACCTTGCTGTATTCTGGAAATAAATACAGTAAGCAACGCTGTGCAACGTGATTGCCATTCATATTTTTTATCAAAGTCACTATACCAGGCTTCAGTGCAGAAACAACCAAGGAAAACTGCTCTGGACTCTTAAGGGTTTCAATAACCTTTTGAACAGCCCGAGTCCTGTGATTGAGAGAACAAAATAACTAAGCCTCTCAAATAAACAAAAACGAAGAAAATAAAATCATTGATTGTACTAAAACACACTGCACTCCCAACAATGTAGAAAGATAAAGAGGGGAAGGAGGGAGCAACCCGTGCATGTCGCATGAAATTCTAACAAGGTCTCCAGCCTTCCTAGTGATGGTATGGAGTATTTGCATCCTCTGATTCTCATTACAAACTTCAAGCAGCTTCTGGACCAGGTAATTTCCAAAGGGGTCTGTCATCAGCTCAACAATGTGATCAATGATCTCAACAAAAATCTTTTCAATATCTTCTGAGGTGCCCTCTGAAATCTTTCTTTGTAAAAAGCGGCAACCATGTTGGTCCTTCGCCATCATATATATTCTCCCTGTGACTTCATCCACAGAATTATATTTCTGAGGTTGTGGCCTCAGATTAGTACTTTTGAAATCAGCAGAGTCGGGGGACAAAGACCACGAGCTCAGACCATCTAGCTGAAAGCATCCAGTATTTGGAGTTGGTAAGTTAAGGCAGAAATGACCATTTGATGAAACTTTTCCATTCTGGTTGACATGAGTTAGTGATTCATTCCCTCCAACAGCTCCGAATCTGACAGCTTTAAGTGTGTTCAATCCCTGTGATCTTGTTAGAATCTTCTCAGGAAAACTCTGCTTTCCCACTTTACCCAAAACATGTATAGCATTGTAGTCTGTAGAGGAAAAAGCAGGATTCGATTGATTCAGACTTCTTGGGACAGCATAGTTTGTCCAAAATGGTTCTTGATTAGATTGTTCGATCTGGTTTGGCATCTCAAAACATGGTTGTCGCAGGTTACGACTTATTAGCTTAGTTGGAATGTTTCCGCTTAGTTGAACAGAATGCTGAGATTCAAAACGATGATTACGAAGCTGCTGAAGATACAGGTACTGCTGATGCATCCTGTGATATTGTTCCTGTTCAATATTCCTCCAGCTGATATGAGGTTGGTTTAACTGTTGAGAATGTAAGTAAGGAAACGAAGACTGTGCATCTGCAAAGTATTGCTGCTGATCAGACATTACAGGGAACTCCATACCAGGAACAGTCACATTAGATACGAATTGGAAACCTTGCACCCCATGAGCAAGTGGCAAGGCAGCAGAGAAATTTTCAACTGGCTGACATTGGCCATCTTGCATCTTCTTAAGTTCTTGAACATCAAGATTTACTAAATTTGAACTTTCTTGTTTAACCTTTGTCAAATCAAAACCACAAGGTACATTATTTGTTGATTGGAAAGAGGAAACAAGCATCAGCCGGGAATCCACATTAGAAGCCGGTTCCTTTATGCTGTTTGTGTATTGGCTTTCCGATAAAACAGCTTGATTTGGGGAGGATTTACAATTTTCCCAAGGACTCGCCATCCCACCATTAAATCTCAATTCTGCAAATGCAGATGTCAAGGACTGGTCATCGGGGAGATTTGCATCCTGTGGTTGAATCCTCTTCATTGGTGACTGCTGAGACATATTGACTAATATTTTTCCCTCATCTAAACTTCCATTGTTTTCAAGTTTCTCAGTCGAAGGCCCTTTGCACGAATTGACACAGATAGGTGACATGCTATAACTTATAGACACCCTTTTGGGTTTGGATTCCTCAGAATGTGTATTCCCAGATGTAGCATTAGGTATCTCACCAAGAAGCTTTTCGAATTCATCAAACCCCAGTTCAGTTCTCCCATCATCCATTTTTGAACTATAAAATGTTTAAGGATTCCTTTCTGCCAAACGGAGCCAACTCTACCACGCAATGCAGATCAATAGAAAAACCTTTCAATGCAGCAAAATTAAATGTCAAAAGGCAACCATAATTGGAACGCTTAAAATAACGTTGAACTGAATTTGTCAAACCTAACAAGCAAAAGATCATCAACTACATTTCCAACATTTCGAGACAAATTTATAAATGATTTACAACCCACATTGTGAAACTACAGATCCTCTAGAATCCTCAAACAAAAGCTAGAAAAATATTCCACAGTCCAATATAAACTCTTTAATAGAATCACATCCACCAATGTGATTACAATGTAGAATCCTTTGATTTCATTAACTTCCCAATGCAGTTATAAAAATGACATGAACAACAATACTAACAGCATATACAACTAAGAGAATTATGTAGTACCAAGCAACAGCAACAGATTCGACATCGAAAAAAAAATTGATCCCAGACAAAAACCCAGTTCAAAAACAAAGATCAAAAGACAGTTGAAGCAGCAATGTCGTTGTCATCATTATCAGTATCAGTCATCAAACTGATCAAAGACAAGTTTCCTCTCTTATTACAAATAAGAAAAAAATAATAATAAATAAATTAAATAAAATAAAAAAAACAAGCGAATCAGATTCATGTAAACAATTCCAGACCAAAAAATGAATTCAATCAGTTCATCAAAAGAGCCCCAACCCAGAAAATCCCGATCATCAATACAGAATTCAAAATCGATCAAAATTCAATCTTGACGACAGCAAACGAATCAAAAGGCAAAAAGAATCAAACCCAATTGAGGTAATTAATAATCAAGCACAATGTAGAAGAGAACAAGAAACCACCAATCAAAAATGACTCACCAGCAACAGAAGAAACTGGCTGGCATTAAAGAGACAATGAACCCATGTCTAAACTGAACAGAACTCACATACAGAGACCAAAAAACACAAAAAACACTCTCTTTTTTTTTTTTTTTTCTGTTTTATTAAAGAGAATTCTGTTTTTTTTTTTCTTTTGGTTTTGTGATGATTTAGAGAGAACACAAAAAGAGTGATGAAAGAAAAAAAAAAGAAAAAAAAGAGTTGTAGTTAAGGTTAGAGAGTGAGGCGGCGTGAAGGAGAAGAAGAGGTTTTCAAAGTGGTTTTTAGAGAGAGATAGAGAGATTATTATGTGTAGAGATGGAGAGAGATAGAAAGATTTTGCAATATGTGTTTGTAGAGAGATAGATGGAATTACAAAAGTGAAGACCAAAACACAACAACATCAACACTCACCAACTACATTGCAAGATTTGGCAATTTCTACCATAACCATATAACCATCCATGCATTGCATGGCATGTCACCCTTTCCGTTTTTATATTTTTAATTTTTTTTATTAAGTGTTTATTATAATGTTTTCCTATTATTATAATAGTAGTTCAAGGTTTATGCATTTTCTTAGAGCATCAAAAGACTCTTCTATTTACGCTTTTCAAATGTCTATTTACTTACCTATATGATAATTTGATGAGTGAAAAAAGAAGAACCTTCTAAAAAACCCTTTAATTAGAAATATGTTTATATTGTTTTAATGAAAGCATTCAACTTTTCAAATACACTAGTTTCATATATGTAAAACAAGTATCCTTCCAAATTATTAATATATTATTATTAAATATTCAATATTAGTTCCATTTAAAGATTTAGATGAGACCCTTCTAAGGTATAATTTTTTATGATATTAAAATTTATAAATTAAAACTTATTATATGTTAATTGAATTTAATTAAAAAGATAAAAAAGATGTAAATGTTAAATATTAATGATGATGTGATATAAAAAATAATATAATAACAATGATTGAAGAGAGAAGCAAAATCTTATTCGAAGAATTTTTTTTTATTTACACCATCCGGTTTCCGGGTGGGGCGGATCTACCATACGGTGCAATCAGCCCAGACCACACCCTGACTAATCCGGACTTGCACCGGGTCGGCCCACTAAGGGGTAAAATGCTCCCAATATGTGTAACTTCGTTCACAAGGGGGGTTGAACCCACGACCTTGCTTAAGGGATGAGAGCGCCGAACCACTCACACCAACACATGATTGGTTATTCGAAGAATTTCATTTGAAGAGTTTGTTGGAATATGCTGACGTGGATTGTTTGACTTTAACAAATATCTTATTTGAAGAGTCTTTTGGGATGCTCTTATACTCACTTACCCTTTCGATATTCCCAAGCTGATATATTCAACCAAATTGAGATTTGATAAGACGAGGTCGGTCTAGTTGTATACCCACACAACTACACAACGAGATTGTGGATTCGAATCATTCATCTACCATAAAAAAACCCTAATTTATGTAATAATTAAAATAAAATAAAAAAGAAAAAAAAGAAAAAGAAGAAGAAGAAGAAGAAGATGAATTTATGGTAAATCGCTTGTACCCACACATAAATTAATATGTCTCTATGATAAACCTCGTCCGTACCAACCTACCTAAATTAATAATAATTAAAAAAACAAATAGGGTTAATTTCTTCCCTTTTATATATTAATTTTCATTTCTAATCATGGGTCATGTTTTTTTATTTATTTTTTAGATTTGAATATTTGATATTGAATTGAACGGGTTAGGGGGTGTCAAAACCCATTACATGGACTCCATTTTTGCTCACCTCCCTTCAAGGGGGGTAAGCATTACCCCCCCTTACCCCCCTCTCCAATACATGACATGTGTTCAGAAAGGGTATTTTTGTCTAAACACATGACAGTTTTTGGACAAAAATATCCCTCCCTTAACACATGTAAAGTGTTGGGGAGGGGGGTAATGCTCACCCCCTTTCGGGTGGGTGGGTGAGCAAAAGTAATCTCCATTACATGCCTCAACCCGTACAAATCAAGGGGCTTGTTGGATCTAATACATGTGTCAACCCATACATATTCTCACACAAAATTGAAGAGAAAACTCTCTATATATACTTGTAAAAAAAAAATGTACACGGTGTGACTCGAGCCCTTTACCGTTAACGGGAAAGGGAAGGGGAACATTACCTAAGCTAAAATGGATGGGTCATATTATTAAATAGTAATGGGTCGTTTGTTTTTTCCACTTAAAACTTAATGGGTCTAAATTAAATCTATTAAGTTGTTTTTTTTAAGTGGTCAAACAACTTAAAAATACCAAAAAAATACATTAAACATAATGAATCCCTTACTTCAAAATCACTAGATTACATTTTTTATATATTTTCTTCCAAGATTATCCTCCTATAGATAATATATTTCCAATTTTATTATAATTTTATGTTATACAAATTTATTTCTTTTAACCTATTGCTTATGATAAGCTTAAGAACGAAAAAATTAATCACAATGTCACTTTCAACACCATTGTTGAACCTCCAATCCTATTTTTTTTTTTTTTTTTTTGTAAAATCAAAACCATTTTAAATCATTATTTATCATTTAAAAAAAAAACAATTATTTATCATTCTTAATTATGAATAATATCTTATCATTAATATAGAAAAATGGTTTAGGATTTGTTAAATTTTTTTTATTTAGTTGTTTGTATTCATATAAAATGAAAATACATAACTATTAATAGTAATAAGGATATAAATGTCAAATTGTTGATTTTAAAATCATTTTATCTTTAAAAAACAAACAAGTTGACATTTTATTCAAATGTGATAAATAAAAAAATAAAAAAATAAAAAAATAAAAAAAATAAAAAAAACAAAACAAAACAAAACAAAACAAACAAACAAACAAACAAACATATCATTTAATATAGAAAAATGGTTTAGGATTTGTTAAATTTTTTTTATTTAGTTGTTTGTATTCATATAAAATGAAAATACATAACTATTAATAGTAATAAGGATATAAATGTCAAATTGTTGATTTTAAAATCATTTTATCTTTAAAAAACAAACAAGTTGACATTTTATTCAAATGTGATAAATAAAAAAATAAAAAAATAAAAAAAACAAAACAAAACAAAACAAAACAAACAAACAAACAAACATATCATTTAGTTTTATGTTATTTCAGTTTCAGTCACTATTCAGTTATCAATAAAATTCATTTAGTCTTCAGAAGGAAGGAAAAAAAAACTAACCATTAATATCTATTACATAAAAATCTAATGGTTCATAGAAATCTTATGCTTGTTGCATAATTGAATGCTCAAATGTTTATCATGATATGAGTAACAGTGGAATTTTTTAGAACAAAAAATTAAGTGTAAGTTGGATCAAAAATGGAAGTACATTTTTTTTTTCTTTTAAAGAAATGTTTACAGTGATATATATATATTTTTAATCATTAACAATTTTGAGATATATCTAGGATTGTCTGTGTATACGATAAAACTCTTCATTTTTTATTTTGACAAAATTTATCTGTCCACCTATTTAAACAAGATTTTTTTATTTTTTTATTTTTTTAAGTTTTTACCATTAGTAAGATTCAAGCTACTGACTTGAGAGTTATTTGTCTAAGCTCTAAGCTCTAAGCTCGTCCTTTAGGGTAAACAAATGTAAGCACTTGTCGTAACTCGTACGAAATGATAATAAATTAGAATAAATAGAAGATAAAGAAAAGAAAAAGATTTTTAACTGATTACCACATAGAATGACAAAAAGACTTAAATGCCCTTAATACTCCTAATTTAATAAAACAAAAAAATTGATCAATTAATTTTTAAAACTTTTTTAAACAGGACGTAAAATTCAACAGCGGTGCTCGGCCGAGGTATTCCTTGAGGGCAAGAAAAGCTTGTTCACAATCTTTATTTCATTCAATTCATTTCCCTTTCTTGAGCGCTTTAAAAAATGGCAAGCATCGATCTGTTGATTTTGCTATAAACCTGTTCAGCGATGCCAAGCATCCTGTGAGCTTCTGGATGTCTTTCAGGTTTTTTTGGGAGACCATGTCGGCCAGTGCTTTGATCTTGTCAGGGTTCACTTCTATCCCTCTTTGATGTACCTGGTACCCGAGAAACTTACAGGATGGCACGCCGAACACACACTTTGAAGGGCTCAACTTCATTCCAAACTGAGTTAATACGCTGAAGGTTTCTCGCAAATCATCTACATGTCTGTCGGCCGTGATGCTCTTGGTTAGCATGTCATCGACTTACACCTCCATATTTCTCCCTATTTGGCTAGCGAACATTCTGTTACCTAGCCGTTGGTATGTTGCCCCAGCATTTTTCAGGCCGAATGACATGACAGTATAACAATACAATCCTTGGTCTGTGGTGAACACTGTTTTGTCTTCGTCTGGTTTGTGCATTTTGATCTGGTTGTAACCTGAGTATGCGTCCATGAAGCTCAGTAGCTCGTGTCCGGCTGTTGCATTGACCAATTGGTCGATTCTTGGCAATAAAAAGCTGTCTTTGGGGCAGGCTTTGTTCAGGTCAGTGAAGTCTACACACATCCTCAATTGATTGTTCTTCTTCTTTACGAGCATGACGTTCGCCACCCACTCAGGATATTTGACTTCTCTGATCGATCCTGCTGCGAGCAATTTGGATGTTTCTTCCCTTATGGCTACGCTTCTTTCATTGTTGAAGCTTTTCCTTTTCTGTATCACCGGCTTGCATTCTTCGCTTACAGCCAGATGGTGTGTGGTTACATTTGCATTGAATCCTGGCATATCTTCATGACTCCAAGCAAAAATCTCTTTGTACTCCTTCAGCAGATTTACCATGCCTGTTTTGATATGTTCTGTCAAATTTGCTCCAACCTTGACAGTTTTGTTGGGTTCCTTTTCATCCAGAATGACTGTCTCGGTGGGTTCTTCTTTTTCTCTATCGGTCTTATCCCTCGGGTCTAGTTCAAATGCATCGGGGTTTTCCTCTTATGTCTTTTGATCGAGTTGAAATACGCCCAAGGTTTCCACTCCAGCTTTGTCTTTGAAGATTGACAAGTTGGCGCGGCGAGCCACTTTCTACGACCCCTTGAGTTCCCCAATTTCGAATTCCGTTGGGAATTTTATTTTTAATGCAAGGGTGGATGTGACTGCCCGAGCTTTGTTCAGGAATGGTGGGCTGAGTAAGACATTATATGGCCAGTTGTAAATGTCGACAACAACGAATCCAGCAGGATAGTCCTTCGACAAGGTGTCGTTCCAAACCTTACAGGTTATTTCACAGTTCCTAAGGATCTTACTTCTGCACCTCTGAATCCTTTCAGGGGCACATGGAATGGTTCTAAATCTTTTCTGTCTAGTCGAAGTTCGTCGTACACCCTGGCGCTCAAAATGTCAACGGAGCTTCTGTTGTCTATCATCACCCGGAGGACATCCCTATGGGCTATTTGTACCCCTACAACTATTGCGTCATTAGGCTTGACATTAATTCCTTCTGAGTCCTCAGCTGTGAAGATTATTGGGTCATGCCCTTCTTTTGCTCTCTTATGGTTTTTCTGTACAGAGTTTACTTCCATGTCCCTGTTTTCGTACATCACTTCCCGGACTTCTGATATCCTCTCTCTATTGCTTCTGCCAGTGTGAGGTCCACCAAAAATAGTATTTATCGTAGTGTTAGGACTGCCTTTTCTTGGGCTCCTTCTTTCTTGTCCGCTTCCTCAGTGGCTATCTTGGCGATCGGTATTTTTGTCTCCCTTCAGGGTGAAATCTTTGAGGTGCCCCTCTCTAATCAGGCTTTCAATGTGATCACGCAACTGGAAGCACTTTGAAGTGTCATGCCCGTGATCCTTGTGGAATCGACAGTATTTTGTTGTATCCCTCTAGGCATTGGCTGACTGTTGTCGCGGATATTTGGCGAGTCCTCTGTCTTCTACTACAGACAGTATGTCTTCTTGTTCGCCAGTTAAAGGAGTGTAGTTACTATACCTGCCTTGGAATCTACTGGTTATGTTGCTACCCCTACTCTCTCTAGGCTGATTCTTTCGGCTCTTCTCTTCTCTTTGGCGATCACGTGACTGGCCCTTTGCCCTGTCATCCTTGGATTCAGGCTTTGTGTCTGGTTTGTGACCATGGACATAGCTATCCCCTTGCGCCACTTCTTCCTCTTCTGCTAATGCATAGTCTCCAGCTATATCCATCATCTCCTCATACGTCTTTGGTCGGTCTCTCCGCAAGTCAAAAGACAGGCGACCACTTTGCAGTCCGTTGGTGAAGGCTGCTATAACGGTTACGTCACTCGCATCTTCTATTTGGGCAACTTCTTTCCCAAATCTGGCTAAATATTTCTTAAGTGACTCATTGCTTTCTTGTTTCAAGTTTGACAAGTGAGCTAGTGACTTTCTTCTCCGCACGCTTCCCATGAATTGCCTTATGAAAGCCTTGCTGAAACTGGAAAAATTGTTAATACTTCTGGCTGGTAGGTGTCCAAACCATCTGGAAACGAGGTCGCCGAATGTTTGCAGGAATGTTAGGCACAAGAGGCCATCATTGGATGCATACTGGGCCATGACATTACGGAATCTACGGACATGCTCTTTCGAATCCTTGTTCTCCTTGTATTGCTCGATTGTTGGCATTCTGAACCTTTCTGGGAATTGGGTACGGGCGATATGGTCGACGAATGGATTGTCTGATTCGTCATCCGAAGAAACATTGTGCCTATACCGCCAAGCCATTGCTGAAACCTTTTTTGATAGTTGTTGGAGGGTGACGCTTCGGTGACCAGTCGGTTCCCCTTCTGGGTTGAGCCTGCTTTTGATTGTCATCCTCCGATAATCACCTTCTCTACTATCAATACTCCCGCCTGTTCCTAGATCATCTATACTTTCGGATCTCCTTTGCCGCGCCCTTTTTTACCGCAATCCCCTTCTCGGCTGGGGACTCCTGTCTCTTGATGAGATAGACCGTCTTCTCTGACGGTTTCTTTTAGACCCATTATTGGCGACTTCCCCATGTGCTCGCCCACGGCTCCGCTTTTTTGGGAAGTCCTCATCCAGCAAACCTTTCCCCCTCATTTGCCTTCTTTCTTCTAGGACCTCTGGTAGGTCTCGGGGTGCTTCCTCCATAGTTGGTTTTGCCTAGACGCTGGGAGTTGTAATATGGACTTCTGATCGCAACCTTCCTGGCGGATGGTTCCCGGGCGTGCTAGTTGTCAGCTCATAGGGAGACGAGGCTCCTAACCCTATAGGAAGCGAGAGTCCAATTTTGTTGGCTTCGTTGACCAAATTCACCAGTGCAGTGTGAAAGTGTTGTAAAGTCTCTGGGTTGGCTACTCTAGTTCCTGGAGTGGCTGTTGACTGTTCCTCTGTTGCCAACGTTTCCTCCCCTGGCACCACAGCCGCCTCGGGGACCTAATCGTTGCTGGGGATTTCGTCTCTATCGCTATCGTTGCTCATGTTGTACCTGTTTGTAAGGATTCCTAGAAGTTTTTTATTCTAAATCCCCTTCTTCTAGTGCCAATTGTTGACGGTGATTTTTGGATTGACTCACTCAACAATAATATCTCAATCAAAATAAATAAATAAATAAATAAATCAATGCATGCAAGACAAATTTTACGTGGAAAACCCTTGAATGGGAAAAAACCACGGTGCCCCTTGAGGGCAGAAGAATAATACTATGGATTATTTGCAGTTTACACACTCTAATCTCCCATACAATTGCCTTATTCTCTCTATATTCTCGAACTCCTTTTCATGGGATTTATGGTTCTATTTATACTAGTTTTCATAGGGTTTCCCGTGTTTATGTCGTATCAATAGGGTAGTTCCTATTTTAACTCGTACAAGGAATCTAGAGTTTGTAGATGGTTTTAGGGTTTACTTCCTGTTTGGACTCTTTTTTGCTAACAATGGCTTGTATCCTATTTGGAATAAGACTCAATCTTTATGCCTTGTATCTGGTTGAATCCTTGTTGTAAGAGGTATACTGGAATAAGGTTTCTTCCCTGATTGCATAAATCTAGGCGAACACAAGCTGCCTTCTTCTTAGTGGCCCACTTTGGCGAGCGCGCTTCTGATTTAGACTGATGAGGGTGCCAGCTGGTACGCCTTTTACCCAATATTTCTCTTCGTTGACTGGTCCAAGGATGACATGGTTATTCTTTGACCCGCCTTTTCTACACATTCTGCTGACGTGTCTCTTGGTCAAATATGTACATACAACACTCGTCCTTTAGGGTAAACAAATGTAAGCACTTGTTGTAACTTGTACGAAACGATAATAAATTAGAATAAATAGAAGATAAAGAAAAAAACAAGATTTTTAACTGATTACCACATAGAATGACAAAAAGACTTAAATGCCCTTAATACTCCTAATTTAATAAAATAAAAAAAAATTGATCAATTAATTTTTAAAACTTTTTTAAACGGGACGTAAAATTATAAATTGAAAAAAAAAATGGTTCTTAGATTAACAAAAGCATTTAGAAAAGAAAAGAAAAAAAGGTACATATCCAAACACCAGATTGGATATTAACCGTCAATCAAGAGTGAGGGTTGGATCTGTAAGGAAGTAAGAAGTGGCACAAAACAGAGCATCAATATAATGACGGTTGAACTGGAAGGCGTTAGTTTTCCTAATGCCTTACTGTGATGAAAGTTAGTTAGCTGTTAGTACTCTGTTAAGTTATCTGTTAGTAGCAAACTTTCCTGATGTAATGCTCTCACAGAAAGTGTGTGATCTAGAAACCTTTCTGTATATATATTGAGAGCTTTGTAACTGAAATATTAAGGAAAGATAATATCAGAAAACTCTCTCTCTCCAATGGAGATTTTCTCTTCTACCAAACACTGTTTTCTCTCACAGTCATTTTAACAAACACTTTTGTTTTATTATCAAACGTCTTTTGCAACTTTCACATGGTATTAGAGCCTTTTTGACCAACGTCATGGCTCCTCAAAACAATGCTTCGATTCCGAATCAGAGTCAACCTGCAGAAGGAACGTCTTCCTTCTCGCAATCGCAGTCACAACCACAAAACGAAGATCATACTCAAAGTTCTCGTTCATTATCAGCTTCAGCAATGGAGTTTTCTTCTCTTTCCAAGAGCTTGAACTTTAATCTTCACATAAAGCTCACGAAGTCCAACTATCTTTATTGGAAGATGCAAGTGCTTCTAGTAATTCAAGGTCTAGATCTTGAGGATTATCTTATTGGAGGTCATCAACCTTTTAATCAGTTTGTGAATATTGAAGTAACTGATAAATCTGGTGAAAAACATGTAGAAAAGAGAATGAGCAAAGAATACTCCAATTGGAAAAGAATAGATAAGATTCTCATGGCATGGATCTATTCGACTGTAAGTGAGACCATTATTGGTCAAGTAGTAGGTTGCCAAACATCCTCTGTGTAGGGAAAAAAAAATTACGTGCACGCAGCGGAAGCGAGACTAAAAAGAGTTTAGTATATTTTAAAAATTTTCCCATATTGAACCTTAACCCTTTAATTAATAAACATATACATTAAAAGATATCGTACCTTTGTCGCGTGATCCGATTGACTATGCGTCGATGGTAATCCGCAAGATCTTCCAATCCGATCACGAACGTGAATCACCTAGGAGCGTGGTCTCCCTTCTCTTTAAATTGTATACCTGAGAATGGACAACAAACCTTTTCTGATTACTGTTAGTCATAAATATTCCAATAGATTGTTAAGAATGTCCTGGTCACTTTTGAATTCACAATCGTTAGATTGAAACTCGCGTGAACCTTATTCGAAATTGTGCACAAGACCTCTTGATGTAAAGATCACTAGTGCACTATCGAAATAAGAACAATTTTTCTCACAATCTCTCTTGGCCGAATTTCACACTAGTCTAAGAGTTGGATTTTATTTTTCTCTAGCAAAAGAAAAATCTCTCAATTCCAAGACCTTAGGGTTGCCAATTTCAAAGTTACAAAAACTATGGTGGCTGGATCCATAGTTACAAAAACTATGGTACCGAATTCTTTCCTAAAAACTATGGTTCCGAATTCTTTCCCAAAAACATGGTACCGAATTCTTTACCAAAAACTATGGTTCCGAATTCTTTCCCAAAAACTATGGTTCCGAATTCTTTCCCAAAAACTATGGTACCGAATTCTTTCTCAAAACCAACTCTTTTGTGTATTTGTGGCTATATAAAAGACTTCCTAATTTGACTAAACAAATAAAGTCTTTTATATTTAGTATAATACTAATAGTAGTATACTACTAGGAAACATATTTCCTAATCAGAAAAAGATTTGATTTTTAATTAAATAATTAATTAACACATTAATTAATTTCCATTTAATTAAATAATAAAATAAAACAATATAATGGGCTAAAAATTAGCCATTGCCGCCCATGACTAGAACTTAGGCCTACATATTGTTTTCTTATTTTATTTAATCCATTTGGACTTTAATAAAAAAGCCCACATGTGAACTAGACCCATTCTTACTAAAAGAAACAAGCCCACATGTCTTTCATTAATATATTAATATAATTAAACAGCCCATTAAATAAATAATGTGCAAATTATATTCTTAATATATTAAATATAATTCTAAATGGACCCACAAATAGTCCGGTAGAATATATCAAGTGATTCATGCAAGTCCGTGCGGATTGGAGATCTTGGCGGGCCTATCTAAATTTAAGCTCCAATAGACATAACCCAATCACAATCAACAAATGATTCACTTAGGTTCAATCTATTAATTTTAGTTCATTCCACTAAAGAACTAAAATTGCACTCTTAAATAAAGATGGAATAAGTTAACGATACTCATTCATACCCTAGACAATCATATGGGAGATAGTGAATCCTCGTGAAAAATATCAGTAATCGCCAAGAGCTCATAGACCGCCTATAGCTCTCCAAGTTACCATATTTACTCATATGACCACACTTTGAACTTGGATATATATTATGACTTGTCCAGAAGTCATCTTTCAATAGACACTATTGAAAACTCAACGTTAAGATTTCATATCCAAAACCACAAAGCATCCATATGGTGATATTCTACTCACATTTAATAAATGGAGCAACGATGTCCATATCTATAAATGAAGTCCTCTATCGATTAACAAATGAATACCACCAAACTATCGAGGATAGACTATGCTATATAATCGTACTCATTGATAGCTCAAATGATAACACTTGCAACCATAAGTCCATCATTTATCTCAGGATTAAGATAGACTCTCCGATTGTCCTGATAATGAAAAAACTTTTATCTATTGACGGTTCTAGAAAAAGTATTTCATTATGATCCTGTTCAATGCACCCAGTGCACTAGATTCTTTTACTCGAAGACCCTTCGATGATTTTAGACTCATCACAACACATTTGATCCCACTCAAATGCTAGTAAAAGAATTCTACAACTTTAACAAGATAAAGGTGCCCAACCTTTAACTTAAGTTGTGAACGTTATTTAAGACTAACTAAAGAATTGTGTCTACCTCATACATATCCAGATGTACGAACAATTCTTCTTTTCTCATAGTCTTTTGACCTTATGATTATTTACTTTGACAATTATAATAATAAATGTTATATAAGATTTTGTTAACAAAAAGAAATCACTTTATTAATATGAAAAGATTGTCAAGTATAACATTACACTCTTGCTATTGAGCATAATCCTAACACTCTGAAGTTTGGAATAGGCTTGAAAGGATCTATTCACAGCAATCTATAGCTAAAATTTTGCAACTCAGGAATCAATTGAATTCCATGAAGAAAGGCAACGATTCAGTAAGTGATTTTGTTCTCAAAATCAAGAATGCAGGTGATGCCTTGATGGCTGCTGGTGAAGATGTAAGAGATAGAGATCTTGTTATGTGTCTAATTAATGGTGTTGGCCACGACTTTGACTCTATTGTGTCAGTCATTTCTGCTCAACAACGGTTTGTTAGTTTTGATGATGCACATTTTCTGCTGTTAACTCATGAGCAGAGACTTGAACATCTTGATTCTTCAACTTCTCTTGAAATCGTACAAGCTTCAGCTCACTATGTGCACAATAACAATCAAGAGAAGAGAGGACAAAGAGATGGATATACTCACAATAACAGAGGTGCTCAGTATCAACGTGGTAGAGGAAGAGGTGGTCGTTTTGGTGGTAAAGGGAGAATTTACTGTCAGGTTTGTAACAAACCTAGACATAGTGCTCTCAAATGCTATCATAGGTTTGATCAAGCTTTCCAAGGACCTCCTCAACAACAACAGCAACACCAGGTTCATCTTCATCAGCAGCAGCAGCACAACTTCAATGACCAGTAGCAACACAACTTCAATGGACAGTTTCATCAACTGCAAACTGGAGCAAATATGAATCCTGGAATGATTGAATCTCAGGACAATTTTCATCAGAATTCAGCTTACATTGCTACACCTCAAATCGAATATCATCAAAGATCAGCTTATATGGCCACACCTGAATCCGTGAATGATTCATCTTGGTATGTAGATAGTGGTGCCACCAACCATATAACATCTGATCTCAACAACCTCTCCCTGCTTTCAAACTATAGAGGTACTAATAAACTTGTAGTTGGTAATGGAGAACAACTTCACATATCGCACATTGGTGACTCTTTAGTTCAATCACACACACAACCTGTCCAATATTTACATCTCAATCGAATACTGCATGTTCCACAAATAACTAAGAATTTGCTTAGTATCTCTAAGTTTACACATGATAACAAGGCTTTTGCTGAGTTCTATGGTGATAAATGTGTGATTAAGGATATCCAAACGAAGAGGGTCTTGTTTCAAGGAGCACTTAAAGATGGCCTATATTGCTTGCAGCTGGTTGGTGTTCCTGAGCAGAGGTTTTCGAGCCACAAGAGTGACCAAAATGAGCCATATTCAGCGCAGTTTTCTGCTTGTTTTTCTTTACAACATAATAGCCTTGGAAAATTGTTAGGATCCAAGTCACAAAGTGCTAATCTAGCCTTTGTGAATGCCAATGTTTGGCATGCTAAATTGGGGCATCCAGCTCCATTGATACTCCAAAAAATGTTAAATAGCATTCATTTTTCTAACAAATTTCGTGTGCCACGCTTCTGTGATGCTTGTAAGCTTGGTAAGCTTTATAGATTGCCCTTTTCTAGAGTTGATATCACTACCAATTCACCTCTTGAACTCATTTACTCAGACATTTGGGGGCCAGCCCCTATATTATCTACGGAAGGACATAGATACTACATATCCTTTGTTGATGCTCATACGAGATTCACATGGTTGTTTCCATTAAAACTGAAATCAGAGGCCCTTGAGGTGTTTAAACGGTTTCAGCGGAATGTTGAGCTGCAGTTTGGAAGCAAAATCAAATGCCTCCACACTGACATGGGAGGAGAATACATTGCATTTGCTCCATATCTTGCACAACAGGGGATTCAGCCACGTATGTCATGTCCACACACTCATCAACAGAATGGAGTGGCAGAAATGAAGCACAGGCATGTTGTGGAGACTGGTCTTACACTGTTTGCTCATGCGAAAATGCCGCTACATTACTGGTATGAAAGCTTTAGTACTGCTGTGTTTCTCATAAATAACATGCCATTAGCCAATTTTCGTTTTTTGTCTCCATTTGAGAAACTATATCATAAAAGACCAAACTACAATTTCTTCAAAACCTTTGGATGTTCATGCTTCCCCTATCTTAGAGATTACTCAAAATCGAAATTCAATTTCCACACATCCAAGTGTCTTTTTATTGGATATTGCCAATCACACAAGGGCTACAAATGTCTTCACCCATCAGGAAAGGTTTATTTATCAAGGCATGTTGAGTTTAATGAATTAGAGTTTCCATTTGAGGCTCTTTTTCCTACTCAACCTACATCTAGACACTCTTTTTCCCAAAGTAGCATTCCCTTTTCTGCTGTGAAAAGAATGGTGTCCTATGCTCCCAATCTTCGGTCAGGTCTCAGTAATTCAGACCCCATATCTGATGTGCAAAGAGTGATACCACATGTGCCTAGTCTAGCTCTCAGTTCAAGGTCACCTGATGCTACTCATCATAGTAATCTGCCTCCTCTGCCAGCAACTGAGCCACTGGTGCTCCCTGTGGCTGCTTCTGTTGATCCTGGAAATGCTACCATTTCGGTTCCTTTTGGTCATTTTCCTTCAATGCATCCAATGCAAACAAGGTCTAGGAGTGGCATCTTTAAACCAAAGGTCTATGCCTCTAATATGATTGGCAATCCATCACTCTACTGCTACCTATCCGAGTCTGACCCAACTTCAGCCAAGGTGGCCCTCAAGGATCCAAAATGGCTTGCTACAATGCATGATGAATTTCGGGCTTTGCAGTCCAATAACACTTGGTCACTTGTTCCTTTTTCGATTGATATGAACTTGGTAGGCTGCAAATGGGTTTTTCGAACCAAGTTTAATCAAGATGGGAGTTTGTTAAAACACAAGGCTCGCTTTGTGGCGAAGGGGTTTCATCAAACACCCGGCCTAGACTTTCTTGACACTTTTAGTCCGGTAGTCAAGGCCTCCACAATAAGAGTTATTTTCACCATTGCTGTCTCTTATGGTTGGCCAATTGAACAAGTCGATATTAACAATGCGTTTCTCAACGGGGATCTCTTCGAACTGGTTTTTATGTCACAACCAGAGGGGTTTGTTGATGCTACCAGACCTTCTCATGTTTGTCAGCTGCACAAGTCCTTATATGGACTCAAGCAGGCTCCAAGGAGCTGGTTTAACAAATTACGGACAGCCCTGCTGTCATGGGGCTTTCTGAATTCCACTTCCGATACCTCTTTGTTTGTTAAGTTCTCAGGTACTAAGTCTATTTTCCTCCTTGTGTATGTAGATGACATTCTTATCACAGGGAGTGATCCAAGCCTAATCAAGGATCTCATTTCTACTCTTCACAAGACCTTTGCCTTGAAAACTCTTGGACAAGTTGGTTATTTTCTTGGTTTTGAGGCATTTCGTGACACCACTGATATTTACCTCACTCAAGCCAAATATATCTCTGACTTGCTACTCAAAACCAATATGGCTGATTGTAAACCGAGTGATACTCCAATTGCAGCTGGAACTAAACTCTCTAAGTCTGATGGTGTTGTTTTCTCGGACCCAACTCTCTATAGGAGCACCATTGGTTCTCTATAGGAGCACCATTGGTGCTCTACAATATCTCACCAACACTCGTCCGGATATTTCCTTCATTGTAAACAAACTCAGCCAATTCTTGGCTGCCCCTATGATGGTCCACTGGCAAGCTTGCAAACGTGTTCTTCGTTACTTACGGGGCACTCCTCATCTTGGCATTCATTTTGCACCAGCAGGCTCTCTTTCGCTTGAAGCCTTCGCGGACGCCGATTGGGCTAGCTGCATTGATGATAGGCGCTCCACATGTGGAAATTGTGTGTTGCTTGGCGGTAATCTGGTCTCCTGGAGTTCAAAGAAGTAGCGTGTTGTTGCTTGCTCTAGCACGGAGGCTGAATATTGCTCGATGGCTCAGGTAACCATTGATGTTCTCTGGCTTCGCTCCTTGTTGACAGAATTGCGTATCCCTTTTGTTCGAAGTTCAGTTGTCTGGTGTGACAACATTGGTGCCAATTCTCTCTCTCAAAATCCAGTTTTTCATCAACGAATGAAGCACATAGACATAGATACTCACTTCATTCGTGAGAAAGTCATGTCAGGGGAAATCAAAACTAGATATGTACCAACTGAGCATCAGGTGGCAGACATATTCACCAAAAGCTTCACCAAGGATCGTTTCAGGTTTCTGTGCTCCAAACTTAAGCTGGTGATCTCTCCCCAGTTTAGTTTGCAGGGGAATGTAAGGAAGTAAGAATTGACACAAAACAGAGCATCAATATAATAATGATTGAATTGGAAGGCGTTAGTTTTCCTAATGCCTTACTGTGATGAAAGTTAGTTAGCTGTTAGTACTCTGTTAAGTTGTTTGTTAGTAACAAACTTTCCTGATGTAATGCTCTCACAGAAAGTGTGTGATCTAGAAACCTTTCTGTATATATATTGAAAGCTTTGTAACTGAAATATTAAGGAAAAATAATATCAGAAAACTCTGTCTCTCCAATGGAGATTTTCTCTTCTACCAAACACTGTTTTCTCTCACAGTCATTTTAACAAACACTTTTGAGTTATTATCAAACGTCTTTTGCAACTTTCACAAGATCTTCATCCTCTCCCACCGTAAAGGGGAGGAATGAGGATGGAGATTTTCATCTGTGGAGATCTCTACATTTTTTTGTCAATCTCCATCAAATCTTTTATAACAAATATATATATATATTAATATATATATTTTTTATCTACATTGTCTACCTCTAAGATGAATGGTGAAAATCCAACCATTTTTTATTTTATTTTTAATATATGTGTTTATAAAGAAAAAAAAAATCAAAATTATGATGAAAGGACAAATACTTTTCTAACAGTTAAGTTTGACTAGCTTTGACTGACACTAGAGAAGTTCAACATTAGGGCATGTCATGCAGCAGTATTTCAATCTGTTGTCGTTTTTGAAAACAAAAACGATTTCGAATTCGTATTCGTTAACTGTTTTTCATTTTATTTTCAAAAAACAAAAACAAAATCAATGTTAAAAATGAAAATTTTGAAAAACAACTTTGATGTGTTTTCCATGTTTTTTATTTTGTTTTTCACTTTTTTTTTTGACTTAGTTTTTTTTTTTGAAAAGAAAGGAAACAAACAAGGAAACAAACAAGGAAACAAAACAGGCTACCCAGAGGCATCCAACCAGACGAGCCTCTCCACGCAGGGAGGGCAAGCATCCAACCAAAAGCTATCAGAATTCAAAGAAAGAGCTAACTTAGCAAGACAATCCGCAACCAGATTACCCTTACGGGGGATATAAGAGACCACACAACTAGGATTGTCCTTAAGGGAAGAGATAATCAAACTAATAGTAGACCCAATTTCAGCAGGCCAAACAAGACCCTTCCTAACCATATCAGCAACCTGGCGCGAGTCTGTTTCAACATGAAAGGGAACCAAACCATGCTCAATTGCCAAAGCAATACCACGCCACACCGCCAAAGCCTCCGCAATAAGAGGCGACACCATAGTCTGGAGGACTAGAGCAGCAGATCTTTTGACCACGCCTAACTTATCTCGAATAACAATCCCCAGACCTACAGAGCGATTAGAATAACAGGTGGCCGCATCAGTGTTAATCTTCCAGACACCCTCCTCCGGAGGCCTCCACCTGATACATGACTGCTTAACAGCACAAATTGGGCCCTTAACCAACCTAGCCTCACTCCACTCCTCCAAGAAAACACTGGACCACCGAATAACATCATCAAAATCAGCCAAACCGAGATTAAGAGCCACCTGATTTCTGCAGAACCAAATCCGCCAGAGACACACACACAGAAATTCCAGCTGCTGCACAGAAATAGAACCAGATATAGTAGCCATGAAGTCCAAAAAATGCATATTATCACTCAGCTTCAACTCCCTCAGACCAGGAAAATGGTTCTGAACCAAGAGAAGGTCACGACAACCCCATAAAGCGTGAACCATTGTCTCAGGACAACGGCAACAGCGAGGACACAAACCCTCAGAGTAGATACCATGCTTCGCCAGGTACAGCAAAGTAGGCAGCCAATGGTTGCACGCACGCCAAAAGAAGATCTTGACCTTGGAGGGGATTTTAAGACGCCAGAGAGCCTTCCACCACGAAATTGAACTGTCAAACTTTTTTTTGACTTAGTTGATAATTATTTGGGGATGAATTATTGTCAAACTTTGATATTTTTCAAATAATCTACCAGACGCGTTTTTAGTATTTTTATTTTCAGAATACAAGTTTCAGCATATGCTACCGCGTTTTCGAATTTTGAAATTAAAATAAAAAACACTTTTTTCATATATATATTTTTTTTTTCGAAAAACAGTAAATGAAAAATGCTTACAGAACTAGCTCTTAGTTTTTTAAAAAGTTGAATCTTCGTATAATTAGGCAAACCTCAAGCAGGTTACGTGCAATTACTTGTTATATTCTTCATGTAAAAACTAAAAACTAAAAAGTGGGAAGGTGATAGTTATTATACCTATTTTAATTGCTCTGAAAAATATCAGAGATATTTTCTCTCTATTTTTTCTGAAACTTGAAGCAGCTGCATCTCGTCGTCTTCTTTCCGTCGTCGGCTTCTCGCGGTGGCAGCGGGAGCCGGCGACGACGTCGTCCTTCTGGGCGATCTTCCTCCCCCTTGTGCTAGGCTGTCCCGGTCAGATGGGGTCTCCGGAGGTTGCTACGACGGCCCTGTTCATCGCCTGGAAGTTTCTCTCGCGTCACAGGGTGGGACGTTTTGTCCAAGCGATGGCGGCAGCGGTTAGATCGGCCGATCCTCATGGTTTTTGGCCAGATCTGGTGTGATTTGGCGTGAGTTGGTTTGATCGGTGGTCGTGGAACCCTATCCTCTCCGTCGAGACACCACCGGCAGCTCTTTAGTGATCTTCTCTTTGATTTTGGTGATGAAGCTTGGTCGGATTTTATGTTTTTGCGGTGTCGGGTTTGGGGACTGGTGGAGGTTTGATTGGTGGTGATTTTGGGGTTTGATTGGGCATCAGAAACGTTGAAGATCGGTGTGGTGGTAGGCGGCGTTCTGGTGGATTTTCTCCGGTGACCAGATTTCTCCTCCGGATTGTTTTCAACCCGTTTAGTTTGTTTTTCAGTTTTTTCTGGTGTGGTTGTATTTCCACTTTGGGTGGATGTTTTTCTCCCGTTGTGGGACTCTGTTCTGGGCTTGTGCTCAATTTGGCTTTACTTGTGGAGTCCCAGTTATGGTTGTATCATTGCCCTGGATCTGGTTTACCAGGTTTTCAGGTGCCCTTTCAAAAAAAAAAAAAAAAAAAAAAGAAGTGGGAAGGTGGTGCTCCAAGCCCCCAATAAAAAAGAATATTAAATAAAAACTAAAGAACAATAAAGAAATGTATTAAAATTACAAAGGTTGGAAATGGAAACGGCATGTTTGGCAGGATGCTTGGATCATTATAATCGAGTGTTTTTAATGGAGTTAATTATAATTTATAATAACCTTTTGTCATTGGTATGATTCGAATCTCATGCTCGTCCATCTATTAAATGAGCTACGCCTCTAGAGGCAATGCGTGCTCTGTTTTATTATATATATATATAGGCAGAATCCATAACCCCAAATTTTTACACAAGATTTGACACAACTTGTGTCCCTTAGATTAGCAATGTTTGAATGGTATAGATTAATCAGCTTGTGAACTATTTTTAAATGAATTTATTTGTCATTTCTCTAATCTCTCATCAATTAATCAATTAATGTTGTTTTCAAAAAAAAAAATTAATCAATTAATGTATTTAATTTATATTTCATCTTCTCCCCATCGGCAACCACCATATTTGTAGTATAATTCTCTCCCATCTTTCTAACTTTTTTTTTTTCCCTTTAACACAACATATCATGTATAAATATAATTTTTTTTTTTTTTTTTAAAAAAAACAACAACATATCAGGATAATATAAAATTTTATCATCCACTCATGGAGATCGTCAACCTCAATTGCACAAAAACCTAAAATTATTTGGGTTATCTGACCATTGTGCATCCAATTATGCAAGCAAATCGTAAGGTAAATCCTATCAATTTTTATTTTTTTTGAAAAATAACTAACTTCATTAAAAAGAAAAGAAGGAAATACATCATAAGTCTATTAAATATTTTTGGTAATTGTAATTCAGAACAAAGGGAAACCTAGAAACCCTATTAATGATAACAATAATAATAATATGTACATGATAATAATATATGTAAGAATGTAGGAGAGATCTATATAATCTAGGCTGGCAGAGATTATATCATAACACTCCCCCTCAAACTGGACGGTTGCGGACGGACAAGTTTGCATGTCAGCTATGCGTGACGGCGTTTGTGGAGACCCTTGGTGAGAAGGTCAGCAAGCTGATCATTAGATGAAACAAAACAAACACGATGGCTGCCAAGAACGACCTTTTCATGCACAAAATGGTAGTCCAATTCTATGTGACGAGTGCACGCATGGTGAACTGGGTTTGCAGCAAGATAGGTGGCACTAATGTTGTCACAGTAGAGCAAGGTGGGAAAAGAAATAGGACAACCAAGTTCATGAAGAAGAAAACTAACCCACACAGTTTCAGCACAAGCGTGAGCCAATGATCGATATTCCGACTCAGTGCTTGAACGAGCAATAGTCGATTGCTTTTTAGAACACCATGAAATAAGAGTTGAACCCAAGAAGATGAGGTAGCCAGTGGTGGAGCGCCAAGTATCAGGACAGCCAGCCCAATCTGCATTAGAGAAAGCTTGAATTTTCAGCGGTGTAGGAGAGGAGCGAATAAAAATGCCATGATCAATGGAACCCTTGAGGTAGCAAAGAATACGTTTAACTGCTACCAAATGAGGTTGACGAGGAGCATTGAGAAACTGAGCCACAATGCTGACGGCGAAGGCTATATCAGGACGAGTCAAAGTCAGGTACTGTAGAGAGTCAACCAAGTGCTGATACTCAGTGGCGTTGACAAAAAGATCACCCCCATTTGCCTAGAGTTTCACGGCTGCAGCAGGAGGTGTGGAGTAGGGCTTGCATTCGGTCATGGAGTGGCAGTGAAGAAGGTCCAATGTGTATTTGACTTGTGAAATATGCAAACCGTTTGAAAAAGAGTTAACTTCAAGGCCGAGGAAGTACCGCAAGGATCCCAAATCCTTCACATCAAATTCTTTGCCAAGTTGATCTACAAAATGAGCGATAAATGCAACATGGCTGCCAGTGAGGATAATATCATCAACGTATAATAATAAAAAAAGAGTGTGATTTTCCTATCGATAGATGAAGAGAGACGAATCAGCTTTGCTTTGAATGAAGCCAAAACGAAGCAAGAACGAGCTAAATTGACTAAACCATGCCCGAGGTGCCTGTTTTAATCCATATAAAGCTTTTTGGAGCTTGCAAACATGATGTGGACGCTGCGGATCCACAAAACCCGGCGGTTGAGTCATAAAAACATCTTCACGGAGAATACCATTTAAGAATGCGTTTTTAATGTCCAACTGACGGAGAGGCCAAGAATTTGTGACGGCAAGACACAGAACCGTGCGAATTGTGGCAAGCTTGACAACAGGGCTGAATGTTTTGTCAAAATCAAGACCAGGCTGCTGGTGAAACCTTTGGCGACGAGCCGAGCCTTGTAACGTTCTATAGTGCCGTCTGAGTGACGCTTGATTTGAAAAACCCACTTGCACCCCATTGTATTATGAGATGGAGAATGCGGAACTAAAGTCCAAGTGTCGTTCTTGACAAGTGCATTGAATTCCTCAGCCATAGCACCACGCCATTCAGGATGCTTGACAGCCTGTATGAAGCATGTGGGCTCAAAAGGTTGAGACAAGACTGATGCATGGGCTTCAGAAATGGGATAGCGGACTGTGCCATAGGTACGGACCTTGGGCTGCCTAACACCATCACACAACCGAGTGATCATGTGATGACCAGGTAGAGGAGGGGCTAGCGGGACTGATGGTGCAGAAGATGGCAGTGCCGCAGCTAGTTCAGGCGGGACAATAAGAGCTGATGCAGTAGGTACAGGGGAGGCAATAGCAGCAGCTGGTTTAGGCAGAACAATAAGAGCTGGTTCCAGCGCGGCTGAAGGAGCCATTAGCGACAGAGTGCCAGCAGCAGAATCAGGTGGAGCAGCTGGTGTGATTCGTGGAGAAGAAGGTAACTCGAGTAGCCCCATATTGCTCGGTGAATTAAATTGATGAAGCTCCAACATGGCCAGTGGTGGTGAATTATGTGACACCTGTTTGCTAACAAAGGGAAATTCATATTCTTTAAAAATAACATGACACGAAATATATACCCATTGAGTTACCCGATCAAGACACCGATAACCTTTATGATAGTGACTGTACCCCAGAAAAACACATTTAGAAGAACGAGGTTGTAATTTACTGGAAACATAAGACCTAAGATGAGGAAAACAAGCACACCCGAAGGTACGAAGATGACTATAGCTAGGATTTTTACGAAAAAGCATGTAGTACAGAGATGACCACTCAAGAGTTGGTGTAGGAAGGAGATTGATGAGGTAAATAGATGTGAGAGCTGTCTTTACCCATAAATTGAGCGGTGCATGAGCAGTGGACAATAACGTACGAGTCATGTCTGCAATATGACGATGCTTGCGCTTGGCAAGACCGTTTTGCTCAGGTGTGTGAGGACATGAGCGTCGTTGATGAATTCCTAAAGTGTGACAATAATTTGTGAATTTGGAATTTATATATTCAGTACCACCATCACATTGTAAAATTTGAATTGAGGATTTGAAAAGATTTTTGACCATAGCAATGAAATTGCAAAAATGTGTAAAAACTTCTGATTTTTGACACATCGGATAAATCCATGAGTAGCGCGAAAATTCATCAGTAAATAAAACATAGTATTTAAAACCAAAAACAGAAGTGACTGAGGACATCCAAACATCAGAGTGAATTATAGAAAAAGGAACAGTAGCATAGATTTTATTAGAAATAAAAGGAAGTTTATGTGACTTGCAAGTAGCACAGTCATTACAAAATAAAAATTTACTGGAAAAAGTAGAACCTAAAGAACTAGAACCTAAGCGACGGAGGACAGTGGATGACTGGTGACCAAGACGAAGATGCCAAAGATTTGATACAGTTGCTGCAAAGGCAGAAGGCTATGACTGCGAGAACGGATAAAGACCATCTTTATAGAGGCCCTGAAACAGTGGAGCACCTAAGGTGAGATCAAAGATTATATAACCAGAAGGAGTGAAGGTAAAACTAACAGAATTATCTTTAGTGACACGTGCAACAGACAATAAATTTTTATGTAGAGAAGGAACATGAAAAACATTTTTGAGAGAAAAATTATGGGAGCCTAGAGACAGGAATGTTACCAGTGTTGGCGATGGGAAGAGAGGCCTCATTACCAAGTAAGACAGAGGTATTACCATTAAATGGAACAGAATCTGGAGGAGTAGTACTCGCCATATGATGAGTGGCACCAGTGTTAGGATACCAGGTGAAATCAGAAGGAGGCGGATATTAAGCGACATGCATGCCAGCAAATGGAGCAGTAAGAGATTCCAGACCAGGATACCGGTGAGGACAATGTGAATATGAATGTTGAGAAGTTGAGCACGTGGAACACCACTGAGATGACTGAGCCTGAGACGGGTGAGAGCCAAGAAGACCATGACCACCATTATGTTGTGGCCAAAAAGAACCACGACTTGAACCATACAAGGAGGAATCAGGAGTGGAATGCCAGGGAGTACGTCCACGTCCACAGAAATTACCACGACGATTATGACGTCCATTACCATGAGACTGTCCACGACCATACGAAGAACTATGAGTAAAATTATCAATAGGAGAAGAAGACCGAGTAGCAACAAGGGCTGTGGTGCTGTCGGAATCAGCTGGTTTGGTACGCGATAGCTGTGATTCAAAGGAGAGGAGACGTGCACGAAGATCCTCAAACCGTGGCAACTGAGGGAAGTTCAATATCGCCGTAACAATCATGGCATATTCCGATCCGAGACCCCGAAGGACAGAGGTAACCAAATCAATGGATGAAACCGGTTCACAGATGGCTGCAAGAGAGTCAGATAGAGACTTAGCATGCTGAAGATAGGCAGAGATCGTTTTAGTACCTTTTGTCATGTCCATAAGTTGAAAGCGAGTGTTGGCTACCTTCACAACTGAATGTTTGTAGAAGTTGTCTTTAAGACACATCCATATCTCCAAGGCAGTGGCTTTGCCGACAATCAAGGAGAGCATGGGCTCTGTCATGGTGGCCACAAAGTAACTGACAACAAGTTGATCTTGTTGAAACCATCTGAGATAAGCTGGATTGGGACCAGTGGTGCTATCATCAATGGTGAGAACAGTAGGAGGAGGAGCAGAGATTGTTCCATTAACAAAGTGATAGAGGCCATGGCCTATGAGGAAGGGACGCAGCTGGGCAGTCCAAAGGAGATAGTTCGACTCTGTCAGTTTGAGAAAGTTCGCAATAGTCGGACTAGGTGGAAAAGACATCTAAGATGCAGGACCAGGTGGAGAAAGCATTGGAGAGGCAGGAGAAGTAGAGGAGGTAGTAGAGGAAGAGGCGGCAGTGGTCATTATAGGAAGCGGAAGAAAAGAAAAATTTTGGTTTTCGTTAGAAAGTGAGCGGCTCTGATACCATGAAAGCTTTTGTATTTCTAAATGATTTTCGGTGTTACAATACTTGTATATTTATACAGAACAAAGGGAAACCTAGAAACCCTATTAATGATAACAATAATAATAAGATGTACAAGATAATAATATATGCAAGAATGTAGGAGAGATATATATAATCTAGGCTGGCAGATATTATATCGTAACATATATATGTATATATATATATATATATAATATGATATAATATTTTCTAACTGAGAAATGAGCTAGGAGACTGTATAGAAACTTTTGATGCGGTTTATTTATTTTTTTAATCTTTTTTATAATTTGGATTTGAAAATCTAATTTTTATCAACCTCTTTTAATAAAACCAATAATTCCAAAAAATAAAAAATGATGATGTGGTTTTGGAAGAGTTTAACTAACAGGAAAGGGTTTTATTTATTTATTTATCATTATTATTATTATTATTATTATTATTATTAATAATATTATTATCAAAATTTGAAATCTCCAGTTGTTTTATGGTTGAAAATTCTTAATATTTTTAACCCTAGAGTTTTGATCGAGTAAACTTTTAATAAAAAGTAGTATGTTGTTTATATTTAATTTAAAATTATAAAAATGAAAAAAAAATATTATTAAAATATTTGTAATGAAAATGATATATCGTGGAATATCTAAAATTTATATAGGGTAATTGAAACAATTTATTTATAAAAAATAAAATAAAATAAAAATAACTTCTTCGGTGAAGCTCAAATAAGCATAAAAAAATCTTAAATAAAAAATAATTTAAAAAAAATAATATTTTCTTATATATATATATATATATACCATTAAGGGTTTTTGACAATTTAAAAAATAAATAATATTTTCTAAATTTGAGTGTAACAATTCAAAAATAACAATAACAATATTTTTTTTTCTTGAAATATCACGGAACATTGACAATTGATAGGCTCAATGAGCACTTTTACCACCAAGCCACATTGGGTTGTAACAATAACAATAATATATATATATATATATATAAATATGTATGTATCATTGCATGTAATTGAATGTAATCAATTTTTTTTTTATGCATCCCAAGAAAATTAAAATAAACATTTGATAAAATTATAGATTTTTTTTGGATTTGAGAACTATTTTTTCTTATTTTTCCCTATTTTTAAATGTTTTATCATCCAAAAAATCGAAAAAAATTAGTTCTTGAACCCAATTTTTTTTTTTTTTTTCCATATATTCCATACAATTTCATTAAAAGGTACTTAAAGTATGTATTGTAAAAGTCTTCATTGGAAAATTACTATATATATATATGGGTTAGGCTATAGAAAGGCTATAGAACACCGATGTACCCATACACCGTGAGGAAATATTATGATCGTAATTTGAAAAAGTGTGATCCAACCTTTGATCAGAATATTTTCTACATGGTGTATGGGTATATACCATCCTAATATCCATTTTAGTTAATGTAATGTAAAATTTTGAAATACCTTTCAAGATTTGTCTCTCTATAAATAGAAAATCTACCATTCTAAATATTAGTTACATTTTTCTCATGTAAATTATAAAAATTTACACTTTTTTATCGGATACCGAGATAGACGGAATGGTGATAGATTTCCCTAACTCAATTTGGGGATATCCCAAATCTGTCCTACTTACTTAGAATTGGGGATGGATTATCTCAAAGGGATACGGAAATGGATATTGGGGTATCCATCCCCAATCCGCTTCATTATCATCCCTAGGTTTGCCCATAGTTTGTATTTTTAAAGACAAATATAGAACTCAAACTCCCATCGTGAATATGAGTGGACATGCATTAGTATGTGACGATAAATTATTACTTCCATTGAATCTTGCTTTATGTTTTAACAAAGAGGAATGTTTCAAAATTCACACATTTGTATATTATCTCCTTACCTATATTAAAACTTAAAAAGAGTAACGCTGACAACCCAAAAATTTAGCCTAAATTTCAAACCAAATGTTATGGCAAGTGAATTGTCATCACCACACACAACATGAGATTATGTGGTTAATGAAAAAACCACTCGCTACAACATTTGAGTTGGAATTTTGTCTAAATTTTTGGATTATCTAGCATTAGTGATATCAAAATGATAATACTTGCTACTTTTAGACCGACAACCCTTGTACAAAAAACTTTACATTAGGAAAAATTGCAATTAAGTACTCCAACATTTGCTAAAACTACAATTAGATTGTACTTTTACTATAATTATAGAAAAGTACTTTTGACTGACCTTTTGACCGTTAAAATTAACAGATTTTAGAGCATCTCCAATGCTATGCCAATTCTAAAATTTAGCATAGGGTGTAAAAATCATCCTCTAATGCAGTGTCAAATGATGTGCCAAATTTGGCATATGCTATATTGTGTGCCTAATTTGGCACACAATATAGGTGGAATTTATGGAAAATGTCACCTTTTTGAACTGATTTGGTGGCAAACTGAGTGCTTTAATAAGTTAAGTTTAAAAGGCACCTATTATGGTGAATTACCAAAATTACCCTTAGATAATCATTTTTTTTAATTCTGTTTGTACTTCCCTCTCCACACTTCCAACAAAAACAACAGTAGTACTCAGTAAATCTCTCTCTCTCTATAAAAACTCTCTCTTTGTACAATAAACTTGTCCTCTACAAATAAAAGTTCAAGGTTGCATCCCCTTTCTTCTTCAACTTATAAAGAAGTGGATGTTCTTCAGTACAACAAGGTAATATTTCTTGCAAAGACTTTGTTTAATTCCAAGACTTTGTAAGCTCTGTCCGAGCTTTTTAAACTTCGGTCCGAGCCTTTTCAATGAATAAGTATCCAAGCCTTTTCAAGAATTCTCCGAGCCTTTTCAAGTCTTCTCCGAGACTTTTCAATGAATCAGTATCCAAGCCTTTTGAAGTCTTCTCCGAGACTTTTCAAGTCTTTCCTTGAGCCTTTTCAATGAATTAGTAGTTGAGCTTTTTCAAGTATTCTCCAAGCCTTTTCAAGTCTTACACGAGCCTTTTCAAGTTTTCTTTGAGCCTTTTTAAACATCCTCACCCGAGCCTTCGTAAATGTAATATGTGAAAATATTTTGTACTCCTGGGTTTTCATTAATGGTTTGTGATGATTAATTTGACAACATCATGAATCTGGTTAAAATAGTAATATCTTACAATAGTCGATGGGAGCAGTTACCCAACAGAAGTTAAAGGTTTGTTGGATCCGATAACTAAGGAATGTATGTGTCAAATAATATGACTTACGAAGAATTAGTGACGATCGCGCATACCATTGTGAAGTATGATGTTAACAAATTCAATGTTGATCTGTCATCAATATCAATCGTTCACGGCAGTACATGTCACACATTTATAAGAAATGACGTTGATATTCAGTTTATGCTAGGGGAAGATCGGGTGATCCCTCAAGTATGTGTCAGTCTAACTGAGAGGATAGCTGGAGATGATAGGGAATGATATTCCTCCTCTTGAAAATACCAAACAATTTGGATCCTTTAGCGGTAGCAACCAAGTGTTCACCCAAAGGAGTGCCACCAAAGGTGGGCAAAACATGTGTAGTGTCCCACCGGTAGTGGTCGACCATGCAGATGTAGTTGAACCTCAATTCAGCGATGTGTTTGGTTGTCGAATTGAGCAGTACAATGAGCAGAACAATGACCCGAACCATGAGGTGGATAATGAGGCAAATAATGAACATGTAGATGATCTAGAAAATGTGGATGAAGAGCCTACAAAAATTCAAACATGTGGAAAACGTGTACAAGGAGTTAGTTGCACTGCACCAGATATGCCTGGGACTTCCGAGGTCCGATATAATGTAACGACATTTGATTCTGATAATGAGACAACGTGAGTTATTCTCGGAGCAGATTCATACTCGTTTGGTATTGGTAGAAGCAGCACCTTGGCAGCACAAGAACCTATAAGCATGATTTATAAAGGTTAATTTTTTCCAAGTAAAAAGGATTTGAAGAGGCTAGTTGGCCTTTTTTCAATGCGGGAGAACTTTGAATGGAATGTGAAAAGGTTTAATAAGATAACATTACATCTGGTTTGCATCATTGACGACTGTATGTGGAAATTAAGAGCGGTGAAGAGAGATGAAGGGACTTGCTTTCAAGTCAGAAGTTTTGTCAACGAACACAGTTGTCCCTCGGAGGAGATTCACTGTCACCACCAACAAGCTAGTGCAGTAATAATCGGAGAAGTCGTTGCACCTAGACTTCAACTGTTAGGGTTATGCTCAATAACAAGAGTGTAAAGTTGTACTTAACAATCTTTTCATATTAATAAAGTGATTTCTGTTAGTTAACAAAATCTTATATAGCATTTATTATTATAATTTTCAAAGCAAATAATCATAAGGTCAAAAGGCTATGAGAAAAGAAAAATTGTTCGTACATCTAGATATTTATGAGGTAGACACAATTCTTTAGTTAGTCTTGAATAACGTTCACAACTTAAGTTAAAGGTTGGGCACCTTTATCTTGTTAAAGTTGTAGAATTCTTTTACTAGCATTTGAGAGGGATCAAATGTGTTGTGATGAGTCTAAAATCATCGAAGGGTCTTCGAGTAAAAGAATCTAGTGCACTGGGTCATTGAACCGGATCACAATGAAATACTTTTTCTAGAACCGTCAATAGATAAAAGTCTTTTCATTATCAGGACAATCGGAGAGTCTATCTTAATCTTGAGATAAATGATGGACTTATGGGTTGCAAGTGTTATCATTTGAGCTATCAATGAGTACGATTATATAGCATAGTCTATCCTCGATAGTTTGGTGGTATTCATTTGTTAATCGATAGAGGACTTCATTTATATATATGGACATCGTGGCTCCATTTATTAAATGTGAGTAGAATATCATCATATGGATGCTTTGTGGTTTTGGATATGAAAACTTAACGTTGAGTTTTCAATAATGTCTATTGAAAGATGACTTCTGGACAAGTCATAATATATATCCAAGTTCAAAGTGTGGTCATATGAGTAAATATAGTAACTTGGAGAGCTATAGGCGGTCTATGAGCTCTTGGCGATTACTAATATTCTTCACGAGGATTCACTATCTCCCATATGATTGTCTAGGGTATGAATGAGTATCGTTAACTTATTCCATCTTTATTTAAGAGTGCAATTTTAGTTCTTTAGTGGAATGAACTAAAATTAATAGATTGAACCTAAGTGAATCATTTGTTGATTTGTGATTGGGTTATGTCTACTAGAGCTTAAATTTAGATAGGCCCGCTAAGATCCCCAATCCGCACGGACTTGCATGAATCACTTGATATATTCTACCGGACTATTTGTGGGTCCATTTAGAATTGTATTTAATATATTAAGAATATAATTTGCACATTATTTATTTAATGGGCTGTTTAATTATATTAATATATTAATGAAAGACTTTATTTGTTTAGTTAAATAAGGAAGTCTTTTATATAATCACAAATACACTAAAGAGTTGGATTAGGGTTTGAATTCTAAAGAAGTCTTTGTATCCTATTTGGAAAAGGACTTTGGTGATCACCTTGTTGGACAAGGTAAGAATTCGGAAACCCTAAATAAACTAAGGTAGGATTTTGGCCACCCTAAAACATCTAGGGCAGAAAATTCGGTCACTATAAATATATAGCGAGAATTTTCGGCCAACCCTAGATTTTTTCTTTGCAGAATTTATTTTCTTTGGCAAAAGAGAAAAAATAAAAATCCTACTCTATTACTAGTGAGAATTCGGCCAAGGTGGTTTGTGAGAGAAGAATTGTTCTAGCTTCGATAGTGTACTAGTGATCTTAACATCAAGAGATCTTGTACACACTTTTGAATTAGGTTCACGCGAATTTCAATCTTACGATAGTGAATTCAAAAATGACCGGAACATTTTTAGCAACCTTTTGGAGATTATAGTGACTAACAAAATCAGAAAAAGTGTTTGTTTGTCCATTCTCAGGTTCACAATTCAAAGAAGGGAGACCACGCTCCTAGGTGATTCACGTTCGTGATCGGCTTTGGAAGATCTAGCAGATTACCATCAACGTTAGTCAATCGGATCACGCGACAAAGGTATTTCATCTTTTCGTATGTATGATTAATTAATTAAAGGGTTAAGGTTCAATATGGAAAAAAATTTTAAAATCTGCTAAACTCTCTTTTAGTCTTGCTTCCGCTGCGTGCACTTATTTTTTCCCTACATCAACAACATGGTGGTCGTCTCATGCATCCAAAGGACATAATCGCCGATATGAAAAAAATGTATGGCGTCCAAGTTATGTACAGTAAGGCATATGATGCCCTGCAATATGCATTGTCATTGACCTATGGAACGCATGAAGAAACTTTCCAACTGCAGCCATCTTTCGCATATTTTCTAGAATAGCAAATTCTTGGCACAATCACTGACTTACAATGGGCAGATGATGGTACATTCCTCTACTTTTTCATGTCGTTAGGGTCCTCAATTAGAGGTTTCCGGAGGTGTATGAGTCGTGTGATTACAGTTGATGGTACCCATTTGAAGGAAGATTCGGGGGTACAATGTTTGTTGCAACTGCACAAGATAGAAATGAATAGGTATATCCAATTGCTTTTGGGTATAGTGACTCAAAAAACAACCTTTCATAGGAGTGATTTTTGGAATGCTTGAGGGGTGCCCTTTGTCATATAGATGATCTGTTTTTCATTTCCGATCGTCATGCAAGCATTGAAGCAGGGATTTCTAAAGTGTTCCCTTATGCAACCCATACCATATGTTGCAGGCATTTTGGTGAAAACATGAAGAAGCGATTTCACAGAAAGGATGTTGCCGACATAATGGACAAAGCAATTAGGACGTACAGTGAATTACATTATAACTGGCACATGGAGGAATTACGTAAGCTACGCAAGGCTGCATTCGATTATGCCATTGCTGCCGGTCCACACAAGTGGTCCCGCTTACACTGTCCCCAAAGAAGGTACATGATGATGACCACAAATGTTGCAAAGTGTATAAACTCATGCCTAAAATTTGCATGACAATTGCCAATGATGACACTGGCAGAGTTCATTAGGAATATGCTACAAAAGTGGTTTCACGATTGTCATGCAGCTACACGATCTATGCGTCATCAATTGACCGATGTAGCACATCTTGTGATCCTGAAACGTGTCAAGAAGTGTAGTTATATGACCGTAAATCCAGTTGACTGGAACATATTCTTCGTCAAACTGAAGGGAAACTAGTGGACGGTTAATTTAGCCCTGAAGAGTTGCACATGCAACAAATTCCAAATGTACAATTTCCCATGTTCTCACGCACTCACAACGGAAAGGTATATGAGAAGTTACAATTAACGCTTTATATTACCCAAAACATGAATCTCACTGTTTTCATTGTTGCAATGAGTGAAACTTGGATTTCACATTTCTTTGTGCATTTACAATAGGGAGACACTTATTGATGCATTCTCTATTCCTATTATGCTTGTTGGCCATCCTTCTTCATGGGTAGTGCCATCCGACATCACAGCGCGGGTGGTTTTAAATCCAAAGTTGAAGAGACAATCAGGTCACCCAATAAAGGGTCGACATGCCTCATCTTTAGAGAGGACAACCACATAGTCGTGTAGAAGATGTAGACAATCAGAACATAATAGCAGGAGGTGTTCCAATCCGCCTATGGTTAATAAAGGTCCCAGCAGAATTGTTCCCGATAAATACTGGCACAACAAACAAACGTGCCCTGAGAAGGACTCTACCGTAGCATGAATGGAGTCGTTGAGGAAGGCGATCAAACATAAAAAGGTAGTACAAGAGGAAGACGAATTGCCACCAGAAAAGCTTGCGATTGCTAATGTGGGAAGGCAAGATGCTAAGAAGCACATTGAGGAACATGTCTCCAACTTGATGTTTTCCAACATTGTTCACACTTTGGGAACCATGCTCGATACAGTTATGTTATGAGACCCTTGGTTCTTATGCTTTTGTGTTGAACTATTCTGATTTATTTTTTATCCCAAAATTGATTTAAATATAGTTCTTCGTTTAATGCCATACTGGATCCTTTGTTATAGTGTTCAGAATTCGTTGTATTGTGTATGGATTTCAATGTACAAAATGTGTGTTCAACTTTTAATTGCAAACACTTAAAATAAAATAATAAAAATTCATCATTTCATTACTCAAATATTATGTACATCAACTAAATCACTAACTCTAAGGCCAAGGCTTGGAGTTACAAAAAACCTCCACGACCATCTTCTCCCGGATGGTGCCCATATCGTCGTCCGACCAGTCGAATGTATCCCTGTTTGCCGTCAGGTACTCTATCAATCTCAAAGTATGGGCACCATAGTTACCCCTGCAATTCATCACACGAACAATCTGTTGGGGTTTTTGCCCTAAAGCTTGTAGTTTGTAAATGTGAATTGAACAAGAAATAAAAGAAGTAGTTTATTCATTCAAATTGTCTCATACATTTATAATAACATGTGTACTTAACATCCAAGATTGCCGGATGTAATTTCAAACTGAGTATATGAATGTCATATATAGATGGATTCAGTTTGAAAGGAGTAATCTAAAGAGTTCGTAGATAGCAAATAAAGCTGGGTACTTTATTTGTGGTCAATCTACAGCTGCGGTCCATTCCGTAATGTACGGTGATCTTATCCTAGATCATTCATATGGAGATATGAGAATGGAGGCACCTTATATGATTTGATCATATAAGACTGGGCCATGATCTATATGAATCTCTCACCAAGATCCGTTAAAAGATGAAATTCATATATATCAACAAATGATGGCTATATATGGGTGATCTTAATCCTAAGTGTCTTATCGACTCCTTCAGGTTAGATCGTGGTTTTTGATACACCATGGGTGAGATCGGAGTTGCATTCCCGGTCAATAACTTTGTATGTTAGAATCGCGGTTTGGCTTGTGGCTGGGAAGGTCTGCACACAATAGTGGAATCTACTCCTTCTTGTGAGAAGTAGATAGTAGTTCCCTTAAGGGTTGATTCGGGGCTTGAACAATATGAGCGCTCTCCAAATTCCGTAAGGAATGTAGGATTTATTGTTCATTAGAGAATCAATGGTACTTAATGGAAAGATATAATTAGAGGGGTATAACGGACGTTATGACCCAGCTCTAATTATGAACTACCTGTGGAGGATTATACCATATGTAATAGCTATATCGATGGACACCAATAATTATTGGTTTGTGTAAAAACGTCTACAGTTGAGAGAGTGCAACTTCGGGTTTTTAGTGGAATAACACCAAAGTTAATAATCATGAAATATTAATTAAAGAGTTTAATTATTTATTTCTAAGGATTATTGGAGCTCAAAATATTGTGGGTCCATTAGGTCCCCTTGCTAGCCCGATCGATTTAAGTAACAAGGGTCACGGTTAATTAATTGGATTGTCCAATTAATTGTGTTACAAAAGTGACACATGTCTATTCAGGAATTAATTGAATAATGTGATTATTCAATTAATGAATATTAATGATTATGTTAATTAAATAATTAGATTATTTAATTAAGTAATTAATCATTAGATGGAGGGTGTTGATTGATATTTAATTTTGAACGAAGAAAAGATAATTTGATTATTTTATTTTCATTTAATTAAATATTTAAATTTGAATTTAAAAGAGTTTTGAATTCAAATTAAATCAAATAAATTAATTAATATCTTTAAAAGATATTTGATATCTTAAAAGATTTTATTAGTTTAAGTTTAAAAATTATATATATATGATATATGTGATTTTGAATAAAAAAAAAAAAAGTAGACATTTTGTATCTGATACAATAAACAAAAGCAAAATGAAAAGAGTGGCATAGGGTGCGGCAAAACAAGAAAAAAAATTATATTTTTTTTTAGGGTTGTTGCATACTATACACAAAAAGCAAAATAGTTGTTTTGTGTGTCTCTTCTACCTCCATTCAAGTTCCTGAGTACCGTGACGCGCCCACACGCCGTTGCCGGTTCCGGGAGATAGCGAGGAAGATCAAGTGGTTCAAATCAGGAACAGATCGAATTAAAGTGAAGGAGCCTCCTACGTAGGTATGAAATTGTTTCACCTTCTTTAATTGTTTTCGATTATTACTGTACAAATAGGTTTAGTTTATGATTGCATAAAAAATTTTAAAAACCTTTCCGCTGCGCGATCTGTAAACCTAGGTACCTACACAATCGTTACAATAGAATGTTTTTACAATCAATTGGGATAGAATAAGATCTTGAAACAGTCATACCCTCTATCATGTTGGGGCACACGATCTCTAGAGACAATGCTCATCGGAAAGGCCCTATCCTTCAATGTGTACGTCATATCACCCCTTCGTCTGTTCCTGTGAAAATACACCGCATCCAGCATCGAGGATAAAAACCACCTTAAGCACACGACCTGCTCATTCCTATGGTGAAATGGTACTTGCTGTCTGAATGAGTCCATCAGGTAGATATTCCCTGTTGTGAGATCAACGCTGGCCAGGACCCAATGCGTACGTCTAAGGTTGCAAGGAATCAGGACCTGTAGGTGTTTCAACAAAGTGTTATCAGTGTCAAATTTATTTATTGTACATATTGAAACCATGTAAAATAAATACTCACCGCGTCAACATCGTGCCATAGCCGGTTTCCTGACGAGAGCTCTTCACATACCACCATAACGTCATCAGCGGCCTACAAGTGCTTCAGCACAGACCAACCCTTAGGGGGTTTGTGGGCCCCACTAGGCATAATTCTCTCCCAGTGATAACATAACAATGATTGTACATAGAAAATTTACCGAAACGGTAGGTAAAAGATGTATGAAACGCATCAATGCACAAGCGAAAATCGTACAATATAAACACTTACATAGAACCGTGAATCCAGTATGTTGATCCTCGAACCGTAGACAGTGGTGTATGCTCGCTGACGCTTCCGCAGAATCTTCAAGTATACATCAATGTGCTGACAATTTCAACATTTTGAATTGTTAAGATTCTACCATTTCTGAAACAAACTTATACAGACAGTTCAAGTGAGGAACATACTGTATCCTTCAACTCCATGAAGTTGGTTTGATACCGGTGGAACCAAGAGACACCAACTGGCTCGAATAGATCCACATAATTATTGAAGAAGTTAGATAACCAAGTAATTTGACATAGGTGTTTCAAAATACTATAAAAAGACTGTAATTTCTACAATTATACTTACAATTCCCCCGTCACGTTCCTCTTATAAGCTTTGTACACCGCAAGTTGGTCAGCATCTACCAATTCGTTTGGCACCCATACATGTGCTGGCTATGGTCTAATCTTTGGCCTCTTCGGCCGATAAGGGTCAATGTATGGGGTTCGCTGCTGCCAATATCGCTTGTGAACCTGCTCCTGACGCTAAAGGGGTGGGGGACTCTAGTCCAAAGCATTGGGATCCAACGGATGGGTGCGCTGTGAGGAGGAATTCTATTCTCGTGGATCTCCTAGAGGGGTACAGTGGAGTGAGCTACGTTGGGATAAACCCGAGGGGTGCGCCGTGACTGAGGAACTCTGTCCCTGTGGAATGAATGAAGGGGTGCACTGCATTGGGATCGACCGAAGGGGTGCACTATGAGGAGACACTCTGTCCTAGGACCTGGTGATGAACATGCTGGTCTTGTAACACCTGATGAGGTACATGCTCTATCTCCATAGGGGCTATCTTTGTACGACCAGGTACCCCCTCTCGGTTTGTCAAAGTAAGGTCCTACTGACTGGATACCGTCTCTGTAGTACGATGCATCTGACATTCGTTCTCTAGGTCTGTCCCATCCTGATGACTACGTGTCATGTCTTGGTCTTTGTCTTTGTCTTTGGGACTAAAGTCTCAGTCTTGGTCATCGTACCGTGGGTTATCGAATTGTGGACCATTAGTACGAGACTGTAACGTTGAACCCTGAAGCCCCTAGATCAAGCGCATCAACTCCTAATGTTATTGATCTCGTTTCTCATCTATCTTTTGGACTTCCTCCTGTAACTCTCGGAGTGCATGCATCACTTCAGTATACTGACGTCCTGAAAGGATTTTGAAATTGTCAGTACTAAAACCGTTCACTCGTTTGAAATTAAATAATGTGGTACAAAGAATTTTACTTACCTCTGCATGCCCTACAACGCCTCAAGACGAATCACCTCCAGTTGGAGGATGTCTGGGCAATGTGAATCGAACCCGCCTATTCCTCACGGAAGTCCCACCGCTACCCTCCAGGTCAGAACCCTTTGTATCACTGGTTCTGGGAGTTGGACCCTCAATATCACTGGTTCCGTCAGTCGGACCCTCCATATCACTGGTTCTAACAATGGTATGCTGTCCGGGACTCGGACCCATAATAGGTCTATCGACGACATCATATAGACTTCCTCCCTCGTCTATGCCCTCGAAGTACCGTTCAGCCTTCTCAGTTGCCGTCGGCACTAATTAAAGCCTTGTAAACATCTGAAATTGTAGTTAAACCATTGTAATTGTATACATACTAATAACTATGAACATTAACAAAAAAAATACTTACACTTTCTATGAAACTTTTATCTAGCTTGTCCCCCATCGGTCGCTGACTCAACTCCCATTTCAGAATACGGGGGGATAGGTCGATTTCCCTACATGTCCCACATTAGTTGAAAAGCTCGAGGATAACCTCAAAAGCAAAAATCTACGTAATAGATAAGTACGATAAAAATCCAATATATGTATTCCATCAGAAATATGAAAACAATTACAATTAAAATACGTATTCAAATTCTAAATTAACAGTGCGTGAGTTAGACCGTATATGGTGTATGTCTCCACGGTGTTTACATCAATGCCCTTTGCTAGCTGTTGTAATTCGAACCGCTCCTGTCGACTGTCCAATGCATGCTTGAAACCAAAAATAGACCGCTTATACACGTGTGGGAATGCATCAAAAGCGTCCAAGTCCTCGACTAGGCGCATCTGCCATACTGGAATTTTCTCTCTCATCCAACCCCATCAGTATCCAGTTGAGCATATACAATAAACACAGCTTAACCGCATCGTACTGCTCAGTAAAAACACCAATCCGTAAAATGGCTTTCAGCTCTGCATACTCAATGTCGTCTCTGTTAGGGTTATGCTCAATAGCAAGAGTGTAATGTTGTACTTGACAATCTTTTCATATTAATAAAGTGATTTCTGTTTGTTAACAAAATCTTATATAGCATTTATTATTATAATTGTCAAAGTAAATAATCATAAGGTCAAAAGACTATGAGACAAGAAGAATTGTTCGTACATCTGGATATGTATGAGGTAGACACCATTCTTTAGTTAGTCTTGAATAACGTTCACAACTTAAGTTAAAGGTTGGACACCTTTATCTTGTTAAAGTTGTAGAATTCTTTTACTAGCATTTGAGTGGGATCAAATGTGTTATGATGAGTCTAGAATCATTGAAGGGTCTTCGAGTAAAAGAATCTAGTGCACTGGGTGCATTAAACTGGATCACAATGAAATATTTTTTCTAGAACCGTCAATAGATAAAAATCTTTTCATTATCAGGACAATCGGAGAGTCTATCTTAATCCTGAGATAAATGATGGACTTATGGTTGCAAGTGTTATCATTTGAGCTATCAATGAGTACGATTATATAGCATAGTCTATCCTCGATAGTTTGGTGGTATTCATTTGTTAATCGATAGAGGACTTCATTTATAGATATGGACATCGTGACTCCATTTATTAAATGTGAGTAGAATATCATCATATGGATGCTTTGTGGTTTTGGATATGAAATCTTAACGTTGAGTTTTCAATAGTGTCTATTGAAAGATGACTTCTGGACAAGTCATAATATATATCTAAGTTCAAAGTGTGGTCAAATGAGTAAATATGGTAACTTGGAGAGCTATAGGCGGTCTATGAGCTTTTGGCAATTACTGATATTCTTCACGAGGATTCACTATCTCCCATATGATTGTCTAGAATGAGTATCGTTAACTTATTCCATCTTTATTTAAGAGTGCAATTTTAGTTCTTTAGTGGAATGAACTAAAATTAATAGATTGAACCTAATTGAATCATTTGTTGATTGTGATTGAGTTATGTCTATTGGAGCTTAAATTTAGATAGGCCCGCCAAGATCCCCAATCCGCACGGACTTGCATGAATCACTTGATATATTCTACCGGACTATTTGTGGGTCCATTTAGAATTGTATTTAATATATTAAGAATATAATTTGCACATTATTTATTTAATGAACTGTTTAATTATATTAATATATTAATGAAAGGCATGTGAGCTTGTTTCTTTTAGTAAGAATGAGTCTAGTTCACATATGAGCTTTTTATTAAAGTCCAAATGGATTAAATAAAATAAGAAAACAATATGTAGGCCCAAGTTTTAGTCATGGGCGGCAATGGCTATTTTTTAGCTCATTATATTGTTTTATTTTATTATTTAATTAAATGGAAATTAATTAATATGTTAATTAATTATTTAATTAAAAATCAAATATTTTTCTGATTAGGAAATATGTTTCCTAGTAGTATACTACTATTAGTATTATACTAAATATAAAAGACTTTATTTGTTTAGTCAAATTAGGAAGTCTTTTATATAATCACAAATATACTAAAGAGTTGGATTAGGGTTTGCACTATAGAGATATATATTATATTTGACCTATATATATGTTATTTTGGCCATAGATATACAGTATATATTTGACCGAATATATATATATGATATTTTGACCGAGATATATAAAGTAATATATATATATATATATGTTTTTTGGCAAAATATATAGATATTATATAATGCATGTGTGTTTGAAAAAAAAAGCACTTCATATATATAAAAGAGGTGTGCAGTCATTGCACTTTATATACATAAAAGAGGCGTGCAGTAATTGCACAATATATATATATATATATACACAGATATATATTAGGCGTGCAAATTGAGATATATATATACTTTTGCATATTTTCGGGAACCATAGTTTTTGCAATTGAGAGTTTTTTCTTTTGCTAGAGAAAAATAAAATCCAACTCTTAGACTAGTGTGAAATTCGGCCAAGAGAGATTGTGAGAAGAATTGTTCTTATTTCGATAGTGCACTAGTGATCTTTACATCAAGAGGTCTTGTGCACAATTTCGAATAAGGTTCACGCGAGTTTCAATCTAACGATTGTGAATTCAAAAGTGACCGGAACATTCTTAACAATCTATTGGAATTTTTGTGACTAACAGAAATCAGAAAAGTTTTGTTGTCCATTCTCAGGTATACAATTCAAAGAAAAGGGAGACCACGCTCCTAGGTGATTCACGTTCGTGATCGGATTGGAAAATCTTACGGATTACCATCGACGCATAGTCAATCGGATCACGCGACAAAGGTACGATATCTTTTGATGTATATGTTTATTAATTAAAGGGTTAAGGTTCAATATGGAAAAAAATTTTAAAATATACTAAACTCTCTTTTAGTCTCGCTTCCGCTGCGTGCACGTATTTTTTTTTCCCTAAAGTCTCGACCCTCAAAGTACCGCTGGTGTATGCATATCATAGGTCGCCGTGTCGGGAATGACTTCGAACTTTAATCTGGTTGTCAGACAAAACTCAACCTTCGAGAACCGGACCAAATGACGACCTAACAGAAATCACATCTCATCTTCAGGCCTGTCATGATGAACTCACGAAAAGCAACCGATGGACAATGCCAGCCGAAAACCTCACTCACAATGCATCAAAAGGAAATGTCCAAAACACGACTCAGTATACCGACATCGTTCTTCGAATGCAAGATGTTCAGGTACCCTGTTAAGTGCATTGTCGATATCTTAAAGGTCATTGAAATGGTCATACTGAGTTATTTTTCCCAAGTACCTTTCTTCCACTAGAGTTTTAAGCAAATCCTTCAGCTGATTCCTCATCTGTATATTCACAGAAGAAAAAAAAACATATAAATTCATTAAAAGACTCAGAGAGCATATGAAAAGGCCCAGAGACAGTGTTAAAAGGCTCGCATATTACAATTTCACAAAACTAAAACTAAAAAATAAAAAAACTCGGATTACTGTTGAAAAAGCTCGGACAGTGTTTTAAAAGGCTCGGAGACAGTGTTAAAAGGCTCGAATAGTATATGAAAAGACTCGGATACAGTGTTAAAAGGCTCGGATATTCTAATTTGACAAAACTAAACCTAAAAAATTGAAAAGCTCGGATTACTGTTCAAAAGGCTCAAACAGTGTATGAAAAGGCTTGGAGACAGTGTTAAAAGGCTTGGATATTCTAATTTGACAAAACTAAACCTAAAAGATTGAAAAGCTTGGAATATTGTTCAAAAGGCTCGAACAATGTATGAAAAAGCTTGAATACAGTGTTAAAAGGTTCGGAGATTCAAAATTGACAAACATATTCATATTCCTTAAAAAAGCTCAGATTACTATTTAAAAGTCTTGGACAGTGTTTTAAAAGGCTTGGAGATAGTGATAAAAGGCTTGAAGATTCAAAATTGATAAACCTATTCATATTCCTTAAAAAAAACTCGAATTACTATTTAAAAGTCTCGAAGAGTATTTTAAAATGCTCGGAGATAGTGTTAAAAGGCTCGGAGATTCACATTTCAGAAGCCTATTCATATTCCTTAAAAAAAAAAAAAAAAAGCTCGAATTAAAATTTAAAAAGCTCAGATAAAGGTTTAAAAGACTCGGAAACCTAGATCTTCATTGTCTTCAACACAATTTTTTCATAAATTTAAACCCTAACCTAACCTCATCAAACAAACCCAATCAAGAACAAATCAAATCAAATCAAACCTAATCTACATGTCTAAACAGCACCCAACATCAAACACACACATAAACTTATCAAGAGCAAAAATGCGTGAGAAACATAAACTTACTACTGTGAATTTCAGCTTCTCGTCGACTTTAGGACTATAGCGCCACCGCCGTTGAGTTTGCCGTGAGATTTTTAGACGTATTTCTTGCAACCGATGCTTTCTCTCTTTACTGTTCTCTCTCTCAACTTTTTTCTCTCTAGGTTTGAAAATGACATAAACTGACAAAATAAGAGTATTTTTGTTTGATTACTTAAATAGGTGCATTTTAAACTTGAATTAGTAAAGTGATTATATTCTTACAAAAACCGACCCAAACAATGACAAAAATATTTTGAACACTACAATATAGTATATACCAAATTTAACACAACAATAAATGCTCCTCTTTTAATTACAAAATTGCCATTATATATATATATATATATATATTTTAAATGAAATAATGAATGCATTGAACTTTGCATTGGAGTAAGTGTTTACTTTTATAATTTTAATTAATAAAATAATAAAAATAGTATTTTAAATAGAATTATGCATTGGAGTATAATAATGCTAAATTGATATGTCAAATATAATATTTTACTTTTTTTTTGGTGCCAAATATGACATTGATATTGACATATTCATTGGAAATGGTTTTAGATTGTTAGGAGGGTAATAATGTCTATTTCTTTCTTAAAGTTTTTTTTTTTTAAAGAAAAAATATAAAAGGATTTAAAAAAAAATAAAAAATTAAGAATTTGTATTTTGGAGGGAAGATCGGGGTTACCTGATCTCATCATCATCAAGATCCAGTGATGATGAAATAATTTGTTTAAAAGAATAAAAAAAATGAGAATTTTTTATAGAAAAAAATAAAAAACCAAAAATCTTGTCTTGGGAGCTTCAAAAAAAAAAAATTCTTATCTTAGGAGCTCTGGGTTCTTCCATCTTCGTCAACCATCTAAGAAAAAAATATTCATTTTTGTGGAGAAAATGGGACATACACGTGGTCATGTGACCGTCCAATGAGAGTGTGCTACAAATATGCCACATACTCTCTCAATGTATATGTGGCACATTCTCATTAGACGGTCCCACGGCCACGTATATGGGACCATCCCAAACAAGATTTTCTCATTTTTGTGAACCTAAATCTCCGATAAAATTTTATCAAGTCTAATTTTAAATTCGATCTTTCTCGTTTGGAATCTTTTAATAATATAAGTTTGTTTTATTAACACTTGGGGGTAATTTATATATTTCGTAATAAATGACCAATCGATCTAATTGCAATTTTAACAAAGGTCGGAAAGAAGATTATATCAATCATGAAAGCAATCTCACAAACAAAATTGAAACTCTAGCATTTAAAAACACCATGATGATTCCTAATATCATTAATTTTTTCTATAACAACCAACACATATGGTATGCAGAGAGCATGCCTGTTTGTCAATTGTCATCATACCTTGTAATAATACCCAACATATATATGCAAAGATGTTCATTACAACTCTGGAGAGCAAGGACAGTATGCAAATCAAATATAAAAATGTTAAAACAACTCTTCATAAAAATTTTAAAACATGCCAACCATTTACACAAGGATTTGGAAATGCTTTTGTTCAAAAAAAAAAAAATATATTAAAAAAATTTGGGAAATGCTGTGAATACTCACAAAAGGAGTAGATAAACATTCTCTCTAAAAGTAGATCAAATGTAATGAGCAAGATGATATTTCTTTCACTCAAATAATGAAGTTCAAAATCACTGCAATTGTACACTGAATTGCAAGTCCATACAAGCCGTACTCCAGCAAGCTATCCTCACCAGAATCCATAAATTCTAATGATTCTAATAATTAAATTTACAAAAATAAGAAGCTCATTGCCATCAAACCTACAACTTCGTTGGTAGCTATCATGGAGTCTGGACCTTATTTGCTCTCCTCTTTAGTTTTGCTCAATTAACTTAGTAGCCATATCCTGGCACGAAATTGGAAATGTCAAAAAGTTAGTTTTGTATGGTAAGAGTTGGAAAATGAAAGCAGAACTAGGTTTTGGTTTTATCCAAAATCAAAGTAAATAAATACAAACCTGAATTGTCCATCGGGTTTCCGGCAGGGATGGATTCAGCCTCCTTGATCTCAACCACCACACAATCGGACATCAAGAAAGTTTTTGCCACTGAGGATGCATGCTCCAGGCAACATCTGACCACCTGAATCAAACAGAAACATGAAAATAATTCTCAATATTCATGTCAATATAACAAGAAATCCTTTACATGATAAACTTTGATTTCGACTCGGATCAACCATCATTTTACACTCTAAATGCAAAGCTCGACACAGCAACTAACCTTTGTTGGATCGATAATTCCTGCTGCCATTAAATCTTCGTATTTTCCGGTTGCAGCATTGTAACCATATTTAGGATTGTCACTGGAGAGCACCTGCGAATAAAACAAGACCAACTTCAATCAGAACAAATAAAACCGGAACATGTTTATAATAAACAGCATAAGAGAACAAAGCCTTTTTACCTTCTCGCTAACCACACTTCCATTAACACCAGCATTTTTGGCAATCAATTTTAGTGGGTAGCTAAGAGCTCTTTTAACGATATCAGCTCCAACCTGCAATTAATCAAACAATAAGCAGTTTTCAACTATATATGAATCATACACTAATCATGTTGGAACTATTTAACAACATTTTGAAGCTTTCAAGAACTTAAGATCAATTTCTACAAAGGTCAAAGACTGGTGAAAAACTTTAAAAACACTGGAAAGTTCAGGCAGACCTTTTCTTCGTCGTTATCAAGGGTTTCCTTAATGGCATCCACCTTTGATGAAAGTCTCAACAGTGTGCACCCACCACCAACTACAATACCTTCCTCAACAGCTGCCTGAAAATCATTGAAATTTTATATAGTGAGAAGTGAGAACAATCCTGAAAAGGAAACAACCTATGACCCAAAACCCATTTTGCATGCAGTGGCATCAAAATAAATTACCTTTGTTGCATTAAGAGCATCTTCAACTCTCAGTTTCTTTTCTTTAAGCTCTGTTTCAGTTTGTGCGCCAACCTAAAAAAAAATTCAAGTGATCATCAATACACAAGATTTGTATAAATGTAATAAATTCTCCCAAGAAATTAAAAATTTACCTGTATCACGGCAACACCTCCTGAAAGTTTTGCAATTCTTTCATTCAGTTTTTCCCTCTCGTAGTCTTGCTCTGCAACCTATATGAACATAACTTTTAACTTGAGCATACAGACAAAAGAATAGAACATTACTACATCAATTGTGCACTTCCACATGTGTATGTGTGGCAGAGTGGTTCTAACCTCAATAAGATTTTTTATTTGTGCAACTCGTTTGTTCACTGCTTCCTGGGTGCTTCCATCACCCACAATGGTGGTAGTATCCTTTGTGAGAACCACCTTAGAAGCATTACCAAGGACCTCCTTACCAACTTTATCCAAAGCAAGTCCCACCTCATCTCTGATTACCGTCCCTGTTGGCCAAAAGAAAACAAATTAATAACAAGAAAAAATAATAAGCCACAATTAAGAAGAGATCCAAGTTCATCAATCCAACGGAGCAAGTCCTAAAGATCATCAACAAAAAGAAGCTGTATGTAGCACCAAAAGACGTAAAAAAATGTGAAATGTCATATTTGTGCTGACCTCCAGTTAGAATAGCAATGTCATCAAGGTACTGGCTCTTGCGCTCTCCAAAGCCAGGAGCTTTAAGAGCAGCAATCTTCAAAGCCCCTCTCAGTTTGTTCACAACAAGAGTTGCTAAAGCTTCCTGCTCAATGTCTTCTGCAATTATCAAAACTGGGTATCCACCCCTAATTGCATCTTCCAAAATGTTAATGAGATCCCTTGCATTTGTAATTTTCTTATCAACAAGAAGCAACTGCAACCAGAATACGCAATGCCAATGTGAACCTTCAGAAGGTCTAAAACAGAAGAAAATAACAACAAAAGTAAAATAACACATCTAGATCATATACCTTGCAGTTCTCAAATTCCACTGCCATTTTCTCACTATCAGTTACAAAGTAGGGAGATATATAACCACGATCAAATTGCATTCCCTCAACAACATAAAGTGTGTTCTCGGCGCTTTTTCCCTCTTCAAGGGTCACCACACCCTTCCGACCCACTTTACTCATGGCTTCAGCTATCATATTGCCTACTTCATAGTTGTTCCCAGCACTAACTGCTGCTACATCAGCAAGTTCACTGTCTTCAACCTGAAATGTCACTATTCACATTAAACACTAGTGCAATAAAGTGGTAAAATATATGAGTAATACAACAAATGCTATGGTGTCCCTGAATTTGAAAACCATGTACAAAACAAATTCCCTCTAAATTATTACCTCCTTTGAAATTGACTTGAGCTCAGCCACTAGAGCCTTAGTTGTTTTCTCAATGCCTCTTGTGATTAAAACGGGATTCGCACCAGCAGCCACCACCTGAATAATTGAATTGAGCAGTTAAAAATTGTGGCACTCCAAACTCAGAGATCACAATCCTGTTCAACTGGTAAACAAAACATTTACAACCACCACTTTGCTATACCAACCTTGACTCCTTCAGCAATAAGACCTTGTGCGAGAACAACAGATGTGGTTGTTCCGTCACCAGCCAAGTCATTGGTCTTGGCAGCTGCTTGTCTCACTAATTTGGCACCGATGTTCTCAACCGGATCCTCCAACTCAACCTATATAGTGGCAAAACAATCCATTAACAATCCCATCATACAAGACGAGTCAAGGGTCAAGACTTCATGAATAAGAAGAAAAAATGAGGACAAAAAGAATTTTCTTTTTAAAAAACAAAACCTTAACGGGATTAACATTCTGGCATAACTCGGTGCTTAAAAAATGAAATTGTGTAATTTTTCTCTATATAGATTTAACATCTAAAATACGTATATATGTTAAACAATAAAGAGCAGAAGCAGACCTCCTTGGCCACGGTCACACCATCATTCACAATTTTTGGCGCACCATACTTGCTCTCTAGAACAACATTCCTGCCTTTGGGACCAAGGGTGACCCCAACTAAATCTGCAAGCTTGTTCACACCACTCTGCAAAAGAACAAAATATTGTAAGTAGAAAACTAAGCAAAGACATAAATGTAACAATACATCACAGTGTCTCAGCACAGAGACTCACTTGTAGTTTCTTCACAGCATCTCCATCCTTGTTAAAGTGCAATTCTTTTGCAGCATAGATCTTAGGTACGCGTGTCTTCCGAAGAGCTACACTCTGTCTCCTAACAAATGAGCTTGAAGAAATGGAAGTGAACGAGGACAACTTGTTTGATGAAGCTGCAAGTTTCTTATCTGTCACACGGCCATTAGGAGCAATCATAGAGCCAGCCGAAGACATGGCAGTGAAAGTAGATGCCATTTACTCCTTTAAAACTGTAACATTCATCTTAGTAAGTTCATTGCAATATGGAAAGATTCATTATAATTGCATAATGAAAGAACAAGCTGCTATCAAAATACTAACAATGCCACAATCTAGAATAACCTTTTATTATCTCAAGCAGTTCATTGCTAAATTTCACTATTTTTTTCATCTAGTAAATAATTCATAAGCAAGAATTTCTAAACTGGAGAGTATATTTTCAGCAGTCAAAAATCAAAATTAAAACAAAACAATGGTAAGTCACTTCAAATCATCAAAAACACTCCTTTAACAGAAGATCTCCAAAACTAAAAAGCAGAAAAGAAAACAGATAAATTCATACAATTAGTATTGCAATTATCTTCCAAAATGGGGCGCACTAAAACAACTCACTCAAGCAAGCCATTCATAACCACATATACACACACTTGAAAACATTGAATCAACAGCTTGTCACAGATATCTTCAGTTTATACAAATAAACATCTTCTATTTTAGTCCAAAACATGATTTTTATTTAAAAAAACACCTCATTTGTTCTTTCACTTTCCCAGAAACCAAACATAACCCAACAAAACAGAAACACAGAAACATACATATTTCACAAACCCATCTTCCACTTTCACTCCAAGACTTGATTTTTATCTCAAAAGCACCTCCTTCTTCGTTTCACCTTTACAGAAGAAACCAAATAAAACCCTTGAAAACACAAACATAGAACATCCATTTGTCACAAACCCATCTTCCACTTTCACTTCAAGACTCAATTTATATCTCGAAAACTACTTTCACAGAAATTAACAAGCAAAAAAAAAAAAAAAAAACTACAGAATATAGCCAGCAACATAGAGAACTAGAAGAGAGTTTTCTTGGTTGGAAGAAAACTGACCGTGAAACGGCGGAGGCAGTGAGATAGAGAGTTAGGGTTTAAAGGAGAGCGCAGTAAGGAGTTGATGATGTTGTTATTGAGTGGGTGGGTTTATCCGAGTCTGTGACTCTGTAGGTGTTTTAAGAGATAATTTATAAAGGGCAAACGGTCTTTTAGCTCTTGAAGCTTCGAGCCGATCCTGACCGTTGGATTCAACTCCCTCTGCCGTTCTTCAGTTCTTGTTGTCCTACCTTGGAACACTCTAGAACATCTTCCCTTTTCTACAAAGATTTTCTATTTCTATTCTATTTACAACATCCCACTTGCGATCATTTTTTTTTTTTTTTTCAAGAATTACAACTATTACATTACGTTAAGGCCATGTTTGTTTGCTTGTATTGTATTAGCCATTTAAAATATATTAAAATAATACTGGACAATGTTTAGTTCAAACACTGTATTGTATTGTTTTAGTACATTTTAATTGTGTGATACAACAAATACCTTATTAACTAATACATTATATTTGGTTGTATTATGTTGTATTGTATTAGAAAAATACATTTTTCTTTTCTCTATTTTTTTCCGATAAATATTGAATATTGAAGAAATATGTGTTACGTTATTAATATTTTTTTTTATAATTTCAAAATTATATAGGAAATATTTATATTATTTATAGAAATATTAGTTGTTTAAATTTTTTGTTTCAATTAAAATAAAAATATTTATTGATTCATTCATGGTGAGGATATTTAAAATTAATCATTAACTTTTTTAAAAAATATTATACTTTTATGATATAATAAAGTACAATAAAGTCATATATGAATAACTTAATACGATATAATACAATGCATCACCAAATATATATTTGTATTAATGATAATACAGTCCAATACAATATAATACAGTTCAATACAATTCAATACGGTGTGTCAAACGAGCCCTGATGTGATTGTCAGAATTTGTTGAAATCAAATAATACATATACCGTTCGGATATCCACTACCACAAACCGAAAAAAAGCTTCCCACAAATACTTTAAAAATGTATGTACATAATGAAACTTAAACCTCACACCACACCAATGTGAAAGAGATGTGCACTACTATCTCTATTAGAGTTGATATGTCATTTGTAAAGTGATCGTCACTAGTTGAGATCAAATATTATTAGTAATGTTTAGATATTTCTCCCTTATGTTTGCTTTTGCGTAAATCGAATCTCATCGCATCCGAATTCCGGAGGCGAATTGGGGGTGGGGGTGGAAATGTACTACAGTCTACAATGTCTAATAAAAGGTGATATGTCATTTGTAAGATCAAATATTATTAGTAATGGTTAGATATTTCTCCCTTATGTTTTGCTTGCGAGTAAATCAAATCTCATCGCAACATCCGGGGGTGGTGTGCAGCCAATAAAAAATAAATAAATAAACTACTGTACATGAAATTAAAATGTGAACCAAACATAAAACATATTATATATATATAATGAATAATATCTTTTCCCTCTATTATTTTAATAATGTAAATTAATTAATAATTTTTGTTTCTATTAACAATGAAAGTAAGAGACAAAATCAATCTATTTTAAGATTTTAATTTTCTATTATTTTATATATTATTACCTCATCTAATGTGTATTATATATGATTTTTTTATTTATTTCACTAGAACAAACTAATTAAATATTGAACTCTTGTATCGACTATCTTTATTATTTATTTTGTTAGGTTAATTATTATTCTGATTATTATGAAATTTATTTTATTAGTTTATTATTTAAATTTCGTTTAAAATTATTATAAGTTTATTTGGTTTTACATGAGTATTATAAAATTAAGTTACAAATATGTAAATAATTGTGATTTAAATATGTCAATGGTATATTGATATTTTAATTAAGCTATTGAAATTTATATTTTATAAGTTCGGAACTAGTAAAATATTACTTTTAGTTATGAATATTGTTAAGATTAGGCATAGGTTTTACAACAAAATGAAAAATGTTTTCTCATACACTCTTTAATTATGTAATTGAAATGATAATTACGAAGATTGATTTGGTTATAGATAATTTTCTAGATATAAAATAGATGTGTTACATTTCAATTAGTTAATGTATATTTTATTTATTTATTTGTATTATTACTTTTAACACTGAATAATATTACATAGTGTTGAAAAGTATCCGGTGTGGGATTTCGTAATTTTTCTCATACGGGATTCCTACTGATATTATTTTAAGATTGCATAACTTACAATATCACCCAAAAGCCAAAATCATAACTTCGCTCTTGATCACATCACAATTCATTAATATGGGTGTGAAAAACTTAATATTGAACCATCTTAACAACAGTAAAAAAATGTTTTTTCTTTTTTAAAATATAAAGTTGAAAGGCTTTCCACGAGGAACAATAAATCCTTAACATCAAAATCAATGCCAAATACTTTAGTAATGTTATTTGTATAGATCCTCAAGACACATGATAATGATTCATACGGATTCAAAACTCAAATAAATAATTTATATTTATTCTTTCATTATATCAATGTACGATTATTTCATTTTGTGAATGTGTTGCCTAAGAAGTGCTATGGGGGAAATTTGGCTATGAAGATTGATATCTGTAAGATTTTGATACTTTGAACTGGTCTTTCCCTTGCAGGGTGCTCTAAGCTTTTGAGTTTTTTATTTTATTTTTATTTTTATTTTTTTTATGGACTGGATTGACAGCATTCTGAATTCATTTAAGCTTTTTGTGTTGATCAATGAGGTTCTAGAGGGTTATTTCCGCTGTTTTAGAGGGGTCGTAAGGGAGATTCCTTATCTCCTCTTCTATTTGGAATTGTGGAGGACTTCATTAGTAGACTTTCGATGAGAATGGTAGATTTCTCCCAGATTTTGCTGATTTCTTCTCCGAGAGGTTTTTCGACTCCGACGCATTTACTTTATGTAGATGATGTTCTAATCTTTTGCAAAGGCACAGTTTGAAACTAGAAGAATATCATGCATGTGTTTGGTGTTTATGGTGACATCTCGGGTTAGTTGGTTAACTGGGATAAATCTTCCATCTACTTTGGCTCTTCTGAGGATTTGCCAAGGGTTCCTATTTTGGAGCTTTTAAGGATTTCAGATTAGTTGGCTAGCCTTATCTGGGAGAGGGTCCTTGATTTTATTCAGGATGGTAGGTAAGTTCTTGATGATTGTTTCCGAGCCTGCTTCCGGGGTCTCTATTTTTGGATTGGTCGGATCGTGATTTCTCCTATCATGGACTCTTTGGTTTGGACCCATTCTCGGGATGGTCGAGTTTCTTACAAGGCAGCTTACTCCCGATTCATTCGTGACTATCCTTAGGTCTCTTGGTGGAGAGATGTTTGGTATCATTCTTTTCTGCCTTCCTGTTCGGCATTGACCTGGTGTCTTTTGTTGGACAAGCTTCCCACAAAGGATCACTTGTGTAAGTTTGGATTTCAGTTGGCTTCCCGGTGCAGTGTTTGTGGGGTGAGTAGTGACTCGGCTGATCATCTTTTCCTCTAGTGCCCCCTAGCAGCTGTTTTTTAGGAGATTGTTTTCTCGGCTTTCCAGCAGCGTGTTTCTGCTGACTCTTAGAATTCTTTTTTCTTACAAGCCATGTCAGTTTTGTTTAGTGATCAGGTTAGGGTTTTGTAGAAGACGGCTATCCATGCAGTGATATGGAGTGTATAGTTTGCCCATAATCAGTGGATATTTGATGGTAAGTCGTGGATTTTAGGTATGCTCTTTCTCTGGTTTGGCATGCGGTTTCTCATGCTAATCACTTGGAGGTTGGTTGTATTTGTAATTATATGGATGATCTTATGATTCTTCGGCGGTTCAGTCTTCGTGGTCGTCCTGTCAGGGCCCGACTATTAAGAGTATGATTTGGTCGCCTCCGACTCCTAGTTGGATCAAAGTCAATACAGATGGTGTTGCCATGGGTTCTTCGGGAGCTGGAGGTTGTGGGGGAGTCTTCCGTAATTGTCGAGCTTTTGTGTAGTGAAAATACACAAGGTGTGTCTAAAATAAGGTGAAGTGAAAGGGTTGTTAATCAAAATTAATTACCAACTTTCGATTAATTAAGATTATCAAAATCCAAGCAATCACAACCCACATACAATAAGTGTAATAAAATACAAAAAACAATAAAAAAAACATGTTGAATTGATTTACGTGAGAAACCCTCAAACTATGCAAAACTCACGGGCTAGCCATCTAGCCACTCTGGTTCTCAAATCCACTGTTGAATACTTGTTTACAACCGTAAGTTGACACCCTAGTCACACTATTCTCGAAAGAACACAAGCTATTCTACCCCCAGACTTTTAATAGTGATTCTAGACCAATTTCTTGCCAATCAACCCTTTGATTGCAAGTCTTGCTTGCATGTGCAACTTCACCTAGAAGCTATAAGACTTTGACTCTAAGAAGAGATTAAGTTTAAGTGAATATGTAGAAATATTCAAGATGCAATATAGTGCAATACCACACACAATATGCTTAACTAGAGATTAAAGATGAAAATCTAACAATCCTAGTTTTTAAGATGTCTACATAAACATACATGCAAACTTTGCGAATAAGAAGGTGAAACATAATCACTAAGCAATTAATCAAACCTCAATCAAGTCATGACAACATAGATGAAATTCCCTTAACCAATTATAGTGTAAATATACCTAGGGTGAGGGTTGAATAGGTATAGGCTCCAAATTCTTCTCTACTTCTTTTTAATACAACAAAGTTGTATGCACATGAAAGCTTAACAAATGAATTGCTTTAACAAGAAAATATGAGTTCAATTACACAAGTGTTAAAAGCAATACAAGATATAGAAGTAAAGAAACTTAAAGCGAAACTTGACACAAGTATTTTTACGTGGTAAACCTATGAAGAGGAAACATCTACGGGTTGAATCCATTAGGATTATACTCAATAGCAAGAGTGTAATATTGTATTTAACAATCTGTTTCATATTAATAAAGTGATTTCTGGTTTAAACAAATATTATAGCATTTATAGTTGAATATTATAATTGTTAAAGTAAATAATCATAAGGTCTAAAGACTATGAGAAAAGAAGAATTGTTCATACATCTGGATATGTATGTGGTAGACACAATTCTTTAGTTAGTCTTGAATATGGTTCATAACTTAAGTTAAAGGTTGGGCACCTTTATCTTGTTAAAGTTGTAGAATTCTTTTGCTAGCATTTGAGTGGGATCAAATGAGATATGATGAGTCAAAAATCATCGGAGTGTCTTCGAGCAAAAGAGTCTAGTGCACTGGGTGCATTGAACTGGATCAAAATGAAATACTTTATCTATAACCGTCAGTAGATAAAAGTAATTTCATTATCAGGACAATCAGAGAGTCTATCTTAATCCTGAGATAAATGATGGACTTATGGTTGCAAGTGATATCATTTGAGTTATCAATGAGTACGATTATATCGCATAGTCTATCCTCAATAATTTGGTGATATTCATTTGTTAATCGATAGAGGACTTCATTTATAGATATGGACATCGTGGCTCCATTTATCAAATGAGAGTATAATATCATCATATGGATGTTTTGAGGTAATTGGATATTAAATCTCAACGTTGAGTTTTCGATAGTGTCTATTGAAAACATGGCTTCTGGACAAGTCAAAATATCCAAGTTCAAAACGTTGTCATATGAGTAAATATGGTAACTTGGAGAGTTATAGGCGGTTTATGAACTCTTGGCGATTACTGATATTATTCACGAGGATACACTATCTCCAATATGATTGTCTAGGGTATGAATGAGGAAACATCTTCCTTTTCTGTCTTTATTTAAGAGTTCAATTTTAGTTCTTTAGTGGAATGAGTTAAAATTAATGGATCGGACCTAAGTGAATCATTTGCTGATTGTGATTAGGTTATGTCTATTGAAGCTTAAATTTAGATAGCCCGCCAAGATCCTCAATCCACACGGACTTGCATGGATCACTTGATATATTCTACCGGACCAATTTAGGGTCCATCTAGAATTGCATTTAATATATTAAGAATATAATTCGCACATTATTTATGTAATTGGCTGCTCAATTATATTTATATATTAATGGATGACATGTGGGCTTTTTATTTAAAGTCCAAAGGATTAAATGAAATGAGAAAATAATATTTGGCCCAATAATATATATGGGGCGGCAAGGAGGTTATTTAACCTTAAATATTATTTTGTTTTCATTGTTTAATTAAATGAGAATTAATTAATTTATTAATTAATTATTTAATTAAGAAACAAATCTTTTCTCATTAGGAAATATGATTCCTAAAGGTATACCATTGGTAGTAGTATAATTAAATAGAAAGACTTGTTTGACAAGGAAATAAATAAATAATTTTATTTATTTAATCAAATAGGAAGTCTTCTTATTTTAGTCAAATAAGAGAATAAAAGATTTATGAGTTTGATTAGGGTTTGGAAGTCTTAAACAAAATAGGAATTATGGTGCAAATCATACTCCTTTTTGTAGGAGGATTTGCGGCAACCCTAGTTATTTTTGGGGAAAGAATTCGGTCACCCTAGGGTAAAAAGAAGAAGAAATTTGGCCACCTATATAAGGCCTCTTATAGAATTCGGCCACCCCCTAAGGCTTGTGTGCAGAATTTATTTCTTCTTCTTCTTCTTAACTCATAGAAAGAGATTTTTTATTCTACTAAGGCAAAAAGGAAACATAGATTATTCTTTGATGGTGTACTATTTGCTTAATCATTGATAAGCTTGTGTATACAATATCGATCAAGGTTCACGCGAGTTTCGATCATTAGATTGAGAGCTCAAAAGTGACCGGAATAATCTTAGGTTTCTTTTGATTGTTTTTGTGACTAACGAACAAGAGAAAAGTTTGTTTAATCCAATCACAGGTTTGCAATTCAAAGAAAGGGAGACCATGCTCCTAGGTGATCCACGTTTGTGCTAGGATTGAAGATCTTGCGGATTACCATCGACGTAAGTCAATCGGATCACGCGACAAGAGGTATTAATCTTTTGTTATATATATTATATATCTTTAATTAATCAAAAGGGTTTAAGGTTCATAAAATTGGAAAAATTTTAAAAGCTACTCAAACTATTTTTTTTAGTCTCGCTTCCACTGCGGGTATATTTTTCCCTACAACAACCACCGGCAACACCCAATTCACTAGTTGGAAAGAAGTACACTCTCAAAAGCTATCAAATCACATGAAATGCTCTCTCTTGAATATTTCTTCCATCCTACCCTTAAAGACCCTTACTAATGAAAAGTTGCCTCAACTTTCTAACCGAGAAAAATTGCTTGCCTCTAGAAAGCCACTCCCTATGCAAGACTATCCACAAGTCTCTAGGAAGATTTCCTTGCTTGGACTTACTGAAGCCACTTGCTTCTTGCCAAGACTTCCACGCTCGAACTTACCGGAGCCTCACACCCCTAGCCGAGACTTCCTTACTTGTCTAACCGGAGTCTCACACTCCTAGACAAGATTTCTTGCTCAATGTTGAAGAATCACGCTCCAACAAGAGACTTCCACCTTATGCAAGGCAAAATGATCTAAGTGATGCAAATGATGCAAGCACATGCAAATAGAGCAAGTAGATCAAACACACTTTATGAAGAATTAGATTTGTATAAATCAAGCTCACAAGCAAATGTAACTAATTCTTAGGAACATGTAATCAGAGATCAAGATTAGGCATTCAAAATCATCCACAAAATTATCTAGAAACCTAAATATGTCAATCAAAGCTAGAGTAACAAGTTTTCAATAGAAATCACAAAACTAGCTTTGAAATCAAGTGAACAAGTTAACACTTGAAATCCACAACATATTCAATCCAAACAAGAACTAGATTTAAATGATAGATAGCACAATCAAAAAAATCCTAGTTCATGAACATGTGATAAAAACCTAGAATCAAACAATCAAGATCAAATCACAAAGTTATTATAGATTCAAGTTCATGTTCTTCAAAACTAGCTAAGAACATATTCAATCAAAACACAATAGATAATTTCAAAATCAATCAACACAAGTCTACAAATGGAATCAAAATTATTCTAAACATTTTCATCAATCAAATAATAAGATCCATCAAGTTGATCATAAGAAAAATGGAGAGAAGATGATTCACATACAAAAGATGAACCACGAACTGAAGGTCAGATTTCTGCAAATAATCTGGACATATTTTGACTCTAAAAATGCTTGGGACTTGTTCCTCTCTTCAAGACCAATGATTCTGGTTTTTGAATCACTCAATTCGGATTTGAAATGAGAGAGTTATGATTGAAACAAAAATGCACAAGTTGTGAGAGATGTTACTCGGGATTTGAATTATATAGGGAGGGAATTCAATTGAAAAGAAGCAAGGGCAAATGGGTAATTAAGCCACCACCACTCATGCTTCCCGTGGAGGCGTATGGCCACCACGGGGAGGCAGAGATGTGTCCCTCCCGTGGTTGGGACGCGCCTCCATGGGATAAAGGGTGGTTGGCCCTTCACCACCTCTCTTCTCCTTTACTTCCTTCGTGCACCTCTCACGTTCCTCTAGCCTCCGAACTCTGAATTCTAATCTGCTTTTGGATTACAAACCATAACTAAATTACACATAAGGAAGACTATGAAAATTTGACCAAAGGTTATGAATTCGACTCGATACACGATGACGAAGACAATGTATTGTAAGAGAACGTAAAGTAGCGTAACTTCCTCGTTTGAACTCGAAATCTAATGAGTGATTAACCGAAACGACCGGAACTCAACAAGGAATAATATTTGTACATATTAAAGTTCAAAAAAACAAAACCCAAACAAATAAACACAAGATCACACAAGTATGCCATTTCCTAGAGATAATCCTAGAACATGTAATTCTAAAATGTTTGTCAAATTGAGACTAATGCATGTGCATACTTCAATAAGTGTGTGAATGTGTTATTACCAAATGAACACAACAATGCAGGGACACATATGAATGCAATATATGTGTGTGCGGTTAGCACAATGATGCAGGGACACAAATGTATGAATTGTGTGTGTGTGCGCTTACGCCTTGCAAGAGGAAGAAGTATATTGATACCTTAGCATCCAAGTTAGCACTTTTCCTTTTGAAGATGATATTTGTATAAGAAGTTCTTTTCTCTTTTGAAGCTCCTTTCAACCAAGAAACACTTAAGTAACTAATCATTACAAATAAAAAGAGTTTTGCAATGGAATCAAGCCAATACAAATCTAAAACCTTGCAATAGATATGCATGCAGAAAGATGTATATGCAAGAAACATGCAATTAAATAACACCTATGAAATCTATATGCCAAAAGGGATAAATCTTGGAAACGTAGAACAATAAATGAAGCTAGAGATGTATTCTACTTACCAAGTTATGAAACAATCAAGACCCATGAATGAATGATGCATGAAGAGGCTTAGCAAGTCATGGATTTGAGGTTTGGAGTGTTAAAGAAGGTTTCTTGGAATCTATCACTTTAGAAAACTTCTCTTTTACACAAAGATGGGATTTTTAAAGTTCTGAAAATGGCTGGAAAGAAGAAGAGAAGAATATATATGAGCCCTAGACAGAAGCTATGTCGTTTTGGACGAAGTCACAAAAAAAAGCCTTCAAGCCGCGGTATGTATCGTTGTTCGTGCAAAGGTCCAGCATGCGGAACAACCCTTGGAAACAAACACGGCCAAAATCGCCGGACATGAGTGGTGTACCAACCGCGTAACAAACTACGGGAAGCTTCTAGTAAAAGATCGTGGGTCAAACCGCGTAACCAACCGCATGAAGCTCACTAGAAATGACCGCTACTTGGACCGCGATTTACTCAGATGCGTACACCACGACCAAGACATCGATAAAGAGAAAAAATCTATTTTCAACTCATTTAATCACACCTATCCGATATGAATGTTGTGCAAGTGTGAAGTGAGTTAAATGCATACTAAAAAAGTAAAATGAGCACAATGCATAAGCGATTCAAATGCATGAAGGTGTTTGTGTGCGCCTATTCTCTTTAAGAATAAAAGTCAATTGTTATATCTTTAAGCACTTGATCCTGAAGCTTTGGGGATGCTAAGGGAAACTTGATCACGAACACTTCAAGCACCTAATCTACCCTTATATTAAAATCCCCAATTGAAGTTTGTCACAGAAATAAGCTAATCATAATAAGGTGGCGTTAACATGAAGGGTTGTTTTGCTACCCCACTTAGTTAGATGTTTGCGTTTGAGGCTGAGCTTATTGCGGTTACTCTGGTCATTAATTTTGCTTAGAAGTATGGGTGGCGTCAGATCTAGCTTGAGAGTGATTCTTTTTATGTGGTTCAGTTGCTCTCTTGTCGTTCTGAGCAGGTTCCTTGGCGGGTTCATTAGGCGTGGCAGTGTTGTATCTTCTAAATTTCGTAGATGGATTTTTAGGTGTCCCATATTTTCAAGGAGGGGAATCAAGTTGCAGATGCCCTGTCTAAATATGCTTTGGAGCTAGAGGCAAATTCTTGGTAGTTCTCCACTCCTCCGTTTTGTTCCTCGTTGGTTGGATATGAGTGCATGGGTTAGGAGTCTTTTCAGTTTTCATGATGCTTTTTGTTTTAATTTTGGTATGGTCTACGTGCCACGTTTTGTTTGAGGCCATTTTCCCCTAGTTTTTGTGCTTATTTGATTGTTGTTACTCTTTATTTTTTTCCTTTTTTCATTTATAAATAAAAGCAATAAATAACACTAGAGTTTGTACATGGAAAACCTTAAGGTAGGGAAAAAACCATGGTTGTTGTAATAATAGGAAAGGAGAATGTTCACTATATGTAGAAAACGATTACACGTTACAAAATGTGTCTCTCCCCTTCTCACATTTTTCTTCATTGTTTGGTACATGTATTTATATAGGGGCTAGGGTGTTGCCCTAGTCCGTGCTACGCAAAAAAGGATTATGTTTAGATGAGATCTTGGGTGGATTGTATCTTTACGGGATCTCGGGTGGATTGATTCTCGGTATGTTCCCTATAAGGTCCTCATATTTTGATTGGATTATTTCATTGACAAACCACATTTGGAGATGATTTTGTAATGGGTAGCTTAGGTCCTCGATGGCAAGCTTCCAAGCATCTCGGTGATTTCAAGAGCAAAAGTGAAAGGTAAATCACTTGACTTGCCTCTTAAAGAGATTAGTTTGCACACACACACACACACACACACACACACACACACACTACATGCTTGCTTTATTCGTCTTACATTTGTGTTCTAATTGCTTATATATGTGCATCCTTTACACAATCACACTTGCACTTTATTGTTAGATCTAAGTGTGGTTTTGTGTGATGTAATTCGTTTTCGTTTGTGTGATCGAAAACATTCGCGCTTGCACGATGGTGTACATATCTCAGCATGATGGTTGACCATTTGAGAAGGTCTCATTCTTCTCTTGTATTAGTGTTATTTATGGTGCGGTTGATTGGAGTAAGGTGTCTAGTTTCAAAAGATTGGATTTCAATGTTTCAAGTGTTTTCAAAACTAACCTTTGCATGGTCTTATGACCATAACGTTTTACAAAAAATTTCAAAATGAGTTTTGAAAATTTCTATACAAACTAGACACCCATACCTTTCCAACGGTATATTATTCATAATATTTCATGACCATTTGGATTGGTTTTGAAATCTCCAAAGCGACCACTTTGTTGTCCGTTTCTGACCGCTGGTCACTCTAATGACCATAACTTTTTCTATAGACATCAAAATGTCATTCCATAAAATGGAGTTGAAAGTAGATCCATACTTTTCCAATGGTATATTACACGATAAATTTCGATGTCGTTTGGTCATGTTTCGGAGCGCTCGAATCTCAAGCTATTGTGCTGTCGCACCTATGTGCTGGTATAGCGCTGCTCGACCAGCACTTTTGGTCTAGAGATGTTGCGCTTGGGTGGCGCATGAGGAGTAGCACAATGTTTTGCTTCTGTTTTGTAATTTGGCCATATATCTCTCATTTGGAGTCCCATTTGGCTCATTTTTGGAGCAAAATTCATGAAAATTATAGGGCTATTATCTAAGCACTATAAATACATCTCTTTCTCTCATTTGTATTCAAGAAACAAAAATTACAAAACTCTAGAGAGAGATTAAGAGTTCTCTAGTGAGAGAAAGCACCGAGATTGCTTCTTTAACTCTCCCAACTCATTTCCATATGCATCAAACATCATTTAAACATCATCTAGGATCATTTAGGATGTATCTATGCATGTGTCTTCTTCAACACACATGACTTGGTAAGTTGAACACCATCTCATCCACTTTTGTGTTCTTACTTAACAAGAAATCTCATTTATGACTTGTTGGCATCTAGATTAAGATTTATTTACAAGTTTAGATATTTGTGTTGATTGATTGAGTTGTTGTTTTGTGACTGCTAGGATTCTAGGTTCATATATCATCTAGCTAATTTATCTCATTGTTTGATTGAGATTGTTTGTGATTTCTATTGTATCTAGGTTTGGTTATCCTTTACATAGTTAAGTTGTATGCCATGATATATAGCAATATTGATATCTAGGAATGATCTTATTGACATCTTATATTCTTAGATAAGCATTTAGTGTAGCCTAGCATTATTTGCATATTGAATATCATTGAATATTCACATAGGTTGTTGATCTCTTCGTGAGAATTAAGTCTTGTGATTACCGGTGTGTAGTGCTTAAGCAATTGGTTAAGTGCCACTGTAAAAGGCCTGCAGGTAGAGTAGGAAGTGCTCATGCTAAGAGTAGTGATTGGGGGATATCACTGGGGATTGAACCAAGAGTGGTGAGTGGTAGTGTCCATAGCCTGAGGTTGTCTAGGCTGAGAGTCCATGTATCACTTGAGGGTGTAACCTTTTATTCATATAGTGGATTTTGGTGACCGTGTGTGTGATCAAGCCAAAATTGGTATGATTTTGGCCCTCATTTCTGACTCTTTTTGCTTGATTCTTGGGCATTCCCCCGTGCTTAATAGTGTTAAATTGAGTGTTTCAGGTTTTATCAGGTTTTAAGAGCAATTGGGATGAAGTTGAGGACTTGTGTGCAAAAAGGCTCACAAATGGGAAGAAACATGGCATTTTCGCTACTTAGGCAAGAGGAGGTCGCCACATGGTCGCCATGGTGATAGAGGATTATTCAGAGCTTTAGAAGGTCGCCACTTGGTCGTCATGGCGACAGAAGGTTGCAAAAATGCATCAGGTGGGTCACCATTTGCAAGGTCGCCATAGCGACCCACCCTTGCAAATGGCGACCTCACAACTTTAGTCAAGGTCGCCATAGTGACCTTCTCATGCAAATGGCGACCTCATCACGAATTGCTCATGGTCACCACTTGCTATATGGCAAAAAAGATGATGTTCATGGTGACCTTTGCATCTAACCGTTTTGCGCACAAGGGTCGCCATAGCGACAAAATGGCGAACTTTGCGCCACATCAGCGAATCAAGTAGTTATCAGTACATGTCCAAGAGTGAGTATATATATAGTGGCCTTTCATCTTCAGCAAACACAACCCATCTTAGAGAGCACGAAAATCCTCTCATTGAGATCTATATTCCTCATCCATGGCTCACCATTCCTCATCCTCCATTTCTCTACTTGTACTCATCTAATTCCATCCAAACCTTGACTACTTCCCTAAATCATTCCTCTCTTACCATTTCTCCACCCAAATTCCTTTGTCACTTTCCACTAAACATCCACACTTCAAGACACATCCTCTACTTCCATTCCTTGCATTTAGGAGCATAAAGGAAAAGAAGGATCAAGCTTAAAGAAGGAGGCCCAATGGTGATTTCCTTACTATTTACTTCATTTCATTTATTGCTAATATGTGTAACTAAACCCCTAATCTAGGGGATAGATTTGAGGATCATTTGGTTGTGGGTATTAGCCTTAGCTTTGTAATGAATCTCTTATGTGTTCTATTCATTCAAATCATTATATTCTATTCATTATGTGATTGACTTGTATATCCACTTATTAATTGCAATCTTGATTAGAGTAATATGTTATATATTCATATTTGGATTGACACTCCTTGTATGATTAAGAACTCATTGAATAGGATAGATTAGTGGTGGGTATATCAACCCCCCTAACCTAAGCCTTAAGTGGTTAACATAGAGAGATTGGTACATTAAAGTGGCTATAAGGCATTACCCACACTCAATTGCTAATCAATCTATTCCCTAGCAATCATATTAATTGTTTACATCATTATTCTTATCAAGGTAGTTGAGTATTCTATTTTTCATATCACTTTTACATTTTCAATTTAGTAGTTAGCATTGGTGGTTTTTGAAACCACACATCTATGGAATATCATGATTTATTTTTCTTGTCTAAGACTAGTCAATCTATATAATTAGCACTCCATATCCCTGTGGAACGAACTTGCTTACCATTTGCTATAAAATCACACTTTAAAGGATTTAAGTGGCTTAAAAGGGTTTTCAAAGATCAAACAAAATTATATCATTTTTGTGAGTGCACGACGGCTCATCAATGTGGCTAACATAATAGCTCGTGGTTTTTCCTTGTTAATGGTTTCCACGTAAAAATTAAGTGTTCTTTAATTTTCGCACTTTATACTTGATTTTATTATTTGTTGAATTGGCTTTATAATTGAATATTGACTAATTCGAAAAAGTTGGTAATAATCGGATTAACAACCTATTCACCCCCCTTTAGGTTGTTATTAGACACGCATATAATATTTGTTTCATTCCCAATGCAAAGATCTCGCTCTTCATTGCTAGGGGTTATTTTCTGGATTCCCAAGTTTATTATGAGATTCGTTAACTACTTGATTAGCGGTGAATGTCTTTCCTGATACGGGTCTAAATTTCATGGGAGATATGAAGGATCTTGGATTTGTGGTGATCTCGGGGATATTTTGTGTTCACAACATAACAGTGAGTTGGTATCAATTCATCGCCTAGGATTACCTTGGCAAATTGGTTATAAGTGGGCGACCTGCTATTTATTTTTGAGCCCGCCATTGCCACGTGTATCTAGCCGAACTGGCATGACTTGCTGATGTGGAGACCTAGTTCCATGATTCTTGCTTTTTATGCTAACGTACCAGGCTGACTGAAATTTCCCCAAACAATACCCCATAAATCCATAAGGAGGATTATTGGTGAACCGTTTTTTCCGGCGAGCAGGTACCTCTTCGAAGTGGATTTGTAAAGATTTTTCATTTATTGTTGTATTGATGGGCCACCAGAAATTTAATTTGTCTCAATTATTGCACTTTATTGTTGGCCTTTCAAATATTCAAATGACGTAATGATGGCCTAAGAGAGTACATGTGATTTGACGTTTTGTTTGAATAATTCTTTTAACAATTGCCACGTGCTGGGATTCATCAGGTTACCTCATGCGTTCTCATTTTTTGAGAAGCTTTAGTGTTTTTCCTTGAAACAGCACTGAATCTCACCATTTATGTTTTCTCTCTAAAGCGTACGTGTCAAGAAAACTTTACACCTTTTCTTTCTTTTTAGAATCCGTTCCTCTTCTTGCTCTTTCCTTCATTGAAACTTTCATCTTCTTTTCTAATTTCTTGTACTTGCATTCATAATAACTAGGTCTGAGAAACCATCTAAGTTGGAAGATCATAGTGAGGTTGCAGATTCTAATGTCGCTGAGCATAAGGTAGATCAAATGCTATTCTCCTTGAGAGACCCATGCGCAATTGACTGTGACAGAAACTGTTAACTGCCTAAAAAGGCAGGGGTCCAAAGAACAATTTTCCATCCTTGCCAAGATTGCTTAAAGTAGAAGGACTCTATAAGAAGTATCCAGCTACCTCGGGATAAAGCTAGGACTGATATACCTAGGTATGCCATCTGTGAATGAAGATCAAGATCGGGGTCGCCCAGATCCCTAGGTACCAGGAACCATTGAAGTCTAAGTCCAAAGGACCCCGCTACCACATGATCACGGTTCCTTAGTACTCAAGGAATACTGGTACCACAATCCAAGATGTGCCATACCCCGATACTGTGATTCCTTCTATGACCAGTCTACCAAGCAGCAAAGATTATGATATATTAGAAGAGAAGACTATCAAGGAAGGAGGGACCGGTACACCAAGAGACCAGGACCATACTACAGGAAGGACAATATGCACCAACATTTGAATACAAGGAAAGCTGACTTCTCTTGTCATTTATAAACTCCATTTTTAAATGGGATTAGTCAACTCTGTCAGATCACCGAGAAAGGAAATAGATCACTTGATTATGGGATTATTCCCGTGCCTAAATGAAGCCACTAAAAAAGGTCGTTTGCGTATATAAATTCACTTGTCAAACAGTATTTATAAGAACCTTTACAATTCCTTGAATGGGTTTGAAAACACAAGTATGGCGGCAAGTGGGGTGTTATCCACAAGGATCGGGACTGGCAAAGACTAATCGGTACTCTAGCAATAGTTATGTGATAAAAGTAAAAGAGAAATGATTGGTGTTTGAATTATGAATTAACTAAAGTAAACTAATAAATGCAATGACTAAAAATGGAAAGCGATTGGAGTGATATATATGATAAGGGGACTAAGGAGTTAATGGACTCGTAAATGGACAATGGGCACGTAAAAACTCACAATTAAGAATGAGGATCTATTGTAACCAATCCTAGGATGTATAGTGTTGGTTATGTATCCCTTGCAAGAGGTTAACCTAGGATGTATAGTGAAAACCTCATACTCGGGACTATCATTCCTAAGCAACCAACCTAGGATGTATAGTATTAGTTGCATAGTTAGGACTTCTTGCCATGAAGATTACCTATCAATTTAAGGGCTTAACCTCTAAGTAAATTAGTCACCCTTAGGATGTATAGTGATAACTCTTAATCTCACACAAGAGGCTAACCTAGGATGTATAGTGAAGGCCTCATAGTTGAGATTAGATTAAGGTGGAGGTTATTAAACCGGATTCCACCCGAAGGATGTATTCTTGTGGAATCCAAAGGTAGCCACTCCTAGGATGTATAGTTGTTGCTCTTAATCTCTCACAAGAGGTCAACCTAGGATGTATAGGAAAACCTTCTATTCGAGATTAGATGAAGATTTGGTTTGTAAGCCAGATTCCACTCAAATGATGTATTGTTGTGCAATTCTTCCATTCAAAAGAGCTTGAGACAACCAAATAGGACGTATACCTAGTTGTCTCCTCAAGTACTTTCTAAATCAATTTGCTAAGAGGATATATCCAAGACAAATCAACATTCAAAAGCAATTATAACAATGAATAGAACATAAATGATAGATTTAAAGAATAGTAGAGTTGATTACAAATGCCCAATATCCATCAAACTAATCACATTAACCCTTTAGTGGGGATTTAGCTACTCATAGAAAATACACAATATTAACTAAAAGAAGAGAGATAGAGAAAACCTATAGTGAGACCTTTTTCTTGAAGCTTGGATTCCAATCTCCTAATGCTCTTCCTTGAGTAGAGATGTGATGTAAGTGAGAATGGTGGAAATGGTGTGTAGAAATGTGAAGTATGGAAGGGAAATGTGTTTGGATGGTTGGGAGAATATTCCTAGATCTAGATGATGTAAGGTGAATGAAATGTCAGAGTAAAAAACGTTTGTTACGATCTAATATGAGTTTCTATTCATATGGATTACAAAATAGGTCAGAAATGCTTCAAAGTCAAAATCTGGCGGGCACGGAGTGCGGGTCAGGGACCAGCACTGCACCCACACTTTATCGAGTATTCAAGTTTCCAGCTCCCGGGTTTCCCAAATAGTGCGGGTGGAGTGCGGTTGGATGACCCGGACTATACCCGCACTTTATCTTTCCTTCGAGATTTTAGCTCTCGGATTTCCCAAATAGTGCGGGTGGAGTGCAGTTGGTTGACTCGTAATATACCCGCACTTTATCTTTCCTTTGAGATTTAAGCTCCAGGGTTTCGTAAATAGCGCGGGTGGTATGCAGTTGGATAACCCGCACTGTACTCGCACTTTATCTTTGCCTTAAATATCAGCTCCTGGGTTGTGTCAACAGTGCGGGTAGAGTGCGGTTGGTTGACCCGCACTGTACCCGCACTTTATCTTCTCCTCAAACATCAGCTCCCAGGTTGTGTCAATAGTGCGGGTGGTATGCGGTTGGCTGACCCGTATTGTACCTACACTCCTAGAGCATCTGATGGCTTTTGTCCTTCATTTTGCATCTTTTGGTTCCTTTTCGCCCGAAAGTCCCAAATTCCGCTTCTAACACTAGAAATGTACAAATGCCTGCAAATACAAACAAAGAGCCCATAAGAGATGCTAAAGTGCAAGAGAACGAAACCAAGGATAAGGAAATGAGGGCTGAAATATACGACAATTTTGGCACGATCAGCCACCATTAGCGTCCCTTTGATTGCTAAATTGATTGACTGATTGACAAAGTGAGTAGCAAGAAAGGGGACCTATAAATGTTACAAGACTCTCGAAAGAAGGGGATCCGATTTTTGAATCCAATTCCTTACAGTCTTTCCACTTATCAACTAGTATGAGATCATCATCGCTAACTATGTTTGAACCTCCATACTTAAACATTCCACAAAAACACCATTGTATCATGTCACTATATTGGATTGATCAATAAAAGAGCTAATTATTTGTCTTCTTGATATACACATTGAACTATCTTGATTCTTGACCACTTTTACATTTAACTTGTTTTTACTGAGAACGTACAGGTATCAAACGTGATATCTCTCTAACTGTGACCTACCCCAATCATGGTCTGAAAGTTGTTATATGGAAATTCACCTCTCTAACAATTTTCTATTAACACTTTTTGGTGTCGCCTATGGGAAGTATCCTCTCATCCATAAAAAAACACTGTATAGTTCTACCTAAAAGGCACTAAGATGAGACTCCGATCATCTCAAGGGTAGCCTGACCCATTGGGACCCCAGTCCCTCGCTTATATCTAGAGAGTTCAAAAGCAGGGAAGGGGGTTGAGGAACCACAACCTAGCATCGGTCCCACCACCAAATACGGGCTCCGCGCCCCAAAACTCGGCTATCCAAAAAATCGATCGGGATACCATGGAGCAGTAGACTGCTACTTTTGTGGAAAGTATCCGCCTTCGGATGATCGCCCAGGAAATACTCTTTGAGGTACCCAGAACCACGAGAGAGGCTAGCCCGGGTACCCGAGTATCGGTCTTTGACAAACTTGGACCACTACTCTCAGCTCTAAATCACCCCACGGATTTTAGACCCCGACAGGTGAAATCAACGGTTCATATCCCTCCTAGGAGGAACCGGCCTACAGCAAAACTGATAGCAAAAGAAATGACTATACAACTTGATGCTGGTGGAAGTATTGAACCCAGGAGGAATCCTTGAGGGAACTGCCTTTAGAGAGAGGAGCCTAAGGAGGCAAACGTTGTATCGGAAACCTCGGACAACGAAGGCTCAGAGACCTAGTCCAATAACGGTAGACCTAGACACCTTGAAGACCAGATGGTCAGAATGGCGAAAGAGATCGAGGAGTTGAGGAAGGAAAGCACCGGGGAACCTAGAAGAACCCCTTGGGGGAGATGAATGCACCATTCTTAAGAAGGATCAGGTACCTCCCAAGTTTAAAATGCTAACCGAGAAGTATTCCGGGTCGGAAGACCCCTTAAGCCACCTGGAGAGCTTTATACACCAAATGGAGATTCAGAAAGCTACCCGGCAACAATATGCAGGATGTTTCCTCTCAACCTTGACAGATTGTGTCAAGACTTAGTTCAAAAAGGTACCCCCAGGTAGTGTGGATTCTTTTACACAGCTTACCAAAGATTTTCGTGCTTAGTTTCAGGGAATCAAGCCTCGTCCTAAAGACCCCAACCTGTTCTAGTATATGATCCAAGAGCGTGGTGAAATGCTAAGGTCCTACATGGAAAAATTGCACAAGAAGGTGATCCAAATGGGAGTGTTCGTCGAGAAGGAGACCTTGGCAAAATTTTGAAGGAATTTATAGGCCGGCAGGCTATTCCGATCACTTGCTAAACACCCACCTGAAACATACCATGAAGCCTATGATAGGGCTTTGGAGCGGGTGGAGATAGATGAACAGCTCCAAATTAAGGTCGAGCATTATGAATGAAATTCCCTTTAAAGCAATAGTGTTTTATACCTGGGGGGGTGAATAGGTATATTTCCAAATTCCTCCAATTTTCAAAAATTGCGGAATACAAGAATGAAATGAACACTTGATATGATATAGTAAATGTATAATATGAATCAATACATGTAAGCATCAATATACAAAAGAATCAATACAAGTGAACATATGGAAGATAAAGAAATATAAAGCGAAAATGAGACACAAGATATTTTAACGTGGTAAAACCTTAAAGAGGAAACATCCACGGGTTGAATCCACAACCACCGGCAAAGCAAATCCACTATACGAAAAGGACTTACACACTCAAAGCTATCAACACTATGATATCCACTTCAAGCTATCAAATCATAATCAACCATCGGGCTAGTGATTCACAAAGCCTACTCCCTATCCAAGGTGAGTCCTACACCTCTAAGAAGCAACTCCCTATCCAAGGCTCTCAAGTCTCTAGGAAGATTTCCTCGCTTAGCAATCTAGATCACAAGGATCCTAGTTAAGCTCCCCTAGCTCAACCATCCGGAGTACGCAACTCCTTGCTAAGACTTTCGCTTGGCTATCCGAAACTCATTCCTAGCCAAGACTTCTTGCTCAAATTGAAGCTTCACTCACTCCAAGATGAGACTTCCACCTTTTGCAAGGCAAATGATCTAAGTGATGCAAATGATGCAAACACATGCAACATAGAATATATGATCAATACATCCTATGGAAACTAGAAATAATCAATGAGCACACAATGTATATTTTTTCTAGTTCATGATCCAAAACATTACATCACACAAAATGATGCATGAGCAATGAAATGTATGGATAAGGTACACTCCATAAAGATCTAGACATAGGCAACAAAGTACACAAAACAAAGTTGTCTAGACCTTAAACATGAACACAAATCTAGAGCATGCAAAACACCTAAAACATGCCAAATCCTAGATTATATTCATGTTACTAAAGCTTGAAAACAAAGCATGATCATTAAGCATATATTCAAGACTTTAGAACACAAACAACAAAAAATGCTAGAATGACAAGATATGATCAATGAATATTCTAGCAAGTACTTAGAGCATATATATTCACAATAATCAATTAAATCCTAATTGGCTCTAAATACAAAATCAAATGTGCTAATCCTAGAATTATTCAATTAAAGGATCAAAGCACATTTCAAGGATTATTAATCATAAAATGATTCACTCAAGTCTCAAATAATCCTAGATATCAATCTAATCACAATACAACTCTCAAACATGTAAAATTATAGAATCAAAAATTCTAGTTCACATATGTCTCTAATTAGACTTTTGATTAAGATTGATTATGAAGCTATCTTTCTCAATAGCATTCATCAAACAAATACATGCATATAGAAGAAGAAACCCCAAGCAAATTGAAGGTTATAAAAGAAGAAATCATAAAGATAAAGTCAATACCTCTCCATCACGAGCTGTCACGATTTTCTGGGTAGAACACCTGGAAAACTCAATCAAATGACTGCAAGATCACTTCGAAAAGGTAGAGGACACAATTACGAACAATCTCCAACTTGAATCACTCAATTTTGACTTCGTATGAAGAAGTTATGGTGTTTGGAAGGTGAGAAAGTTGTGGAGAGAAAATCTGACGGGATTTTTTTTTTCTTCTCTTTTTCTTCTTGAAAACAAATGGAGGGAAGTGAGAATATTTAAAAGGAAGAGAGAGAAGGAAGATTTCAGCCAATCACAGAAGGCCACATCAGCCTTCTCCCCGTGTGGGGCGCGTGGGCCACACGGGACCAAAGGGCGGGTCAGCTCGTGTGGCACACGGCCTCCACACGGGGTGGCCAAGGCATGGCCTTTGGCCATGCATGCCCCTTTCGCACACCTCCCACGTTCTTCGACCGTATTCGGGCCTCCGAACTCCGATTTCGAATCCATTTTTAGATTATGAATCTTGACTTCCTCATGCACAACGAAGACTATGAAAGTTTGACAAAAGGTTGAGAATTCATCTCGGAAAATGACAACGAACACAACTCAACGAATGAGAACGAAAAGTAGCGTAGCTACATTGTTTGGACTCGAAATTGAATGAATGAGTAACCGAAATGATCGGGACTCAATAAGGAATCAATTAAGATCATGTACAAGTCCAAAACACAAGAAACACAAACAATTAAACATAAATTCACATATGAATGCCATTTCCTAGATATAGTCTTAGAACATGCAACTCTACAATGTATGAGCATTTGAGTTCAATGCATGAGCATACAAAAACATGTGAATGTGTTATATAAATGGTGCACAACAATACAGAGATACTTATGAATGATTTGTGTGTGTGTGCCTTACGCCTTGCAAGAGGAAGAAGAATCTTGATACCTTTGCATAAGATGTTGCTTCTTCACCATTGAGGCTTCTTTCTTCCAAGAATCACCTAAGCAACAACTAATACAAATATAGAGAGTTTTGCAATGGAATCAAGCCAATACAAATAAAGGATCTTACAATCTCCCCCTTTGGCTATTCCATGGCAAAACTTCAATCCTCACCATACATTGATCACTCCAATAAACTCAATGTTGATAGCATTCTCTCACCTCACATTACAAAGAGATCCCTAGACTAAAAGATCTTCAAGTCTTCTTCAGTCTCCAAGAATCCCTTCTTTGAACTTCAAAGTACCTATGAGAAAAGAAGCAAACCAACAAGAGATCTTCTTCCAATGAAGAATGGTGAGATATTATCACATAAACAAATAATAAAAACTTCCCTTATCTCATATAAAATAAAGCATTATCTCAAGTGAATAAATGTTATCACATTAAAGAAACCTTAACACAATAAGGCAATAATTCTTTTCTTCTCCTTAGGACAAGAATTCTCCCCCTTAAGACAAAGTCTCCAAAAAGCACAAAGAGGTACAAAACTCACTCTCCATATTGAACATGGTGAAGTTTTCTCCTTATGGTGAGATTTCTCCCCTTATAAAGATGGTGAGGTTTCTCCCTTTTTTTTTTTTTTTTTTTTTTTTTTTTTTTTTTTTTTTTTTTTCAAGGAATAGACAAAGGGCACAAGAGATAAAGAACGAGATATTAAGCAAACAAATCGTATAGAAAGCTTAGTTGAATAAACTAAAGCTCCCCCTTAACATATGCTCCACATATTATCACCAAGTAGATTTGTTCACAAGGGACTCACACATTCACACATTCAAGCAATAAGAGAAAATATTTCATCACTTTTCAAAGTCCAAGAGAGAATCATAGATTTTCATTAATCTCTCAAAAATATTCTCACATTGCTAATGAATGAAGCACATAAGCAAAATATATGTGTGTGTGTGTGTGAATGCTTCTCACATATATAAAAGGAGTAATTGTGATATCAACATGCAAACAATTTCCACACCTATCCAACTAAAGCATTTCCAAAAATAGGTCAAACCAATATTCATCTGGATTTTTGCTTTAAAAGAATAGTTATCAACATGTGAGCGTGTGTGTTCATGTGGCTCGTTTTCCCGTTTCTATTTGTCAACCCGAGCTTTTCACAATTCTCAACTATACACCAATAAGCCTTTTTTTTTTAAAATTTCTTTTAGGCTTAGAATCAAAGATTTTTTTTTTTTTTTTTAATGATTCTTTACAACTCTTCTTTGATTTTTCTAACAAAAACATATACACCTTTTGGTGGCTTTCACTCAACACAAAGGCGTAGCCCTTTCCAACATTAGGCGACTTCACAACCAATGCGTGTAGCCCTTTCCAAAAGGGTGCTCGTTGAATACTATGTAGTGCTGAAGTAAAATGGATACATATCATAGGTAATTTATCATGTACTAAGCAATAGGCTTCTAGATGCATCCATTATCTACACATATTCAATCACATATACTAAAAACTAAAACATATAAGAGAAGCATTTATGCACTTTTTCAAAAAACAAGATTTTCAAGCTCAAGTGCATGATCTAGAAACAATAAGAGTTATTAGCTTAAGATCATTACTTCTCAAGTGAGTAGCTCTCAAAGATATTGATATACAAATAAAGTTTTGCTTATCAAGCCACTTAACAATCATACATAGACAATAATCAACACAAATCATGCCAATGAATATTTAAAGAGTTTTAAACCTCTTATGTCCAAGGGCTTAGTAAACAAATCCGCAAGTTGATTAATTAGTAGGCATTGCTTTAGAGTAACAATAGAGCATTCAACAAGTTCTCTAATGAAATGATGCCTAATAACTATGTGCAATTGATATAATGCAAACATAGAGTTAAAATGATGAAATAAAAAGCAAGCTTTTAGAATAGAGAAATACCTTAGCAAGCTTTGTCATTAATGAAAGGTCTCCGCTCTTTTTATGAGCTCTCTTAGCTTGTTTGTCTTCATGACAAGAAGTTGTTGGTGTGTCATCCCAAGAGAGTAAAGACCAACCACTTTAACCTCAAATAATTACATGAAAGTGATTTTCTCTAAAAGTCTTAACAAAAATTTTCACCAAATAGATTTCAAAATCCAACTTCTTTAAAGTTAATCAACAAATTTTGACTATCATAGTGATTATGAGAATATTAAGTTCATGAATTGATTAGAGACAACAAGTTTAAATACTAGACCTAGCACATTACAAATAGCTTAGTCAAGTATCAAACTTAGAACTCTTATCAAACAAGAACAAAAATATTTTCATATGTGCTACTCAATCAAGTATGAGAGCACTCACCTTTGACCATATTGGTCTTAGGTGAACCAACACAAACAACATCATGATCATTACGCATGACAATATGAAATCTAGAAGATAAATCATCAACTATCTTCTTTATGAAAGTATCACTCATATTAAATTCATCATTGTTGCCATGAACAAATATTTCATCAAGACTCTTCAACTGATCATGGTTAATACCCTTCTTCACCAACTTCTTCGCAACATTCATCTTAACATGATTATCATTAACATGAATGTTATTCTTTTCAACCCAAATTTTCTTTATAGGTTTCTTCACATGAATATGATCAATATGCATATTTCTCAAAGCATCAAATCTATTATCATGTTTAGAAACTTTCAAAGAAGATTTATCTATATCACAATCATGCACATTATTCTTCTTAACCCAAATTTTCCTTGTTGATTTCTTTTCATTAATATGTTTATCATGCATAGTCTCTAATGCCCTAACATGTTTAGAAACAACCAAAGGATGTCTTTTCATCTCACTAACATACATCTCATTCCCTAGTTCATATTGTCTAATATACTTGTAGCATTTAGGTTTGATATGCCCTACAACATTGCAAAAATGACAAATCGGGATAAACCTAGAGATGTTATGTCTAGCTCTAGACTTAAACTCATGCTTAGGAGAATGATTATGTAACTTTTTCACATTTTTATCATGTTCCATAATTCCTAGTTTGCATTGCCTAATATATTCATAACACTTAGGCCTAATGTGACCAACCACATTACAATAATGACAAACCATAATGAATTTAGAAAAGTTACCTTTTTGGTGTGCATGCTTTGGTTGAAAAGTTGGTTGAGAAGTTCCATAGCTCTTCTTGTCTTTGTTTTTGATGTTGGAAGGAATGGTAGTTGAGTCTTTCTTCTCCTTGGAATTTCTTGACTTGTTCTTGGTTATAGGAGTCTTCTTCACTTCTTCTACAAAACCCAAGCCACTCTTATCTCCATGATGCTTTCCAAGTTTTATTACTTCATCAAGCTTAATGGCTCCAATCTTCATGCCATTAATATACTCTTTGAGATTTTTGACTTCATCTTTAAGCTCACACTCATTTAACTTCATAATAGTCAAAGAGTTCTCTTTTTGCTTAATCTCTCCCTCCATGGCAAACAACTTCATAGTAAAGTCTTCATTTAGATCATTTATCTCTTGAACACTTTCCTTTACCTTTGAAAAATACTTTTCAATGGTATTTTCATGCTCTTTGATGACTTCACTTTGCTTGCTCATCTTCTCTAAAGACATTCTCTTTTCATTGTTAAGAGATTTAATTATCACCACCAAATTTGCATTGATCAACTTCAACTTTTTGTTCTCTTCATTCTTTTATTGAAGGATCTTGTCATTGAAGCTTATAAAATCTTGATTTGAGGAGGATTCTAACTCTTCGTCATAGGAGGAGATTTCACCATCTTTACTACTTGAACAATTTTCACTTTCCTCATTACTTGAGGAGTCTTCACTACTATCCTCAAATCTTCCTTTACATATAGCCATGTGAGCAATGTGATTGCTAGTAGATTCTCGATCATCCAAGGACTCCTCTTCTTCTACTACATCACTCACACTCATCCATGATTTATCATTGATGGCTCTAATGTAGGCTTTCATTGTATTTCTCCAAAAGGTGTAGTTACCACTATCCAAGAGTGAAGGTCTAGCACTAAAAGTACCTTTCGGTATCCAATCACCCATAGCTACAAAAATGGAATATACACAAAATACAACAAAACAAAAACACAAACACTATAATATGGATCTATCTAATTACTTCTAGACACCCGCTCTAATACCAATTGAAATTCCCTTTAAATCAATAGTGTTTTATACCTAGAGAGGGGGGGGGGGGGGGGGGTGGGTGAATAGGTATAGTTCCAAATTCTTCCAATATTCAAAAATTGCGGAATACAAGAATGAAATGAACACTTGATATGATATAGCAAATGTATAATATGAATCAATACATGTAAGCATCAATATACAAAAGAATCAATACAAGTGAAACATATGGAAGATAAAGAAATATAAAACGAAAATGAGACATAAGATATTTTAACGTGGTAAAACCTCAACGAGGAAACATCCACGGGTTGAATCCACAACCACCGGCAAAGCAAATCCTCTATACGAAAAGGACTTACACACTCAAAGCTATCAACACTATGATATCCACTTCAAGCTATCAAATCCTAATCAACTCTCGGGCTAGTGATTCACAAAGCCTACTCCCTATCCAAGGTGAGTCCTACACCTCTAGGAAGCAACTCCCTATCCAAGGCTCTCAAGCCTCTAGGAAGATTTCCACGCTTAGCAATCTAGATTACAAGGATCCCAGTTAAGCTCCCCTAGCTCAACCATCCGGAGTACGCAACTCCTTGTTATGACTTTCGCTTGGCTATCCGAAACTCATTCCTAGCCAAGACTTCTTGCTCAAATTGAAGCTTCACTCACTCCAAAATGAGACTTCCACCTTTTGCAAGGCAAATGATCTAAGTGATGCAAATGATGCAAACACATGCAACATAGAATATATGACATCCTATGGAAACTAGAAATAATCAATGAGCACACAATGTATATTTTTTCTAGTTCATGATCCAAAACATTACATCACACAAAATGATGCGTGAGCATACGAAATGTATAGATAAGGTACACTCCATGAAGATCTAGACATAGGCAACAAAGTACACAAAACAAGGTTGTCTAGACCTTTGAAAGTAAATATAAACGAGTCCTAATATAATCTAGAGGGGGGGGGGGGGGGGTGAAAAGATTTTAATCCCTTTTTATCAATTTTCGAGATTAATCAAGATTACAAAAACAACCCCAACTAGTCAACAAATAAAATCAAGTGTAGGGAATGCGGAAAATAAATAACACATGATTTTTACGTGGAAACCCACACTGGAAAAACCACGGGCTGTTTTGTGCGCCACACTAGAACCTCAATCCACTATTTGCAAATACGATTACAATCTAGGTTGACCGCATCACACCTAAGATTACTAATCCGTCTTTGCTACCCACGGGCCTTTAGAAGTGAATCTAGTTCATGCTTGCAAACTACCAAAAGGCAAATACAAGACTTGACTCTAAATGAAGAGATAAAAACAACCTAGTGTGAATATGTGCAATATTCAAGATGCTCAAAATGCAAGGTTAGACATTTAAGCTTATCCAGGCATGAATGAACATGTTAGACATTCCTAGATATCATTTTGCTAAATGGCAATCATATAATTTAACAAATTAGACAAACAATGTCCTATATGCAATATCTACCACAATACAACTCACAAAACATAATAACAAAATCTTGAACCTAAGTCAAGTCATAAAGAAACAATCTTGAACCTAGTCAAGTAATAAATGAGCAATCTTGTAGAGAAAGAACATGTGAAAAGATGCAAGGATATTCTAACTACAAGTCATGTGAGCAAATATGAAAACCCATGAGAAATCATACCTAGAACATGCTAGATGATGAATGAAACATACAAGTATGATGGGTTTTTGTGTTTTGAGTAATAAAAAAGTGATCTTGGTACCTTGGCTTTGAAGACACTTAGAAGCTCTCAAAAATGTGTAATTTTTTGCTCTCAAAATGAGCCAAGGCAAACAAGACATATATATATATAAGATGCAACACAAAATGGCATCGTTTTGAAAACTTGGAAACGAAACGCCGCAGAGGACTGCTGCTGGTACCGCTGCCAAAGTTACAGCGGTCGAGGCAGCGGTTCCCTCTGCCAAAGCCACCGCTGCTAAGAAATAGCAGCGGTCCGGGAGCGGTCTGCTCTGTCCGCGAACCGCTGTCCTAGCGTTGCGAAGAAAATCACAGCGGATCTAAGAGAGATCAGAGGAAAAAAATAACCTCTAGAAAAGGCTTCATGCAAGTTTCAAGGCCAAAAATCATGGCAAAGAATGAATACACAATGATAAAGTGATCATGCATGAAAACGAATATGCAACAACACTAATTACACAACAAAGTATATAAAACATGTAAGGTCATGAAATGTGTGTGTGTGCAACTACATCTTTTCAAATAAGAAGTCAAGATCAAGTAGCTACCTTCCATGAAGCTCTTGAAATCCACAATGAGGTCCTTAAGCATTTGAGAGGAAAATCTTCACTCCTAAGCTACCCTTACAAGATTGAACTCCATTGTGATTTTGTCAACGAAATAAGCCAATTAAATGTGAGGCACTTACAATCTCCCCCTTCGGCTATTTCGTGACAAAATCAACACTCACATAGCAACCTCACAAAAACAAAAAATAGTTGGTCAACAAAATTTTCTACAGTACAATTAAGCCCTGGTCTAAGTCTTGAACATCTTCAAGTCATTTCCAAGCTTGTAGAAAATTCCAAGCTACACACAATCAACAAGAAATATACCTTTCAAGAGCAAGTGTGTGAGAGGTGTTTGAACAAAAGAAATTGCAATTGCCAAAGAAACAAAATACAATCAATTAATGTAATCATGCAATGCAATGCAACTCCCCCTAAATGCATCAACTCCCAACATGGGTTACTCTCTCTCTCTCTCAACTCCCCCTAAATGCAATGCCAAAAGAAATTTCTCCCCCAACCTTACTCCCCCTTTTTGTCATGAGATAGGCAAATGGAGTCTCCCCTAATAGGTAGGCATGAGCAATGAGAGCTTGTAGCACAAAGACATGCGCATAATCATATAACCAATTTTATGCATCTTAATTAAGTAAGAGAGATTCAAGGAGTTTTATTTTAAGAGAAATGTGTGACAAGGATGCTTCGCATGCAAGACATATTGCATTCAAGATCAAAAGCAATGGTATTTGGAAAAGCAAACAACAAAGGTTTCCGAATAGAATTCAAACCAATTTCACCCTTTGTCATGGAAAAGCAAGGATATAGAGTTTAAGCATTTCAAATTTTAAAGCGCAACTATATCCAACTTTATATGCAAAACAAGACATGAGCGACTTTGCACCCTATTTGATTTTTCTGAGTGAGGTACCCATATGATAGTAGCCTTGTTCTACAAATAAAGAAAGAGAGACTTTGGATTTTGAACATCCTTATTAAATGAAGTCTTAAAGTTTGCTTTTGCACACAAATTTCATTTAAGATAAAGCAATTAAGCAAATCATACTTTTTACTTTTAAGCATGTCAACAAAAAGAATCATTATGTCATACGAATCAATTAAAGGTCATTCATCAAGTACTTCCAAAGTACATTTCCTATTCCAAAAAATGCATGTTTGTACATAAATATGACATGGATTGCAAGCAAGGCAATGAATCACACTTATTAAGAAAAATACATATACGCATGTACAACCAATCATCTCAAGCAATTAAATAAGAGGCATAAAATATTTCAATGTAGCACAATGCATGTTCATGTAACTTTACTCTCTTTGCTTAAGCTCCCTATATGGGGTCAAGACAAACCACTTCAACCCAAGTGATAAATCCCAATAGACTTGCTAAGGTTTCAAAATGTAAGAGTGTCCAAGGGCTTAGTAAACAAATCCGCTAATTGGTCATTTGTTCCCACATGCTCCAATGCAATGGTTTTGCTCTCAACTAGCTCTCTTATGAAGTGGTGTCTAATGTCAATGTGCATGGTCCTAGAATGTTGGATGAGATTTTTTGAAATGTTGATGGCACCCATGTTATCACAAAATAAAGTAAGAGTACCTTGCTCCAAGCCATAGTCGGCTAGCATTTGTTTCATCCACATCAATTGAGTACTAGCACTACCAACGGCAATGTATTCCGCCTCGGCTGTGGATAGGGAAATTGAGTTTTGTTTCTTACAAAACCAAGAAACCAAATTGTTTCCAAGGAAAAAGCAACCGCCCGATGTACTTTTCCTATCATTACAATTTCCCGCACAATCGGCATCACTAAATCCAACAAGACTTGGATTAGTGTTAAAGGAGTACCAAATCCCATGGTTTGAGGTACCATTCACAAACCGAATGATCCTCTTTACCGCAACAAGGTGAGATTCTTTGGGATTAGCTTGGTACCAAGCACACACACCCACACTAAATGTCACAATGTTTGGCATTCTCAAGGCCAAACTTCTTCACTAGGCTCTTGGCATATTTAGCTTGAGATATGAAGATCCCATCATGCACTTACTTAATTTGCAAGCCTAGGAAGTAATTTAGTTCACCAACCATGCTCATCTCAAACTCATGAGACATGATATCAACAAATTGTTGAACTTTTAAGTTGTTGGTGGAACCAAATACAATGTCATCAACATAAATTTGAGCTATGAAAGCTCATCTTTAGTGCACTTGATGAACAAGGTCTTGTCAACACTACCTCTAGAGTAGCCATTATCAACAAGATAGAGAGTGAGTGATCAGGCCAAAATTGGTATGATTTTGGCCCTCATTTCCATTTCTTTTTGCTTGATTCTTGGGCATTTCCCCGTGTTTAATGTTGTTAAATTGAGTGTTTCAGGTTTTATTAGGTTTCAGAAGCAATTGAGATGAAGGTGGAGGACTTGTGCAAAAATGTCTCACAAATGAGAAGAAACAGGGCATTTTCGCCACTTGGGCAAAGGAGGTCGCCACTTGAGCGCCATGGCGACAGAAGAGTTCCCAAAGGCATCAAAAGGTCGCCACTTGGGCGCCACTTGAGCGCCATGGCGACAGAAGGTCACAAAAACAATCAGGTGGGGTCGCCACTTGGGGTTGCTCTGGCGACCTCCCTTGCAAGTGGCGACCTAGTGCACTCAAGGCATGGTCGCCACTTATGGTCGCCAGAGCGACCTTGATGTACAAAGGGCGACCTCTTCACATTTCCAAGGTCGTCACTTATGGTCGCCAGAGCGACCTAGAGGATACAAGTGGCGACCTCTACACATTTTGGTCATGTTCGCCACTTGACAAAGAGCGAGAAAGATGGTTTTCAGAGCGACCTTTTCATCTAACCGTTTTATGCTCCATGGTCGCCATAGCGACCAAATAGCGACCAAGGCTCCACATCAGCGAATCAAGTCGTTACCAGTACATGTCCATGAGTGAGCATATATATGGAGCGTCTCTTCATTTTAAAACATCAGAAAATCAGAGCAAATCTCAGAGAATTCCATTTCAGATCTAGATCATCATCCATGGAACATTATTCATCATCCTCCATTTCTCTCCTTGAACTCATCTAATCCATCCAACCCTCAACACAAAACCTTGATTACTTCACTACATCATTCCTCATCCCACCATTTCTCCACCAAAATCCTTAGTAACTTTCCACCAAAACACCCACATTCCAAGACATTTCCTCAACCTCCATTCCTTGCATCTAGGAGCATAGAGGAGAAGAAGGATTGAGCTTAAAGAAGGTGACCCAAGGGTTATTTCCTTATCATTTACTTCTTTTCATTTATTGCAATTATGTGTAACTAAACCCCTAATCTAGGGGATAGATTTGAGGAACAATTGGTTGTGGGTTTAGTCTAGCTTGTAATGAATCTCTTATGTGTTCTATTCATTCAATTTAATCAGATTTCATTCATTATAATTGACTTGTATATCACTTGTTGATTGCTATCTTGAGTGGAATAATTTGTTATATATTCACATGTGGATTGACAATCTTTGTGTGATTAAGAACCCATTGGATAGGATAGATTAGTGGTGGGTATATCAACCCCACTAATCTAAGCCTCTAAGTGGTTAACATAATGAGATTGGTACATTAATGATGCTAGTAGCTTACCCACATCCAAGTGTTAATCGATCTATTCCCTAGTTCTCTCATTAATTGATTTTATCACTACTCTTATCAAGGTGTTGAGTATTCTATTTTTCATAACATTTTTGTGTATTTTCATTTGAGTAGTTTAGCATTGGTGGCTTTAGAAACCACACATTTATCAAACACTATGATTTGTTTTATTGTTCTAAGATTAGTCAATTTATCTAATTAACACTCCATTCCCTGTGGAACGAACTTGCTCACTATTTTGCTATCAAATCACATTTTAAAAGGATTAAGTGGCTTTAAAAGAGTTTTCAAGAATCAACCCAAAAATCACTATTATTACTATTTTGTTGAGTACACAAACGACCTCATCAAAAATGGCGCCGCTGCCGGGGAATGGTAGCGTTGATTACATAGATTGACTTTCCTTTTAGTTTGCATTTTCTTTGTTGCTCATATTATCAAATAGTTTTTCATTTTAGGTTTCTTTCGAATTCTTTTTACGGGGTAGTGTGTATTGTGTAAATTTCAGGAAATGGATTCTCTAGCGGAACAAATGGAAAAATTCACGAGAGAAATGACAACATTTGCTACAAGGTCCTCCAGAAAAAAAGACAGCGAAGTACAAATACCCGAGGAGGTAGAGTTCCGTGTAGGAGGTATAGAAGACGAGATGAGAAGAAGCCTTCATGAAACACAAGCAACCTATGAGAGACTCTTGAGTGGGTTCATGGAGGCTAGTCAAAATTGGTTTCTTAAGCTAGAGGAATCTATCGGTAGACTTGAAGGGCATTTAGGAATGATTGCGGAGAAAGTGTTAAGCGGAAAAGTGATGGACTCATGCGACTCTCTCAATCTTGGTAGTGCAAGGGCCATTTTAAGAAGCGGTAGAATAGTGAACAATGGAAGAAATGAGGGAGTCACTTTTGATAACAACAACTCACCATTTGAGGGTAGTGATAAGGAAGATGTAGCGCCAGAAAGGGAGAATGTTGATAAAGAGAAAGCTTCAGGTCCGGACGAATTAGAACCACCAAGAGGAAATCCTAGTGACAACACACCTCTCAACCGTAGTATCCCAAGAGTACCATACCCTGGGAGGTTAAAGAAGGATAGGTTGGAACAATCTTTCAAGGACATTTATGATGTACTATCTAAGGTAGCAATCAACCTACCTCTTCTAGAGGCAATTCAGAAGATGCCTGCGTATGGGAAGTTTTTCAAAGAATTGAATAAGGAGAAGTACAGGTTTAGGCCGAAGAATCAGGAGAGGCTTGACGAGAATGCAAGTGCGGTTATCCAGAAGAGACTTCCGCCGAAGCTTAAAGATCCTGGGAGTTTCATTATCAATATAACCATTGGTGGTGAGGATCAAGTTAGGGCTATGCTTGACTTAGGGGCAAGCATTAACTTGATGCCTTTCTCTATTTACCGGAAGTTGGGGTTGAATGAGTTAAAACCAACTAAAATGTCCCTCATTTTGGCAGATCAATCGGCTAGGCAACCGAGAGGAATAGTTGAGGATGTACTTATCCAGGTTGATAAGTTAATTATCCCTGCAGACTTTGTGGTGCTAGAAATGGAGACCGATCCGGATGAAAAAGACTCGGTGATTCTATTGGGACGCCCTTTTATGGCCACGGCAAAGGCAGTGATTAATGTCCATGAGGGAAAGTTGACATTGAAGGTTTTGGATGAGGTGGTGGAGTATAAAGTATTTGAATCTTTGGCTTGTCCAATTGGGTCCCATGATTGCTACAGTGTTGATATTTTGGATGAAATTGAGGAAGAAGCTACCTTAAGGGAATGTTATCAAGTGGTAGTAGATGAGGTGATTACTGAAGAAAATGGTGTAGAAGATGGTTTAGTTGAGCAGCATGGGAGCGTAAAGGATGAAACCTCACCAAAGAAACTGGAGTTGAAAGAACTTCCTTCAAATTTGAAGTATGCGTTTTTGGAGGATAATCAAGCTTTTCCGGTTATCATTGCGGCTAACCTAGACTCAAGTGAGGAGCAGAGATTGCTTGTGGTTTTGAAGAAATATAGAAAAGCTATAGGATGGACATTAGATGATATCAAGGGAGTTAGCCCAACATTATGCATGCATAAAATTCTATTGGAAGAAGACACGAAGCCTACTAGGGAAGCACAACGTAGATTGAATCCGGTCATGCAAGAAGTGGTAAAGAAAGAGGTGTTGAAGCTGCTAGATGTGGGAATAATCTATCCAATTTCGGATAGTAGGTGGGTAAGCCCCATACACGTGGTACCCAAGAAATTCGGAATCACTGTTGTGAAGAATGAGCAAAACGAATTAATTCCGCAGCGGCTACAGACCAGATCGAGGGTATGTGTAGATTATAGGAAACTAAACACTAGCACTAGAAAAGATCATTTCCCTCTTCCTTTCATTGACCAGATGTTGGAGCGTCTCGCAGGTCATAGCCATTACTGTTTTTTAGATGGCTACTCAGGATATAACCAAATCGCCATTGCTCCTGAAGACCAAGAAAAAACGACATTTACTTGTCCTTTTGGAACATATGCATATAGGAGGATGCCCTTCGGGCTATGCAACGCTCCAGCCACTTTCCAGAGGTGCATGACCTCAATTTTTTCGGACATGGTAGAAAACATTATAGAAATCTTTATGGATGATTTTTCAGTGTTCGGAGCCTCATTTGATGATTGTTTGAGGAATCTATCTGTGGTGCTTTAGAGGTGTGAGGAGACGAGCCTAGTGCTCAATTGGGAGAAATGCCACTTTATGGTTAGAAGTGGTATTGTGCTAGGGCATGTGATTTCCGAAAGGGGCATTGAGGTCGACAAGGCGAAGATCGAAGTAATGAAAAGTCTACCTCCTCCTAGATCGGTCAAGGATATTAGGTCATTTTTGGGGCATGCAGGGTTTTATAGGCGGTTCATTAAAGACTTCTCAAAAATCGCAAGACCGTTATGTACCCTCCTTCAAAAGGATGTAGAATTCAATTTTGATGAAGCTTGTGGCATTGCCTTTGAGACTTTGAAGGAGGCCTTAACTTCGGCTCCTATCATCATGCCACCGCAATGGTGTTTTCCCTTTGAGCTTATGTGTGATGCATCCGATTATGCTATAGGGGCAGTGTTGGGACAGCGCATAGAAAAACTTCCACATGTCATTTACTATGCATCACGAACTCTCAATGACGCTCAGATGAATTATTCAACTACGGAAAAGGAGTTGTTGGCAATAGTATTTGCCTTGGAAAAGTTTAGGCAGTATTTGGTGGGCGTCAAGGTAGTTGTCTATACGGATCATGCAGCTATTCGGTATCTCTTGCACAAAAAAGACGCAAAACCAAGATTGATTAGGTGGATACTTTTATTGCAAGAATTTGACCTTGAGATTAGGGATAAGAAGGGTTGTGAAAATGTAGTGGCGGACCATCTGAGTAGACTAACTCAAGGAACTCTTATGGAGAATGATGTGATTCCACTAAGAGAGTGCTTTCCCGACGAACAGTTGTGGGTAATACAGGAAAAAGACCCATGGTTTGCAGACATCGTAAATTTTTTGGCATCAAAGGTGATCCCTTCAGATTTGAATTCTCAAGCTAGGAAAAGGTTCATAGCTAGCACTAGATTTTACTTCTGGGATGAACCGTACTTGTTTAAACGAGGGCCAGATTAGATTATCCGAAGATGTGTTCCAGAAAACGAGCAAGGAGATATTTTGAGATTTTGCCACGAGCGTGAGTGTGGAGGACATTATAGTGGTAAGAAAACAATGTTGAAAATTCTCCAAAGCGGATTCTATTGGACAACCTTGGCAAAGGATTCTTATGAATTTTGTTTAAGGTGTGATCGATGCCAAAGGTCGGGAAACATCGGAAAAAGGGATGAGATGCCATTGAATAGTGAGCATGTGATCGAGTTGTTTGATGTATGGGGGATAGATTTTATGGGGCCTTTTGTTACTTCCCATGATTACAACTTTATCTTGGTGGCGGTGGATTATGTATCTAAGTGGGTGGAAGCAATCCCCACTAGAACAAATGATAGTCACGTGGTTGTCGGATTCATCAAGGAATGTATCTTCGCAAGGTTTGGAACACCAAGGGCAATAATAAGTGACGGTGGAAGTCATTTTTGTAATAGAGTTTTCAAGGCCTTATTGAAGAAATATGGGGTTCGGCACAAAGTGGCAACTCCATACCATCCTCAAACCTCGGGACAAGTGGAGGTGAGTAACCGGCACATTAAACAAATACTAGAGAAAACTGTCAACGGGACTAGGAAAGACTGGGCATCTAAACTGAGTGATGCATTGTGGGCATACAGGACAGCATACAAATCCCCGATAGGAATGAGTCCTTTTCGGATAGTATTTGGGAAAGCATGTCGTTTACCGGTGGAGCTTGAGTACAACGCTTTGTGGGCTATTCGGAAGCTAAACCTAGACCTTGACAAAGCGGGAGAGGAAGGAAGCTACAACTTAGTGAGCTTGAGGAGTTCCGTTTGGAGGCTTATGAGAGCGCTAGGCTTTACAAGGAAAGGACCAAATTCTACCATGATAAGAAGCTAAGAAGAAAGGATTTCCATCCGGGAATGTTAGTACTCTTATTTGAGTCCCGTTTGAGGTTATTTCCGGGTAAGCTTAAGTCAAGATGGACAGGACCTTATAGAGTTGTGCAAGTGTTTGTTCATGGCGCCGTTGAAATTGAGAGTTTGAAAAAGAGCGATAGGTTTAAGGTGAATGGCCATCGGTTGAAGCCGTATAGGGGAGGAGACCCAACTTGGGAGCCTGTTTCAAATGAAGAATTGACTGATCCGATTGGGTAACGATTGCTCTTCCTTTTTGCTTAAGTAGTTTTGATTTTCATATGCTTTTAATTTTCGCATTTCTTTTCCTTTTTGTCTTTATTTCTCATTTTTGCCTTTATTTTGTTTCAGCATAGAATAAGGGTGTGAATTGGATTTTGGTAGTGGATTTAGGACATTTGTGCTTTATTGTTATATGTGTTGTTGGAATTTTGTGTATGAATATTTGGAGGGCAATATGCCGGATGATGGGATATTTTGTTTTTGCTCGTGCTTGTTGGATTATTGCTTGAAACTTAGTGGGTTGCGCTTGTTGTTTTTATTTTCCACCTTTGAACATTGAGGACAATGTCAAATTTAGGTTTGGGGGTGCTTTTGCGCAACACCATAATACTTGGCTTTCAAAAGAATTGTGTGCCAAAATTTCTAAAATTTTTGCGATATTGCCATATTTGAGCATGCTTTGCTTGTGGAGATTGTTCTTTACATGATGTAGTGAGGAATTGTGCATGTTTGTGAGTGTTTGGTTTAGATTAACACCAAGCCACTTAGGGTGTCATTGAACAAAATGTGTTAATCTTTTTCTCTTAATGTTGAGTGAATGATCAAATTTGCTTGAAGGCTAAGAATTAATAGTGGAGATTCCCGTGAGGATCACAAACACAGCCTTTAAAAAGCATACGTTGAGTTGTAAACATTCACTCTTTAAACACTCACTCTAAACACTCATACAAGCATGTTTTGGTCTCATTTGCACTAAATGTTGTTTGCCATAGAATATTATGGTCTGCTTGTGGATGCCTTATTTTGCTTAATGGACGAATCTTTAGAAATGATTTTAGGCGATGCATGTGAAAACCTCTTTGGCCTAAACACTTCCAACCACTTGAATATGTGTGCTCCCAAGCCCCTTTGAAGCCAAACACATTTGAAGCATTTCTTTCATGAACCACATCTACATGAACCTTATAGCCTTAAAATACTTGACCTACCGTGACCAAACGATTCGCTAAGGCTTAGGAACTCAATGTAAAATTTTGAATGCGTAAATATAAGGTGTGTACCAAGGCATGTGAATGTGTGTAAGAGTCTTGCAAAGCAAGAGATGTTTGAAAATGGAAAAGAAAACAAAAGCTTGTAAAGAATGAGAAAAGAAAAGAAAAGAAAAAAAAAAAAAAAAAAAAAGAAAAAAAAAGAAAAGAAATGTAGAGCATGAAAAGAAAAGAATTGGAGAGCAAAGAAAAGCAAAGAAAAAGGAATCAAGAAATTAGGCAAAAAGGGCCTAGAAAAGGAAGAGAAGTAATTGAGTTACTCAAGTTGAAAATAGGAGTAGCATACACATGTGTGATTGTGAGCCTGGACACCTTGAAGTGTGAACATATGTGGGAATCTTGTGGAACGTTAAGAATTAGAATGTATGCCTTAATGAAATCATTAGGTCCCTAGATATCCATTTCTTCCATTCTTCGTTTCACCATAGCCTTAAGCCCCATTACAACCAAAGAAAAGACCTTCAAGATCTTTAGGATTGTCCATTTTGTACAATTTGGTTGATGCATGTTCTTTCTAATTCATGGCTTGCAATTCCATTCATGAGATCACTTTTCAGGAAATTGCGTTTTAATGTTTAGCATGTGCAATCAATTTGTTGCCATAACATGAACTCATATTGCACATGCTCATATTTGAGTGAACCTAGGAGTCTTGGAGAAAAGAAGAGAGAATCCGGAGAGATTTAGTATCAAAGCAAATTACATTCTAAACTAATAGCACCTTTGCTTTGAAGCTTTGGCATTTTGAATGTAAGATCGCATTGCGTACAATTATGTCTAAGGTGGCACGTTTTTGATCATAACTATACACGCTCTTGCATGTTTAAATCCTCACCATGGCATAACTGTTTTAATCTCTTCATTTTGGCTTCGCACATTGATCATTTGAAGTAAAAACCTTTGAAATATCTCTATGCATGTTTTTGGGGGTGTGCTTGTTATTATGTTTGCTCGAGGACTAGCAAAAGATTGGTTTGGGGGTATTTGATCAGGCCAAAATTGGTATGATTTTGGCCCTCATTTCCGTTTCTTTTTGCTTGATTCTCGGGCATTTCCCCGTGTTTAATGTTGTTAAATTGAGTGTTTCAGGTTTTATTAGGTTTCAGAAGCAATTGAGTTGAAGGTGGAGGACTTGTGCAAAAATGTCTCACAAATGAGAAGAAACAGGGCATTTTCGCCACTTGGGCAAAGGAGGTCGCCACTTGAGCGCCATGGCGACAGAAGAGTTCCCAAAGGCATCAAAAGGTCGCCACTTGGGCGCCACTTGAGCGCCATGGCGACAGAAGGTCATAAAAACAATCAGGTGGGGTCGCCACTTGGGGTCGCTCTGGCGACCTCCCTTGCAAGTGGCGACCTAGTGCACTCAAGGCATGGTCGCCACTTATGGTCGCCAGAGCGACCTTGATATACAAAGGGCGACCTCTTCACATTTCCAAGGTCGCCACTTATGGTCGCCAGAGCGACCTAGAGGATACAAGTGGCGACCTCTACACATTTTGGTCATGTTCGCCACTTGACAAAGAGCGAGAAAGATGGTTTTCAGAGCGACCTTTTCATCTAACCGTTTTACGCTCCATGGTCGCCATAGCGACCAAATAGCGACCAAGGCTCCACATCAGCGAATCAAGTCGTTACCAGTACATGTCCATGAGTGAGCATATATATGGAGCGTCTCTTCATTTTAAAACATCAGAAAATCAGAGCAAATCTCAGAGAATTCCATTTCAGATCTAGATCATCATCCATGGAACATTATTCATCATCCTCCATTTCTCTCCTTGAACTCATCTAATCCATCCAACCCTCAACACAAAACCTTGATTACTTCACTACATCATTCCTCATCCCACCATTTCTCCACCAAAATCCTTAGTAACTTTCCACCAAAACACCCACATTCCAAGACATTTCCTCAACCTCCATTCCTTGCATCTAGGAGCATAGAGGAGAAGAAGGATTGAGCTTAAAGAAGGTGACCCAAGGGTTATTTCCTTATCATTTACTTCTTTTCATTTATTGCAATTATGTGTAACTAAACCCCTAATCTAGGGGATAGATTTGAGGAACAATTGGTTGTGGGTTTAGTCTAGCTTGTAATGAATCTCTTATGTGTTCTATTCATTCAATTTAATCAGATTTCATTCATTATAATTGACTTGTATATCACTTGTTGATTGCTATCTTGAGTGGAATAATTTGTTATATATTCACATGTGGATTGACAATCTTTGTGTGATTAAGAACCCATTGGATAGGATAGATTAGTGGTGGGTATATCAACCCCACTAATCTAAGCCTCTAAGTGGTTAACATAATGAGATTGGTACATTAATGATGCTAGTAGCTTACCCACATCCAAGTGTTAATCGATCTATTCCCTAGTTCTCTCATTAATTGATTTTATCACTACTCTTATCAAGGTGTTGAGTATTCTATTTTTCATAACATTTTTGTGTATTTTCATTTGAGTAGTTTAGCATTGGTGGCTTTAGAAACCACACATTTATCAAACACTATGATTTGTTTTATTGTTCTAAGATTAGTCAATTTATCTAATTAACACTCCATTCCCTGTGGAACGAACTTGCTCACTATTTTGCTATCAAATCACATTTTAAAAGGATTAAGTGGCTTTAAAATAGTTTTCAAGAATCAACCCAAAAATCACTATTATTACTATTTTGTTGAGTACACAAACGACCTCATCAGTGAGGCGCTTATACCAAGCCCTCGGTGCTTGTTTCAACCCATATAAAGCCTTCTTGAGGCGATAGACATAAGAGGGGTGGTGTGAATCCACAAACCCCTTAGGTTGCTCAACAAACACTTCCTCATGCAAGAAGCCATTTAGAAAGGCACTCTTGACATCTATTTGGTGTAATTTGAACTTGTACACACAAGAAATTGATACCGTCAATTTGAGAGTACCCTTGTGCAATAAGCCTTGCCTTGTTTCGCACAATGTTGCTATCCTCATCGGATTTGTTCCTAAACACCCATTTAGTGCCTATGACATTGGTGTTTTTAGGTCTAGGAACAAGAGTCCAAACCTCATTTCTCTCAAATTGGTTTAGCTCTTCTTGCATGGCAAGAACCCAATATTCATCATTCAAGGCCTCATCCACCTTTTTGGGTTCTATTTGAGAGGTGTAACAAGTATAACTAATTTGATTAGCTATTTGATGTCTAGTCTTAACACCATCTCTAACCTCTCCAATGATATCATCCTTATCATGTAGTTTCCTAACCCAAGGAGCAGGTTCATTAGAGTCCAAATGAGTAAATCTATTAAGAGGCAAATCATCCTTTTCATCTTGGTTTGACTTCACATCACTTGAAGTCTCACCACACTTCTTCAATGGAAGGTCATCAATCTTACAAACATCCTCCTCATGGTCATCATGTTTGGGCCTACAATCATCAAAGACAACATTTGATGATTTCATCACACTTCAAGTCTTTAGATTGAAAACTCTATAGGCCTTGCTATTAAGTGCATATCCAATAAAAATACCCTCATCTCTCTTGGCATCAAACTTGCCAAATTGATCACGGCTATTAAGTATATAGCATTTGCTTCCAAAGATGTGGAAGTAGCTTACATTGGGTTTTCTACCCTTCCATATCATAGGATGTTTGTTTAGTCCCAGGCCTAAGAAATACTCTATTCCCTATGTAGCAAGCCGTATTAATGGCTTCGGCCCAAAGATTTCTAAGGACTATATTGCTAAGCAACATCACTCGGGCCATCTTTTAGAGGACTCTATTCTTCCTCTCAACAACACCATTTTGTTGAGGAGTCCTAGGGGCCAAAAATTCATGGGAAATGCCTAAGCTATTGCAAAAATTTTCAAAGCTAGCATTTTCAAATTCTTTCCCATGATCACTTCTAATTTTCTTAATGCTTTTAATGTGAGAAGTTTTCTCATTTTGAATTTTAACACAAAGCATTTTAAATTTCTCAAAGACTTCGAACTTTTCCCTAAGGAAGTAAGTCCATGTGAACCTAGAGAAGTCATCAACAACCAGAAGTATGTACCTTCTACCACCTAAGCTTTCGGTTTGAATAGGACCCATAAGGTCCATATGGAGAAGCTCCAATGGTTCTTTGGTGGAAAGGTATTTGCCTTTCTTGTGGACACTCTTGGTTTGCTTGCCTTGTTGGCAAGGTCCACAAACACCCTCAAACTTTTTCCCAAGCTTGGGAAGGCCTTTAACAACATTCAATCTATCAAGGACTTTCAAGTCCCTATAGTTCATATGGCCAAGTCTTTGGTGCCACACTTCAACTTGCTCACTTGTGGACAAGTTACAAGAGATGAGATTTGACTCAAGACAATAACAATTGTCACTTGATCTCTTGCCTTTCAACAAAACTTGCCCATTTTCTTTAAGAATAGAGCAATCAATTTTGCTAAATATAACCGAAAGCCCTTCATCACTCAAGTGTGATATGCTAATAAGATTGGCTTGCAAGCCATCAACATAAAGAGCATTGGGCAAGGAGGGCAAACCGGGAATAGATATATTACCTTTCCCTATAACCTTTTTTTAGATCCATCACCAAATGTGACAAATCCACAATCCTCCATCACAAGAGTTTTAAAGAAACTCTTGTTTCCGGTCATGTGCCTAGAACACCCACTATCAAGGTACCAAGTGTTGGAGGCATTGGCTTTCAAGGCAACTTGGGCCACATAGCAATAAAATTCATCATTTCTATTCAACCTAGATGAAACATAGTTATTCCTAGGAGCCATTGGTCCATTATCTCTAAATTGCCTAGGTGCATGCATTGTGGCTCTTCTAAGCATATTTTTCTCAATCATGCTTTCTCTTCTACACATTTTAATATACTTAAAACAATTAGGTCTAATGTGGCCTTTAATTCCACAAAAATGGCAAGTAGGAGAAAAATAATAATTCATACCATAGCCTTGTGCAAGCATTTGTGGCCTCTTTCTATTTTGAGTTGCTCTTGTTAGGATTATGCTCAATAGCAAGAGTGTAATATTGTAATTAACAATCTTTTTCATATTAATAAAGTGATTTCTGGTTTAAACAAATCTTACAGCATTTATAGTTTAATATTATAATTGTCAAAGTAAATAATCATAAGGTCTAAAGACTATGAGAAAAGAAGAATTGTTCGTACATCTGGATATGTATGTGGTAGACACAATTCTTTAGTTAGTCTTGAATATTGTTCACAACTTAAGTTAAAGGTTGGGCACCTTTATCTTGTTAAAGTTGTAGAATTCTTTTGCTAGCATTTGAGTGGGATCAAATGAGATATGATGAGTCTAAAATCATCGGAGTGTCTTCGAGCAAAAGAATCTAGTGCACTGGGTGCATTGAACTGGATCACAATGAAATACTTTATCTATAACCGTCAGTAGATAAAAGTCATTTCATTATCAGGACAATCGGAGAGTCTATCTTAATCCTGAGATAAATGATGGACTTATGGTTGCAAGTGATATCATTTGAGTTATCAATGAGTACGATTATATCGCATAGTCTATCCTTGATAGTTTGGTGATGTTCATTTGTTAATCGATAGAGGACTTCATTTATAGATATGGACATCATGGCTCCATTTATCAAATGAGAGTATAATATCATCATATGGATGTTTTGAGGTAATTGGATATTAAATCTCAACGTTGAGTTTTCGATAGTGTATATTGAAAACATGGCTTCTGGACAAGTCAAAATATCCAAGTTCAAAACGTGGTCATATGAGTAAATATGGTAACTTGGAGAGTTATAGGCGGTCTATGAACTCTTGGCGATTACTGATATTAATCACGAGGATACACTATCTCCAACATGATTGTCTAGGGTATGAATGAGGAAACATCTTCCTTTTCTGTCTTTATTTAAGAGTTCAATTTTAGCTCTTTAGTGGAATGAGTTAAAATTAATGGATCGGACCTAAGTGAATCATTTGTTGATTGTGATTAGGTTATGTCTATTGAAGCTTAAATTTAGATAGCCCGCCAAGATCCCCAATCCACACGGACTTGCATGGATCACTTGATATATTCTACCGGACCAATTTAAGGGTCCATCTAGAATTGCATTTAATATATTAAGAATATAATTTGCACATTATTTATGTAATGGGCTGCTCAATTATATTTATATATTAATGAATGACATGTGGGCTTGTTTCTTTTAGTAAGAATGAGTCTAGTTCACATGTGGGCTTTTTATTTAAAGTCCAATGGATTAAATGAAATAAGAAAATAATATATAGCCCATTTATTTTAAGTGGGGCGGCAAAGGTGAATTAATTAACCTAATATATTATTTTGTTTCATTGTTTAATTAAATAAGAATTAATTAATTTATTAATTAATTGTTTAATTAAGAAACAAATCTTTTCTGATTAGGAAATATGATTCCTAAAGGTATACTATTGGTAGTAGTATACTTAAATTAAAAGACTTGTTTGACAAGGAAATAAATAATTAATTTTATTTATTTAATCAAATAAGAAGTCTTTTTATTTAGTCAAATAAAAGAATAAAAAGATTTATGAGTTGGATTAGGGTTTGGGAGTCTTAAACTAAATAGGAATTAGGGTGCAATACAAACTCCTTTTGGCTTGAGTATTGCGGCAACCCTAGTCCCTTTTAGGTTAGAGATTTCGGCCACCCTAATAAAAAGAAAGAAAGAAAATTTTGCCACATATATAAGTGGACTTATAGAATTCGGCCACTTAGGGTTTTTTGGTGTGCTTGATTCTATTTTCTTCTTCTTCTCAATTCATAGAAAGATTAATTTTTATTCTACTAAAACATAAAAGAGACATAGATTATTTTTTGATGGTATACTATTTGCTTATTCATCAATAAGCTTGTGTGTACAACATCGATCTTGGTTCACGCGAGTTTTGATCATTAGATTGAGAACTCAAAAGTGACCGGAATAATCTTAGTATTCTTTTGATTGTTTTTGTTACTAACAAAGAAGAGAAAAGTTTGTTTTGTCCAATCACAGGCTTGCAATTCAAAGAAAAGGGAGACCACGCTCCTAGGTGATCCACGTTCGTGCTAGGATTGAAGATCTTGCGGATTACCATCGACGTAAGTCAATCGGATCACGTGACAAAATGTATTCTTCTTTTGTTAGATAATATATATCTTTAATTGATTAAAAGGGTTAAGGTTCATAAATGGAAATTTTTTTAAAAGCTACTAAATCTCTAATTTTTTAGTCTCGCTTCCGCTGCGTGTACTATACGGTATTTTTTTTCCTACAGCTCTTGGGTGTTGCAGCAACTCTCTCCTTTGTGGTTGAGCCAAGTTAGCATGTCTCCTTGGTTGAGCATGAAAGACCCCATGTTAAGCTTGTGGGATCCTTTATTGTGGAGTTCTTGGTTGAGGAACTCTTAGTTTTGGTGGAGCTCTTGCTTGTGAAGGTCTTGGTTGTGGGGGTCTAGCTTGAGGAGCTCTAGCTTATGGTGGAACTCTTGTTGGAATCCTTGCTTGTGCTTGCTTGGAGGATTCACCAACTTCAACCCACTTAGTTGATTGTTATGGGGTTTGAGCACTTTCAACTTCCTTGCTCTTGACAAAAGTTGTCTTCTTCAAACGTGTGGCTTCCATTTCTTCCACATATCCTAACCCCGTTTTGTCACAAGGACTCTTCCCACAAGTAAGCATCTTGTCAAGCTTCTCGGTTCCGAAAGTCATATTAGTAATCAACCCTCTTGCTTCCATGAGCTCTTTCCTCAAGCTTTCTTCATTCTTCTTAGCCAAGACTAGCTCCATCTTTAAACCTTCTTCCATCTCTTTAGCTTTACTCATTTCCTTGCTCAAATGAGTCACCTTGGAAGTCAATTCAAGCTTCTCCTCTTTCAACTTTTGAATCTCTTTCTTCTTCTTTGATCTTGAGTTATTAAAGAATCTCATGAAGTCATCATAGTCCATTTCTTCATCAAACTCAAAATTGGAGCTAGAAGAGTTGCTTTCACCATTTAAGTCACTTCTTCTTGCTTGTCCTCTTCTTCTTCTTTGTCACTCACAACCTCATTGCTATTGTGAGAAGATGAGAAAGCAATGAAGTTGACAACTTGGTCTTCATCATCATCCGAAGACTTATCTTCCTTTTCTAGGTCATCACTATCACTCCATGTTACCACAATGGCTTTTCCTCTCTTCTTCTTCAAGTTAGCACATTCGGGAGCAATGTGTCCAAAGCCACTACACTCATAGCATTGGACACCCTTCTTATGGTCCTTCTCTTGAGTTTGCTCCATTTTCTTGAAAGGAGCCTTCTTCTTCACAAACTTTCCCTTGGAGCCAAAACCTTTCTTCTCAAACCTCATAAATTGCTTGAACTTCTTCGCCATCAAAGCAATTTCTTCATCCGAGACTTCTTCATCTTTTTCTACCTTGATGCTCTTCAAAGCAAGACTCTTTTGCTTCTTTGGAGGTGTAGATGTAGGACCCTTCCTAGATTCATAGGCCAAAAGCCTTCCAATAACTTCATTTGGCTTCATCTTTGAGTAATCACTATTCTCTTCCAATGCCGTCACCTTAGATTCAAACCTCTCGGGAAGCAACCTCAAGATCTTTTGCTTGATTCTTCTATCCGAGTAGGGATCACCAAGTTGGTGACTTTGGTTCACTATATCCATAAGCTTCACTTGGAAGTCATTGAAACACTCATCCTCCTCCATCTTTATGGTCTCAAATTGTGTTTGTAGGACTTGAAGCTTGGAGTCCTTTAACACCTCGGTTCCTTCATGAGCCGTTTCCAATATATCCCAAGCTTCCTTTGCTATCCTTGTAGTTTGTATGAGTTTGTATTGGTTGTCATCCATGGCACATAGGATAGCATGCATGGCCTTGTTGTTCCATTTTGAGGCTTCAAACTGTTGAGGGGTCCATTATGCCTTTGGCTTGGGAACTTCCTCTCCACCTCCCGTAGGAGTCATCATAGGTGGCGTGTACCCATCTTCAATTGCCATCCATGCCCGATCATGAATTTGGCACACATATGCTTCCATTTTGCCCTTCCATGATGCGTAATTGACTTTGGTAAGCAAGGGAGGTCTTGTGCTAGAGGCACCCTCGCCTCAAATACCATTTCCTCTCATAGTGTTTGGGTGAGAATGATATGAATGCACAAAAACAAGCAAAACACGCAAAAAGCAAAAAAAAAAAAAATGCAAACAAATGCAAATGACTCTAACAAGAGCAAGGGATCACCTAATTATGTTAAGGAACCCGCTCTGATACCAATTGAAAGTAAATATAAATGAGTCCTAATATAATCTAGAGAAGGGGGGGGGGGGGGGGGGTGAATAGATTTTAATCCCTTTTTATCAATTTTCGAGATTAATCAAGATTACAAAAACAACCCCAACTAGTCAACAAATAAAATCAAGTGTAGGGAATGCAGAAAATAAATAACACATGATTTTTACGTGAAAACCCACACTGGGAAAAACCACGGGCTGTTTTGTGCACCACACTAGAACCTCAATCCACTACTTGCAAATATGATTACAATCTAGGTTGGCCGCATCACACCTAAGATTACTAATCCGTCTTTGCTACTCAAGGGCCTTTAGAAGTGAATCTAGTTCATGCTTGCAAACTACCAAAAGGCAAATACAAGACTTGACTCTAAATGAAGATATAAAAACAACCTAGTGTGAATGTGTACAATATTCAAGATGCTTAAAATGCAAGGTTAGACATTTAAGCTTATCTAGGCATGGATTAACATGTTAAACATTCCTAGATATCATTTTGCTAAATGGCATGCATATAACTTAACAAATTAGACAAACAATGTCCTATATGCAATATCTACCACAATACAACTCACAAAACATAATAACACAATCTTGAACCTAAGTCAAGTCATAAAGAAACAATCTTGAACCTAGTCAAGTAATAAATGAGCAATCTTGTAGAGAAAGAACATGTGAAAAGATACAACGATGTTCTAACTACAAGTCATGTGAGGAAATATGAAAACCCATGAGAAATCATACCTAGAACATGCTAGATGATGAATGAAACATATAAGTATGATGGGTTTTTGTGTTTTGAGTAATAAAAAAGTGATCTTGGTACCTTGGCTTTGAAGACACTTAGAAGCTCTCAAAAATGTGTAATTTTTTGCTCTTAAAATGAGCCAAGGCAAACAAGACATATATATAAGATGCAACACAAAATGGCGTCATTTTGAAAACTTGGAAACAAAACGCCGCACAGGACCGCTGCCACTCCACAGAGGACTGCTGCCAAAGCGACAGCGGTCGAGCAGCAGTTCACCGCTGCCAGTACCGCTACCAAAGTTGCAGCGGTCGAGGCAGCGGTTCCCTCTGCCAAAGCCACTGCTGCCGAGAAAATAGCAGCGGTCCGAGAGTGGTATGCTCTGTCCGCGAACCGCTGTCCTAGCGCTGTGAAGAAAATCACAGTGGATCTAGGAGCGATCAGAGGAAAAAAATGACCTCTAGAAAAGGCTTCATGCAAGTTTCAAGGCCAAAAATCATGGCAAAGAATGAATACACAATGATAAAGTAATCATGCATGAAAAGGAATATGCAACAACACTAATCACACAACAAGGTATATAAAACATGTAAGATCATGAAATGTATGAGTGTGCAACTACATCTCTTCAAATAAGAAGTCAAGATCAAGTAGCTACCTTCCATGAAGCTCTTGAAATCCACAATGAGGTCCTTAAGCATTTGAGAAGAAAATCTTTACTCCTAAGCTACCCTTACAAAATTGAACCTTATTGTGATTTTGTCAACGAAATAAGCCAATTAAAAGTGAGGCACTTACAACCTTAAACATGAAAACAAATCTAGAGCATGCAAAACACCTAAAACATGCCAAATCCTAGATTCTATTCATGTTACTAAAGCTTGAAAACAAAGCATGATCATTAAGCATATATTCAAGACTTTAAAACACAAAAAAAAAAAAAAAATGCTAGAATGACAAGATATGATCAATGAATATTCTAGCAAGTACTTAGAGCATATATATTTACAATAATCAATTAAATCCTAATTAGCTCTAAATACAAAATCAAATGTGCTAATCCTAGAATTATTCAATTAAAGGATCAAAGCACATTTCAAGGATTATTAATCATAAAATGATTCAATCAAGTCTCAAATAATCCTAGATATCAATTTAATCACAATATAACTCTCAAACATGTGAAAATCATAGAATCAAAAATTCTAGTTCACATATATCTCTAATTAGACTTTTGATTAAGATTGATTATGAAGCTATCTTTCTCAATAGCATTCATCAAACAAATACATGCATATAGAAGATGAAACCCCAAGCAAATTGAAGGTTATAAAAGAAGATATCACAAAGATAAAGTCAATACCTCTCCATCACGAGCTGTCACGATTTTCTAGGTAGAACACCTTGAAAACTCAATCAAATGACTGCAAGATCACTTGGAAAAGGTAGAGGACTCAATTATGAACAATCTTCAACTTGAATCACTCAATTTCAACTTTGTATGAAGAAGTTATGGTGTTTGGAAGGTGAGAAAGTTGTGGAGAGAAAATCTGACGGGATTTTCTTTTCTTTTCTTTTTCTTCTTGAAAACAAATGGGAGGGAAGTAAGAATATTTAAAAGGAAGAGAGAGAAGGAAGATTTCAGCCAATCATAGAAGGCCACGTCAGCCTTTTCCTCGTGTGGGGCGTGTGGGGCGTGTGGGCCACACGGGACCAGAGGGCTGGTCAGCCCGTGTGGCACACGGCCTCCACACGGGGTGGCCAAGGCATGGCCTTTGGCCATGCATGCCCCTCTCGCGCACCTCCCACATTCGGAGGCCCGACTGTATTCGGGCCTCTGAACTCTGATTTCTAATCCATTTTCAGATTACAAATTGTGACACCCTAATGAGGTCGTTTGTGTACTCAACAAAATGATATTTAGATGTGGCAATGATTTTTAACCACTTAAAAATCCACTTAGATAGAAAATTAGTAAATTGGCAAGTAGGATTCGTTTCACAGGGAATTAGAGTAATTAGTTGAATTAATTAGCTAATCTAAATGCGATAAAATAAATCATAGATAAATGGATGAGTGAATGGGTTGTCAAGCCTGATTGAACCAAAATTGGTATGATTTTAGCCCTCACTTCCTTCTCTTTTTGATTGATGCTTAGGCAGTATCCCATGATTTAATGGTGTGAATTAAGTGTTTTCAGGTATTTATAAAGTTCAAAGGCATTGGAGTAATATTGGTGGCAAAGGGGGCTGAAATTGTAAAAAGTGTGTGTAGATCATTCATCTTCAAATAGGCATATCTCTCTCTTCGGATCGAACCACATTTCAAATTATATATATTCGAAAAGCTCCGGAAGTCTACTTTCCAGCGGTTTTTAAAGATTATGATTCCAAGTCTTCTACAGAAAGTTATGCCCATTTTAGTAACTGCTGCGCACTCCCTGTCGCCACGGCGACCCCACTTTCTAGAAGCAGCAAAATGGATGTTTTCAAGCCATTTTTGAGGGGTATTCTTGTCCTTTCATGCCTATTTCTAACCCTAGCCTTTAAAACATATAAATACACCATTTTTATAGAAAATGGACAACTCTTGACAACTCTTGTTCATCAAGAAACCTCCCTTCTTCAACCATTCCTAATCCTACCATTCTCCTCTCCAATAAACACTTAGATTACTCCACCTAAATCATTCCTCTCTTTCCATCTTCTTCACCCATTTCCTTTGTCACTTTCCATATGACTTCACATATCTAGACACATCCTCAACACCCAATCTTTACACAAGATTCAAGCAAGGAAGCTCAAGGGAGGATTAAGCTTACAAGAGAGACCCAAGGGTGATTTCTCTCCATTTTACTTTCTTTTCTTGTTTGTTATTATGTGTAATTAAACCCCCATTTTAGGGGGATGATTTGAGAGATTATTTGGACATTGAGTATTTATTAAAGCTTTGGATATTTTGTTTGCATGATTATAGTTCTATTTACTTTTTAATTAGATTTTGCACTTATGTGATTAAATGAGTATTGTAGGATTTAGTTGTGATAAAATTGGTTAAGTTATTGACACACTTGATTGATTAGAGCACATAGTGAATAGGTTAGGTTGTTAGTGGGGATATCACCCCAATTGCCTAGGCCATTCGATCATCACTAACCGATCCCACCTTGACCCCCTTTCCTTAATCGGTTAGGCATTTTGGTGGGAAGTTGTTTAGGGTTCGTAGTGATGACCTAAACAGCACTTTCGAATGAGATCGGTCCTTGATTATGTAGATTGTGCATTAATGAAGTTTTGTATGAATTGCTCAATGGTCCATTAGCTACGCTATCATTTCCCTAAACCTCTCTTAATTGTTTAAACCCATTTTCTTATCTAAGTTGTTTGTATTGGATTCCTATCTCCATTCATATTCTCTTTACATTTTTGTACATTTATTTACATGCATTGTTTGGTGGTTTCTCAAACCACACACTATCCCACTAATCATGATTTACTTTATGGCACACTAGTTAGACTAACTTAGATTAGATAGCAAATTGATTAATCTAACCTAATCCTTGTGGAACGAATCTTAAGCTTACCGCTTTACTAGTTTTCAAAACTTAAAGTATATTAATTTATTTATAAACATTCTTTTGATAATTCGCAATTTGGTAACGACACAAAAAGCGATTCATCAAAATGGCGTCGCTGCCGGGGATTGGTGTTTGGATTAGTTGATTTGTGTTATTTCTTTTTGTAGTTAGATTTTTTTTTTTAGGTATTGTGTCATTTTTGTTATTTTTAGATTTTCTAGTTTTATTTTCTTTTGTATCTTGTGTCTTCTGTCGTTTTTTCTTTTTTGTTTTCTTTTAAGAGACAATGGATCACTTTGACTTGCAATTGGCTATATTCAACCGGGACATGAAATTATTTGCCTCAAGGAACTCAAGGGAAGAAATAGATCATGACTCAAATTCTTCCAATACGAGGCCGAAGGATGGGGATCCCGAGAAAGAAATGCTAGAGGCCATCAAAGCATCACAAATGATGTACGAGCATACTTTGAAGGGATGTTTGGAGGCAAGTGCACTTAGGTTTTCGGGATTAGAAGCTTCGTTGAGAAGAATGGAAGTGCACCTTGGAGCTATCATGGAAGCCATGCAAGGGAATAAGAGCCAAAAGTTCCCAAGTCCACCTATGCTAGAAGAAGCTACCACCATCCATTTGAAGGGTGAGAATGTGGAACACAATTATTTTCATAATTGTGCCATGGAGTCTTCTAGTGTTGTAGGTGAAGAAGTAGGAGAAGAGGATATGAATGAAGAAATGAAGGAATCAAAGCCTCATGTTCCTCCTACTATTTCTCAAAGCTGCCTACTTAAAAGCATTTGGTATAGGTTGTTTCCTAAACTTATCAAGCCACTTTTTCAAGTGCATATTTACTTGCCTTTGTTTTATGTGATTAGGAACACGTCGGCGGGCAACAAATACTTCCAAGACCAAATCGCATATAGGCGCATCTTCGAAACCTTGGAATTTGGTTGACCGATCCAAGTAACACGTCTAGCGGGAACGTAAAACCAAGCGCTTGGTGGGAGGCACCCCACCTAGGTATAATTTCTTTCTTTGTTCATTTTATTTTTCTTTTTAGTTTTCACATTTTTGTTTAGAATAAGTGTGTGGTTTGTTTGTGTTGTGTTTAGTGCCTAGGGTAGTGTTTGAGTTCTTGCCTTCCATGCTTCGTTTATTCATTGTCCATGCATCTCAATGTCTTATATAGATTGAAGACAATGTTTAGATTAGGTTTGGGGGTGTGGATTCATTATTTGAGTCATTTTTCATTTTATTTTTTCAAGTTTTTCTTTGACCTTTGCGGAAGTTCCCTGTTTTTAAATTTCTGAGGTCAAATGTTTCATTAAAACTGTACTTCTTGGTGAGGAAATAAATTATTTTTCCCACATTGTGTTCTTCAATTTTTTGATACGGTTCCAACGGTATAAATAACGTAAAATTCTGGGTAGCGGTTTAGAAGTTATGAACATTTCTTCGACCAAAGGTCATGGGCGATGCCCTGTTTTGAAATTCTGCACGTGAACCATTTTCGAAGTCCGTTTCCATACTTTTCTAATTTGAATTTTGAAATAGTTTCTAAATGAAACGTGTGCATTTACATGTCTATTTTCCTGTTTCAAAATTGGAGAAAGTTTTATTGAGTATTTTTGAAAATATACACTAAAGAGCGGACATAGGTTGAATTCAAAAGTCACCAGTTTTTTGGAATTTTGTCCTCCATATGTAGATGTTCTTTCGCATTGTGTTTTTTGTTGGTTAAGTTTGTTTCTTTTAGAGTAATAAATGTGTTCCAAACTCTTGTTGGCAATTGCATGTATTGAGTATATATTTATTTGCCGGAACTTTCTAATGTGCTTAGTGCTTGTGTAGATTTTCTATTGCTTCTTATTGAAGCAAATGGTGTGTTGCTTGTACGTTAAGCAAGGTTCTTTATCTCTTGGGACGAAACAAAGACAACTTGCATGTCTTGGAAGGACAAGCAAGCCAAGAGTGCTCATAAAAAGGGCGAGGACCTTATCCTAAGGAAGCAACATTGTGGGAGTTCGAAGTGCGGGAGCACCATGCCATGTCTTGCCTAGACGTTAAATTGTGCGCTTGGTGGGAGGCAACCCACTTAGGTACATTTCTTTTCTACTTTAAATTTTGTTTTTGTCTTTATTTTATTTTTGCTTAGAATAAGGTTGTGAGTTGTTTATGATAGTGGATTTAGGCTTGAATGATCATATTTTATCCACATGGATTGTGATGATGACTCTTGATGAATTTGCATTGATATATCTCTTGAGTTGATTATGAGCATATAGGATGTTCTTGAGGCACTTGATTTAATTTTTGGGATAAAATTTTTAAATGGACATTGATGTATTGTTAAACTCTTTGATTGTGGATGTATGTTGTACCGAACTTACCGGTATATGCCCCAAAGACATTGAGGACAATGTCTAATTTAGGTTTGGGGGTGTGTGTGCAACATCATCTCTTTTTTGCAATCATGTGCAAAATTATTTTGAGCCTAAATTTTTCAAAATTTTTCGAAAATCTTGTGAAAATGCCATGCTTGAGCATACTTTGCTTGTTGAGATTGTGCCATTGTGTGTGCAAGTAAGGAATTGTGTATCTTTGCCTTGCTTAGTTTAGATTAACTTCATGCCATTTAGGGTTGCATTGCTCAAAGCGCGCTAGTTCTTTTCTCTTGATGTTGGAGTGAATATTCAATTGTGCTTGAAGGTTAGGAATTAATAGTGAGGACTTCCCGTGAGGTTCACAAACACAGCCTAAAAAGCGTATTTTGAGGGACATTTTTCACTCTTTAAACACTCATTCAAACACACATGTTATGCAGATTTAAAATGTCTCATTCACACTTAAATGTTGTTTGCCATAGAACATATGGATTGCTTGTGGATGCCTTAATTGACTTTGTGGACAAACATTTAGAAATGATTTTAGGCAATACATGTGAAAAACCACCAAATTGGCCTAAATACTTCCTATCCCTCTATGTGTGTGCTCCATTGCCCATTTGAAGCCAAACACAATTGAGCTTTTCATTCATGAACCACATCAACATAAACCGTATAACCTAAACACTAGACTTACCTTGTACCAAATGGTTTGCTAAGGCTTAGGGGTTGAATGTAAGCTTTGAGGAGTATTAAAATGTAAGGCGTGTACCTAGGCAAGTATGTATGTGCAAACACATGTAAAAGATGAAATGCAATGCTTGAAAAGAAAAAGAAAAGACAAGCAAAGAAAAGAAAAGAAAAGCATAGCAAAAGAAAGAAAAGAAAAAGAAAAAGAAAAAAATGAATGAGGCACTAAGTGCCTAGATCAATTATGTGGAATTAAATGAGCTACTCAATGAAAATTAAGAGTAGAAAATGCACATATTAAATTGTAAGCCTGGACGCCAAAGTGTGGAATATACAAGTTGTAATGAGCAAGTTGTGCTTAATTATAATGTATGCCTTAGTGTGACCTTTGGGTGTTTGTTATCAATTCTTCCCATTTATTGACTGACCATTCACCTTTGGCCCCATTACAACCAAATGAAAGACCTATTTGATCTTTAGGGATGTCCACTTTGGAAATTTTGGTTGATGCATGTTCTTTCCGGTTCATGGCTTTCAATCCCTTTCATGAGACAAATTTTCAAAAATTGTGTTTTTAAATAATCATGTGCAATTATATTTGATATATTGAGCAGAAACTCATATTGCATATGGATTGTGAGTGAAGCCTAGGAATCTGTGTGAAAATGAGAGAATTCGGTAAGGATTAGATGTCGAGGTGAATTACATTCTTTTCCTAAAGGCACTCTAGTTTTTGAAGCTTTAACATCTTGAATGTAGGATCGCGTTGCATGCAATGTGTACTTAGAGTGGCATGACTTTAATTTTCATTTAGCATCTCTTACATGCACATTTTTCCTAATGAGCACAACATTGATTAAATCTTTTCACTTATGGTTTTGCAAGTCGAATATTGACTTTTGAGTCTTTTTCAAAGAGTTGGCACTTTAATATTGATTGTGTGATATTTAGACACATGTCCATGTGTGCTTATGTTGTTTTGCTCGAGGACGAGCAAAAGATAGGTTTGAGGGTATTTGATCGAACCAAAATTGATATGATTTTGGCCCTCACTTCCTTCTCTTTTTGCTTGATTCTTAGGCAATATCCCATGATTTAATGGTGTGAATTAAGTGTTTTCAGGTATTTATAAAGTTCAAAGGCATTGGAGTAATATTGGTGGCAAAGGGGGCTGAAATTGTAAAACGTTTGTGCAGATCATTCATCTTCAAATAGGCATATCTCTCTCTTTGGATTGAACCACATTTCCAATTATATATATTCGGAAAGCCCCGGAAGTCTACTTTCCAGTGGTTTTTACGGAGTACGATTCCAAGTCTTCTACAGAAAATTATGCCCATTTTAGTAACTGCTGCGCACTCCCTGTCGCCATGGCGACCATATGGCGACCCCACTTTCTAGAAACAGCAAAATGGACGTTTTCAAGTCATTTTTGAGGGGTATTCTTGTCCTTTCATGCCTATTTCTAACCCTAGCCTTTAAAACATATAAATACACCATTTTTATAGAAAATGGACAACTCTTGACAACTCTTGTTCATCAAGAAACCTCCCTTCTTCAACCATTCATAATCCTACCATTCTCCTCTCCAATAAACACTTAGATTACTCCACCTAAATCATTCCTCTCTTTCCATCTTCTTCACCCATTTCCTTTGTCACTTTCCATATGACTTCACCTATCTAGACACCTCCTCAACACCCAATCTTTACACAAGATTCAAGCAAGGAGGCTCAAGGGAGGATTAAGCTTACAAGAGAGACCCAAGGGTGATTTCTCTCCATTTTACTTTCTTTTCTTGTCTATTATTATGTGTAATTAAACCCCCATTTTAGGGGGATGATTTGAGAGATTATTTGGACATTGAGTATTTATTAAAGCTTTGGATATTTTGTTTGCATGATTATAGTTCTATTTACTTTTTAATTAGATTTTGCACTTATGTGATTAAATGAGTATTGTAGGATTTAGTTATGATAAAATTGGTTAAGTTATTGATACACTTGATTGATTAGAGCACATAGTGAATAGGTTAGGTTGTTGGTGGGGATATCACCCCAATTGCCTAGGCCATTCGATCGTCACTAACCGATCCCACCTTGACCCCCTTTCCTTAATCGATTAGGCATTTTGGTGGGAAGTTGTTTAGGGTTCGTAGTGATGACCTAAACAATACTTTCGAATGAGATCGGTCCTTGATTATGTAGATTGTGCATTAATGAAGTTTTGTATGAATTGCTCAATGGTCCATTAGCTACGCTATCATTTCCCTAAACCTCTCTTAATTGTTTAAACCAATTTTCTTATCTAAGTTGTTTGTATTGGATTCCTATCTCCATTCATATTCTCTTTACATTTTTGTACATTTATTTACATGCATTGTTTGGTGGTTTCTCAAACCACACACTATCCCACTAATCATGATTTACTTTATGGCACACTAGTTAGACTAACTTAGATTAGATAGCAAATTGATTAATCTAACCTAATCCTTGTGAAACGAATCTTAAGCTTACCGCTTTACTAGTTTTCTAAACTTAAAGTATATTGCGTAATAATTCATTTATAATCATTCTTTTGACAATTCGCAATTTGGTAACGACACAAAAAACGAGTCATCAAAGCCATCAAACATACATGTAAAATAAACCTAATAAACCTAATAAAATGAATGCTCAACAAATCTAGATAAGATATATGGAATAAACAAATAATAGGAATTCTAGGGAAATGATAGAGTAGCTAATGGACAATGAGCAATTCATACATGGCTTCTTTAATGCACTATCTACACAATCAAGAACCGATCTCATTCAAAAGTGTTGTTTAGACCGTCACTACTAAACAACTTCCCACCTTAATGCCTAACCGATTAAGGAGAGGGGGTCACGGCATGATCGGTTAGTGACGATCAAATGGTCTAGGCAATCGAGGTTGATCACCCCTCCAAAAGCCTATCCTATTCACTATGTGTTCTAATCAATCAAGTATGTCAATAACTCAATCAATTTTATCACAAATAAATCCTACAACATATTGTAATCAACAAGTGTGTCAATACTAATTTAATCACATAAGTGCAAGATCTAATTAAAAAGTAAATAAAACTTAAATCATGCAAGCATAATATTGAAAGCCTTAATAAATACTCATGTCCAAAAGTATCTCAAATCATCCCCTAAAATGGAGGTTTTAATTACACATAATTACAAACAAGAAAATGAAGTAAAATGGAGAGAAATCACCCTTGGGTCTCTCTTGTAAGCTTTATCCTTCCATAAGCTCCCTTGCTTGAATCATGTGCAAAGAGTGGGTGTTGATGATGTGTCTAGATAGGTGGAGTCATATGGAAAGTGACAAAGGAAAGGGGTGGAGAAAATGGAAGGAGAGGAATGATTTAGGTGAAGTAATCTAGATGTTAAGTTTTATGTAGAAGATAAATGGAAGGATTAGGAATGGTAGAAAGGAGGTTTCTTGGTGGTCAAGAGATGTTCAAAAGGGGGAAATAGTGATGTATTTATAAGTGTGAAAAGCTAGGGTATGAAATGGGTATGAAACGACAAGAATACCCCTCTTGAATGCCAACATTGGAATTCCTATGCTGGAATTCCAACGTGGTCGCCACTTGTCCTTCTAGGTCGCCATGGCGACCTCAAATGGCGACATCTCATGGATTCTTCTGTCGCCATGGCGACCTCATGGCGACCATTCCTATGTTGGAATTCCTACGTTGGAATTCCTATGTGGTCGCCATTTGCATATGTGGGTCGCTATGACGACCTCAAATGGCGACCCACCTGATTGTTTTTGCAACTCTTCTATCGCCATGGCGACCAAGTAGCGACCAAGTAGCGACCTTCTGATGCTCTGAATAATCCTTTGTCACCATGGTGACCATGTGGCGACCTCTTCTTGCTTAAGTAGCAAAAATGCCCTGTTTCTTCCTATTTGTGAGCCTTTTTACACCTAAGTCCTCATCTTCATCCCAAATGCTCTTGAAACCTAATAAAACCTGAAACACTTGATTTTACACCATTAAACACGGGGAAATGCTCGAGAATCAAGCAAAAAGAGTCGGAAATGAGGGCCAAAATCATACCAATTTTTGTTCGATCACTCCCTCATGCACAACGATGACTATGAAACTTTGACAAAAGGTTTAGAATTCATCTCGGAAAATGATGACGAACACAACTCAACGAATGAGAAAGAAAAGTAGCGTAGCTACATCGTTTGGACTCAAAACTTAATGAATGAGTGACCGAAATGATCGGGACTCAATAAAGAATCAATTAAGATCAAGTACAAGTCCAAAACACAAGTAACAAACAATCAAACTCAAATTCACATATGAATGCCATTTCCTAGACATAGTCTTAGAACATGCAACTCTACAATGCATGAGCATTTGAGTTAATGCATGAGCATACAAAAACATGTGAATGTGTTATACAAATGGTGCAAAACAATGCAGGGAAACTTACGAATGATTTGTGTGTGTGTGTGCCTTACGCCTTGCAAGAGGAAGAAGAATCTTGATACCTTAGTATCCAAGAAAGCGATGTTCCCCTTGAAGACGAAATTTGCACAAGATGTTGCTTCTTCACATTTGAGGCTTCTTTCTTCCAAGAATCACCTTAGCAATAACTGATACAAATATAGAGAGTTTTGCAATGGAATCAAGCCAATACAAATAAAGGATCTTACAATGAAGCCCGATCTACCAAATGCCCGAAGAAAGAGGTTCTGAAACCCGGACCAGTCAAGAAGTTTTAGAATCAGCCTCCAAATTGGTCTACTTACCGGTCACCACCTTTCCCCTATACTGGGAGTGGTACCTAGCAAGAGGGACCCCTCTTAGAGCAACACCTCCACCAAGTGAGGTAGCACAGATAACGGGAGAGGAGGATGGGTACAACCACTACACCCCTCTTAATGCATCCCAAGAGACTATCTACCTCGCTATCCACGACAAGGGTCTACTCAGGAAGCTTGGTCCTATGAAGATCCTGGCTGACAAGAGGGACCGTTACAATTACCGTGACTTCCATAAGGATGTGGGACTTAACACATTGGAATGCTATAACCTCCACAACCAGATCGAAGGATTGGTAAAGGGAGGCTTTTTGGTTGAATTTTTGCAACAGGTACGGGATAACATCAAGATAAAGAAGGAGGTGCAGTGAGAGATACATGAAGCAAAAGAAAGAAGAAGTGATAAGAGGAATGATCTAATGTAGTAGATTTAGATCATTCACACCGTAAACGGAGGCCCTACACTAGTAGGAACGTTCAATTACTCAAGAAAGAACCATGCTAGGAAGATCGCCCGATTCACCACTAGTCAGGATGTACTCCAAGTCATTAGGGGATCCCAAGACCCCCCCTCGTGCAAGCCAGATCATTTTCACAGAAGAGGATGTCTACAACACGGTATAGCCACATGACTACCCAATGGTGATCACAGTGCAAATAGCCAATTACCAAGTTCACCGTGTCCTGATTGATACCAGTAGCAATGTTGACATCTTGTTCAAAGGAGCACTTGAAATGTTCAACCTAAAGAACTCATTTTACAAAAGTCGTTCCACACTCTTGTATGGGTTCACAGGTGACTCATTGATGCTAATTAGGTTAAAGATCCTACCGGTGATAATCGGAGAAGCTCATCTCCAATAGAACATAATGACAAACTTTTTTTTTGGTATCCATAATGACAGACTTTGTTGTGGTTGATACCCCATTCGCCTACAATGCAATCCTGGGAAGACCCTTCCTATCAGGAATTAGGGGAGTGTTATCTATCTACCACAACGTACTAAAATTTTCGATCGGAACCGGGGTGGGATAAGTTCAAGGAGATCAACAATCAGCCTGCAGGTGCTATGTGGTACCTACTAATCCTATTGCGCTAGCTAAGCAATGTGCACATGTGACCAATGAACCAAGCAGAGAGGTACCAGAGAAGGATCACCCAATATTTTAACAGAATGGTGAAAACCCAGAATACCAGATAAGGTCTGATGGGGTACTAGACCCAAACTGGGAAAGACCCTACCTGATAAAGATGGTAGTCCGTGGTGAAGCCTACAAGTTAGAAGACGTAGATGGCTACCCTATAGACCACACCTGGGATGCTGATCACCTCGAAAGACTCTATACATGAAGTTTGAAGAAGAAATTTATTTCGACTGGTATCACTTTGAGTATGTATCACCCTGAATTTGCTTTGTATCACCTAAAAATTTCATTAAAGAAGTCACTTTTTTCTCCTACGTGTTTCTCCTATGATCACCTGGGAAATTTTGCCTATAATCGCATTAAGACCAGGAAAGCAACATGGTATCCTGCTGCCTTGGACATGACCCATCCCTCTTCAGGAAGGGTCTGGTGCTAAAGTGGTCTTAGTTGCTGAAATTTCCTTAAGCAATATAGTGTAATATATACCTAGGGGGGGTGTGTGAATAGGTATAGGCCCAATTTCTTCCAAATTTCTTTTTCTCAAACACAACAATGATATGCACACTTGGTGTGTCAAACAAATAAATTGTTTTAATCAACACAAGCGGTAATCAATATACAAGTGATGCAATCAATATAAGATATGGAAGATAATGAAACATAAAGCGAAATATAACACAAGTATTTTTACGTGGTAAGACCTCCTAAGTGGAAACATCCACGGGTTGATACCACAACCACCGGTAAGCAATTCACTATGATGAAAAAAAGACACACACTCAAGGCAATCAACACATGATAAACTCCCTAAGCTCTCAACTCCTAGTCTACCCTCAAGGTCTAGTGAAAGCACTTTGCCTACTTCCTATCCAAGATGTGTCCTACACCTCTAGGAAGCAACTTTCTATCCAAGATGCTCATGTCTCTAGGAAAATTTCTTGCTTAGCTATTCGAATCTTAAAAATCCTAGTCAAGCTTCCCTAGCTTAACCATCTAGAGTATCACACTCCTAACTAAGACCTTTTGCTTGGCTATTCGGAACACTTTCCTAGCCAAGCCTTCTTGCTCAAATCAAAGCTTCACTCACTTTGATAAGAGACTTCAACCTTTCACAAGGCAGTGATCTAAGTGATGCAAATGATGAAAACACAATCAAATAGAGAAGGTTGATCACACAAACTCTATGAACATGCAAGAGATAACTAGAATATGCTATTCAACATTCAATCACAAAGTTATCTAGAAATCCAAGCATGTTAATCAATAAGAACTAGATTAGAATATTCAATATCACACTCGAAAATCCTAGTTCTTTGATCATGAAATTAAACCTAGAAATCATCATGAAGCACATCATACAAGTCATTTCAAGAATCAATTTCATGTGAATCAAGTTTAGCTAAAAGATATTCAAAAGAGATCACAAAGCTAAAACTTAACAATCAATCGATCGAACAAACCTAGAATGTGAATTAACATCATTCTTAACTGTAAAATCCTAGATCTTTGTTGGCTTAATTCCATTACAAAACTCTCTTTATTTGTAATGGTTAGTTGCTCAGGTAGTTCTTGGTGAAAAGAAGCTTCAAAGAGAAAAGCAACTTCTCATGCAAATATCGTCTTCAAGAGGAAAAGTGCGTACTTGGATGCTAAGGTATCAAGATACTTCTTCCTCTTGCAAGGCGTAAATGCACACACATAATTTATACATGTGTGTCCTTGCATTATTGTGCAAACATTTGGTATAACATTTTCACACTCATTTAAGTATGCACATGCATTGATCTCATATTGTCTAACATTGTAGAATTGCATGTTTTAAGACTATCTCTTAGATATGACATACTTTTATGACATTGTGTTTATTTGTTTCTGTTTTATTGTTTTTAAACTTGAACATGATCTCTTATGATTCCTTATTAAGTCCCGATCATTTTGGTTACTCATTCTTTGGGTTTCGAGTCCAAACGATGTAGCTGCGCTACTTTTCGTTCTCATTCATTAAATTGTTTTTGTCGTCGTATTCCAAGATGAATTCTCAATCTTTTGTCAAAGTTTCAAGTTGTAGTTGTACATGAGAGAGTCATGATTTGTAATCCAAATATGGATTCAAAATTGGAGTTCGGAGGCCCGGATACGGCCGAAGAACGAGAGTGAAGTGCGAGAGGAGCAAGCATGGCCAACAACCAAGCTTGGTGGCCATGTTTGGACCACGTGTGGCACACGGCCAGGCAGGCCCTCTGCCCACGTTTGCCACATGAACCCCACACATGAAGGTGACATGACATGATATGATTGGCTCTTGTTTTCCCTCTCTTGAATTCTTTTAAAAGTTCTTCTGGGAAGAAAAATTGAAAAAGCAAGAGTGCTGATTTTTTTCATGATATTTGATTTCTTGATTTGATCATATCTCTCTCATTTCAACTCGAAATCGAGTGATTTAGAAGCCAAAAATGTTGGTCTTGAAGAGAGGAACAAACCCTAAGCATTTTCAGAGTTATTTAAGTTCATGATTTTTTGCAGCAAGCTGATTTCAGTCTGAGTCTCAATTTTATAGGTGAAACATCTTCTTCTTACTTTCTCTTTTGATCATCTCTTTTGATCTTCCTATTTGATAGATGAAATATGTTAGTTGAGAATGATGTTAGTTCACATTCTAGGTTTGTTTGATTGATTTTTTGTTGAGTTTTAGCCTTGTGATTTTGTTTGAACATATTTTAGCTAAACTTGATTAAACTTGAAACTGATTCTAGAAATATCTCTTATGATGTGCTTCATGATAATTTCTAGGTGTAATTTCATGATTTAAGAACTAGGATTTTTAAGAGATATATTGAATATTCTAATCTGTTCTTATTTATTCACATGCTTTGATTTCTAGATACATTTGTGATTGTTTGTTGAAAGCATATCCTAGAATATCTCTAAGCATGTTCATATTGCTTGATTGATCATCTTGCTTTATTTGATTGTGATTGCATCATATTACTTGTGTGCACTTCACTTAGATTATTGTCTTGTAATAGGTGGAAGTCTCTTGCAAAGTGAGTGAAGCTCTGTGTAGAGCAAGAAGTCTTGATTGGGACATGTGGTCTGTGTTAGGATTATGCTCAATAGCAAGAGTGTAATATTGTACTTGACAATCTTATCATATTAATAAAGTGATTTATGTTTTAACAAAATCTGATAGCATTTATAATTATAATTGTCAAAGTAAATAATCATAAGGTCAAAAAACTATGAGAAAAGAAGAATTGTTCATACATCTGGATATGTATGAGGTAGACACAATTCTTTAGTTAGTCTTGAATAACGTTCACAACTTAAGTTAAAGGTTGGGCACCTTTATCTTGTTAAAGTTGTAGAATTCTTTTGCTAGCGTTTGAGTGGGATCAAATGTGTTATAATGAGTCTAAAATCATCGAAGGGTCTTCGAGTAAAAGAATCTAGTGTACTGGTTGCATTGAACTGGATCACAATGAAATACTTTTTCTAGAACCGTCAATAGATAAAAGTCTTTTCATTATCAGGAGAATCAGAGAGTCTATCTTAATCCTAAGATAAATGATGGACTTATGGTTACAAGTGTTATCATTTGAGCCATCAATGAGTACGATTATATAGCATAGTCTATCCTCGATAGTTTGGTGATATTCATTTGCTAATCGATAGAGGACTTCATTTATAGATATGGACATTGTGGCTCCATTTATTAAATGTGAGTAGAATATCATCATATGGATGTTTTGAGGTTTTTGATATTAAATCTTAACGTTGAGTTTTCAATAGTGACTATTGAAAGATGACTTTTGGACAAGTTATAATATATATCCAAGTTCAAAGTGTGGTCATATGAGTAAATATGGTAACTTGGAGAGCTATAGGCGGTCTATGAGCTCTTGGCGATTATTGATATTCTTCATGAGGATTCACTATCTCCTATAAGATTGTCTAGGGTATGAATGAGAATTATTTACTTATTCCATCTTTATTTAAGAGTGCAATTTTATTTAAGGAAGTCCAAGACGAAGAAAGACTCAATTACCATTCCTTCCAATATCAAAGACAAAGGCAAGAAGAGCTATGGAACCTCTCAACCAACTTCTTAACCAGAGCATGCACACCAAAAAGGTAACTTTTCTAAATACATTCCGGTTTGTCATTATTGTAATGTGGTTGGTCACATTAGGCCTAAGTGTTATGAATATATAAGGCAATGCAAACTAGGAAATGTGGAACATGATAAAAATGTGAAAAAGTTACCTAATCATTCTCTTAAGCATGAGTTTAAGTCTAGAGCTAGACATAAAATCTCTAAGTTTATCTCGGTTTGTCATTTTTGCAATGTTGTTGGGCATATCAAACATAAATGCTATGAGTATATTAGACAATGCAAACAAGAGAATGAGATGCATGCTAGTGAGATGAAAAGACTTCCTTTGGTTGTTTCTAAACATTTTAGGGCATTAGAGACTATGCATGATGAACATGTTAATGAAAAGAAATCAACAAGGAAAGTTTGGATTCAAAAGAATAATGTGCATGATTGTGAAATAGATAAATCTTCTTTGAATGTTTTTAAACATGATAATAGCTTTGATGCATTGAGAAATGTGCATATTGATCATATTCATGTGAAGAAACCTATAAAAGAAAATTTGGATTGAAAAGAATGACATGCATGTTAATAATAATCCTGATAAGATGAATGTTGAGAACAAGTTGGTGAAGAAGGGTATTAACCATGATCATTTGAAGAGTCTTGATGAAATTTTTGTGCATGGCAACAATGATGAGTTTGATATGAGTGATATTTTCATAAAGAAGATAGTTGATGATTTATCTTCTAGATTTCATATTGCTATGCGTAATGATCATGATGTTGTTTGTGTTGGTTCACCTAAGACCAATATGGTCAAAGGTGAGTGCTCTCATACTTGATTGAGTAGCACATATGAGAATATTTTTTGTTCTTGTTTGATAAGAGTTCTAAGTTTGATGCTTGACTAAGCTATTTGTAATGTGCTAGGTCTAGTATTCAAACTTGGTGTCTCTAATCAATTCATGGACTTAATATTCTCATAATCACTTTGATAGTCAAAATTTGTTGATTAACTTTAAAAAAAAGTTGAATTTTGAAATCTATTTGGTGAAATTTTTTGTTAAGACTTTTAGAGAAAGTCATTTTTATGTAATTGTTTGAGTTGACAGTGTTTGGTTTTTATTCTTTTGGGATGACACACCAACAACGTGTTGTAATGAGGACAAACAAGCCAAGAGAGCTCATAAAAAGAGCGGAGACCTTTCATTGATGAAAAAGCTTGCTAAGGTATTTCTCTATTCTAAAAGCTTGCTTTCTAATTCATCTTTGTAACTCTATGTATGCATGACATAATAACACATAGATATTAGGCATCATTTCATTAGAGAACATGTTGAACATTCTATTGTTACTATAGAGCATATGCTTACTAAAAAAATCAACTTGCGGATTTGTTCACTAAGCCCTTGGACATAAGATGTTTAAAACCCTTAGAATGTCCATTGGCATGATTTGTGTTTATTATTGTCCATGTGTGATTGTTGAGTGGCTTGATGAGCAAAACTTTATTATAATATCAATGTCTTGGAGAGCTACTCACTTGAGAAGTAAATGATCTTAAACAAATAACTTTTATTGTTTTTAGATCATGCACTTGAGCTTGAAAATCTTATTTTTGAAAAAGTACACTAATGTTTCTCTTATATGTTTTAGTTTTGAGTATTTGTGGTTAAAAATATGTAGATTATGGATGCATCTAGAAGTCTATTGCTTAGTACATGATAGATGACCTTTGGTATGTATCCATTTTCTTCTGCACTACATAGTATTCAACGAGCAGCCTCATGGAAAGGGCTACACACCTTGGTTGTGTAGCTGCCCAATGTAGGAAAAGGCTACGTCATTGTGATGAGTGAAAGCCACCATGAGGTGTATATGTTTATGTTAGAAAAATCAAATAAGCGTTGAAAAGAATCATTAAAAAAAAAAAATCTTTGATTCCAAGCCTAAAAGAAATGAAAAATAAAAGGCTTAATGGTGTATAGTTGAGAATTATGAAAAGCCCGGGTTGACAAATAAAAACGGGTAAGCTATGCACACACACGCTCACATGTTGATATATATTCTATTTTTTAAAGCAAAAATCCGGATGAATATTGGTTTGACCTGTTTTTGGAAACGCTTTAGTTGGATAGATGTGGATAGAGTTTGTATGTTGATATCACAATAACTCCTTGTATATATGTGAGAAGCATTCACACACACACACACACACACACACACACACATTTTGCTTATGTGCTTAATTCGTTAGCAATGTGAGAATATTTTTGAGAAATTAATGAAAATCTATCATTCTCTCTTGGACTTTGAAAAGTGATGAAATATTTTCTCTTATTGCTTGAATGTGTGAATGTGTGCATCCCTTGTGAACAAATCTACTTGGTGATCATAATGTGGAGCATATGTTAAAGGGGAGCTTAGTTTATTCAACTTCGCTTTCTATACGATTTGTTTACTTAATATCTTGTTCTTTATCTCTTATGTCCTTTGTCTATTCCTTGACAAAGAGGTGGAGAAAATGTATACCTCACCATGTTTGATAATATGAGGGAGAAAATTGTACCATGTTTGATAATATGGGGTGAAAAATGTATACCTCACAATGCGTGAATAATGTCCTCTTTGTGCTTAATTGAGACTTTGTCTTAAAGGGGAGAATTCTTGTCATAAGGGGGAGAAAATAATTCTTGCCTAATTGAGTTAAGGATCTTAGGAAGAGCTTTAATGTGAAAACATTCATACACTTGAGATAATACATTTTTGTTTGAGATAAGGGAAGTTTCATATTTGTTTATGTGATAATATCTCACCATTCTTCTTTGGAAGAAGATCTTTTGTTGGTTTGCTTATTTTCTCATAGGTACCTTGAAGATTAAGAAGGGATTCTTGAAGGCTCATGAAGACTTAAAGATCTTTTAGTCTAAGGATCTCTTTGTAATGTGAGGATGAGAGAATGCAATCAATTATGAGTTTATTGGAGTGAATATTGTATGGTGAGGATGAGGTTTTGCCATGGAATAGCCAAATGAGGAGATTGTAAGATCCTAGATCTTTGTTGGCTTGATTCCATTGCAAAACTCTATTTATTTGTAATGGTTAGTTGCTGTTAACCACCAAAATTGGCGGAGGACCAAAGAAGAATTTTCCACCTCGATTCAAGGAAGACATGGGAATCCAGATACCATCCGGCTACCTCGAAAAGGGAGGGATCCCGACTGATCCGAGTACATACCCTCTATAGAGGGATCTAGCCCAGCAATTCCCTAGCCTCTCGTGGACCCCGCGGTATCCCAATGTAAAGTTCCACCCAGTACCCTGATTCACAGTTCAGCACACAGCATCCCAATTCATAGGCATTACCCTAAACTGGTTTATTTGCAGATCCAACAAGTATCCCGATTCACAGTTCCATTCAGTATCTCGACCGGAGTTCCACCAAGCATCCCACTATTATACCATCCAGATATCTCTCTACTTCATCAGCAAGGTACCCCGCTACAGTCTCGGTTGATATCTCGATCCTTAGGTAGCAACGGGATATTCAGGAGTTCATACCATCTTTTAGAATCAGCCAGCTAAGCAGGAAGATACCAGATGAAGAAATTACAAAAGAGCAAGACTCTTATGCCACAATGACCAAGTTAAAGCTTCATGGAGACATATTGAAATGCCGCCGTTTAGTCGAAACAGAAGAAGTATACTCCTTCCCGCCAACTGAAAAGTTCTATTTTAACAAGTCAACTCTATTAGAATCCTCCTAGGAATGAAAAACTCGATACTGAAAGCTCCTATGAGATCGTTTCCTTTTAGGAACGAAAAATTGGATTATGATGATAAAAGCTCCGAGATTGTCTCCTAAGAATAAGGAGGTCCTGCAATCGCCAAACCTTAGACCGAAACTATAGGAGTGCATGGCAAGCAACGGGGCCTATAAAAACAACATGATGCACACTAGAAAGAGGAACATCACATCTAAAAAAAAAGCTCTACATTCAGTTCTACTTATCGACACGAATGAATTCGCCACCTCCATCTTTATCACCTACTGAAGCTCCATACTCCGCTATTAGCTTAGAAAACACAAGTCTTGTACTTACAATAAAAAGTGACTATCAATAAAGATTCTGTTTGTTTACCATAGTTTTGTTCCAACCGTATTTCTACATTCAAGTCATACTCATTATAGCAGGAACATTATTGGTATCGAACTATGTGATACCTCTCCGACCGGGATCGATTTTGATCTTGGTCCCTTAAAGTTGTTATTTGGAGATTCACCCCAGCGATGATTTTTCGATAACACTTTTGGCGCCATCTGTGGGAATCTTTATATCCTAACCAATCTCAAAACAGCCTAGTTCTGCATAGAGATCTTCAGAATGAGACTCCGATCCTCGCAGAGCAATCCCGATCCATCAGGACCCCAGTCATTCGCTTCCACTGAGAGAGCCCAAAGGTGGGGTAAAGGCACCAGGAACGAGAATCCGGCACCAATGCCTTCTCCAGTTGCTGGCCCTTTGCCTCAGGACATCGCCAGGCAAGAAGTCAATCGGGATGTCCTAGATCAACATGCTGTAGCATACGTAGAAGCCATCCGGCTCCCGATGATAGCCTAGGGAATCCCCTTTGAAGCAACTGGGATCCCAGGAGACATTGGCCCAAGTACTAGGGTACCAGTGTTTGACCGGCTGGGGCCACCTCTCCTAGTCTGACAGGTGGATCTCAGACCCAGACTAGTGAAGTCCGCAATTGAGATTCCCCTACGGAGAGCCCAATCTCCACCAACACCAAAGGCAAAGGAGAAGGATCCACATCCTGATTTAGAAAGAAGCGCTAGATCCTAAAAGATACCTAAATAAAGACATCAGAGAGCTAAGCGGAAGGAGGTGGTCGTTGATTAAAAACTTCGGACAAAAAAGGCTCAGTAGCCTGATCCGAAACCAAGAAATCCTAGCGCTTAGAGGATCAGAGGATCAGATGGCCAAAATGGCAAAGGAGCTAGAGGAATTGAAGAAGGGAAAACACCAAGGGGTCCAGAAGAACCCCCTGGGTGAGATGAATGCACCTTTCTCCAAGAGAGTCAGGGAGGCGGAGTTACCTCCCAAATCCAGGATGCCCTATGAGAAGTATTCAGGGACAGAGGTCCCCGTCAGCCACCTAGAAAGCTTTGTCCACCAGATGGAGGTCCAAAACGCAACCTAGTCAGCCATGTGCAAGATGTTTCCTTCAACCTTAACCGACTGCGCCAAGACATGGTTTAGAAAGTTACCACCAGGTAGTGTTGATTCCTTTTCTAAGCTTACCATAGCTTTTTGTGCACAGTTTCAGGAGATCAAGCCTCGTCCCAAGGACTCTATCTTGCTTCAATATGTGGTATAGGAGCGGGGTGAAACTTTGAGATCTTATGTGGAAAAATTCCACAAAGAAGTCATCCAGATGAGAGTATTTGACGAGAAGGAAACCTTAGCCAACTTCCGAAGAAACCTGTGGGCTGGCAGACTATTTCGCTCTTTTGCTAAGCATCCTCCAGAGACATACCATGATGCCTACAACCGGGCTCTAGAACAGGTGGACATAGAAGAGTAGCTCTGAATTAAGATCGAGCATGATGAAGCCCGATCAGCACCACGTCATAAGAAGGAGGCTCCGAAGCCCGCACCAGTCAAGAAATTCCAAAATCAGCCCCTAAATCGATCTACCTACCAGCCGCCTCTTATCCCCTCATACCAAGAAAGATATCCGGCTAGGAGGTCACCCTCTAGAGCTGTCCCTCTGAAGGAGGTGGCTAAGGTAGCAAGAGAGGAAGATGGATACAGTCACTACACCCCTCTCAATGCTTCGTGAGAAACCATCTACCTTGCCATCTAGGATAAGGGCTTGCTCAGAAAGCTGGGTCCCATGAAAGTCCTAGCTGATAGGAGGAATCAATACAAGTATTGTGATTTCCACGAGGACATAGGGCACAACACTTCTGAGTGCTATAGCCTCCGCAACCAGATTGAAGGACTGGTAAGGGAAGGCCTGAGAAGGAGAGATGGTGAGAAGGATTTGATGTAGTATATCTAGGTGATTCACACCATCAGTGGAGGCCCTACTCTAGCTGGAACCTTTAATAATTCAAGAAAGAACCACGCAAGGAAGATTCCTAGGCTCAACACTGGTAATGAGATACTCAAAATCAGTAGTGGATCCCGAGATCTACCCCGCTCTTCCAAGATCATTTTCATGGAGGAAGATGTTTACAACACAGTTCAACCACATGATGATCCCATGGTAATCTTAGTACAGATCGCCAACTGCCGAGTACACCGTGTCCTGATTGATACGGAAAGCAGTGTTGATATTTTGTTTAAAGGGGCCCATGAACAACTTAACTTGAAAAACTCCTATTACAATAACTGCACCTTGCTTTTGTATGGATTCACTGAGGACTCTATGATGCCAATGGGGTCAAAAATCTTGCCAGTGATAGTCGGAGAAGCTCCTCTTCAATAGAACATAATGACAGAGTTCATCGTGGTAGATACCCCGTCTGCCTATAATGCAATTATGGGTAGACCATTCTTATCAGGAATTGGGGGGGGGGGGGTCGGGTGGTACTATTCATCTACCACAATGTTTTAAAATTCCCGGTGGGAATAGGAGTAGGAGAGGTTAGAGGGGATCAGCAGGCAGCCTGCAACTGTTATGCGGTTTGCACTAACCCCGCCGCATTAGCTAAGCAATGCGCACATGTGACCAGTGAACCAAGTCAGGGAACGCCAAAACAGGACCACTATGTCTTGGAAGAAGGAGAGGTACTGTAAGATCCGTTATTTGTATTGGCTTGATTCCATTGCAAAACGCTCTATATTTGTATTAGTAGTTGCTTAAGTGTTTCTTGGAAGAAAGGAGCCTCAAAGGTGAAGAAGCAACAACTTGTGCAAATATCGTCTTCAAGGAGAACATTGCATACTTAGATACTAAGGTATCAAGATTCTTCTTCCTCTTGCAAGGCATAAGCGCACACACACACAATTCATACATGTGTGTCCCTGCATCGTAGTTCAAACATTTGGTATAACACTTTCACACACATTTAGCATGCACATGCATTTATCTCATTGTTGACAATCTTGTAGAATTGCATGTTTTCTCACTATCGCTTAGATATGGCATGCTTGTGTTGAATAGTGTTTATTTGTTTGTGTTTTTTGTGTTTTGGACTTGAACATGATCTTATTTGATTCCTTATTGAGTTCCGGTCATTTCGGTTACTCATTCGTTAAGTTTCGAGTCCATACGACGTAGTTATGCTACTTTGCATTCTCATTCGTTGAGTTGTGTTCGTCGTCATTTTTCGAGATGAATTCTTAACCATTTTTCAAAGTTTCATAGTCGTCGTCGTGCGTGAGGGAGTCACGGTTCATAATCTGAAAACGGATTCGAATTCGGAGTTCGGATGATCGAATACGGTCGAAGAACGTGCGAGGTGCGCGAAAGGAGCAAGCTGGCCAAAGGCCACCACGTGTGGACCACGTGTGCCACACGGCCCAGCCAGCTCTCTGGCCACGTGTGGCACACGCTGACCACACGTGGGCATGTCTGAAAGGCTTCTTTTGTTGGACAAAAATGCCCCTCTTCCTTCTCCTTCAAATGACCTCTCTTCCCTCCATTTTCCATGTACTTGAACATCATCAAATCTGATTTCTGCAGAATTGTTCATGATTTATGTTTTCTTATTTTGATCATAACTCTCTCATACGAACTCGAAATTGAGTGATTCAAAAACCAAAATTGTTGGTCTTGAAGAGAGCTACAAACCCCAAGCATTTTCAGAGTCATTTGAATTCGTGATTGGTCGCAGCATGCTGTTCTTCAGTCCGAGGTTCATTGTTGTATGTTAAACTTCTTCTTCTCACTTCATCTTTTGATCTGCACTTTAATCTTTCTATTTGATAGATGATTTGTGTTTAGAATGATGTTAGAACATATTCTAGGGGTGGTTGATCATTTGGTAATTGAGTTTTAGCTTTGTGATTTTACTTGAACATATATTTGCTAAACTTGATTAATCTTGAAATTGATTCTAGAAATGATATATGTGATGTGCTTTATGACATTTTCTAGGTTTAATTTCATGATCTAAGAACTAGGTTTTTAGTGTGATATATTGAATATTCATACCTTGTTCTTATTGATATACATGCTTTGATTTCTAGGTATTTTTGTGATTGATTGTTGAAAGCATATCCTAGAATGTATGTAAGCATGTTCATAGAGCTTGATTGATTATCTAGCTTTATTTGTTTGTAAGTGATTCATCTTCTACTTACTTTCATTATTGATCATCTCTTTAATTGTCTTATTTGATTGATGAAAAGTAATATGAATGATGTTAATTCACATGCTTAGGTTTCTAGATACATTTTGTGATTGAGTTGTGATAGCTTTATTCTAGATTCTCTAATTGCATGTTCATGGAGTGTGTTTGATCAACTTGCTCTATTTGTTTGTGATTGCATCATATTGCTTGTGTGCACTTCACTTAGATCATTGCCTTGTGAAAGGTTGAAGTCTCTTGCAAAGTGAGTGAAGCTTTGTCTTGAGCAAGAAGACTTGGCTAGGAAAGGATTCCGGATAGCCAAGCAAGAAGTCTTAGTTAGGATCAAGAGGATCCGGATAACTAAGCAAAAGTCTTAGCAAGGAGTTGCGTACTCCGGATGGTTGAGCTAGGATAGCTTAACTAGGATCCTAGTGATCTAGATTGCTAAGCAAGGAAATCTTCCTAGAGGCTTTTTAGTCTTGGATAGGAAGTTGCTCTCTAGAGGTGTAGGACACATCTTGGATAGAGAGTAGGCTTTGTGAATCACTGGCCTTGGTGGTTGATTAGGTTTTGATAGCTTGAAGTGGATATCATAGTGTTGATAGCTTTGAGTGTGTAAGGCCTTTTCGTATAGTGGATTTGCTTTGCCGGTGGTTGTGGATTCAACCCGTGGATGTTTCCTCTTTGAGGTTTTACCACGTAAAAATATTGTGTCTCATTTTCGCTTTATATTTCCTTATCTTCCATATGTTCACTTGTATTGATTCTATTGTATATTGATGCTTACATGAATTGATTCATATTATACAATTGTTATATCATTTCAAGTATTCATTTCATTCTTATATTCCGCATTTTTGAATATTGGAAGAATTTGGGACTATACCTATTCACCCCCCCTCTAGGTATAAAACACTATCACTTTAAAGGGAATTTCAATTGGTATCAGAGCGGGTGTCTAGAAGTAATTAGATAGATCCATATTATTGTGTTTGTGTTTTTTGTTTTGTTGTTCTTTGTGTATTTTCCATTTTTGTAGCTATGGGTGATTCGATGCCGGAAGGTGCTTCAAGTGGTAGACCTCCACTATTGAATAGTGGTAACTACTCCTTTTGGAAAATTAGGATGAGAGCTTACATTAGATCCATTAATGAAAAAGCATGGATGAGTGTTGAGGAAGGTTATGAGCTACCTACCAAAAGGATTGAAGATGGCACTATGATATCGAAGCCTAGAGCCGAATGGACGGCCATTGATTTTGATAATGCTAAGTGGCATCATCGGGCGGTGAATGCTATTTTTGGAGGTGTAGATAGTACTCAATTTATCTACATCCAAAACCTTGAATCGGCAAAGGAAGCATGGGATACTTTGCAAACTACTAATGAGGGTACATTATCGGTTCGAAGGTCTAGAGTACAAATGCTTACTTCTCAATTTGAAAGTCTTGTTATGAATGAGGATGAGAAGTTAGTAGACTTCCAAACTAGACTCTTGAGTATCACCAACCAAAGTCAAACTTTGGGAGAGCCATATCCACAAGAGAGAATTAATTGGAAGATCTTGAGATCCTTGCCTAAGAGATTTAATGCAAAGGTGACCGCTATTGAAGAAAGCAAGAATGTCGATCTTATGAGGGTTAATGAGCTTCTTGGGTCTCTACAAACTTATGAGCTTGGGTTCAAGCCAAAGATTGAGGGTAAAGGGATAGCATTCAAGGTAACCAATGAGAAGAGTGAAGATGATGTGGCTAGTATGGTGAGAACTCTCAAGAAATTTGTAAAGAACATATGTTCTAAGAGAGAGGAAGTCAAGAAGAAGATCACTCCAAAAGAAGTGGTAGATTGCAAGGATAAATCTAAGAAGAAGCTAATTCGATGCCATGGATGCAATGGGATTGGATTTATCTCTTCCAAATGCGTTAATGGGAAGAAAGAGTCTAAGAAAGGCTTAGCAATGGTGGCTTCTTGGAGTGATGTGAGTGTGAGTGATGTAGAAGAGGAAAAGGAGTCCTCGAATGAACAAGATTATACTAGCAATTACATTGCTCACCCGGCTATATATGAAGGAAGATTTGAGGATAGTAGTGAAGACTCCTCAAGTTATGAGGAAAGTGAAAACTCTACAAGTAGTGGAGATATTGAAATCTCATCCTATGATGAAGAGTTAGAAGTCTCCTCAAATCAAGATTTTATAAGCTTCAATGACAATATCCTTCAACAAAAGAATGAAGAGAACAACAAGTTGAAGTTGATAAATGCCAATTTAGTGGTGATAATTAAAGCTCTTGATAATGAAAAGAGAATGTCTTTAGAGAAGATGAGCAAGCAAAGTGAAGTCATCAAGGAGCATGAAAATACCATTGAAAAGTATTTTTCAAAGGTAAAGGAAAGTGCTCAAGAGATAGATGATCTAAATGAAGACTTTACTATGAAGTTGTTTGCTATGGAAGGAGAGATTAAGCAAAAAGAGAACTCTTTGACAATTATGAAGTTAAAAGAGTGTGAGCTTAAAGATGAAGTCAAAACTCTCAAAGAGTCTATTAATGGCATGAAGATTGGAGCCATTAAGCTTGATGAAGTGATAAAACTTGGAAAGTATCATGGAGATAAGAGTGGCTTGGGTTTTGTAGAAGAAGTGAAGAAGACTCCTACAACCAAGAACAAGTCAAGAAATTCCAAGGAGAAGAAAGACTCAACTACCATTCCTTCCAACATCAAAGACAAAAACAAGAAGAGCTATGGAACTTCTCAACCGACTTCTCAACCAAAAGGTAACTTTTCTAAATTCATTCCTGTTTGTCATTATTGTAATGTGGTTGGTCACATTAGGCCTAAGTGTTATGAGTATGTTAGGCAATGCAAACTAGGAATTGTGGAACATGATAAAAATGTGAAAAAGTTACCTAATCATTCTCCTAAGCATGAGTTTAAGTCTAGAGCTAGACATAACATCTCTAAGTTTATCCCGGTTTGTCATTTTTGCAATGTTGTAGGGCATATCAAACCTAAATGCTACAAGTATATTAGACAATGCGAACTAGGGAATGAGATGCATGCTAGTGAGGTGAAAAGACTTCCTTTGGTTGTTTCTAAACATGTTAGGGCATTAGAGACTATGCATGATAAACATGTTAATAAAAAGAAATCAACAAGGAAAGTTTGGGTTAAAAAGAATAATGTGCATACTTGTGAAATTGATAAATCCTCTTTGAATGTTTCTAAACATGATAATAGCTTTGATGCTTTGAGAAATATGCATATTGATCATATTCATGTGAAGAAACCTACAAAGAAAATTTGGATTGAAAAGAATAACATGCATGTTAATGATAATCATGTTAAGAAAAATGTTGAAAAGAAATTGGTTAAGAAGAGTGTTAACCATGATCATTTGAAGAATCTTGATGAAATATTTGTGCATGGCAACAATGATGAGTTTGATATGAGTGATATTTTCATAAAGAAGATAGTTGATGATTTATCTTCTAGATTTCATATTGCCATGCGTAATGATCATGATGTTGTTTGCGTTGGTTCACCTAAGACCAATATGGTCAAAGGTGAGTGCTCTCATGCTTGATTGAGTAGCACATATGAGAATATTTTTGTTCTTGTTTGATAAGAGTTCTAAGTTTGATACTTGACTAAGCTATTTGTAATGTGCTAGGTCTAGTATTCAAACTTGTGTCTTTAGTCAATTCATGAACTTAATATTATCATAATCACTATGATAGTCAAAATTTGTTGATTAACTTTAAAGAAGTTGAATTTTGAAATCTATTTGGTGAAATATTTGTTAAGACTTTTAAAGAAAGTCATTTTCATGTGTTTGTTTGAGTTGAAAGTGTTTGGTCTTTATTCTCTTGGGATGACACACCAACAACTTGTTGTCATGAGGACAAACAAGCCAAGAGAGCTCATAAAAAGAGCGGAGACTTTTCATTGATGAAAAAGCTTGCTAAGGTATTTCTCTATTCTAAAAGCTTGCTTTCTATTTCATCTTTTTAACTCTATGTTTGCATGAGATCAATTGCACATAGTTATTAGGCATCATTTCATTAGAGAACTTGTTGAATGTTCTATTGTTACTCTAAAGCAATGCCTACTAAATAATCAACTTGCGGGTTTGTTCACTAAGCTCTTGGAAATAAGAGGTTTAAAAACTCTTTGAAAATCCATTAGCATGTTTTGTGTTGATTATTGTCTATGTGTGATTGTTGAGTGGCTTGATGAGCAAAACTTTATTTGTATATCAATATCTTTGAGAGCTACTCACTTGAGAAGTAATGATCTTGAATAAATAACTTCTATTGTTTTTAGATCATGCACTTGAGCTTGAAAAATCTTATTTTTGAAAAGTGCACAAATGCTTCTCTTATATGTTTTAGTTTTGAGTATATGTGATTGAATATGTGTAGATAATGGATGCATCTAGAAGCCTATTGCTTAGTACATGATAAATGACCTATGATATGTATCCATTTTGCTTCGGCACTACATAGTATTCAACGAGCACCCTCTTGGAAAGGGCTACACGCATTGGTTGTGAAGCCGCCCAATGTTGGAAAGGGCTACGCCTTTGTGTTGAGTGAAAGCCGCCAAGAGGTGTATATGTTTTTGTTAGAAAAATCAAAGAAGAGTTGAAAAGAATCATTAAAAAAAAAAAAAAAAAAAAAATCTTTGATTCTAAGCCTAAAAGAAATAAAAAAAAAGGCTTAATGGTGTATAGTTGAGAATTGTGAAAAGCTCGGGTTGACAAACAGAAACGGGAAAACGAGCCACATGCACACACACGCTCACATGTTGATAACTATTCTTTCAAAGCGAAAATACGGATGAATATCGGTTTGACTTATTTTTGGAAAAGCTTTAGTTGGATAGGTGTGGAAATCGTTTGCATGTTAATATCACAATTACTCCTTCTATATATGTGAGAAGCATTCACACACACACAAATTTTGCTTATGTGCTTGATTCATTAGCAATGTGAGAATATTTTTGAGAGATTAATGAAAATCTATGATTCTCTCTTGGACTTTGAAAAGTGATGAAATATTTTCTCTTATTGCTTGAATATGTGAATGTGTGAATGTGTGAGTCCCTTGTGAACAAATCTACTTGGTGATAATATGTGGAGCATATGTTAAGGGGGAGCTTTAGTTTATTCAACTACGCTTTCTATACGATTTGTTTGCTTAATATCTTGTTCTTTATCTCTTGTGTCCTTTGTCTATTCCTTGACAAAAAGGGGGAGAAACCTCACCATCTTTATAAAGGGAGAAATCTCACCTTGGGGATCATATAAGGGGAGAAATCTCACCATGGGGTCACCATGGGGAGAAAACTTCACCATGTTCAATATGGAGAGTGAGTTTTGTTCTTCTTTGTGCTTATTGGAGACTTTGTCTTAGGGGGGAGAATTCTTGTCCTAAGGGGGAGAAAAGAATTCTTACCTTATTGTGTTAAGGGTCTAAGGGAGAGCTTTATGTGATAACATTTATTCACTTGAGATAATGCATTTTTGTATAAGATAAGGGAAGTTTTGTTATTTTGTTTATGTGATAATATCTCACCATTCTTCTTTGGAAGAAGATCTCTTGTTGGTTGTTTCTTTTCTCATAGGTACTTTGAAGTTCAGAGAAGGGATTCTTGAAGACTCAAGAAGACTTGAAGACCTTTTAGTCTAGGGATCTCTTTGTAATGTGAGGTGAGAGAATGCTATCAACATTGAGTTTATTGGAGTGATCAATGTATGGTGAGGATGAGGTTTTGCCATGGAATAGCCAAAGGGGGAGATTGTAAGATCCGTTATTTGTATTGGCTTGATTCCATTGCAAAACGCTCTATATTTGTATTAGTAGTTGCTTAAGTGTTTCTTGGAAGAAAGGAGCCTCAAAGGTGAAGAAGCAACAACTTGTGCAAATATCGTCTTCAAGGAGAACATTGCATACTTGGATACTAAGGTATCAAGATTCTTCTTCCTCTTGCAAGGCATAAGCGCACACACACACAATTCATACATGTGTGTCCCTGCATCGTAGTTCAAACATTTGGTATAACACTTTCACACACATTTAGCATGCACATGCATTTATCTCATTGTTGACAATCTTGTAGAATTGCATGTTTTCTCACTATCGCTTAGATATGGCATGCTTGTGTTGAATAGTGTTTATTTGTTTGTGTTTTTTGTGTTTTGGACTTGAACATGATCTTATTTGATTCCTTATTGAGTTCCGGTCATTTCGGTTACTCATTCGTTAAGTTTCGAGTCCATACGACGTAGTTATGCTACTTTGCATTCTCATTCGTTGAGTTGTGTTCGTCGTCATTTTTCGAGATGAATTCTTAACCATTTTTCAAAGTTTCATAGTCTTCGTCGTGCGTGAGGGAGTCACGGTTCGTAATCTGAAAACGGATTCGAATTCGGAGTTCGGATGATCGAATACGGTCGAAGAACGTGCGAGGTGCGCGAAAGGAGCAAGCTGGCCAAAGGCCACCACGTGTGGACCACGTGTGCCACACGGCCCAGCCAGCTCTCTGGCCACGTGTGGCACACGCTGACCACACGTGGGCATGTCTGAAAGGCTTCTTTTGTTGGACAAAAATGCCCCTCTTCCTTCTCCTTCAAATGACCTCTCTTCCCTCCATTTTCCATGTACTTGAACATCATCAAATCTGATTTCTGCAGAATTGTTCATGATTTATGTTTTCTTATTTTGATCATAACTCTCTCATACGAACTCGAAATTGAGTGATTCAAAAACCAAAATTGTTGGTCTTGAAGAGAGCTACAAACCCCAAGCATTTTCAGAGTCATTTGAATTCGTGATTGGTCGCAGCATGCTGTTCTTCAGTCCGAGGTTCATTGTTGTATGTTAAACTTCTTCTTCTCACTTCATCTTTTGATCTGCACTTTAATCTTTCTATTTGATAGATGATTTGTGTTTAGAATGATGTTAGAACATATTCTAGGGGTGGTTGATCATTTGGTAATTGAGTTTTAGCTTTGTGATTTTACTTGAACATATATTTGCTAAACTTGATTAATCTTGAAATTGATTCTAGAAATGATATATGTGATGTGCTTTATGACATTTTCTAGGTTTAATTTCATGATCTAAGAACTAGGTTTTTAGTGTGATATATTGAATATTCATACCTTGTTCTTATTGATATACATGCTTTGATTTCTAGGTATTTTTGTGATTGATTGTTGAAAGCATATCCTAGAATGTATGTAAGCATGTTCATAGAGCTTGATTGATTATCTAGCTTTATTTGTTTGTAAGTGATTCATCTTCTACTTACTTTCATTATTGATCATCTCTTTAATTGTCTTATTTGATTGATGAAAAGTAATATGAATGATGTTAATTCACATGCTTAGGTTTCTAGATACATTTTGTGATTGAGTTGTGATAGCTTTATTCTAGATTCTCTAATTGCATGTTCATGGAGTGTGTTTGATCAACTTGCTCTATTTGTTTGTGATTGCATCATATTGCTTGTGTGCACTTCACTTAGATCATTGCCTTGTGAAAGGTTGAAGTCTCTTGCAAAGTGAGTGAAGCTTTGTCTTGAGCAAGAAGACTTGGCTAGGAAAGGATTCCGGATAGCCAAGCAAGAAGTCTTAGTTAGGATCAAGAGGATCCGGATAACTAAGCAAAAGTCTTAGCAAGGAGTTGCGTACTCCGGATGGTTGAGCTAGGATAGCTTAACTAGGATCCTAGTGATCTAGATTGCTAAGCAAGGAAATCTTCCTAGAGGCTTTTTAGTCTTGGATAGGAAGTTGCTCTCTAGAGGTGTAGGACACATCTTGGATAGAGAGTAGGCTTTGTGAATCACTGGCCTTGGTGGTTGATTAGGTTTTGATAGCTTGAAGTGGATATCATAGTGTTGATAGCTTTGAGTGTGTAAGGCCTTTTCGTATAGTGGATTTGCTTTGCCGGTGGTTGTGGATTCAACCCGTGGATGTTTCCTCTTTGAGGTTTTACCACGTAAAAATATTGTGTCTCATTTTCGCTTTATATTTCCTTATCTTCCATATGTTCACTTGTATTGATTCTATTGTATATTGATGCTTACATGAATTGATTCATATTATACAATTGTTATATCATTTCAAGTATTCATTTCATTCTTATATTCCGCATTTTTGAATATTGGAAGAATTTGGGACTATACCTATTCACCCCCCCTCTAGGTATAAAACACTATCACTTTAAAGGGAATTTCAGGTACCAAACATAATCATGGAGGAGCCGGAGGAAGAAGAACAAGGTTGGGCCACTGGACATCCCGTAGATCAGCTAGAAGAGATACCTGTCAAGGGCGAAGATCAAACTAAGGTAGTAAAAATTGGAGGAGGTTTGGACCCTAAAATCAAGAAAGACTTGGTAGAACTCCTCAGTGAGTATAGTGATATCTTCGCTTGGAGCCATGAAGAGATGCCTGGCATTCCTCTTAGCCTGGCTACTCATAGGTTGGCGGTAGATGCAACCTTTAGACCAATAAAACAGAAACGAAGATATTTCAATGCCGAACGGAACGCCGCAGTCTAGGAAGAAGTTGACAAGCTCCTAAAGGCCGGGTTCATCAGGGAATCCCGGTACCCTGAATGGATCGCCGATATGGTTATGGTAACCAAGTCTAACGGGAAATGGCGAATATGTGTAGATTACACCGATCTCAACTGGGCTTGCCCCAAGGATTGTTTCCCCCTACCGATGTGGTCATTGACTCCACTGCAGGAAACAAGCTTTTAAGCTTCATGGATGCCTTCTCGGGGTACAATCAAATCATGATGTTGTAGGGAAAAAAATACGTGCACGCAGCATAAGCGAGACTAAAAAGAGAGTTTAGTATATTTTAAAATTTTTCCCATATTGAACCTTAACCCTTTAATTAATAAAACAATATATACCAAAAGATATCATACCTTTGTTGCGTGATCCGATTGACTATGCGTCGATGGTAATCCACAAGATCTTCCAATCCGATCACGAACGTGAATCACCTAAGAGCGTGGTCTCCCTTCTTTGAATTGTGAACCTGAGAATGGACAACAACAAAATTTCTAATTTCTGTTAGTCACAAAAATTCCAATAGATTGTTAAGAATGTCCCAGTCACTTTTGAATTCACAATCGTTAGATTGAAATTCGCGTGAACCTTATTCGAAATTGTGCACAAGACCTCTTGATGTAAAGATCACTAGTGCACTATCGAAATAAGAACAATTCTTCTCACAATCTCTCTTGGCCGAATTTCACACTAGTCTAAGAGTTGGATTTTATTTTTCTCTAGCAAAAGAAAAAAACTCTCAACTGCAAAAACTAGGATTTGACAAAAATATAAAGAATATATATATATTGCCGCCTAACATATATCATTATATATATTACTGCACCGCCTAATACATATATATATAGTGCAATTAATTGCACGCCTAATATATATATTTATATATAGTGCATCGGCCACTTTTACTTTGCAAAATCATATCTACTTTCTTTGACTTGAATTTTGCTTTTATATATATATTATATATCTCTGCCATAATTAAGTTGCCATATATATTATATATATTTTATAGCAATCTGAATACAACTTGTTATGTATATAATATTCAAACCCTAATCCAACTCTTTAGTGTGTTTGAGACTATATAAAAGACTTCCTAATTTGACTAAACAAATAAAGTCTTTTATATTTAGTATAATACTAATAGTAGTATACTACTAGGAAACATATTTCCTAATCAGAAAAAGATTTGATTTTTAATTAAATAATTAATTAACATATTAATTAATTTTCATTTAATTAAATAATAAAATAAAACAATATAATTGGCTAAAAATTAGCCATTGCCGCCCATGACTAGAACTTAGGCCTACATATTGTTTTCTTATTTTATTTAATCAATTTGGACTTTAATAAAAAGCCCACATGTGAACTAGACTCATTTTTACTAAAAAAAACAAGCCCACATGTCTTTCATTAATATATTAATATAATTAAACAGCCCATTAGATAAATAATGGGCAAATTATATTCTTAATATATTAAATACAATTCTAAATGGACCCACAAATAGTCCGGTAGAATATATCAAGTGATTCATGCAAGTCCGTGCGGATTGGGGATTTTGGCGGGCCTATCTAAATTTAAGCTCCAATAAACATAACCCAATCACAATCAACAAATGATTCACTTAGGTTCAATCTATTAATTTTAGTTCATTCCACTAAAGAACTAAAATTGCACTCTTAAATAAAGATGGAATAAGTTAACGATACTCATTCATACCCTAGATAATCATATGGGAGATAGTGAATCCTCGTGAAGAATATCAGTAATCGCCAAGAGCTCATAGACCGCCTATAGCTCTCCAAGTTACCATATTTACTCATATGACCACACTTTGAACTTGGATATATATTATGACTTGTCCAGAAGTCATCTTTCAATAAACACTATTGAAAACTCAACGTTAAGATTTAATATCCAAAACCACAAAGCATCCATATGATGATATTCTACTCACATTTAATAAATGGAGCCTCGATGTCCATATCTATAAATGAAGTCCTCTATCGATTAACAAATGAATACCACCAAACTATCGAGGATAGACTATGCTATATAACCGTACTCATTGATAGCTCAAATGATAACACTTGCAACCATAAGTCCATCATTTATCTCAGGATTAAGATAGACTCTCCGATTGTCCTGATAATGAAAAGACTTTTATCTATTGACGGTTCTAGAAAAAGTATTTCATTTTGATCCAGTTCAATGCACCCAGTGCACTAGATTCTTTTACTCGAATACCCTTCGATGATTTTAGACTCATCACAACACATTTGATCCCACTTAAATGCTAGTAAAAGAATCCTACAACTTTAACAAGATAAAGGTGCCTAACCTTTAACTTAAGTTGTGAATGTTATTCAAGACTAACTAAAGAATTATGTCTACCTCATACATATCCAGATGTACGAACAATTCTTCTTTTCTCATAGTCCTTTGACCTTATGATTATTTACTTTGACAATTATAATAATAAATGCTATATAATATTTTGTTAACAAACAGAAATCACTTTATTAATATGAAAATATTGTCAAGTACAACATTACACTCTTGCTATTGAGCATAACCCTAACAATCTCCCACTTGCGCTATAGCAAATATGTCATATCTCTCATTCCTATGTTTTCTAGGTGCCCATCAAAACTCTTCTGTGGTAGAGCCTTTGTGAAGGGATCCGCTAGATTTTCTGCTGACGTGATTTTGGTAATCGTCACGTGACCCCTATGAACAATCTCCCTAAGAAGATGATACTTCCTTTCAATGTGTTTTCCTATCTTATGACTTCTTTGTACTTTCGAATTAGCCACTGCTCCACTGTTGTCACAGTAAATAGTGATCTGCTTATTCGCACTAGGAACCACTTCTAAGTCAATCAAGAATTGGCGGAGCCAAACAGTCTCTTTGGCAGCTTCGCATGCAGCAACATACTCAGCTTCCATGGTGGAGTCAGCAATGCATGATTGCTTGATACTCCTCCATATGACTGCTCCTCCTCCAAGAGTAAACACATATCCTGATGTAGATTTTCTGGAGTTAGAATCCGACTGGAAATCAGAATCTGTAAACCCTACGGGAATCAAATCCCCTCAAGAGTATATAAGCATATTGTCTCTCGTTCTCCTGAGATACTTGAAAATATGCTTGACTGTCGTCCAGTGATCAGGACTAGGTTTCGATTGAAACCTGCTAACTATGCTAACAACAAAACAAATATCTGGTCTAGTGCAGAGCATTGCATACATGAGACTTCCAACTACCGAGGCATATGGAACCCTACTCATGAATTGCTATTCATGCTCATTCTTAGGAACTTGTTCCTTAGAAAGTTTGATTCCATGCCTGAAAGGTAACATACCTTTCTTGGAATCCTGCATGGAAAACGTAGACAAGATTTTATCTATGTATGAAGCTTGGGATAGTGCAATCGTTCTATTCTTTCTATCCCTTATTACTTGGATACCAAGAATATAACTTGCTTCTCCTAAGTCCTTCATATCAAATTGTTTGGCTAACCATTCTTTTATTGATGTCAATACACCTACATCGTTTCCGATGAGCAGTATAACATCAACATAAAGAATTAGGAAAACCAACTTGTCGCCTTTGATCCTTTTGTATACACAAGGTTCGTCAAGGTTCTGAACAAATCCAAAACCTTTCACAGCTTGATCGAACCTTATGTTCTAGGATCTGGATGCTTGCTTTAATCCATATATGGATTTTTGCAACTTGCATACCTTTTCCACTTGGCCTTTTTCAATGAATCCTTCTGGTTGCATCATATAGATGCTTTCATTAAGACTTCCGTTAAGGAAAGCTGTCTTGACGTCCATTTGTCAAATCTCTAAATCTAAAGATGCCGCAATGGATAAGAGTATCCTAATGGATTTAAGCATGGCCACAGGAGAGAAGGTTTCCTCGTAATCGATACCTTCTTTCTGTGTGTAACCTTTAGCTACTAATCTAGCTTTAAAGATTTCCACCTTTCCATCCATACCTATTTTCCTCTTGTATACCCACTTGCACCTAATTGGTTTTATCCCTTTAGGCAAGTCTACAAGGGACCAGACTTTGTTATTGAACATGGACTCAATCTAAGATTGCATTGCCTTTTGCCAATGGCAACTGTTGGGGTTTTTGCCCTAAAGCTTGTAATTTGTAAATATGAATTGAATATAAATAAAAGAAGTAGTTTATTCATTAAAATTATCTCATACATTTATAATAACATGTGTACTTAACATCCAAGATTGCCGGATGTAATTTCAAACCGAGTATATGAATGTCATATAAAGATGGATTCAGTTTGAAACGAGCAATCTAAAGAGTCCGTAGATAGCAAATAAAGCTGGGTACTTTATTTGTGGTCAATCTATAGCTACGGTCCATTCCGTAATGTACGGTGATCTTATCCTAGATCATTCATATGGAGATATGAGAATGGAGGCACCTTGTATGATGTGATCATATAGGACTGGGCCATGATCTATATGAATCTCTCACCAATATCTGTTACATGATGAGATTCATATATATCAACAAATGATGGCTATATGTGGGTGATCTTAATCCTGAGTGTCTTATCGACTCCTTCAGGTTAGATCGTGGTCTTTGATATACCATGGGTGAGGTCGGAGTTGCATTCCTGATCAATATGCTCCGTATGTTGGGATCACAGTTTGGCTTGTGGCTGGGAAGGTCTGCACACAATAGTGGAATCCACTCCTTCTTGTGAGAAGTAGATAGTAGTTCCCTTAAGGGTTGATTCGGGGCTTGAACAATATGAGCGCTCTCCTAATTCCGTAAGGAATGTAGGATTTATTGTTCATTAGAGAATCAATGGTACTTAATGGAAAGATATAATTAGAGGGGTATAACGGACATTATGACCCAGCTCTAATTATGAACTACCTGTGGAGGATTATACCATATGTAATAGCTATATCGATGGACACCAAGAATTCTTGGTTTGTGTAAAAACGTCTACAGTTGAGAGAGTGCAACTTCAGGTTTTTAGTGGAATAACACCGAAGTTAATAATCATGAAATATTAATTAAAGAGTTTAATTAATTATTTCTAAGGATTATTGGAGCTCAAAATACTGTGGGTCCATTAGGTCCCCTTACTAGCCCGATCGATTTAGGTAACAAGGGTCACGGTTAATTAATTGGATTGTCCAATTAATTGTGTTACAAAAGTGACACATGTTTATTCAGGAATCAATTGAATAATGTGATTATTCAATTAATAAATATTAATGATTATGTTAATTAAATAATTAGATTATTTAATTGTGTAATTAATCATTAGATGGAGGGTGTTGATCGATATTTAATTTTGAATGAAGAAAAGATAATTTGATTATTTTATTTTCATTTAATTAAATATTTAAATTTGAATTTAAAAGAGTTTGAATTCAAATTAAATCAAATTAATTAATTAATATCTTTAAAAGATATTCGATATCTAAAAAGATTTTATTAATTAGTTTAAAGTTTAAAATATATATATATATGACATATTATTTTAAAGGTGATAGAGATTGATTTTTTATCATTAGATACAAAACAAAAAAAAAATCAACACCAAAAAGAAGAAAAGAAAAGTGGGGCGGCCAAAAGAAAAAAAAAAAGAGAAAGTTTTATTTCTTTTATGATTTTATTTCTTCCTAAGTTGGCCAAATTCTCAATATACAAAGCAAGAGTTGTTTCTTCTACCTCCATTCAAGTTCCTGAGTACCGTGACGCGCCCACACGCCGTTGCCAGTTCCGGGAGATAGCGAGGAAGATCAAGTGGTTCAAATCAGGAGCAGATCGAATCAAAGTGAAGGAGCCTCCTACGTAGGTATGAAATCGTTTCACCTTCTTTAATTGTTTTCGATTATTACTGTACAAATAGGTTTAGTTTATGATTGCATTAAAAAAAATTTTAAAACCTTTCCGCTGCGCAATCTGTAAACTTGGGTTCCTACAGCAACAACCAACATCCTCCATTGCTTCCTTATATGTGTAGGGATCATCGTCGTCCGGGAGATTCTCCACTGATTCTCCCAGACCGATGTATCTCTCGGGTTGTCTTACAACCCTCCCACTACGACGAGGAATGGCAGGTTATTGATCTTGTGATGGTATGGAACTTACAATTGGGCTAGTTGTGAAACCTCTTGTGGAATTGTATCTCCTGACATCTCATTCAGAACAATTCTACTTTTAGGTATAAACTCATTCATATAGTACTTTTCCAGAAATTTAGTATTTTCTGAAAAAAATACTTTAAGATCTGAAGGACTATGGAAATAATACCCATCGCACAAATATGCATGTTTCTGTACGGGACTCCATCTTTTCTGCCTTTCCTTTTAACACATGTGTAGGACAACCAAATATCCTTAAGTGTTGTAAACTAGGCTTTCGCCCAGTCCATAACTCATGCGGTGTTTGAGGAACCGACTTCGATGGTACATCGTTTAGAATGTACATTGCAGTTTGTAGAGCATATCCCCAAAAAGAAACAGTGAGTGTTGAATAACTCAACATTGACCTAACCATATTCAAAAGAGTTCTATTTCTTCTTTCTGCCACCCCATTTTGTTGAGGTGTACCTGGTGCAGAAAATTGAGAAATGATTCCATTATCAATAAGATATTGCTGAAACTCACTATATAGATATTCTCTACCATGATCAGATCTCAAGATTTTTATGTGTTTCTCTAGCTGATTCTCCACTTCAACTTTAAATGCTTTGAACATGTCAAAAGCATCTGACTTATGTCTCATGAGATACACATAACCAAATCTCGAATAATCATCTATGAAAGTGATGAAGTACTCATATCCACCTCTTGCTTGAATGCTCATAGGATCACATACATCAGTATGCATTAATCCTAAACATTCAGTGGCTCTTGTGCCTTTGGTCCTGAATGACCTTTTGGTCATTTTACCTATCCAAATAGGATTCACAAGTTGGTAGATCATCAACCTTTAAGTCACTTAAAAGTCCATCACTATCCAATCTTTTAATCCTATTAAGGTTAATATGACATAGGCACAAATGGCATAGGTAGGTTTCATCTTTTGATAATTTTACTCTTTTATGATTAGGTTGCGTTAATTCTATGTCTAATAAGTGAGAGATATTTCTATGTAAATAGAATAGACCATTTTCCAATATACCTTTGCAAACAAATTTGTCATCCTTACTAACAATAAAATTTTTATTAAAAGTAACTGAATATTCAAATTTATTTAAACAAGAAACTGAAATTAAATTTCTCTTGAATTGAGGTACATAATAAATGTCTACTAAATGCATACTAGAATTTAAGATAACTCTAATATCTCCCACTGCACTAGCAGACACCAACACTCCGTTGCCTAAACGCAAGTTGATTTTATTCTTATTTAGCCTTCTCCTTTCTTGAAACCCCCATAAGGAAATAACAAACATGATTAGTGGCTCCAAAGTCTACGATCCAAGAATCTGTAGAATCTGCCAGAAAAACATGTTTCAAGATAATTCATATTACCTTGCTCCTTTTTATTCTGAGACTTTGGAAAATTACTTTTCCAATGTCTCTTTTCACCACAAAAGAAGCACTTTCTTTTGATATTGGTTACTTTCTTGGTCTCCTTCTTGGTAGGCCCAAGTTGCTTTTTATTCTATTATTCCTTGACCTTCTAATGGGTCTTAATAGTAGCAACTTTACCAACTATATGAATCTCTTCTAGAGACATCATCATATCAGCAGTAGACCCCATTCCTTCATGTTGCTGTTGCAACACGTCTGAGATGGTAGCCATTTGGCCATCTCATTAGAGGTCTTCCACTGCTCATACTCGTCTCATTACATCACATTAGATTCATTAGTAGGAGCAGGTAGTTTAGGAGTAGTTAGAACAAAATTTATATTTTTTCAGCTTGCAGCAACTACCCAATTTTCCTTTTCCATGTGACATAATTATTACCGGTTAAAGTTTTATCTTATAGGATGATCATTAGGGATGAGATCATGATTTCTTAACAAAAATATATATGAGTAAACAATCATTGTTTAGCATTTTCGAATATTTACCTTGAATTAAATATTTATAATTCAATCGTAAAATTCAACGTTCGATCCAACACCCATAAATGTTACGTCTCCTTTGGGAGTTCGCACCATTTATTAGTTGGACTAGGTCCCACCTAATTGTTAACATAACAACCAACGTTTTCAATTTTAGCCTTGTGATTTTATTAACAAGAACTCTTGGGAGGATATCAATAAAACCACATTGAGTGTACTACCAAGATTTCGACCCTCAATATATTCCCTCACGAAAATCCCTCCTTGGGGAGTAGATCTCGTTTGAGTCAATTGTCTAGTCTATCCTTGTAAGGAAGTATCTTGCTATATTCCATTCATGGACGCCCCTTGGGGGGATTACCAAAAATAATATAGCTCAACTAACCTTGGAGGCCATAGGTGTTTGCAATACACCTTCTCCCACTCAATTATTTAAGGCATGTGATTAAATCCCAAAGAATGATTTACCAAGTTATCTAGATGCCAATTAGATACCTAAATCATTCAATGCATGTTCATACCAAAAGAGATATATGAGTGGCACTCCTATTCTAGATGACATGTTATCAAACAATAACAAATATTGTAATATTTACATAAAATAAATAGCCACGATTTTGATCCATCCTAGAAAAGCAAGTAAATTACAATTGTTTGGAATACAAAAAATCTCCTTTCTTGGCGAACAAATCTTCAAGCGGCCATGGATCACGTGAGCACCCACGGCTGCCCAATTGGTGTGCACACTCCACAACCCTAACAAGGGCTGTCGTGTGCAGCCCATGGACTCCATGGGGCTGCCATGCGCAGCCCACAGTCCAACATGCACAGCTGCGTGCAATTTTGCGCGCGTGCACGTTGCTATGGTGCGCATGGTCCCAAACTCGTTCCGGTTGCTATTAATGCTTCAAGTCTTCGAATCTTCGATGCTTGAACATATTACATACATATTTAAACAATAAAAATGCTGCAGTAATTTTTTTTTTTTTAATTTATTCACAGCAGTATTTTATAAAAAAAAAATACTGCACTTATTTTTAATACATAAAAAAAATACTGCAGTTAAATTTAATACGTTAAAAAAAACTTAGCAACTACCAAGAAGGAAATCGTGACGATAATAGGCCACCCTTCTTGTTACCATTCCGAAACAAAAATTACATTGAAATTCTAGGATCAAAATCGAGCAATAACAATTCACTTTATATCAAAAAATAACATATATAAATCCATACATTCCAATGTAATTATACATGAGAATACCTAGAGTGCCATCTCTTTCTAAACATGCATAATCACAATAAAAAGAAAAAGATTCACGTATATATACGTTAATTAATTAAAGGGTACAACCAGTCTCTGATACCAATTAAAGGGAAAAAAATACGTGCACGCAGCGGAAGAGAGACAAAAAAGAGAGTTTAGTATATTTTAAAAATTTTCCCATATTGAACCTTAACCCTTTAATTAATAAAACAATATATACCAAAAGATATCGTACCTTTGTCGCGTGATCCGATTAACTATGCGTCGATGGTAATCCGCAAGATCTTCCAATCCGATCACGAACGTGAATCACCTAAGAGCGTGGTCTCCCTTCTTTGAATTGTGAACCTGAGAATGGACAACAAAAAAATTTCTGATTTCTGTTAGTCACAAAAATTCCAATAGATTGTTAAGAATGTCCCGGTCACTTTTGAATTCACAATCGTTAGATTGAAACTCGCGTGAACCTTATTCAAAATTGTGCACAAGACCTCTTGATGTAAAGATCACTAGTGCACTATCGAAATAAGAACAATTCTTCTCACAATCTCTCTTGGCCGAATTTCACACTAGTCTAAGAGTTGGATTTTATTTTTCTCTAGCAAAAGAAAAAAAAACTCTCAATTGCAAAAACTAGGATTTGACAAAAATATAAAGAATATATATATATATTGCCGCCTAACATATATCATTATATATATATATTACTGCACCGCCTAATACATCTATATACATATAGTGAAATTAATTGCACGCCTAATATATATATTTATATATAGTGCATCGGCCACTTTTACTTTGCAAAATCATATCTACTTTCTTTGACTTGTATTTTGCTTATATATATATATTATATATCTCTGCCATAATTAAGTTGTCATATATATTATATATATTTTATAGCAATCTGAATACAACTTGTCATATATATAATATTCAAACTCTAATCCAACTCTTTAGTGTGTTTGTGACTATATAAAAGACTTCCTAATTTGACTAAACAAATAAAGTCTTTTATATTTAGTATAATACTAATAGTAGTATACTACTAGGAAACATATTTCCTAATCAGAAAAAGATTTGATTTTTAATTAAATAATTAATTAACATATTAATTAATTTCCATTTAATTAAATAATAAAATAAAACAATATAATGGGCAAAAAATTAGCCATTGCCGCCCATGACTAGAACTTAGGCCTACATATTGTTTTCTTATTTTATTTAATCCATTTGGACTTTAATAAAAAGCCCACATGTGAACTAGACCCATTCTTTCTAAAAGAAACAAGCTCACATGTCTTTCATTAATATATTAATATAATCAAACAGCCCATTAAATAAATAATGTGCAAATTATATTCTTAATATATTAAATACAATTCTAAATGGACCCACAAATAGTCCGGTAGAATATATCAAGTGATTCATGCAAGTCCGTGCGGATTGAGGATCTTGGCGGGTCTATCTAAATTTAAGCTCCAATAGACATAACCCAATCACAATCAACAAATGATTCACTTAGGTTCAATCTATTAATTTTAGTTCATTCCACTAAAGAACTAAAATTGCACTCTTAAATAAAGATGGAATAAGTTAACGATACTCATTCATACCCTAGACAATCATATGGGAGATAGTGAATCCTCGTGAAGAATATCAGTCATCGCCAAGAGCTCATAGACCGTCTATAGCTCTCCAAGTTACCATATTTACTCATATGACCACACTTTGAACTTGGATATATATTATGACTTGTCCAGAAGTCATCTTTCAATAGACACTATTGAAAACTCAACGTTAAGATTTCATGTCCAAAACCACAAAGCATCCATATGATGATATTCTACTCACATTTAATAAATGGAGCCACGATGTCCATATCTATAAATGAAGTCCTCTATCAATTACAAAATGAATACCACCAAACTATCGAGGATAGACTATGCTATATAATCGTACTCATTGATAGCTCAAATGATAACACTTGCAACCATAAGTCCATCATTTATCTCAGGATTAAGATAGACTCTCCGATTGTCCTGATAATGAAAAGACTTTTATCTATTGACGGTTCTAGAAACAGTATTTCATTTTGATCCAGTTCAATGCACCCAGTGCACTAGATTCTTTTACTCGAAGACCCTTCGATGATTTTAGACTCATCACAACACATTTTATCCCACTCAAATGCTAGTAAAAGAATCCTACAACTTTAACAAGATAAAGGTGCCCAACCTTTAACTTAAGTTGTGAATGTTATTCAAGACTAACTAAAAAATTGTGTCTACCTACATATCCAGATGTACGAACAATTCTTCTTTTCTCATAGTCTTTTGACCTTATGATTATTTACTTTGACAATTATAATAATAAATGCTATATAATATTTTGTTAACAAACAGAAATCACTTTATTAATATGAAAAGATTGTCAAGTACAACATTACACTCTTGCTATTGAGCATAACCCTAACAGATGCACCCCTCTGATCAAGACAAGACCAGCTTTATCGCTGGACAGGGCCTCTACTACTATAAGGTAATGCCTATTGGACTCAAAAATGCAAGTGCCACATACCAGGGTATGGTGAAAAAATTGTTTAAAGAGTAAATAGGAAGATCCATGGAGGTGTACATAGATGATATGATCAAAAAATCTCAGGAGGCTGGACAACACACTAGGGACTTACGCCAAACTTTTCAGGTGATAAGACAGAACCAGATGAGGCTGAACCCCACCAAATGTGTCTTCGGGGTAGCAGTAGGAAAATTCCTGGGGTTCATGGTACATGAAAGGGGGATCGAGGCTAATCCCGAGAAGGTCAAAGCTATCCTAGATCTCGAATCCCCTACAACTCTCAAGTAGGCACAAGGATTAACTGGCCGGATGATCGAACCAAAATTGGTATGATTTTGGCCCTCATTTCCTTCTCCTTTTGCCTGATTCTTGGGCATTATCCAGTGATTTAATGGTGTAAAATCAAGTGTTTCAAGTTTTATTAGGTTTCAAGAGCATTTGGGATGAAGATGAGGACTTGGGTGCAAAAAGGCTCACAAATGGGAAGAAACAGGGCATTTTCGCCACTTAGACATAAGGAGGTCGCTACATAGGCGCCATGGCGACAGAGGATTCTTCAAGTCATTAGAAGGTCGCCATTTGGTCGCCACTTGAGCGCTATGGTGACAGAGGAAATTGCAAAGCATCTCATGGTCGCCATTTGAGGTCGCCATGGCGACCTACACTTGCAAATGGCGACCACATAGGAATTCCAACGTAGGAATTCCAAAGTGGGAAGGGTCGCCACTTGGTCGCCATTTGGTCGCCATGGCGACAGAAGAATCCATGAAAGGTCGCCATTTGAGGTCGCCATGGCGACCTAGAAGGACAAGTGGCGACCACGTTGGAATTCCAGCGTAGGAATTCTAGTGTTGGCATTCAAGAGGGGTATTCTTGTCATTTCATACCCATTTCATACCCTAGCTTTTCACACCTATAAATACATCACTATTTTCCTCTTTTAGACAACTCTTGACCACCAAGAAACCTCCTTTTTCTACCATTCCTTTTCTCTCCATTTTCTCTCCTACCTAAACTTAACATCTAGATTACTTCCCCTAATCATTCTTTTTCTTCCCATCTTCTCCACAAATCTCCTTAGTCACTTCCCATTTGACTCCACCTATCTAGACACATCCTCATCATCCACTCTTTACACAAGGAGCATCAAAGGCAAGGAAAGGATCAAGCTTACAAAAGGAGGCCCATGGGTGATTTCCTAATCTTTTACTTGCCTTCCCTTTGATTGTAATATGTGTAATTAAATCCCGTTTTCTAGGGTTTTGATGTGAGAATATTTGGATTGGGATTTGCTTAAGCTTTAATATATTTTAATTTCTATTTGTGTTCTATTCATTTTATAATTAGATTCTTTGCATTATATAATTGACATGTATACCCACTAGTTGATTATAATCTTGCTTAGGATAATTTGTTATATAATCTTGATTGGATTGACAACCTTGATGGATTGAGAACTTAGTGAATAGGATAGATTGTCGGAGGGTATATCAACCACGATAATCTAAGCCGTTAATTGTAACAAATCGATCCCGCCGTAACCCCCTTTCCTTAATCGGTTAGGCATTGCGGTGGGAAGTTGTTTAGGGTTCATAATAATGGCCCAAACACATTTTAGAAATCAATTGGTTAACATTTGTGAGATTTGTTCACTAAAGTAGCTTGATAAGCATTTCCCGTAATTCACTTGTGATCCCATTAATTCCCTAGCTATTCTCTTAATTGTTAATTCCATTATCTTATCTAGATTTGTTAAGTATTCTTTTATTAGTTTTTTAGGTTTATTTTTCATGTATGTTTGATGGCTTGACAACCCATTCACTCATCCATATTTTTATGATTTACTTTATTTGCATTTTTTTAGATTAGTTAATTTATTCAACTAATCACTCTAATTCCCTGTGGAATGAATCCCACTTGCCACTTTACTAATTTTCTATCTAAGTGGTGAAAAATCGGTTTTCTAAACGAACACATCTAAATATCATTTTGTTGAGTACACAAACTACGCTTATCACCGGATAACAGCACTGAACTGGTTCAGATCTCGTTCCACTGATAAGTGCCTCCTCTTTTTTAAGATAATCAAGCAGGGAAAGAAGATGGAGTGGGACGAGCAAAGCGAGCAGGCTTTTCAAGCTTTAAGGGAATACTTGTCCAGCCCGCCTTTGTTGGTGAAGCCTGCCCTAGGGGAAGAACTCTTACTCTATTTGACAGTTTCAGATGCTGCTACCAGAGGAGCCTTAGTGAAGGAGTGTAGTGACGGGATACAGAAACCAGTTTACTATGTGAACCAGCTTTCACTAAGTCCGAGAAAAACTGCACCCTCATAGAAAAGCTCGCTTATGCCTTGGTAACTACATCTAGAAAACTCCGACCTTACTTTCAAGCTCACACCATCGTGGTAGTCACTTACCAACCCTTGCGACAATTCCTTCAAATGCCGAAAGTGTCAGGTAGATTGGTCCTATGGCCCTAGAGCTCACCTAGTTCGATATCAAATATAAGGCAAGAACCACGATCAAAGCCCAAGCCCTAGTTGATTTCATAATGGAATTCAGCGCAACTTCTAGTCCGGATAGGTTAGCAGACCCGGATTTGGATCAAACCAATCCGGATTGGCCTGTAGACGGCAAGGCCTAGGTTCTATACACAGATGGTGCATCAAATCAGTCGGGATGTAGAGTAGTAATCATCGTGATTTACCCGGAGGGAGCTGAATGCAGTCACTGTTTTAGGTTTGAATTCAAAGCCACTAATAACGAAACGGAATATGAAGCCTTGCTAGCAGGAATAGGAGTAGCAGAAGCCTTAGGGGCTGATTTCCTCTTGATCAAGAATGACTCCCAGTTGGTGGTCAACCAGGTGTCGGGATTGTACCAAGCAAAAGGTGACAACATGGTGGCATATCTGGCTAAAGTCCGGGAAGCAGTGAAGACATTTCAAGATGTAAGGATGGAACAGGTACCCCGAGAGAAGAATCACTGAGCAGACGTCCTGGCCAATATCGCAGTAGGTGAAGGGCATGCTTTACCAAGAGGAGTGCCACTCTAACTGATTTCCTGTTCTAGCATAGCTAAGGCCGTAGAAGTCCTCCCAGTCTGCCGCCCCTCATGTTGGATGGATCCAATAGCAGACTACCTCTAAAGTGACACTTTCCCTGTAGATCCGGATCAAGCCCACCAGCTTAAAAGAATTGCTACCTGGTACTGCCTGGTGGATGGGTACCTCTACCGTAAAGAGAAATCTCTTCCTTACTCAGATGTCTTCACCTAGACGATGCATACCGGGCACTTGACGAGGTGCACTTAGGGGACTGTGGAAATCATGCATCGGGCGAAACACTAGCTTACCAGATAATTAGAATGGGCTACTTTTGGCCGACTATACACCAGGATGCAAAGCAGTTTGCACGATCCTGCGAGACTTGTTAGGAAATAGCAAACCTCTACCACCTCCCTCCGGAAAGACTCTCCTCAATCAGTACACCCTACCCCTTTGCAATCTGGGGACTAGACCTAATCAGGCCACTCCCTACTGCACCTAGCTAGGCCAAACATGCAGTGGTGGCAATAGATTACTTTACCTGATGGGTGGAAGACAAGGCCCTTAGCCAGATAACTGAAGAAAATACCACCAGCTTTGTCAAGGAAAACATTTTTTGCCGTTTTGGTACACCGATGGCCATCATAACTGATCTTGGAAAGCAGTTTGACAACACCAACTTTAGGAAATTCTATGAAGGCCAGAACATTGATCTCTGTTTTGCATCAGTGGCTCATCTTCAAACCAATGGGTTGGTCGAAGCTACCAACAAAACCATTAAAAAACTCCTGAAGAAAAAACTTTAACAATAGAAAGGATTATGGGTTGAAGAATTACCCAATATGCTATGGGCTTACAGGACAACCAAGAGGACTACCACGGAGGAGACCCCTTATTCGTTAGTCTTCGGGACTGAGGCGGTCTTGCCCATCGAGCATAAGCTCATATCTTTCCGGGTCCAAAATTATGAACCGGAAGATAATGAGGCTAAGTTAAGAGCCAGTCTGGATCTACTTGAGGAAAAGCAAAGCAGAACTGCCGAAAAAGTGGCAGTGTACCAGAGTAAGATAGCCCGACACTTCAATAAAAGGGTAAGGATCCAGAATTTCAAAGAAGGAGATTTGGTTCTTAGGAAAGTAACTTAGAACATACGAAGGAGGTCCGACGGGGTGTTAGCTCCTAGATGGAAAGGTCCCTACCTGATAAAAGCAGTGTTTCGGGGTGGAGCCTACAAGTTGGAGGACATGGAGGGGTACCTAATGGATCATACATGGAACACCGATCATCTCAGGAAGTTCTACCCTTTAAAATTGAACTTATATTGGTTGGTATGCACACCCCAAATTCATATTGTATTGCTTGGGAAATTCAATAAAATCAGTTGCCTTTCCTATATGATTCTCCTATGTACTTTCTACAATGTCCCCTACATGATTATCCTATGTCCACTATGCAATGTCTCCTACTTGATTCTCCAATGTCTCTAACATGATGTTCATTCTACAAGTTTTTCTCCATTACTGAATCGCCTCAAGACTAGGAAATGGCCTTATGGCACTCCTGCTGCCTTGGTCGGGGTATACCCTTCTCCAAGAAGCCAGTGCTAAAGTGGCCTAAGTTGCCTTCCAGGACAGACTTACAGAAGGATCAGGATACCTTGCCAGGGTACCTGATTCCTTACTTCTTTATTTCAAGACCAGGAAATAGCCTTATGGTGCTCCTTCTGCCTTGGTTGGGGTATACCCTCCTCTAAGAAGCCTGGTGCTAAAGTGGCCTAAGTTGCCTACCAGGACAGACTTACAGAAGGATCTGGATACCTCGCCAGGGTACCTAATTCCTTACTTCTCCATTTCAAGACCAAGGAATAGCCTTATGGCGCTTCTGCTGCCTTGGTCGGGGAATACACTCCTCCAATAAGCCTGGTGCTAAAGTGGCCTGAGTTGCCTATCAGGACAGACTTACAGAAGGATCACGATACCTCGCTAGGGTACCTGATTCCTTACTTCTCCATTTCAAGACAAGAAAATAGCCTTGTGGTGCTCCTGCTGCCTTGGTCGGGGTATAACCTCCTTCAAGAAACTTGGTGCTAAAGTGGCCTAAGTTTCCTACCATAATAGATTATCAAAAGGACCGGGACACCTTGCCAGAGTATCTGATTTCTTACTTCCCGATTTCTCCAAAAGGCTGGCGTTAAAGGGGCCGAAGTGGCTTGTCAAGTCAGATTATTAGAAGGATCGGGATACCTTGACAGGATACTCGGAACCTTAGATTACTACATGTTCATAAGAGTCTGATTAGGGAAGGAGACGTGATTACTTAATAGATCCCGCTGGTTTCTATGATTACCAGATACAAGGGTGTTCAACATCTGGCCATCAAGTATCCTGATCTACTTTGTCAAGGCACAATCATTCAATCTGGGTATAACTACTCACAAGCATTTATGCTTTTAAATTTTTTCTAAGTTAGAAGAACAAGTAGGAAACTGTACGAATCAACAAAAAAGGGAATCTGTATTGATCAAACAGGGTACCCAACCCCCTTTTCCCGGGTTACAAAAAAAAAATAATAATAAACAAAAAAAAAAGAGTAATATTAAAAACAAAAGGGCACAACAAGCTGCCAAGTCAGGTTTATCCCCCTCAAGTTGCTCTTCTTCGCCGGCTGCCTCCACCCTTGTGGCATCAGTTTTGACACCAGTCTGGGTTCCCTCGACTGCTGGAACTTAAGGTCTGGTCGGATCATCCTCCTCTACAACGGTAGATTCATTCTGGGTCCCTTCAACTTTTGGGACCCAGGATCCTATTGGACCATCCTCCTCTTCCACCAGGACCACCTCTAAAGAAAGCACGGGGTCCAGCATTTGTTCTTCTTGAGTAGGAAGATCCTGGACCGCCTTCTTAGTGCCATCAAGTTAGACCCCCATAGGTATATCAGCCCTTTGATCCGGATGAGCAGCGTCCTATGAAGGAACCTCTTCTTCCTGGTCCCTATCTGCTAGCTGGGCAGCCTTTGCCATGATCTAATCTCGGTCCCAGTTCAAAGCAGCCTAAAGATCGAAGGGAGGAGGCAAGGCTATGGCCACCTCGTAGCAGGCTGTGAAGTAGTCGTCTTCAAATGTAGGCTTTCCTAGGCCTCCAGGCTTTTTATTGTGTCCCTCAGGAGCTGGTTTTCATCTTGTAGCAACCTCTTCTCTACCTTCAAGTGCTCCCTCTCCTCTCGGCGGCATAAAGACCTAACAGTTTCAATATCTAAGCAGCGTTCATAGCGTCTAGCATCCACCAAGGCTGCCTGTCTGCCCTTCTCAGACTCCTCGGTAGCCAGAATCAAATGGGCCTTACTCTGCTAGGCCTGAACCAACTCTTGCTGAGTATTCTCCAAGTTAGCCCAGAGTCCGATGTAGGCTTCCCTTATAGTCAGCAGTTGCCTCTCCATAGCCAGAGCAAATTTGAAACCCTGCAAACGAAGAAAAAAGTCTGCACCTGCCAGAAGAAAGAAATAGAATTATAAAAAAGAGGATAGAGCTTTACCTCGGCTAAGACGGATGCTCCCTTGGCAACTAGGATTTTAGTGGGAAGCTTTGCCATGTTTGTCAAGCTTCCCCCGGGGCAGGATGCGACAAATCGGGATACCAACTCATCAGGGGTGGCACCCCCCAATCCCGATCCAGAAGGGATGTCAGCAGGTTGGGCAGGAGTAGAGGCAGCTTCCTCTTTCTCTGTATTCTCAATGTGGTCTTTGGAGGGTGCTGTTGAAGGAGGAGAGGTAGAGGAAATCTTCACAGTAGGAGAAGCAGCATTACGACCCTTCTTTTAAACTTGCCTTCCAGAACCCTAAGCCTTAGTTGCCCAGGCCAGCATTGCCTTGATCGACAGGTGTGTTGGAGTAGAAAGGGGAAGACGAGTAGGAGTCTTGGCAGATGACCTTGCTGAAGTCGGAAGGGGTGCAGCAATGTTGGCTGGTGACTTGGCTAGAGCAGGAGGAAGGTTAGGACCAGCTCCAGCCTATGCATACCCCGGCACAATGTTGACAGTAGAAGACGGGGAGGGGACAAGAGAGTAGAAGCAGGCAAGATCAGATCCCCCGTCCCAGAGGAAGAAGGAGACCTAGTCCTCATTGGGGCAGCGGATACTACACAGAGAAAGAAAATATAGTGAGAAAAATAGGAGGAAAGCATATGTACGCACAGATAAGTGAGATAGATAAAGTTACTTACTCAGAAGTGCAAGGGAGATCTTCACGTACCTCTCCAACTAGTCTCCCTCGAAGGGGTCCAAAGTGGGGTACTTCATGTTTGTATACCCCCTCTTCATAATCCTCCCAAGATTGTCCCGGGATTCCGATGAAAGCACCCCCTTTGCCCATTTATCTCTTGCCATGAACTAGGTGGAGACGGGGTACTCATATCCCCCAATGAAGGCTGTCCTTCTCCAGTCTCCTTTAACCATGAGCCATTCCTCCTTCCAAGGCGCATCATACTTCACGTTTGCCCCTAGAATAACGAACTTCATATCATTGGACGCCCTCAGGTAGAATTGACCCCGGGGTACCATGTTCGCTATGTTGAAGAGGAAGCGTAGCTCATCCAATCCCAGCTCCCTATCTATGTTTTCCTTCTCACATTGCTCCCGCCAGAGCACCAAAAACCCATCAAGTGCTTCCAGAAGCCCAATGAGATCTGAAAGGTAGCTAGCTCCAGTGCGACAAGAACCCGATGAAGAGTAGTGTGTAGAGGTAGCCCGACTCCACATTTGAAGGCGACCTTATGAATAAGCAGGCGATCCTGAGGCGGGGTGTATACGTCATAACCCTGATGAGGAAGGGATAGTGTGATATACTTCGGGATCTTGTACTCCTTCCTTAACTTGGCGAGTGTGTCCAGAGTACACACCGAGTCAGGTACTATCCTCCCATTATGGAAGGAAGCGAAAGAGCCGGTCTGGACCTCGACTAAAGAGACGCCTCCTTCGTCGTATTCTTCACCACCACCGACCTTTACGGGGCCTTCCTCGTCGATGATCTGAACCGGGTCATCAGGTTTGTTGTGGAAACCCGACCCGATTCGTGGGTTTCACGTAAAGCGATGGTGCTGGGTCTATGGGGTATCACTAGTTGCATCGTCACCCTCTCGACCCCTTTTTTCTTCTTGTCGATGTTGGAGAAACCTCACCCGAATCAGTCTTCTCCATGTTGAATAAGGCATCGAGACTATCGGAGGGATGGGGTGAAGCTGGGTTAGGGTGTAAGGATGCGGGGTTAGGGAGTATTCTATCAACAGGATTTTCTTGTGAAGTGGTAGGAAGTTTGGAAGGAGACGCCATTGAAGAGGAAGAAGAAGAAGGTAGGAGAAGCTTAAGAGATTGCTGGCAAGGGGAAAGAGAGAGTAGGGGAGTATGGTTCTTTCTTTTGCTTTTGAAAATTTGAAAGTGATACGGAAAGACTAAGAAAGCCAGTTTATTCATAGAAGAAGGAAGGCGGTTACACACAAGAAAACAGGAATTAATGACCGGCAACGTGCTTGAAGGACGTGTTGGAAACGGTTTTGTATTAATCGCGCCAAAACGGCTTTTTTTGAAAACATAGAACCAATTGTCGATTGAAAAGTAGATTGTGCAATTAATACCAATGTGTCCAAGGAGGATTTCCTCTTCTACAATGAAGATTAGTCAGATAGGGGGTATGTAGACAGATAAGGCAGAAAATCCTTCAAGCATAATCAAAATCCTGACTCCGACCCCGATAATGTATCAATGTCCAAGTTAGGGGGGACTTCTGTTAACCACCAAAATTGGCGGAGGACCAAAGAAGAATTTTCCACCTCTATTCAAGGAAGACATGGAAATCCAGATACCATCCGACTACCCCGAAAAAGGAGGGATCCTGACTGATCCGAGTACATACCCCCTCCAGAGGGATCCAGCCTAGCAATTCCCTAGCCTCTCGTGGACCCTGCAGTATGGCGAAGTTCCACCCAGTACCCCGATTCACAGTTCAACACGCAGCATCTCAATTCCCAGGCATTACCTAAACCGGTCTATTCGCAGGTCCAATCGGTATCCCGATTCACAGTTCCATTCAGTATCCCGATCGAAGTTCCACCAAGCATCCCGCTATTGTACCATCCAGATATCTCTCTATTTCATCAGCAAGGTACCCCACTACAGTCTCGGTTGATATCTCGATCCTCAGGTAGCAGCGAGATATTCAGGAGTTCATACCATCTTCTAGAATCAGCCCGCTAAGCAGGAAGATACCAGATGAAGAAATTACGAAAGAGCAAGACTCTTATGCCACGAAGACCAGGTTAAAGCTCCATGGAGACATATTGAAACACCGCCGTTTAGTCGAAACAAAAGAAGTATACTCCTTCCCGCCAACTAAAAAGTTCTATGTTAACAAGTCAACTCTATTAGAATCCTCCTAGGAAGGAAATACTCGATACTGAAAACTTCTATGAGATCATTTCCTCTTAGGAAGGAAAGATTGGATTCTGACGATAAAAGCTCCGAGATTGTCTCCTAAGAAGAAAGAGGTCCTGTTGGAACCCAGGTTTACAGATTGCGCAGCGGAAAGGTTTTTAAAAATATTTTATGCAATCATAAACTAAACCTATTTGTACAGTAATAATCGAAAACAAATAAAGAAGGTGAAACGATTTCATACCTACGTAGGAGGCTCCTTCACTTTAATTCGATCTGCTGCTGATTTGAACCACTTGATCTTCCTCGCTATCTCCCGGAACTGGTAATAGCGTGTGGGCGCGTCACGGTACTCAGGAACAAGGAGGATGAATGGAGATTGAAGAAGAATACACAAAAAACAACTCTTGTTGTTTGTATATTTTAGGTTCAGCCAAAAAGGAAGCTTTAAAAATATAATTTTTTTTTTTTTTCTTTTTGATTCACTTTGGCTGCACACCTTTTTCTCTTTTCTTCTTTTTGTTTGTTTTGTATCAGATACAAAAATTGTCTCTCTTTTTTTTATTCAAAATCACATATATCATATATATATATAATTTTTAAACTTAAACTAATAAAATCTTTTAAGATATCAAATATCTTTTAAAGATATTAATTAATTTATTTGATTTAATTTGAATTCAAAACTCTTGTAAATTCAAATTTAAATATTTAATTAAATGAAAATAAAATAATCAAATTATCTTTTCTTCATTCAAAATTAAATATCAATCAACACCCTCCATCTAATGATTAATTACTCAATTAAGTAATCTAATTATTTAATTAACATAATCATTAATATTCATTAATTGAATAATCACATTATTCAATTAATTCCTGAATAAACACGTGTCACTTTTGTAACACAATTAATTGGACAATCCAATTAATTAACCGTGACCCTTGTTACCTAAATCGTTCGGGCTAGCAAGGGGACCTAATGGACCCACAGTATTTTGAGCTCCAATAATCCTTAGAAATAAATAATTAAACTCTTTAATTAATATTTCATGATTATTAACTTCGGTGTTATTCCACTAAAAACCCGAAATTGCACTCTCTCAACTGTAGACGTTTTTACACAAACCAATAATTCTTGGTGTCCATCGATATAGCTATTACATATGGTATAATCCTCCACAGGTAGTTCATAATTAGAGATGGGTCATAATGTCCGCTATACCCCTCTAATTATATCTTTCCATTAAGTACCATTGATTCTCCAATGAACAATAAATCCTACATTCCTTACGGAATTAGGAGAGCGCTTATATTGTTCAAGCCCCGAATCAACCCTTAAGGGAACTACTATCTACTTCTCACAAGAAGGAGTGGATTCCACTATTGTGTGCAAACCTTTCCAGCCATAAGCCAAACCGCGATCCCAACATACGGAGCATATTGATCAGGAATGCAACTCCGACCTCACCCATGGTATATCAAAGACCACGATCTAACCTAAAGGAGGCGATAAGACACTCAGGATTAAGATCACCCATATATAGCCATCATTTGTTGATATATATGAATCTCATCATGTAACGGATCTTGGTGAGAGATTCATATAGATCATGGCCCAATCCTATATGATCACATCATACAAGGTGCCTCCATTCTCATATCTCCATATGAATGATCTAGGATAAGATCACCGTACATTACGGAATGGACCGCAGCTATAGATTGACCACAAATAAAGTACCCAGCTTTATTTGCTATCTACGGACTCTTTAGATTGCTTGTTTGAAACTGAATCCATCTGTATATGACATTCATATACTCGGTTTGAAATTACATCCGGCAATCTTGGATGTTAAGTACATATGTTATTATAAATGTATGAGATAATTTTAATGAATGAACTACTTCTTATATTTATATTCAATTCACATTTACAAATTACAAGCTTTAGGGCAAAAACCCCAACAGGTCCTACAATCGCCAAACCCTAGACCGAAACTATAGGAGTGCATGGCAAGCAACGGGGCCTATAAAAACAACATGATGCACCCTAGAAAGAGGAACATCACATCTAAAAAAAAATCTCTACATTCAGTTCTACTTATCGACACGAACAAATTCGCCACCTCCATCTCCATCACCTACTGAAGCTCCATACTCTACTATTAGCTTAGAAAAACACAATTCTTGTACTTACAATAAAAAGTGACTATCAATAAAGATTCTGTTTGTTTACCATAGTTTTGTTCCAACCGTATTTCTACATTCAAGTTATACTCATTATAGTAGGTGTTAGGATTATGCTCAATAGCAAGAGTGTAATATTGTAATTAACAATCTTTTTCATATTAATAAAGTGATTTCTGGTTTAAACAAATCTTATAGCATTTATAGTTTAATATTATAATTGTCAAAGTAAATAATCATAAGGTCTAAAGACTATGAGAAAAGAAGAATTGTTCGTACATCTGGATATGTATGTGGTAGACACAATTCTTTATTTAGTCTTGAATATTGTTCACAACTTAAGTTAAAGGTTGAGCACCTTTATCTTGTTAAAGTTGTAGAATTCTTTTGCTAGCATTTGAGTGGGATCAAATGAGATATGATGAGTCTAAAATCATCGGAGTGTCTTCGAGCAAAAGAATCTAGTGCACTGGGTGCATTGAACTGGATCACAATGAAATACTTTATCTATAACCGTCAGTAGATAAAAGTCTTTTCATTATCAGGACAATCGGAGAGTCTATCTTAATCCTGAGATAAATGATGGACTTATGGTTGCAAGTGATATCATTTGAGTTATCAATGAGTACGATTATATCGCATAGTCTATCCTCGATAGTTTGGTGATATTCATTTGTTAATCGATAGAGGACTTCATTTATAAATATGGACATCGTGGCTCCATTTATTAAATGAGAGTATAATATCATCATATGGATGTTTTGAGGTAATTGGATATTAAATCTCAACATTGAGTTTTCGATGGTGTCTATTGAAAACATGGCTTCTGGACAAGTCAAAATATCCAAGTTCAAAACGTGGTCATATGAGTAAATATGGTAACTTGGAGAGTTATAGGCGGTCTATGAACTCTTGGCGATTACTGATATTAATCACGAGGATACACTATCTCCAACATGATTGTCTAGGGTATGAATGAGGAACATCTTCCTTTTCTGTCTTTATTTAAGAGTTCAATTTTATCTCTTTAGTGGAATGAGTTAAAATTAATGGATTGGACCTAAGTGAATCATTTGTTGATTGTGATTAGGTTATGTCTATTGAAGCTTAAATTTAGATAGCCCGCCAAGATCCCCAATCCACACGGACTTGTATGGATCACTTGATATATTCCACCGGACCAATTTATGGGTCCATTTAGAATTGCATTTAATATATTAAGAATATAATTTGCACATTATTTATTTAATGGGCTGCTCAATTATATTAATATATTAATAAAAGACATGTGGGCTTGTTTCTTTTAGTAAGAATGGGTCTGGTTCACATGTGGGCTTTTTATTTAAAGTCTAATGGATTAAATGAAATAAGAAAATAATATATGGCCCATTTGTATGAGTGGGGCGGCAAGGTACTTTTTAACCTAATATATTATTTTGTTTCATTGTTTTAATTAAATAAGAATTAATTAATTTATTAATTAATTGTTTAATTAAGAAACAAATCATTTTTTATTAGGAAATATGATTCCTTGAGTTATACTATTGCTAGTAGTGTACTAAAATTAAAAGACTTGTTTGATAAGAAAATAAATAATTAATTTTATTTATTTAATCAAATAAGAAGTCTTTTTATTTAGTCAAATAAAAGAATAAAAGATCTATGAGTTGGATTAGGGTTTGAAGTTTTAAACTAGATGGGAATTAGGGTGCAACACAAACTCCTTTTTGCTTGTGATTTGCGGCAACCCTAGTCCCTTTTGGAGTAGGATTTTCGGCCACCCTAAAAGAAAAAGAGGAAGAAAATTTGGCCACCTATATATTTGGACTTATAGAATTCGGCCACTAAGTGTGTGTGGTGCTTGATTCAATCTTTCTTCTTCTTTTCAATTCATAGAAAGAATTATTTTATTCTACTAAAACATAAAAGAGTGAATAGATTATTCTTTGATGGTACACTAATTGCTTGTTTATCAATAAGCTTGTGTGTACAACATCGATTTAGGTTCACGCGATTTTCGATCATTAGATTGAGAACTCAAAAGTGACCAGAATAATCTTAGTCTTCTTTTGATTGTTTTGTGACTAACAAAAGAAAAGAAAAGTTTGTTTGTCCATTCTCAGGTTTGCAATTCAAAGAAAAAGGGAGACCACGCTCCTAGGTGATTCACGTTCGTGCTAGGATTGAAGATCTTACGGATTACCATCGACGTAAGTTAATCGGATCACGCGACAAAAGATATTCTTCTTTTGTTGATTATATATATGTTTAATTAATTAAAGGGTTAAGGTTCATAAAAAGGAAAATTTTTTAAAGTTACTAAATCTATTTTTAGTCTCGCTTCCGCTGCGTGTACTATGGTATTTTTCCCTACAATTGGTATCAGAGCCTGGTTGAACCCCTTTTTTTTAATTAACGTATATATACGTTAATCTATTTCTTTTTATTGTGATTATGCATGTTTAGAAAGAGATGACACTCTAGCTATTCGCATATATAATTACATGTGTATGAATGGATTTATATATGTTTATGTGGATTGTTATTGCTCGATTTTGGTCCTAGATTTTCAATGTAATTTTTGTTTCGGAATTGTAACAAGAAGGGTGGTCTATCATCGCCATAATTCCTTCTTGGTAGTTGCTAGTTTTTATTTTTATTTTTTTATTTTAAGTGCAGTTTTTACTGCAGTTTTTTTTTTTATAATTTTTATGTGCAGTTTTTGTTTGTAAAAGTACTGCAGTGAATAAAAAAAAAACTGCAGTATTATATTATTTAAATAAAGTTGTAATACGTTCTACATCGAAGAATCGAAGACGTGAAGAAAAAGGAAGCAACCGGAACCAAGAACGAGGACCGTGCGCACCCTAGGAGTGGATTGGGCTGCGCATGGCAAGCCCATTACATGGTGGGCTGCGCACGGCTGCCTTGTGTGGCCATATGGGCTGCGCATGGCAGCCCCTTTGTGGGGTTGTGGGCTGTGCACGCCCATGGGAGGAGGCCGAAGGATGAGCGTATGGTTGATGGGCCACTTGAAGATCTTGTATTCCTAAATAATTGTAATTTACTTGTTTTTCTAGGATGGGCCAAAATTGTTGCTATTTAATTTTTGCTTAAATATTACAATATTTGTTATTGTATGATACCATGACATATAGAATAGGAGTGCCACTCATATATCTCTTTTGGTATGAACATGCATTGAATGATTTAGGTATCTAAATTGGCATCTAGATAACTTAGTAAATCATTCTATGAGATTTAATCACACGCCTTAAATAATTGAGTGGGAGAAGGTGTTTTTGCAACACCTATGGCCTCCAAGGTTAGTTGAGCTTAATTATTTATTGGTAATCCCCCCAAGGGGTATCCATGAATGGAATTTAGCAACATATTTCCTTACAAGGATAGACTAGACAATGGACTCAAACGAGATCTACTCTCCAAGGAGGGATTTTCGTGAGAGAAAATTGAGGGTCGATATCTTGGTAACACACTTAATGTAATTTTATTGATATCCTCCCAAGAGTTCTTGTCAGTAAAATTGCAAGGCTAAAATTGAAAACGCTGGTTGTTATGTTAACAATTAGGGGGGACCTAGTCTAACTAGTAAATGGTACGAACTGCCAAAGGAGGCGTAACATTTATGGGTGTTGGATCACCGTTGAATTTTTATGGTTGAGTTATTTATTTAATTCAAGATAAATATTTAAAATGCTTTATCATGATTATTTACTTATATATGTTTTGTTTTTATTCAGAAATCATGACCCCATCACTTATAAACATCCTGAAAGATAACACTTTAACTGGAGATAATTATGTCACATGGAAAAGGAAAATTGGGTTGTTGTTGTAAAGTGAAAAACATAAGTTTGTTCTAACTACTCCTAAACCACCTGCTCCTAATAATGAATCTAGCATAATGCAAAGAGATGAGTATGAGCAGTGGAAGACTTCAGATGATATGGCCAAATGTTATATTATGGCCACTATCTCCGACGTGTTGCAACAGCAGCATGAAGGAATGGAGTCCGCTGCTGATATAATGATGTCTCTAGAGGAGATGTTTGCTATGAAGTCCAGGACGACTAAGAGAGAGGCAGTGACTGCTTTTATGAATCTTAGGATGAAACCTGGACAGGCTGTGAAGGATCACATGATGAAAGTCATAGCACATCTCAACATTGCTGAACTTCATGGCGCTGAGATAGATGGTGAGACAAAAATTGATATGGTTGTCAATTGATTGTCAGATTCCTTTGATCAGTTCAAATTGGACTACACTTTGAACAAAAAGGAATACACCTTACGAGGCCTGATGCAAGATGTACAAAGTGCTGAAAAGATCCTTTTGAAAAGCAAAGGTCAAGAGATTCATATGGTTGGTAAAGTTGCTACTGTTAAGACCCTTCAGAAAGTCAAGAAACAACAGAAGAAAAAACAACTTGGGCCTACCAAGAAGGAGACCAAGAAAGTAACCAAGATCAAAGGGAAATGCTTCCTTTGTGGTGAAAAGGGACATTGGAAAAGAAATTGCCCAAAGTCCCAGAACAAGAAGGAAGAAGGTAATGTGAATTATCTTGAAACATGTTTTTTGTCAGATTCTACAGATTCTTGGATCATAGACTCTGGAGCCACTAATCATGTTTGTTATTCCTTGCAGGGGTTCCAAGAAAGGAGAAGGCTGAGTAAGAATGAAATCAATTTGCGCTTGGGCAACAGAACGTTAGTGTCTACAAGTGCAGTGGGAGATATTAGAGTTTATTTGGATTCTAGAAGGCATTTAGATTTGATAGACGTTTATTGTGTACCTCAATTCAAGAGGAATTTAATTTCAGTTTTTTTAACCGCCAAAATTGGCGAGGGACCAAAGAAGAATTTTCCACCTCGACATAAGAAGGATATAGAAGTGCGAACATAATCCGGATACCTCGACAGAGTGGATCCCGCTTGGCCCAGATATGTACCTCCTTCAGCGGGGTCCACCCCGCCAGCATCTTAACTCAATAAAGTGGCCAAAAGCCGAGATACTCACCAGAACCCACAACAAGACCAAATCCGGTCATGACCGGGCTTCCTAGCGACCCCGCGTCATCCCAACACTACCTCCTATGGACCCCGCAGCACCCCAACACAGAGTTCTGCTGATCATCCTGTAACAAAGTCAGCTACATATCCCCCTACTACCACCAGAAGGACGCTTATTAGACAAAGACAGCCCGCTAGGTAAAAGCACGCTAGGGAGCAGGATTTTTAACTCCAAATACTCAAAGCTCCACGAAGATCCAACAAAAACGTCGCCGTACAAAGGGATTATATTCCCTCCCGCCAAAGAATCCTATTTTTGAACAGGTCAACACAATAAGAGTCCAATTAGGAAGGGAGGAGATTGATTCCTCATAGAAAGGAAAGACTGAATTCTGCACGTAAAAATCTCCGAGATTACCTCCAAAAAAGAGGAGGATCCTGCAGCTGCCCAAACCCTAACCCGAGATTGTAGGAGTGCATGGCAAGCAAGCAGGACCTATACATACAATAGTTATTCATCGAAGAAGAGAGGGAGAGGGAAAAAACCTTAGACACTACTTATCGACAGGCACAGTTCCTCCACCATCACCATCTCCATCTTCGTGGTTACGATCCTTACACCATTGTTATCTAAATCAGAAATAGTTCATGTATTGTAATGAGAAGAAACAATCAAATAAAACCTATTGTTGACTAGTTTCATATGCATTATATAATTCTTGCGTTGATAGGGATTTAGTCGGTATCGAACTACGTGATACCCCTCCGACCAGGGTCAATCTTGATCTTGCTCCTCTTTAAAGTTGTTATTTGGAATCCAACCCCAATAACGATTTTCAGGTAACACTTTTGGCGCCGTCTGTGGGAAATAAATCCCAACCGTCATTCAAAACGGTCTTCTTCCATCTGAAAATATCCAGAATGAGACTCCGATCCTCCCAGGGTCACCCGGAGCCATCAGGACTCCAGTCCCTTGCTTCCACTGAAAGAGCCTAGAGGCGGGGTAAAGGCACTAGGAACGAAAATCCTCCGCCGGTGCCCCCACCAGCTGTAGGCCTTGTCCCTCAAGACCCCGTTAGGGAGGAAGACAATCGGGATGTCTTAGAACAGCATGCCGCAGCCTACGTAGAAGCAATCCGACTCCGGATGATAGCCCAGGGGATTCCCTTTGAAGCAACCGGGATCCCAGGGGATGCTGGCCCAATCGCCCCAAGTGTCAAGGCACCTGTTTTCGACCGATTGGGCCCACCCCTCTTAGTCCGACAGGCAGAGCTCAGACCCAGGCTAGTGAAGTCCGCAATTAAGGTTCCTCCAAGGAAGGTTCAGTCTCCACCAAAACCAAGGCCAAAGGAGAGAGATCCGCATCCTGATTCAGAAGGAAGCGCCAAATCCCGAAAGAGCACCAGAGAAAAGCGCCAAAGAGCTAAGCGAAAGGAGGTAATCCTGGATTCAGATTCATCAGATGAGGAAGCCCGGTACCCCGATTGGATCGCCAATGTGGTTATTGTAACTAAGTCTAACGGGAAGTGGCGAATGTGCGTGGATTACACCGATCTCAATCGGGCCTGCCCCAAAGATAGCTTCCCCCTGCCTAAAATAGACCAGCTTATTGATTCCACTGCAGGAAACAAGCTCCTGAGCTTCATGGATGCTTTCTCAGGGTACAATCAGATCATGATGCATCCCTCAGACCAAGACAAAACTAGCTTCATCACAGGGCAAGGCCTCTACTGTTATAAGGTAATGCCATTCGGACTTAAAAATGCAGGTGCCACCTATCAGCGCATGGTGAACAAACTATTCAAGGAACAGATAGGGAAGTCCATTGAGGTATACATAGATGACATGATCACTAAGTCTCCAGAAGCAAGACAGCATACAGGGGACTTACGCCAGACCTTCCAGATAATAAGGCAGAACCAGATGAGGCTGAACCCCGCTAAGTGTGCATTCGGGGTGGCAGCATGCAAATTCTTGGGATTCATGGTGCATGAAAGAGGAATTGAAGCAAATCCTGAGAAGATCAAAGCCATTTTAGATCTCGAGTCTCCTACAAACCTCAAGCAGGCACAAGGATTAACCTAGCGGATAGCGGCCTTGAACCTGTTCATATCCCGCTCCATAGACAAATGTCTCCCCTTTTTCAAAATCATCAAGCAGGGGAAAAAGATGAAGTGGGACGAGCAGAGCGAGCAGGCTTTTCAAGCTCTAAAGGGATACCTGTCAAGCCCGCCGCTGTTGGTAAAGCCGATCCCGGGTGAAGAGCTCTTACTCTACCTAGCAGTCTCTAAAGCAGCTACTAGTGGAGCCTTAGTGAAGGAATGCAGTGATGGAGTGCAGATGCCGATCTGTTATGAAAGCCGGGCTTTTACAAAGTCCGAGAAGAATTATACCTTACTAGAGAAGCTCGCCTATGCTTTGGTGACCACATCCAGAAAGCTCCGGCCTTATTTTCAAGCTCACACCATCGCGGTGGTCACAGATCAGCCTCTGAGACAATTCCTCCAGAGGCCAGATGTGTCAGGCAGATTGGTCCTGTGGGCCCTAGAACTCATATAATTCAACATCAAATACAGAGAGAGAACTACGATTAAAGCTCAAGCCCTGGCGGATTTCATAGTGGAGTTTAGCCCAATCCTGGACCCAGGCGAGTCAGTAGACCCCGATCCGAGTCAAACCCCTCTGGGATGGCCTGAAGACAGTAAGATATGGATACTTTACACGGATGAAGCTTCGAACTAGGCAGGATGTGGAGCTGGGATCGTCCTGATCGACCCCGCCGGAGTCGAGGTAAGTCACTGTTTCAGGTTTGAATTCAGAGCCACCAACAACGAAGCAGAATATGAAGCTCTGCTAGCAGGAATGAGAGTAGCTGGAGGTCTGGGGGCTGAGTACCTTCAGATCAAAAGTGATTCTCAATTAGTGGTCAATCAGGTGATAGGGTTGTACCAAGCAAAGGGAGATAACATGGTGGCCTATCTAGCTAAAGCCCAGGAGGCTATGAAGAAATTCAAGGGTGTAAGAATAGAGCAAGTGCCCAGGGAGAAAAATCACCTCGCTGATGTTCTAGCTAAGATTGCCACTGGAGAGGGACACGCGTTACCAAAAGGGGTACCCCTCCAATTGATTCCTTCCTCCAGCATAGCCAGAGAAGTAGAGATCCTTCCTGTGAACCGCCTCCCGTGTTGGATGGATCCAATAGCAGACTATCTCCAAAGTGGCATTCTCCCGGTAGACCAGGATCAAGCCGGCCGGCTCAAAAGGACAGCTACCCAGTACTGTTTGGTAGAAGGATACCTATACCGTAAAGGGAAATCCCTTCCTCTACTCAGGTGTCTCCACCCCGATGACGCACGCTGGGCGCTCAACGAGGTGCATTCGGGGGATTGTGGTAACCACGTGTAAGGAGAAACTTTGGCTTACCAGGTAATCAGGATGGGTTACTATTGGCTAACCACACACCAGGATGCAAAACAGTTCGCACGATCCTACGAGGCTTGTCAGAAAATAGCTAACCTCCATCATCTCCCACCAGAGAGGCTCTCCTCGATCAGTACTCCCTACCCATTTGCCATCTGGGGACTATATTTGATCGGGCCACTCCCCACTGCACCCGGCCAAGCCAAGCGTGCAGTAGTGGCGATAGATTACTTTACTCGGTGGGTAGAAGCCAAGGTTCTTACTTGGATAACTGAAGAAAAGACTACCAACTTTGTCAAGGAGCACATTGTCTGCCGATTTGGCACCCCGATGGCCATCATAACTGATTTGGGAAAGCAGTTCGACAATGCTAACTTCAGGGAATTCTGTGAAGACCGGAAGATCAATCTCCGTTTTGCTTCGGTGGCTCATCCTCAAACCAATGGACTGGTTAAAGCTACTAACAAGACCATCAAGAAGCTCCTGAAGAAAAAGCTCCAACAGAAGAATGGATTATGGGTGGCAGAATTACCTCATGTACTATGGGCCGACAGGACAACTAGGCGGACAGCCACAAGGGAGACCCCCTATTCTCTGGTATTCGGGGCAAAAGCAGTCTTGCCCATCGAGCATAAGCTCATATCTTTCCGGGTCCAAAATTACGAATCGGAAGATAACGAGGCTAAGTTGAGAGCTAGCCTAGACCTGCTGGAGGAAAAGCAAAGCCGGGTGGCGGAGAAGGTGGCAATATACCAGGGCAAGATAGCCCGACATTTCAACAAGAAGGTGAGGGTCCGAAGCTTCAAAGAAGGAGACTTGGTTCTCAGAAAGGTGACCCAGAACACACGAAGGAGATCTGACGGGGTGCTAGCCCCTAACTGGGAAGGTCCGTATTTGGTTAAGGCATCACTCCGTGGTGGTGCTTACAAACTGATAGACATGGAGGGGTACCCAGTGGACCATATATGGAATGCTGATCATCTCCGGAAATTCTACCCTTAGAAATTTTGTTCGTATCAAGGGGAATATTCACCCCGATTTCATGTTTGTACCGTTGGGAAAATTCAATAAAGCAGTTCTTTCTCCTATATGATTCTCTTGTCCATTGCTTGATGCCTCCTACTAGATTCTTCAACGTCTCTCACTGAATGTACTTAATTCACCGTTGCTAAAGCGCCTCGAGACCAGGAAAGTTGCATAGCACTCCTGATGCCTTGGACCGGGACCACCCCGCCAAGAGGATCTCCATTACTACTTCGCCTAAAGACCAGGAAATAGCCTAAAGGCGCTCCTGCTGCCTTGGTTGGGGAATACCCTCCTCCAAGAAGCCTGGTGCTAAAGTGGCCTTAGTTGCCTACCAGGACAGATTACAGTAAGAATCGGGCTGCCTCAGGGTACCTGGTTTCTTACTTCGCCTCAAGACCAGGAAATAGCCTAAAGGCGCTCCTGCTGCCTTGGTCGGGGAATACCCTCCTCCAAGAAGACTGGTGCTAAAGTGGCCTTAGTTGCCTACCAGGACAGATTACAGTAAGAATCGGGCTGCCTCAGGGCACCTGGTTTCTTACTTCGCCTCAAGACCAGGAAATAGCCTAAAGGCGCTCCTGCTGCCTTGGTCGGGGAATACCCTCCTCCAAGAAGCTTGGTACTAAAGTGGCCTTAGTTGCCTACCAGGACAGATTACAGTAAGAATCGGGCTACCTCAGGGTACCTGGTTTCTTACTTCGCCTCAAGACCAGGAAATAGCCTAAAGGCGCTCCTGCTGCCTTGGTCGGGGAATACCCTCCTCCAAGAAGCCTGGTGCTAAAGTTTCCTTAGTTGCCTATCAGGACAGATTACAGTAAGAATCGGGCTGCCTCAGGGTACCCGACTTCTTACTTCGCCTCAAGACCAAGAAATAGCCTAAAAGCGCTCCTGCTGCCTTGGTCGGGGAATACCCTCCTCCAAGAAGCCTGGTGCTAAAGTGACCCTAGTTGCCTACCAAGACAGAACGATAATGACATCGGGAAGATTCATCGGGATGCTTCGCCTTTTATTTTCCCACTTACTACCCTGACAGAGGACCAACAATCAGAAAAAAACTTAGAGGAATATCTTCATCAAATTGAACTGTTCGTAAGTAACAGATGTCCTCAACTGACTACTTCACACTTTATACTGTTGGGAGTTTGATTAAAGGAAGATGTGATTTGACCCCGCTGATTCTTACGGTTATGAGATATAAGCATCACCTATTTTATCTTTATTACCCATCGGGGTCCAGTCATCGTCCTAATTACTTATCGGGATTCCAAGTATCAACAAATTTATATGCAATGAAAGCTCACAAGTACGAAGCAAGTAATGAAAACAAATTATATTGATAAGACGGGGTGCCTAGGTCCCAATTCAGGCTACATTTTTTTTTTATATAGAAGGAAGGCCAAGCTAATCTACTTCGTTTTCTTCTTGATGTTCCCCCTGGCCAATGGCTCCTTCGCCCAAGGGCTCAGCTGTGGTATCAGTCTGGATTGGTTCCTCCACAGCAGAAGACCCAGTCGGAGCCCCTTCAACCCGAGGAACCGCGGGTCCCGCTGCGCCCTCATCTACCTCCACCATGACTACTCCAGTAGCAGACTTGGGATCCACCACTTGTTCTTCAATGGCAGGAGGATCTAGATTGGTTCCCACAGTACCATCAGGTTGGTCTTTAACAGCTACGTCAGCTCTTTGATCCGGATGTGCTACCTCCTGTGCAGGGGCCTAAGTCTCTTGATCCCCTCCTGCTAACTGGGCCGCCTTTGCCATGATTTGCTCCCGGTCCCAGTTCAAGGTTGCCGCGAGGTCGAAAGGAGGAGGCAAGGCTGTAGCTACCTCGTAACAGGCTGTGAAATAACCATCACCGAAGGAGAGGCCCTGTTGAGCCTCTAAATCTACTAAGGCATCCCGCAGAAGCTGGTTTTCGTCTGACAACAGCTTCCTCTCAACTTTTATGCGCTCCCTCTCCTCTCTGCGGCGCAGGGACTTGATGGTTTCTGTGTCTAGGCAACGCTCAAGGCGCCTGATAATCACCAAGCCCTCCTGTCGTGCTTCTTCAGATGCTCTGGCCTCCTGAAGTAGAGGGGCCACGCTTTGTTGGGTCTGGACCAGCTCCTGCTGAGTATCCTCCAGCTTTGCTTGGAGGCCGATATAAGCTTCTTTCAATGTCAGTAGCTGCCTCTCCATGGCCAAGGCAAACTTGAAGCCCTGCAAGAAGAAGGAGAGTCAGTACTTAGCAGAAGAAGGAAATAAATAACAAGAAAGAAGTAGAAGTTTACCTCGGCCAGAACCGAAACCCCCTTGGTGACCAAAATGTCTGTAGGAAGCTTGGCCATATCTGTCAGACCTCCACCAGGGCAGGTGGCCGCGAATCTAGACACCACCTCGTCAAAGGTGGCATCCCTTGACCCCGATCCGGAGGCCACATCAGTAGCAAGAACAGGAGTGTGGACAGCTGCTTCCTCCACTAGGGTTCTCATAGGATCCACGGGAAGAGCTACAGTAGGAGGAGGAGCAGGAGAACTTTTTGTGGTGGAGGCATTTTTCTTCTGGGCTGGTCTTTCAGAACTTCGGGCCTTAGCCGCCCTAGCCAGTAATGCCGAGATCCTCGAACGGGATGGAGGAGTAGAAAGATGGCGAGCTGGAGCCTTGGCCTTAGACCCCGTCGGAGCAGGAGTGAGTGTTTTTGAAGGAGCAGGAGGAGGGGTGAGGTTGGATCCCACTCGGATGGACCCCGACCTAGTCCTGGCAGCTGGAGTAGGAGAAGGAACAGGGGAGGAGCGGGATAGCAGGGTCATGTCCTTTGCCCCCGAAGCAGGAAGAGACCCCACAACCATCGGGGAAGCCGATACTGCAAGAAGAGAGGATGTGCAGTGAGAATCAAAAGAAGGAATATATAAATATAAAGAAATAGACATTCAAAAAGCGATCAACTCACAGGGAGAGGCGGGGGAGATCCTCAGGTACCGTTCTAAGCGGGCTCCCTCAAAGGGATCCAGAGAGGGATATTGTAGGTTGGTGTATCCTCTCTTTAGGATCCTTGTTAGAATCTCTCGGGACTCAGGAGCCAATCCCCCTTTCGCCCACTTGTCCCTCACGGTAAAATGAGTAGGGACGGGGCACTCATATTCCCCAACAAAAGCAGTGCGCCCCCAGTCACCCTCAACCACCAGCCATTCCTCCTTCCTGGGCGCCGCGTACTTCACATTCGCCCCTGGGATGACGAACTTCAAATCATTCGAGGCCCTCAGGTAGAACTGACCCCGAGGCACTATGCTCGTAATATTGAAAAGGAAGCAGAGTTCGTCCAACTCCGAATCCCGCTCGATGTGATCTTTTTCGCACTGCTCCCTCATGAGCACCAAGAACCCCGTCAGGTACTTCCAGAAGCCCGGTGAAAGTTGGAGAGGGGCTAATTCGAGCGCGACGAGAGCTCGACGGAGAGTCGGGTGCAGTTGAAGCCGGACTCCACACTCAAAGACGGCTTTGTGGATTAGCAGGCGGTCTGAAGGCGGGGTGTATACGTCATAACCCCTGTGGGGAAGGGGGAGAGAGTGATGCATTCCGGGATCTTATATTCTTCCCGTAGTTGATTGAGGGTATCCACTGTACAAACAGAGTCGGGTATAATCCGACCATCATGAAAGGCGGCGAAAGAGCCCGTTTGGACCTCGACTAGTGCGACGTCAGGTCCGCCACTTCCCTCGTTGCCGCCAGACTGAGAGGCGCCCGCCTCATCGCCAACCAGGACTGGGTCTTCAGGTTGATTGTGAAAACCCAACCCAACCCAATTCGAGGGTTTCGGGTAAAGCGGCGTCGTTGAACCCGAGGGGATTCCTCAGCAACTTCATCCCCCTCTCGATCCCGTTTCATCCCCTCCGACGTCAGGGAATCCACCACCGCATCAACCGCCTCCGTACTGAAAAGGGCGTCGATGCTGTCGGACTGAGGAGAGGAAGCGGGATCATGAGGGGTGGGATTCCCTGCTATAGAGGGGTTTTGATCATTGAGGTTTTCCTAAGAAGAAGGAAGTTGGGAAGAAGAGGCCATTGTAAGAGAAGAAGAGAAGAAGAAGTTCGAGAAGATTGGAAAGTAAGAAAGAAAGGAAGTCAGAGAGAGTTTTGTTCTCGATGGATTTTGAAAAGACAGAAAGCTTGAAAGTGAGAAGCGCCAGTGGAAGCCGGTCTATTTATAAAGGAGGAATAACGGTTACTTACTCGAAAACCAGAATCGGTGACCGAAAAGATGGGTTGAGGCGTTTTTCGCATTAATCGCGCCAAAACGACTCTTTTTGAAAAACGAGGAATCCAATCAGTGATCGACACGCAATCAGTTATAACGTACGAAGTAAAGATTTCCTCCTCCTAAGTGGAAACCTAGTCAGACAAGGAAGTAAGCGGACAAGGTGGAAAATTCTTCAAGCAAACAAAAAGATCCCAACTCCGAGCCCAACCCCGACCTCGACAAGCTACCAGTGTCCAAGTCAGGGGGGACTTCTGTTAACCGCCAAAATTGGCGAGGGACCAAAGAAGAATTTTCCACCTCGACATAAGAAGGATATAGAAGTGCGAACATAATCCGGATACCTCGACAGAGTGGATCCCGCTTGGCCTAGATATGTACCTCCTTCAGCGGGGTCTGATCAGGCCAAAATTGGTATGATTTTGGCCCTCATTTCCGTTTCTTTTTGCTTGATTCTCGGGCATTTCCCCGTGTTTAATGTTGTTAAATTGAGTGTTTCAGGTTTTATTAGGTTTCAGAAGCAATTGAGATGAAGGTGGAGGACTTGTGCGAAAATGTCTCACAAATGAGAAGAAACAGGGCATTTTCGCCACTTGGGCATAAGAGGGCGCCACTTGAGTGCCATGGAGACAGAAGAGTTCCCAAAGGCATCAGAAAGTCGCCACTTGGGCGCCACTTGAGCGCCATGGCGACAGAAGGTCACAAAAACAACCAGGTGGGGTCGCCACTTGGGGTCACTCTGGCGACCTCCCTTGCAAGTGGCGACCTAGTGCACTCAAGGCATGGTCGCCACTTATGGTCGCCAGAGCGACCTTGATGGTACAAATGGCGACCTCTTCACATTTCCAAGGTCGCCACTTATGGTCGCCAGAGCGACCTAGAGGATACAAGTGGCGACCTCTACACATTTTGGTCATGATCGCCACTTGACAAATAGCGAGAAAGATGGTTTTCAGAGCGACCTTTTCATCTAACCGTTTTACGCTCCATGGTCGCCATAGCGACCAAATAGCGACCAAGGCTCCACATCAGCGAATCAAGTCGTTACCAGTACATGTCCATGAGTGAGTATATATATGGAGCGTCTCTTCATTTTCAAAGATCGAAAATCAGAGCAAAAATTCAGAGAATTTCCATTTCAGATCTAGATCATCATCCATGGAACATTATTCATCATCCTCCATTTCTCTCCTTGAACTAATCTAATCCATCCAACCCTCAACACAAAACCTTGATTACTTCACTACATCATTCCTCATCCCACCATTTCTCCACCAAAATCCTTAGTAACTTTCCACCAAAACACCCACATTCCAAGACATTTCCTCAACCTCCATTCCTTGCATCTAGGAGCATAGAGGAGAAGAAGGATTAAGCTTAAAGAATGTGACCCAAGGGTTATTTCCTTATCATTTACTTCTTTTCTTTTATTGCAATTATGTGTAACTAAACCCCTAATCTAGGGGATAGATTTGAGGAACAATTGGTTGTGGGTTTAGTCTAGTTTGTAATGAATCTCTTATGTGTTCTATTCATTCAATTTAATTAGGTTCCATTCATTATAATTGACTTGTATATCACTTGTTGATTGCTATCTTGAGTGGAATAATTTGTTATATATTCACATGTGGATTGACAATCTTTGTGTGATTAAGAACCCATTGGATAGGATAGATTAGTGGTGGGTATATCAACCCCACTAATCTAAGCCTCTAAGTGGTTAACATAATGAGATTGGTACATTAATGATGCTAGTAGCTTACCCACATCCAAGTGTTAATCGATCTATTCCCTAGTTCTCTCATTAATTGATTTTATCACTATTCTTATCAAGGTGTTGAGTATTCTATTTTTCATAACATTTTTGTGTATTTTCATTTGAGTAGTTTAGCATTGGTGGCTTTAGAAACCACACATTTATCAAACACTATGATTTGTTTTATTGTTCTAAGATTAGTCAATTTATCTAATTAACACTTCATTCCCTGTGGAACGAACTTGCTCACTATTTTGCTATCAAATCACATTTTAAAAGGATTAAGTGGCTTTAAAAGAGTTTTCAAGAATCAACCAAAAACCATTATTATTAATATTTTGTTGAGTACATAAACGACCTCATCAGGGTCCACCCCGCCAGCATCTTAACTCAATAAAGTGGCCAAAAGCCGAGATACTCACCAGAACCCACAACAAGACCAAATCCGGTCATGACCGGGCTTCCTAGCGACCCCGCGTCATCCCAACACTACCTCCTATGGACCCCGCAGCACCCCGACACGGAGTTCTGCTGATCATCCTATAACAAAGTCAGTTACATATCCCCCTACTACCGCCAGAAGGACGCTTATTAGACAAAGACAGCCCGCTAGGTAAAAGCACGCTAGGGAGCAGGATTTTTAACTCCAAATACTCAAAGCTCCACGAAGATCCAACAAAAACGTCGCCGTACAAAGGGATTATATTCCCTCCCGCCAAAGAATCCTATTTTTGAACAGGTCAACACAATAAGAGTCCAATTAGGAAGGGAGGAGATTGATTCCTCCTAGAAAGGAAAGACTGAATTCTGCACGTAAAAATCTCCGAGATTAATATGAAAAAGATTGTTAATTACAATATTACACTCTTGCTATTGAGCATATTAATAAAGTGATTTCTGGTTTAAACAAATCTTATAGCATTTATAGTTTAATATTATAATTGTCAAAGTAAATAATCATAAGGTCTAAAGACTATGGGAAAAGAAGAATTGTTCGTACATCTGGATATGTATGTGGTAGACACAATTCTTTAGTTAGTCTTGAATATTGTTCACAACTTAAGTTAAAGGTTGGGCATCTTTATCTTGTTAAAGTTGTAGAATTCTTTTGCTAGCATTTGAGTGGGATCAAATGAGATATGATGAGTCTAAAATCATCGGACTGTCTTCGAGCAAAAGAATCTAGTGCATTGGGTGCATTGAACTGGATCACAATGAAATACTTTATCTATAACCGTCAGTAGATAAAAGTCTTTTCATTATCAGGACAATCGGAGAGTCTATCTTAATCCTGAGATAAATGATGGACTTATGGTTGCAAGTGATATCATTTGAGTTATCAATGAGTACGATTATATCGCATAGTCTATCCTCGATAGTTTGGTGATATTCATTTGTTAATCGATAGAGGACTTCATTTATAGATATGGACATCGTGGCTCCATTTATTAAATGAGAGTATAATATCATCATATGGATGTTTTGAGGTAATTGGATATTAAATCTCAACGTTGAGTTTTCGATAGTGTCTATTGAAAACATGGCTTCTGGACAAGTCAAAATATCTAAGTTCAAAACGTGGTCATATGAGTAAATATGGTAACTTGGAGAGTTATAGGCGGTCTATGAACTCTTGGCGATTACTGATATTAATCACGAGGATACATTATCTCCAACATGATTGTCTAGCGTATGAATGAGGAACATCTTCCTTTTCTGTCTTTATTTAAGAGTTCAATTTTAGCTCTTTAGTGGAATGAGTTAAAATTAATGGATCGGACCTAAGTGAATCATTTGTTGATTGTGATTAGGTTATGTCTATTGAAGCTTAAATTTAGATAGCCCGCCAAGATCCCCAATCCACACGGACTTGTATGGATCACTTGATATATTCTACCGGACTATTTGTGGGTCCATTTAGAATTGTATTTAATATATTAAGAATATAATTTGCACATTATTTATTTAATGGGCTGTTTAATTATATTATTATATTAATGAAAGGCATGTGGGCTTGTTTCTTTTAGTAAGAATGAGTCTAGTTCACATGTGGGCTTTTTATTAAAGTCCAAATGGATTAAATAAAATAAGAAAACAATATGTAGGCCCAAGTTCTAGTCATGGGCAGCAATGACTAATTTTTAGCCCATAATATTGTTTTATTTGATTATTTAATTAAATGGAAATTAATTAATATGTTAATTAATTATTTAATTAAAAATCAAATCTTTTTCTGATTAGGAAATATGTTTCCTAGTAGTATACTACTATTAGTATTATACTAAATAGTAGTATAATACTAATAGTAGTATACTACTAGGAAACATATTAAATATAAAAGACTTTATTTGTTTAGTCAAATTAGGAAGTCTTTTATATAGTCACAAATACACTAAAGAGTTGGATTAGGGTTTGATATATATAAGTTTTATACATGTAGTGTTTGAATACAAAACAAATATATATTTTTTAAATGCATGCAGTTTTTGAGTATAATACAGAATATATATATATATATATATTAAAAGTGCCGTGCGCAATATAGATATAGAATTTATAATGCATGCACTGATGGTACTAAAGATGTATATGTTAGGCGTGCATTAATTGTATTAGATATATATATATATATATATATATTTAGTGCATATTTTATATATATTTAAAAAAGAGAATTCGGTTCACAAAATAGATATATATATATATTCTTTAGATTTTTGAAGAACCCTAGTTTTTGCAATTGATAGATTTTTCTTTTGCTAGAGAAAAATAAAATCCAACTCTTAGACTAGTGTGAAATTCAGCCAAGAGAGATTGTGAGAAGAATTGTTATTATTTCGATAGTGCACTAGTGATCTTTACATCAAGAGGTCTTGTGCACAATTTCGAATAAGGTTCACGCGAGTTTCAATCTAACGATTGTGAATTCAAAAGTGACCGGGACATTCTTAACAATCTATTGGAATTTTTGTGACTAACAGAAAACAGAAAAGTTTTGTTGTCCATTCTCAGGTATACAATTCAAAGAAAAGGGAGACCACGCTCCTAGGTGATTCACGTTCGTGATTGGATTGGAAGATCTTGCGGATTACCATCGACGCATAGTCAATCGGATCACGCGACAAAAGGTATTCTTCTTTTGTTGATTATATATATGTTTAATTAATTAAAGGGTTAAGGTTCATAAAAAGGAAAAAATTTTAAAAGCTACTAAATCTATTTTTAGTCTCGCTTCCGCTGCGGGTATATTTTTTCCCTACAGATGGACCTTTGAGTGACTTAAAGGTTGATGATCTACCAACTTGTGAATCTTGTTTGGAAGGTAAAATGACCAAAAGGATGTTTTCTGCCAAAGTTGCCAGAGCCACTGAATGTTTAGGATTGATACATACTGATGTATGTGGACCTATGAGCATTCAAGCTAGAGGTGGATATGAGTACTTCATCACTTTCACTGATGATTACTCGAGATTTGGCTATGTGTATCTCATACGACATAAGTCGGATGCTTTTGACATGTTCAAAGCATTCAAAGCTGAAGTGGAAAATCAGCTTGAGAAACACATAAAAATCTTGAGATCTGATCGTGGTGGAGAATATCTATCTGGTGAGTTTCAGCAATATCTTATTGATAATGAGATAGTTTCTCAGTTTTCTGCACTAGGTACACCTTAACAAAATGGGGTAGCAGAAAGGAGAAATAGAACTCTTTTGGATATGGTTAGGTCTATGTTGAGTTATTCAACACTTCCTATTTCTTTTTGGGGATATGCTTTACAAACTGCTATATACATTCTAAACGATGTACCATCTAAGTCTGTTCCTAAAACACCGCATGAGTTTTGGACTAGGCGCAAGCCTAGTTTACAACACTTAAGGATATTTGGTTATCCTGCGCATGTGTTAAAAGGAAAGACAGAAAAGATGGAGTCCAGTTCGGAAACATGTATATTTGTAGGGTATCCAAAAGAAACTAAAGGATATTATTTTTATAGTCCTTCAGATCTTAAAGTATTTGTTTCGACAAATGCTAAATTTCTGGAAAAGGACTATATGAATGATTTTGTGCCTAGAAGTAGAATTGTCCTGAATGAGATGTCAGGAGATACAATTCCATGAGAGGTTACACAACCAAACCCAATTGTAAGTTCCGATCCAACACAAGATCAACAACCTACCATTCCTCGTCATAGTGGGAGGGTTAGAACACAACCTGAAAGATGCATCAGTCTGGGAGAATCAGTGGAGAATCTCCTGGACAACGATGATCCCTACACGTACAAGGAAGCTATGGAGGATGTTGATAGTCACCATTGGCAAAAGGCAATGCAATCTGAGATTGAATCTATGTTCGATAACAAAGTCTGGTCCCTTGTAGACTTGCCTAAAGGGATAAAACCCATTGGGTGCAAGTGGGTATACAAGAGGAAAAGATGTATGGATGGAAAGGTGGAAACCTTTAAAGCTAGATTAGTAGCTAAAGGGTATACACAGAAAGAAGGTATCGATTACGAGGAAACCTTCTCTCCTGTGGCCATGCTTAAATCCATTAGGATACTCTTGTCCACTGCAGCATCTTTAGATCTAGATATTTGGCAAATGGACGTCAAGACAGCTTTCCTTAATGGAAGTCTTGACGAAAGCATCTACATGATGCAACCAGAGGGATTCATTGAAAAGGGCCAAATGGAAAAGGTATGCAAGTTGCAGAAATCCATATATGGATTAAAGCAAGCATCCAGATCCTGGAACATAAGGTTCGATCAATCTGTCAAAGGTTTTGAATTTATTCAGAATCTTGACGAACCTTGTGTATACAAAAGGATTAAGGGCGACAAGTTGGTTTTCCTGATTCTTTATGTTGATGATATACTACTAATTGGAAACGTTGTAGGTGTATTGACATCAGTAAAAGAATGGTTAGGAAAACAATTTGATATGAAGGACTTAGGAGAAGCAAGTTTTATTCTAGGTATCCAAGTAATAAGGGATAGAAAGAATAGAACGATTGCATTATCCCAAGCTTCAGACATAGACAAGATCTTGTCTAGGTTTTCCATGCAGGATTCCAAGAAAGGTATGTTACTTTTCAAACATGGAATCAAGCTTTCTAAGGAACAAGTTCCTAAGAATGAGCATGAAGAGCAATTCATAAGTAGAGTTCCATATGCCTCGGCAGTTGGAAGTCTCATGTATGCAATGCTCTGTACTAGACCAGATATTTGTTTTGTTGTTGGCATAGTTAGCAGGTTTCAATCGAAACCTGGTCCTGATCACTGGACGGCAGTCAAGCATATTTTCAAGTATCTTAAGAGAACGAGAGATAATATGCTTGTATACTCTGGAGAGGATTTAATTCCCGTTGGGTATACAGATTCTGATTTCCAATCAGATTCTGACTCCAGAAAATCCACATCAGGGGCTGTGTTTACTATTGGAGGAGGAGCAGTTATATGTAGGAGTATCAAGCAATCTTGTATTGCTGATTCTACCATGGAAGCTGAGTATGTTACTGCATGCGAGGCTTCTAAAGAGGCTGTTTGGCTCCGCCAATTCTTGATTGACTTGGAAGTGGTTCCTAGTGCGAATAAGCAGATCACTATCTACGGTGACAACAGTGGAGCAGTGGCTAATTCGAAAGAACCAAGAAGTCACAAGAGAGGTAAACACATTGAAAGAAAGTATCATCTTTTAAGGGAGATTGTTCAAAGAGGTGACGTGACGATTACTAAAATCGCGTCAGCAGAAAATCTAGCAGATCCCTTCACAAAGGCTCTACCTCAGAAGAGTTTCGATGGGCATCTAGAGAACATGGGCTTCAGAAATATGACACATTTGCTATAGCGCAAGTGGGATATTGTTAGGATTATGCTCAATAGCAAGAGTGTAATATTGTAATTAACAATTTTTTTCATATTAATAAAGTGATTTCTGGTTTAAACAAATCTTATAGCATTTATAGTTTAATATCATAATTGTCAAAGTTAATAATCATAAGGTCTAAAGACTATGAGAAAAGAAGAATTGTTCGTACATCTGGATATGTATGTGGTAGACACAATTCTTTAGTTAGTCTTGAATATTGTTCACAACTTAAGTTAAAGGTTGGGCACCTTTATCTTGTTAAAGTTGTAGAATTCTTTTGCTAGCATTTGAGTGGGATCAAATGAGATATGATGAGTCTAAAATCATCGGAGTGTCTTCGAGCAAAGAATCTAATGCACTGGGTGCATTGAACTGGATCACAATGAAATACTTTATCTATAACCGTCAGTAGATAAAAGTCTTTTCATTATCAGGACAATCGGAGAGTCTATCTTAATCCTGAGATAAATGATGGACTTATGGTTGCAAGTGATATCATTTGAGTTATCAATGAGTACGATTATATCGCATAGTCTATCCTCGATTGTTTGGTGATATTCATTTGTTAATCGATAGAGGACTTCGTTTATAGATATGGACATCGTGGCTCCATTTATTAAATGAGAGTATAATATCATCATATAGATGTTTTGAGGTAATTGGATATTAAATCTCAACGTTGAGTTTTCGATAGTGTCTATTGAAAACATTGCTTCTGGACAAGTCAAAATATCCAAGTTCAAAACGTGGTCATATGAGTAAATATGGTAACTTGGAGAGTTATAGGCGGTCTATGAACTCTTGGCGATTACTGATATTAATCACGAGGATACACTATCTCCAACATGATTGTCTAGGGTATGAATGAGGAACATCTTCCTTTTCTGTCTTTATTTAAGAGTTCAATTTTAGCTCTTTAGTGGAGTGAGTTAAAATTAATGGATCGGACCTAAGTGAATCATTTGTTGATTGTGATTAGGTTATGTCTATTGAAGCTTAAATTTAGATAGCCCGCCAAGATCCCCAATCCACACGGACTTGTATGGATCACTTGATATATTCCACCGGACCAATTTATGGGTCCATTTAGAATTGCATTTAATATATTAAGAATATAATTTGCACATTATTTATTTAATGGGCTATTCAATTATATTAATATATTAATGAAAGGCATGTGGGCTTGTTTCTTTTTGTAAGAATGGGTCTGGTTCACATGTGGGCTTTTTACTTAAAGTCTAATGGATTAAATGAAATAAGAAAATAATATATGGCCCATTTGTATGAGTGGGGCGGCAAGGTACTTTTTAACCTAGTATATTATTTTGTTTCATTGTTTTAATTAAATAAGAATTAATTAATTATTTAATTAAGAAACAAATCTTTTCTGATTAGGAAATATGATTCCTAGAGTTATACTATTGGTAGTAGTATACTAAAATTAAAAGACTTGTTTGATAAGAAAATAAATAATTAATTTTATTTATTTAATCTAATAAGAAGTCTTTTTATTTAGTCAAATAAAAGAATAAAAGATCTATGAGTTGGATTAGGGTTTGAAGTCTTAAACTAGATGGGAATTAGGGTGCAACACAAACTCCTTTTTGCTTGTGATTTGCGGCAACCCTAGTCCCTTTTGGAGTAGGATTTTCGGCCACCCTAAAAGAAAAAGAGGAAGAAAATTTGGCCACCTATATATTTGGACTTATAGAATTCGGCCACCAAGTGTGTGTGGTGCTTGATTCAATCTTTCTTCTTCTTTTCAATTCGTAGAAAGGATTATTTTATTCTACTAAAACATAAAAGAGTGAATAGATTATTCTTTGATGGTACACTAATTGCTTGTTCATCAATAAGCTTGTGTGTACAACATCGATTTAGGTTCACGCGAGTTTCGATCATTAGATTGAGAACTCAAAAGTGACTGGAATAATCTTAGTCTTCTTTTGATTGTTTTGTGACTAACAAAAGAAAAGAAAAGTTTGTTTTTCCATTCTCAAGTTTGCAATTCAAAGAAAAAGGGAGACCACGCTTCTAGGTGATTCACGTTCATGCTAGGATTGTAGATCTTGCGGATTACCATCGACGTAAGTCAATCGGATCACGCAACAAAAGGTATTCTTCTTTTGTTGATTATATATTTGTTTAATTAATTAAAGGGTTAAAGTTCATAAAATGGAAAAAATTTTAAAGTTACTAAATCTATTTTTAGTCTCGCTTCCGCTGCGTGTACTACGGTATTTTTCCCTACAGCAGGAACATTGTTGGTATCGAACTATGTGATACCTCTCCGACTGGGATCGATTTTGATCTTGGTCCCTTAAAGTTGTTATTTGGAGATTCACCCCAGTGACGATATTCTAGTAATAGTTGCTTAGGTGGTTCTTGGTGAAAAGAAGCTTTAAAGGAGAAAAACAACTTCTCATGCAAATATCGTTTTCAAGAGGAAAAGCGCGTACTTGGATACTAAGTTATTGATCGAGCCAAAATTGGTATGATTTTGGCCCCTATTTTCTTTCCCTTTTGTTTGATTCTCAGGCATTATCCTGTGATTTAATTGTGAAAATTAAGTGTTTTCAGGAAATTCTAGAGTTCAGGGGCATTGGAGTAATTTTGGTGAAATAGGGGTAAGAGTGTAAAATATGGAGGAAGAATTGAAGTTTTTATGAATTTTGAAGGATGTAGGGACTGAATTGAAATTTGCCAAGCAAATCACAATAGCCCACGTCACCTGGGAGTGAAACGGTGCGTTTCACATTAGGTGGGCAGGCTGTCAGGCCCAAATGAGGCAGTCCAAGGCGCGCCCAAATGCTAGGCCCAAAGGGCAGCAGCCCAACCTTTGAAGATGATTGAAACGGTGCGTTTCAATGGAAGTGGGGCAGCCAAGTTGGGCCAGACGCGCAAGGCCCCAAAGCTTGACCCAACCAGCACCTGAACGCACCCCAAGCAAGTCCAAACGAGCCCCACCTGATGCACAGGCCCAATACGCGCGCCCCATCTCTGCAGCAGCCCAATTGCACCCTAATTCACTTCTAATTACACCCCCCTTTTTAGACAAATGCTGCAGCCATTTTGCACCCCTCCTAACTGCTAAATACCCCCCAAAACTATTCATCTTCTTCTCCAAACGAGCAGCAGCCATGGCTCAACTCACCAAACCCTTGGCCGACCGGAAATGGGCTCAAACGGACCTACCGGTGGCCGGTTTTCGGTCCAAAATAACGGCCACACGACCGGCAGCCTGATCGTTCAACTTTCGGGCCTCCAATCGGTCAGAATCCGGTTGTCCCTCTCTTTCCCATTTTGCCCCTTTGTCTTGCCACGTCACCAATTGGGTCGCCATTTGTCATTCGAGGTCGCCATGGCGACAGGGAGTTGATTTCCACACCTGATGAGGTCGCCATTTGCATCCCAAGGTCGCCATTTATGACCAAACCGCGACCTCCACCGTGTTCATCTCTGATTGGCCAATTTTGGCTGGCAAATTACAAAATGCACCCCCCTGTTGGACTAAATGGTAATTTGCCATGGTCAGGGGGTGTTTTGGTAATTTGCCACCCGAGACCTAATTTGAAAATCCTATAAATTCATCACATTTTTCCTCTTTTAGACAACTCTTGACCACCAAGAAACCTCCTTTCTCCACCATTCCTTTTCTCTCCATTTTCTCTCCTACCTAAACTTAGCATCTAGATTACCTCCCCTAATCATTCCTTTTCTTCCCATCTTCTCCACAAATCTCCTTAGTCACTTCCCATTAGACTCCACCTATCTAGACACATCCTCATCATCCACTCTTTACACAAGGAGCATCAAAGGCAAGGAAAGGATCAAGCTTACAAAAGGAGACCCATGGGTGATTTCCTAATCTCTTACTTGCCTTCCCTTTGATTGTAATATGTGTAATTAAATCCCCTTTTCTAGGGTTTTGATGTGAGAATATTTGGATTGGGATTTGCTTAAGCTTTTATATATTTTAATTTCTATTTGTGTTCTATTCATTTTATAATTAGATTCTTTGCATTATATAATTGACATGTACACCCACTAGTTGATTATAATCTTGCTTAGGATAATTTGTTATATAATCTTGATTGGATTGACAACCTTGATGGATTGAGAACTTAGTGAATAGGATAGATTGTCGGAGGGTATATCAACCACGATAATCTAAGCCGTTAATTGTAACAAATCGATCCCGCCGTGACCCCCTTTCCTTAATCGGTTAGGCATTGCGGTGGGAAGTTGTTTAGGGTTCATAATAATGGCCCAAACACATTTTAGAAATCAATTGGTTAACATTTGTGAGATTTGTTCACTAAAGTAGCTTGATAAGCATTTCCCGTAATTCATTTGTGATCCCATTAATTCCCTAGCTATTCTCTTAATTGTTTATTCCATTATCTTATCTAGATTTGTTAAGTATTCTTTTATTAGTTTATTAGGTTTATTTTTCATGTATGTTTGATGGCTTGACAACCCATTCACTCATCCATATTTTTATGATTTATTTTATTGCATATAGATTAGTTAATTTATTCAACTAATCACCTTAATTCCCTGTGGAACGAATCCCACTTGCCACTTTACTAAATTTCTAGCTAAGTGGTGAAAAATCGGTTTTCTAAACGAACACATCTAAATATCATTTTGTTGAGTACACAAACGACGCTCATCAAAATTGGCGCCGCTGCCGGGGAATTAAAGCGGTTGTTGAATCAATTAACTTTTCTTTGTTTAGGTTTTATTAATTTTTAGTCTTTTAGTTTCTTTTTACTTCTTTGGTAGTTTTTGTTTCTTTTGTTTCAGGATTCTATGGATTTCTTCTTGCAAAATCAAGGGCCTAGCTACGAGACTCATGGGAATGGCTTCAATGCGGATTGGTGGATGAATCAAGATTCCTTCTCATCATGCCAATCAAATGCCATAGATGATGAGAGGAAAAATTTCATGGAGGATCACTTTCGGGAGATTGAGAGCATCCAAGCGTCTCAAAGAAAGACCATGGAGTTATTCCAATCCGCACAACGAGCATATGAGGAGAGGATGTCCAACCATGTGATCCCTAGTTGGCCGGATCAATCAATAGAATCGGTGTATCCCAAGCAAGGGAGGACAAGGAGCCGTGTACACGCTCTTGTACAAGTATATGAGAATGGAGCGGAAGTTGTGGAAGAACCGCCAAGGAACCAAGAGCAAGGCACGGAATTGGAAGAACGATTAGCTTTACTTCAAGAGAGATTGGTGAAAACCTCCCAAGGGAAGGAAAAGTTGGAAAGAAAAATACAACTCATGGTAAAGGAGTTGGAAGAAAAGGAGGCCTTGGGGAAGGTGAAGATTGAAGAGCTTGAAGTGAAAAATGAGGAGCTCACTCTTGAAGTAAACATGCTCAAAGAAGAAAATGCTACCTTACGAAGGAAGGTAGGAGAAGTCTCCAACAAGAACAAGGAGTTGGAAATACAAGTTGGGAGACTTGAAGTTGAGAGGAATTCCACATCAAAGGAATTCAAAGACCTTGCAAGGCTATTTGAAGAATTCGAAGAAGAATGCGCAAGGAAGACAAGGAAGATGCTTATGGAAGCGGAGCGGAAGGCAAAAGCTTTGGAAGAAACGAAGGAGGCACTTGGTAGGAAGGATGAAGCCCTCAAAATAGCAAAAGTGAAGGAGTGTGACTACATTGTCTATGTAGACAAGGTGGAAAAAGAGGTCAAGGCACTATAAATGAAGCATCATCAAAGGCCACATAGTCACCTCCCAAGAGGGAGTTTTCTAAACCATCCTCCTACTTGCTATTTTTGCTTTCAAAAAGGGCACTTCAAAGCTCAATGTTTTAAATTCCATAAGCATGAAAAATTGAGAGAGTCTAGGAATAGGAAGAGTCCACCTAGAATTAAGCGAATTTGGGTAAGAAAAGACTTGGTTGATCAAGTTAGACCCAAAGGAAAAGAAAAGGGGAAATCAACTCAACTTGTTTGGGTCGTGAAAAAGAACCAATTTCCAAACTTGGTAAAACCTCCTTTACTTGATGACACCCCTAGCACAAGTACATAATTTAGAAAAATTCTTTTTGTGCATTTTAATTTTTTTTATGCTTTATTTGTTTAGTTTATCTCTTTTAAATAAATGGTGTTCCAAACTCTTGTTGGCAATTGCATGTATTGATTATATTTTGCCGGAACTTTCTAATGTGCTTAGTGCTTTTGTAGTTTTCTATTGCTTCTTAAGGAAGCAAATGGTGTGTTGCTTGTACGATAAGCAAGGTTCTTTATCTCTTGGGAAGAAACAAAGACAACTTGCAAGTCTTGGAGGGACAAGCAAGCCAAGAGTGCTCATAAAAAGGGCGAGAACCTTATCCTAAGGTAGCAACATTGTGAGAGTTCAATGTGTGGGAGCACCATGCCACGTCTTGCCTAGACGTTAAATCGTGCGCTTGGTGGGAGGCAACCCACTTAGGTACATTTCTTTTTCTAGTTTAAATTTTGTTTTTGTCTTTATTTTATTTTTTCTTAGAATAAGGTTGTGAGTTGTTTGTGATAGTGGATTTAGGCTTGAATGATCATATTTTATCCACATGGATTGTGATGATGACTCTTGATGAACTTGCATTGATATATCTCTTGAGTTGATTATGAGCATATAGGATATTCTTGAGGCACTTGATTTAATTTTTGGGATAAATTCTAAAATGGACATTGATGTGTTGTTAAACTCTTTGATTGATGATGTGTTGCGCCGAACTTACCGGCATATGCCCCAAAGACATTGAGGACAATGTCTAATTTAGGTTTGGGGGTGTGTGCACATCATCATCTCTTGTTTGCAATTATGTGCAAAAACATTTTGAGCCATTTTGAGCCAAAATTTTTCAAAAAATTTTGAAAATCTTGTGATAATGCCATGTTTGAGCATACTTTGCTTGTTGAGATTGTGCCTTTGTGTGTGCAAGTGAGGAATTGTGTATCTTTGCCTTGCTTAGTTTAGATTAACTTTATGCCATTTAGGGTTGCATTGCTCAAAGCGCGCTAGTTCTTTTCTCTTGATGTTGAGTGAATATTCAATTGTGCTTGATGGTTAGGAATTAATAGTGGAGACTTCCCGTGAGGTTCACAAACACGACCTAAAAAGCGTATTTTGAGGGAAAGTTTTCACTCTTTAAACACTCTTTCAAACACACATGTTATGCATATTTAAAATGTCTCATTCACACTTAAATGTTGTTTGCCATAGAACATATGGACTGCTTGTGGATGCCTTGATTGACTTTGTGGACAAACCTTTAGATATGATTTTAGGCAATGCATGTGAAAAACCACAAAATTGGCCTAAATACTTCCTATCCCTCTAATGTGTGTGCTCCATAGCCCATTTAAAGCCAAACACAATTAAGCTTTTCATTCATGAACCACATTAACATGAAACCATATAGCCTAAACACTAGACTTACCTTGTACCAAATGGTTTGCTAAGGCTTAGGGGTTGAATGTAAGCTTTGAGGAGTATCAAAATGTAAGGCGTGTACTTAGGCAAATATGTATGTGCAAACACATGAAAAAGATGAAATGCAATGCTTGAAAAGAAAAAGAAAAGAAAAGCAAAGAAAAGAAAAGAAAAGCATAGCAAAAGAAAGAAAAGAAAAAGAAAATGATGAATGAGGCACAAAATGCCTAGATCAATGTTGTAGAATTAAATGAGCTACTCAATGAAAATTAAGAGTAGAAAAATGCACAAAGTAAATTGTAAGCCTAGACGCCTAAGTGTGGAATATGCAAGTTGTAATGAGTATGTTATGCTTAATTAGAATGTATGCCTTAGTGTGACCTTTGGGTGTTTGCAATCCATTCTTCCTATTTATTGACTCACCATTCACCTTTGGCCCCATTACAACCAAATGAAAAGGCCTATTTGATCTTTAGGGATGTCCACTTTGAAAATTTTGGTTGATACATGTTCTTTCCGTTCATGGTTTTCAATTCCATTCATGAGACAAATTTTGAGAAATTGTGTTTCTAAAGGATCATGTGCAATTATATTTGATATCTTGAACATAAATTCATATTGCATATGGATTGTGAGTGAAGCCTAGGAATCCGGTGAGGATTAGATGTCGAGGCGAATTATATTCTTTTCCTAATGGCACTTTAGTTTTAAAGCTTAAGCATCTTGAATGTGGAATCGCGTTGTGTGCAATGTGTACTTAGAGTGGCATGTCTTTAATCTTTATTTAGCATATCTTACATGCATTATTTCCTAATGAGCACAACATTGGTTTAATCTCTTCACTTTTGGTTTTGCAAGTCGAAATATTGGCTTTTGAGTCTTTTGCAAAGAGTTGGTGCTTTAATGTGATTATTTGATTTCTAGATACATGTCCATTGTGTGCTTATGTTTGTTTTGCTCGAGGACGAGCAAAAGATAGGTTTGGGGGTATTTGATCGAGCCAAAATTGGTATGATTTTGGCCCCTATTTTCTTTCCCTTTTGTTTGATTCTCGGGCATTATCCTGTGATTTAATTGTGAAAATTAAGTGTTTTCAGGAAATTCTAGAGTTCAGGGGCATTGGAGTAATTTTGGTGAAATAGGGGTAAGAGTGTAAAATATGGAGGAAGAATTGAAGTTTTTGTGAATTTTGAAGGATGTAGGGACTGAATTGAAATTTTCCAAGCAAATCACAATAGCCCACGTCACCTGGGAGTGAAACGGTGCGTTTCACATTAGGTGGGCAGGCTGTCAGGCCCAAATGAGGCAGTCCAAGGCGCGCCCAAATGCTAGGCCCAAAGGGCAGCATCCCAACCTTTGAAGATGATTGAAACGGTGCGTTTCAATGGAAGTGGGGCAGCCTAGTTGGGCCAGACGCGCAAGGCCCCAAAGCTTGACCCAATCAGCACCTGAACGCACCCCAAGCAAGTCCAAACGAGCCCCACCTGATGCACAGGCCCAATACGCGCGCCCCATCTCTGCAGCAGCCCAATTGCACCCTAATTCACTTCTAATTACACCCCCCTTTTTAGACAAATGCTGCAGCCATTTTGTACCCCTCCTACCTGCTAAATACCCCCCAAAACTATTCATCTTCTTCTCCAAACGAGCAGCAGCCATGGCTCAACTCACCAAACCCTTGGCCGACCGGAAATGGGCTCAAACGGACCTACCGGTGGCCGGTTCCGGTCCAAAATAACGGCCACACGACCGGCAGCCTGATCGTTCAACTTCCGGGCCTCCAATCGGTCAGAATCCGGTAGTCCCTCTCTTTCCCATTTTGCCCCTTTGTCTTGCCACGTCACCAATTGGGTCGCCATTTGTCATTCGAGGTCGCCATGGCGACAGGGAGTTGATTTCCACACCTGATGAGGTCGCCATTTGCATCCCAAGGTCGCCATTTATGACCAAACCGCGACCTCCACTATGTTCATCTCTGATTGGCCAATTTTGGCTGGCAAATTACAAAATGCACCCCCCTGTTGGACTAAATGGTAATTTGCCATGGTCAGGGGGTGTTTTGGTAATTTGCCACCCGAGACCTAATTTGAAAATCCTATAAATTCATCACATTTTTCCTCTTTTAGACAACTCTTGACCACCAAGAAACCTCCTTTCTCCACCATTCCTTTTCTCTCCATTTTCTCTCCTACCTAAACTTAGCATCTAGATTACCTCCCCTAATCATTCCTTTTCTTCCCATCTTCTCCACAAATCTCCTTAGTCACTTCCCATTAGACTCCACCTATCTAGACACATCCTCATCATCCACTCTTTACACAAGGAGCATCAAAGGCAAGGAAAGGATCAAGCTTACAAAAGGAGACCCATGGGTGATTTCCTAATCTTTTACTTGCCTTCCCTTTGATTGTAATATGTGTAATTAAATCCCCTTTTCTAGGGTTTTGATGTGAGAATATTTGGATTGGGATTTGCTTAAGCTTTTATATATTTTAATTTCTATTTGTGTTCTATTCATTTTATAATTAGATTCTTTGCATTATATAATTGACATGTATACCCACTAGTTGATTATAATCTTGCTTAGGATAATTTGTTTTATAATCTTGATTGGATTGACAACCTTGATGGATTGAGAACTTAGTGAATAGGATAGATTGTCGGAGGGTATATCAACCACGATAATCTAAGCCGTTAATTGTAACAAATCGATCCCGCCGTGACCCCCTTTCCTTAATCGGTTAGGCATTGCGGTGGGAAGTTGTTTAGGGTTCATAATAATGGCCCAAACACATTTTAGAAATCAATTGGTTAACATTTGTGAGATTTGTTCACTAAAGTAGCTTGATAAGCATTTCCCGTAATTCATTTGTGATCCCATTAATTCCCTAGCTATTCTCTTAATTGTTTATTCCATTATCTTATCTAGATTTGTTAAGTATTCTTTTATTAGTTTATTAGGTTTATTTTTCATGTATGTTTGATGGCTTGACAACCCATTCACTCATCCATATTTTTATGATTTATTTTATTGCATATAGATTAGTTAATTTATTCAACTAATCACCTTAATTCCCTGTGGAACGAATCCCACTTGCCACTTTACTAAATTTCTAGCTAAGTGGTGAAAAATCGGTTTTCTAAACGAACACATCTAAATATCATTTTGTTGAGTACACAAATGACGCTCATCAGTTATCATGATACTTCTTCCTCTTGCAAAGCGTAAGCGCACACACACAATTCATACATGTGTGTCCCTGCATCATTGTGCAAACATTTGGCATAACACATTCACACTCATTTAAGTATTGTAAGATCTTTTATTTGTATTGGCTTGATTCCATTGCAAAACTCTCTATATTTATATTAGTAGTTGCTTAGGTGTTTCTTGGAAGAAAGGAGCTTCAAAGGTGAAGAAGCAACATCTTGTGCAAATATCGTCTTCAAGGGGAACATCGCATACTTGGATGCTAAGGTATCAAGATTCTTCTTCCTCTTGCAAGGCGTTAGGCACACACACACAATTCATATATGTGTTTCTCTGCATCGTAGTTCAAACATTTGGTATAACACTTTCACACACATTTAGCACATGCATCTATCTCATTGTTGACAATCTTGTAAAATTGCATGTTTTCTCACTATCGCTTAGATATGGCATGCTTGTGTTGCATAGTGTTTATTTGTTTGTGTTTCTTGTGTTTTGGACTTAAAAATGATCTTATTTGATTCCTTATTGAGTTCCGGTCATTTCGGTTACTCATTCATTAAGTTTCGAGTCCATACGACGTAGTTATGCTACTTTGCATTCTCATTCGTTGAGTTGTCTTCATCGTCATTTTCTGAGATGAATTCCCAACCTTTTGTCAAAGTTTTTTAGTCTTCGTTGTGCGTGAGGGAGTCACGGTTCGTAATCCAAAAACAGATTCGAATTCGGAGTTCGGATGCCCGTATACGGCTGAAGAACGCGAGAGGTGCGCGAGGGAGCTTGCTCGGCCAAAGGCCAAGCAAGGAGGACCACGTGTGCCACACGGCCAGAGTCCCTCTCTGCCCCCGTGTGGCACACACGCCCCACATGTGGGCATGGATGAAAGGCTTCTTTTGTTTGGACAATTTTGCCCTCTCTTCTCCATCTCTTTTCCCTCCATATATATTCGAAATCTCGTGCAGAATTCTCTACAATTTTTGATTTCTTATTTTGATTATATCTCTCTCATTTCAACTCCGAATCAAGTGATTCAAAAGCCAAAAATGTTGGTCTTGAAGAGAGGAAAAAATCCCAAGCAGTTTTAGAGACAATTGAGGTCGTTATTGTTCGCAGAAATCTGATTTCACTCCGAGTCTCATCATTTGTAGGTTTGTTTGATTAGGTTTCTTATTTCGATCATAACTCTCTCATATGAACTCGAAATTGAGTGATACAAAAGCGAAAATTGTTGGTCTTGAAGAGAGTTACAAACCCCAAGCATTTTAAGAGTCATTTTAGTTCTTGATTTTTCACAGTTGGCAGATTTCAGTCCGAGATTCAAGTGTTGTATGTGAAACTTCTTCTCTTTCAATTTCTCTTGATCATCTCTTTGATTCTTTCTAATTGATTGTTGAAATATGTTGAGAAGTATGTTAGATCATATGCTAGGGTTGTACGATTGATTAATTAATTGAGTTTAGCTTTGTGATCTCTCTTGAACATATTTTTGCTAGACTTGATTTTGCTTGAAATTGCTTCTAGAAATTGATTGTATGATGTGCTTCATGTTATCTTCTAGATTCAATTTCATGATATAAGAACTAAGATTTGTGAGACATATATTGAATATTCTAATCTTGTTCTTATTGTTTTGGCATGCTTTGATTTCTAGATAGATTTGTGATTGTGTGTTGATAGTATATTCTAGATTATCATTAAGCATGTTCATAGAGTGTGTTTGATCTACTTACTCTATTTGTGTGTGTTTGCATCATTTGCATCACCTAGATCATTGCCTTGTAATAGGTTGAAGTCTCTTGCAAAGTGAGTGAAGCTTTATCTTGAGCAAGAAGACTTGGCTAGGAAAGGTTTCCGGATAGCCAAGCAAGAAGACTTAGTTAGGATCAAGGGGATCCGGATAACTAAGCAAAAGTCTTAGCAAGGAGTTGCGTACTCCGGATGGTTGAGCTTGGGTAGCTTGACTAGGATCCTAGTGATCTAGATTGCTAAGCGAGGAAATCTTCCTAGAGGCTTGAGAGCCTTGGATAGGGAGTTGCTCTCTAGAGGTGTAGGACACATCTTGGATAGAGAGTAGGCTTAGTGATTCACTAGCCCGAGGGTTGATTAGGATTTGATAGCTTGAAGTGGATATCATAGTGCTGATAGCTTTGAGTGTGTAAGTCCTTTTCGTTTAGTGGATTTGCTTTGCCGGTGGTGGATTCAACCCGTAGATGTTTCCTCTTTGAGGTTTTACCACGTAAAAACATTGTGTCTCATTTTTGCTTTATATTTCCTTATCTTCCATATGTTCACTTGTATTGATTCTTTTGTATATTGATGCTTACATGAATTGATTCATATTATACAATTGTTATATCATTTCAAGTATTCATTTCATTCTTATATTCCGCATTTTTGAATATTGGAAGAATTTGGGACTATACCTATTCACCCCCCCCCTCTCTAGGTATAAAACACTATTGCTTTAAGGGAATTTCAAGTATGCACGTGCATTGATCTCATATTGTCGAACATTGTAGAATTGCATGTTTTATAACTATCTCTTAGATATGGCGTACTTGTGTGACATTGTATTTATTTGTTTCAATTTTTTTTGGACTTGAACATGATCTCTTATGATTCCTTATTGAGTCCCGGTCATTTTAGTTACTCATTCTTTGGGTTTCGAGTCCAAACAATGTAGCTACGTTACTTTTCGTTCTCATTCGTTAAGTTGTTTTCGTCGTCATATTTCGAGATGAATTCTCAACCTTTTGTCAAAGTTTCATAGTTTTTGTTGCGCGTGAGGGAGTCATAATTTGTAATTCGAAGAAAAATTTGAAATTAGAGTTTGGAGGCCCGGATACGGCTGAAGAACGCGAGTGAAGCACGAGAGGAGCAAGCATGGCCAATTGCCAAGCTTGGTGGCCACGTGTGGCACACGGCCAAGCAGGCCCTCTGCCCACGTGTGCCACATGCGCCCCACACGTGGAGGTGATGTGGCATACTATGATTGGCTCTCATTTTCCCTCTCTTGAATTCTTTTAAAAGTTCTCCATTCCCTCTCATTCATTATAGGAAGAACAATTAAAAAAGAAACAGTGCAGATTTTCTTCATGATTTTTGATTTTTTGTTTTGATCATATCTCTCTCATTTCAACTCCAAATCGAGTGATTCAAAAGCCAAAAATGTTGGTCTTGAAGAGAGGAACAAACACCAAGAATTGTTAGAGTCATTTGAGTTCGTAATTTTTTGCATCAAGCTGATTTCAGTCTGAGTCTCAATTTCGTAGTTGAAACATCTTCTTACTTTCTCTTTTGATCATCTCTTTTAATGTTCCTATTTGATAGATTAAATATGTTGAGAATGATGTTAGTTCACACCCTAGGTTTGTTTGATTGATTGTTTGTTGAGTTTTAGCCTTGTGATTTCATTTGAACATATTTTAGCTAAACTTGATTAAACTTGAAATTGATTCTAGAAATATCTCTTATGATGTGCTTCATGATAATTTATAGGTTTAATTTCATGATCTAAGAACTAGGATTTTTAAGTGATATATTAATTATTCTAATCTTGTTCTTATTGATTCACATACTTTGATTTCTAGATACATTTGTGATTATTTGTTGAAAACATATCCTAGAATATCTCTAAGCATGTTCATACTGCTTGATTGATCATCATGCTTTATTTGATTGTGATTGCATCATATTGCTTGTGTGCAATTCACTTAGATCATTGCCTTGTAATAGGTGGAAGTCTCTTGCAAAGTGAGTGAAGCTCTGTGTAGAGCAAGAAGTCTTGACTAGGACATGTGGTCCAGATAGTCTAGCAAAAGACTTAGCTAGGAGAGTGCTACCCTGGATGGTTGAGCTAGGGGAGCTTGACTAGGATCTTTGTGATCCGGATAGGAAGTTGCTTCCTAGAGGTGTAGGACACATCTCGGATAGGAAGTAGGCTAAGTGATTCACTAAACCCGAGGGTACACTAAGAGTTGATAGCTTAGGGTGGATATCATGTGTTGATTGCCTTGAGTGTGCAAGTCCTTTTTCATCATAGTGGATTTGCTTTGCCAGTGGTTGTGGTATCAACTCATGGATGTTTCCTCTTTGAGGTTTTACCACATAAAAACTATTGTGTCAAGTTTCAATTTATATTTCTTTATCTTCCAAATATTTGTATTAATTTCATCTCTTGTATATTGAGTTTCACATGTGTTGGTTAAATCAATTCAACTGTTATATCTTATCAAGTGTGCTTTTAATTCTTGTATTTCGCAAAATTTGAATTTGGAAGATTTTTGGCCTATACCTATTCACCCCCCCCCCCCCCCCTCTAGGTATATTCTACGTGGTTAAGGGAATTTCATTAACACATTTCATCTATCAAATAGGAAGATTAAAAGAAATGATCAAATGAGGAAGTGAGAAAAAGATGTTTCACCTACAAATGATGAACCACGAACTAAAATCTGTTCACTGCTCAAAATTACGAGATCATTTGGTTCTAAAAATGCTTGGGGTTTGTTCCTCTCGTCAAGACCAACATTTTTGGCTTCTGAATCACTTGATTCGGAGTTCAAATGAGAGAGTTATGATCAAAACAAGAAATCAAAAACTTGAAGAAATTTATGCACTCTATCTTTTCAATTTTTTCTTCTCACAAATTTGGAGGGAAGGAGGAAGATATTTAAAAGAGAATGAGGGGGTTTCAGTGGTCAATCAAAGAGGGCCACATCACCCTCCCTATGTGAGGCACATGAGCCTTATGGGACAGAGGGATGCCTGGGTCTTGAGTCTCACGCGCCCCTCACGGGCTTCCCCACAAAATGGCCTTTGGCCATTTCAATCTTCTCTTGACCTCCTCTTGCGTTCTTCTGCCGTATTTGGGCATCCGAACTTTGAATTTGAATCCATCTTCGGATTACAAACCATGACTCCCTTATGCACAAGGAAGATATTGAAACTTTGATAAAAGGTTGAGAATTCGACTCGGTACACGATGACGAAGACAACACAACGTATGCGAACATAAAGTAGCGTAGCTTCCTAATTTGAACTCGAAACCTAATGAGTGAGTAACTAAAATGATCGAAACTCAATAAGAAATCATATGAGATCATTTTCAACTCCAAAACAAAAGAAACACAAACAAATAAATACAAAGTCATACAAGTATGCTCTTTCCTAGAGATAGTCCCAGTACATGCAATTCTACAATGTTTGTCAGTATGTGACTAATGCATGTGCATACTTTAATAAGTGTGTGAATGTGATATACCAAATGTAGTACAAATATGTAGGGACACAAATGAATGCCTTGTGTCTGTGTGTGCCTAACGACTTGCAAAAGGAAGAAATATCTTGATACCTTAGCATCCAAGTAAGCGTTTTTCCTCTTGAAGACGATATTTGCATAAGAAGTTGCTTTTCTCCTTTGAAGCTTCTTTTCACCAAGAACCACCTAAACGACTAACCATTATAAATAAAGAAAGTTTTGCAATGGAATCAAGTTAACATAAATCTAGGATCTTTTAGTTGCCTACCAGACCAAGGATTCAGATTCGCGGCTCTGGTTGCCTGCCGCATCCTCAAGACTAGGAGAGCCTATATGACACCCCTGAAGCCTTTGATGGAACCCAAACTCTCCAAGGAAAACCCGGTGCTAAAGTGGCCTTAGTTGCATACCAGGATAGTTCGCCTAAAGGATCAGGATTCCTTGTACAGAAATGCTTGGTACCTTGATTCGCCTAATAGAAGACCTAGTGCTAAAATGGCCTTAGTTTCCTACCAAGGTAGCCCAGGATTCCTTGTGCAGGAATGCCTAGTACCTTGATTCGCCTAATTGAAGATCTGGTGCTAAAGTGGTTCTAGTTGCCTACTAAGACAATTCACCTAAGGATCGAGATTCCTTATACAGGAATGCCTGGTACCTTGACTCTCCTTATGGAAATCCTGAAGTGGCCTTAGTTACCTGCCAGGATTAGTTCACCTAAGGATTGGGATTCCTTGTACAGGAATGCCTGATACCCTAATCTACCACATGAAAATCCTGAAGTGATCTGAATTACCTACCAGGACCGGTTCAAGACTAAGATCCCTTATATAGGAGGAATTTAAGTACTTGGTTTACATTATCCAAGTTTGGGTGTCAAAACAGTCACAGTCGCCTGCAAGAATCAGTTCTTTTTTTGGGATCAAACTAGCCTTGGTACAAGTTACTTGTAAAATTCCTACTAGTCCTACAACAACACAAGGTAACTACCCTCCAGACTATTCTTGAAGATGGTAAAGGTTTGAAGTCATCCTGAATGAAGTGAAGACTCAACCAGTGTCAACATTTCAAATATGTTTTACTAAGATTATGGGACAAGTATCCAGGTACCAAGTACTATTAGACTCTAATATGAAAGAGTAAGACAGTATTTATGCAAAAAGAAAAGAATTTTCATTAATCAAATGGGGTGCCCAGACCCTGTTTTTGGGCAAGAAAATGATCAAGCAAAACATCAAGGGAGCACAAACCCCATTTCCGGGCTACATACAAAAAAGGCAAGCAAGTCATGCAACCTCAACATCCTTTTTCTCTCCTGCTTCCTGGTTCATGCCCATAGTATCAGCATCTACAACCTCTCTAGTCTTTGCAGCCTCTTGATCAACTAGGGTCTCTCTAGCTCCTATCACCCTGGTTTCAGCAGGAGGCTCTATTGGCTTGGTTCCAGGCTCAATAAGATCCTCTGTATCCTTTATTTGATCATCTTGGTGGATATGAGGATCAGGAAGCACCCTTATAGTGGTTCTTATTGGATCAGTAGGAGTAAGAAGATCAGGCTTCAGGGGCAAGGAAGGATTTGGGATTGCAGTAGTCTGAGAAGGATCCACCGGGATTGGGGCAGCGTCCTAACAGTGGGCAACCTTGACTTTAATCTGTTCCTGATCCCATCCGAGGGTTGACTGTAGGTTGAAATGAGGGGGGAAGGCTTGAGCAACCTCGCGATAGGTAAAGAAGTACCCATCCCCAAAGGAGGCATCCACATTGGCCTTCAAAGCCTTCACCATATCCCGCAGGACTTGATTACTTGATTCTCTTACTGAAGCAGGACCTTCTCCTCCCTTAGATCGTCCCTCTCCTTACAACGGCGTATGGACTTTAGCTGTTAGGTTTTTGGTTGTTGTTGGCATATATTCCATATCAAAACGTGTTTATCTTGTAATGTTTATGTGGTCATATTGATGATGATACAAAGCTTCAAAGAAAGATTTGACTACGGGACATGCAAGATGATGGCTTGATAAGGGGAATTAGCTTTATTGCTCATCAAATGTATAATTGACCTCATTCCTCTTACAAGGCATAGGCACACACACACAAATCATTCATAAGTGTCCCTGCATTGTTGTGCACCATTTATATAACACATTCACATGATTTTGTATGCTTATGCATTGAACTCAAATGCTCATACATTTTAGTGTTGCATGTTCTAGGACTATGTCTAGGAAATGGCATTCTAATGTGAACTTGTGTTTGAATGTTTGTATTTCTTGTGTTTTGGACTTGTACTTTCTTAATTGAATCCTTATTGAGTCCCGGTCATTTCGGTTACTCATATGTTAAGTTTCGAGTCCAAACGATGTAGCTACGCTACTTTTCGTTCTCATTCGTTGAGTTGTGTTTGTCGTCATTTTTCGAGATAAATTCTCAACAATTTGTCAAAGTTTCATAGTCATCGTTGTGCATAAGGGAGTCACGGTTCGTAATCCGAAAACGGATTCGAAATCGGAGTTCGGATGCCTGAATACGGCTGAAGAACGTGAGAGGTGCGCGGGAGAAGCTTGGTGGCCAAAGGCCATGGCAAGGCATCCACGTGTGGAGGCCGTGTGCCACACCACCCAATCAGCCCTCTGGTTGTAGGGAAAAATATCGTAGTACACGCAGCGGAAGCGAGACTAAAAAAAGTTTTAGATTTAGTAGCTTTTAAAATTTTTTCCTTTTATGAACCTTAACCCTTTAATTAATTAAACATATATATATAATCAACAAAAAGAAGAATACTTTTTGTCGCGTGATCTGATTGACTTACGTCGATGGTAATCCGTAAGATTTTCAATCCTAGCACGAACGTGAATCACCTAGGAGCGCGGTCTCCCTTTTTCTTTGAATTGCAAACCTGAGAATGGACAAATAAACTTTTCTTTTCTTTTGTTAGTCACAAAACAATCAAAAGAAGACTAAGATTATTCCGGTCACTTTTGAGTTCTCAATCTAATGATCGAAACTCGCGTGAACCTAAATCGATGTTGTACACACAAGCTTATTGATGAACAAGCAATTAGTGTACCATCAAAGAAAATCTATTCACTCTTTTTTTGTTTTTAATAGAAATAAAAATTCCTTTCTATGAGTTGAGAAGAAGAAGAAGAAGAAGAAGAATTGTATCAAGCACCACACACACCTAATGGCCGAATTCTCTTCTCTCTTTCTTTTAGGGTGGCTGAAATTCTCTTCCTAAAAGGACTAGGGTTGCCGCAATTTTCACTCCAAAAATATAGGAGTTTTAGTTGCACCCTAATTCACTTCTAGTTTTTAAGGCTTCAAACCCTAATCCAACTCATAGATATTTTATTCTTTTATTTTTGACTAAATAAAAATACTTCTTATTTGATTAAATAAATAAAATTAATTATTTATTTTCTTGTCAAACAAGTCTTTTAATTTTAGTATACTACTATCAATAGTATAACTTTAGGAATCATATTTCCTAATCAGAAAAGATTTGTTTCGTAATTAAACAATTAATTAATAAATTAATTAATTCTTATTTAATTAAAACAATGAAACAAAATAATATATTAGGTTAAATATGACCTTGCCGCCCCACTCAAATAAAATTGGCCATATATTATTTTCTTATTTCATTTAATCCATTGGACTTTAAATAGAAAGCCCACATGTGAACCAGACCCATTCTTACTAAAAGAAACAAGCTCACATGCCTTTCATTAATATATTAATATAATTGAGCAGCCCATTAAATAAATAATGTGCAAATTATATTCTTAATATATTGAATGCAATTTTAAATGGACCCATAAATTGGTCCGGTAGAATATATCAAGTGATCCATGCAAGTCCGTGTGGATTGGGGATCTTGGCGAGCTATCTAAATTTAAGCTTCAATAGACATAACCTAATCACAATCAACAAATGATTCACTTAGGTCCGATCCATTAATTTTAACTCATTCCACTAAAGAGCTAAAATTGAACTCTTAAATAAAGACAGAAAAGGAAGATGTTCCTCATTCATACCCTAGACAATCATGTTGGAGATAGTGTATCCTCGTGAATAATATCAGTAATCGCCACTGCCAAGAGTTCATAGACCGCCTATAACTCTCCAAGTTACCATATTTACTCATATGACCACGTTTTGAACTTGGATAGTCCAGAAGCCATGTTTTCAATAGACACTATCGAAAACTCAACGTTGAGATTTAATATCCAATTACCTCAAAACGTCCATATGATGACATTATACTCTCATTTAATAAATGGAGCCACGATGTCCATATCTATAAATGAAGTCCTCTATCGATTAACAAATGAATATCACCAAACTATCGAGGATAGACTATGCGATATAATCGTGCTCATTGACAACTCAAATGATATCACTTGCAACCATAAGTCCATCATTTATCTCAGGATTAAGATAGAGTCTCTGATTGTCCTGATAATGAAAAGACTTTTATCTACTGACGGTTATAGATAAAGTATTTCATTGTGATCTAGTTCAATGCACCCAGTGCACTAGATTCTTTTGCTTGAAAACACTCCGATGATTTTAGACTCATCATATCTCATTTGATCCCACTCAAATGCTAACAAAAGAATTCTACAACTTTAACAAGATAAAGGTGCCTAACCTTTAACTTAAGTTGTGAACAATATTCAAGATTAATTAAAGAATTGTGTCTACCACATACATATCCAGATGTACGAACAATTCTTCTTTTCTCATAGTCTTTAGACCTTATGATTATTTACTTTGACAATTATAATATTAAACTATAAATGCTATAAGATTTGTTGAAACCAGAAATCACTTTATTAATATGAAAAAGATTGTTAATTACAATATTACACTCTTGCTATTGAGCATAATCCTAACACTGGTCACATGTGGCACACGCGCCCCACACGTGGGCATGGCTGGGTTGGCCTAATTTTTGTGGACAAAAATGCCCTTCTTCCTTCTTTTTAAATCCTCTCCAATTCGCTCCATTTGTTTCCAAGAAGAAAAATTGTGAAATCCCGTCTAGAGTTTCTCTCCAATTTTCTCAACTTCCAAACACTATAACTTTCTCATACGAAGTCGGAATTGAGTGATTCAAGTTGGAGATTGTTCATAATCGAGTCCTATACCTTTTCTGAGTGATCTTGCAGCTGTTTGATTGATTTTCGGAGTGATCAACTCAGAAAACCGAACCAGCTCGTGAAATCAAGGTAGAGTTCATATCTTGGTGATTTCATCTTTTCAAACCTTCAATTTGCTTGGGGTTTCTTCTTCTATATGTATATGTATGTTTGGTGAATGCTATTGAGAAAGATAGCTTCACAATCAATCTAATTGAATAGTCTAATTAGAGACACATGTTGACTAGAATCTTGGATTCTTTGTTTTTAACATGATTGGGAGTTGTATTGTGATTAGATTGATATCTAGGATTATTTGAGACTTGATTGATGCATTTTATGATTAATAATCCTTTATATGTGTCTTTGATCCTTGATTGATGAGATCTAGGATTAGAGCCTTTGTATGTGTTTTTAGAGATATCTAGGATTGATTTGTTTTTAACAATATCTCCTATCTCTAAATCTTTGGCTAGAATACTTGTTTAATACATTTTGTGATTCTAGCATTTTTATGTATGTTTATAATATCTTGAACTTGTGACTCATGTATATGAATTGTTCAAGTGTTATTTGTGTGAATGAATATAGGAGTTTTATGTGTTAATTGCTTTCACATGCTCTAGGTTTTCATTCATGATTTTGCATCTAGATTTCTATTGCTTGTGTTTTCACATCTCTAGATCTAGTTGTTCCATGGAATGTATTGATCATATGTTCTATGTTGTTTTGATTGTTTGCATCATTTGCATTCACATGATCACACTAGGAAGTCCTTGTAAAAGGCATGAAGTCTTGGTTAGAGTCGAGATGACTCGGATAGCCAAGCAAGAAGTCTTGCCTAGAGTCTTGAGGACTTGGATAGGTAAGCAAGAATTCATGGCTAGAGTCGGGAGGACTTGGATAGTCATGCATGAGAGGCTTTCTAGAGGCACGTGTGCCTTATATAGAGAGTTGGCTTATATATTGGTAGGCCCGGGTGTTTGGTTAGACATAGAGTCCAATAGAGCGGGGTACATGGGATATGTATGCGCTCTTGAGGAATTTCTAATCTACCAACGATGTTGGTTTTGGTATGAGTTCCAATATGTGGTGGTTTACATCATTGAGGGATTTTGTATCTTCCAATAGGGATTGGGTAAACATAGACTCCACATGGGTTGATGATCTAGGATTGGTCATTTTGTGGAATTTCTAATTTACTTTCCAAATATATATAAGTACCCAATGGTTGTAATTCAACCCGTGGATGTTTCCTCCTTGGAGGTTTTACCACGTTAAAAAATCCCTTGTGTTAATTCTTTCTATCTCTATCTTTAATATTTGTTTTTGTATATGTTTTAATCTTGTAGTACAATCTTCACTTGTGATGTTTTGGATACAAGATTTTGTAAAGTGTGATTTGTAAATATATTCTTTTGATCATATTTGTAATTACATTTCTTTTGTATATTGTTTAGAATTTTATGTATAGCAATATTTGTATATACTTGTAATGATTGAACATATATTGATATACAAGTATTCTTGTTAATTGTGTAAGGATTCCCATTATTGATTGGCTTATTTCGTGAACAAACCACAAGTTGGGGTTTGAATTGTAAGGGTAGATTAGGTGATGGAAGACCAACATCAAAGGCCCTATTCAAGACCTCAAGGTGACAAGCACTCAAAGGTATATTTCTTGTGCTTAGTTTTCTTTGAAGAGATCTAGAAGCACACACACACTTAGCATACTTGCATTTGTGTGCATACTCTTCACATGTCACATTACACACTAGCACTTTGTTTGATTCTATCATGTTGTGTGTTTGGTTGTGTCGTGTAATTCGTTTCCCGAATATATTTGGAAACGTTCGCGCTTGCACGATTATGTGCTTGGTTTTGCGCGAAGACTGCTCTTGGTGATAGCCTTGGCTTTCTCCATGGATTCACCACTTTTGGTGAATCGGCGGTTTAATCGGCGGCCATGGCTGCCGAATGAAACCGCCGTTTTGGACCAGAGGTCTCTGGTCTGATTCTGCGGTTAGATCGGCGGTCTGGCCGCCGATTTGTAACCACCGTTTCACACCTGATGCATTTATTATTCTCGGGTTGTGTTCTACGGTTTACTCGGCGGTTTATAAACCGCCGAATGAAACCGCCGTTTTCTCCCCTGTTCTCGGGATGAATTCTGCGATTATTATCGGCGACCTGGCCACCGAATGAAACCGCCAAATTAGATATTTTAGGTCGGTTTCTTTCTCGGGCTCGATTCTGCGGTCAGATTCTGCGGTAACGACCGCAGAATGAAACCGCTGTTTGAGCGTTTCAAGGGCAATCTTGTCTTTTCACATGCCCTGTTTCTTGATGACTATATATATCATACTTTCTCTTTTCTCTAACTTAGTTCTCTAATTCTAAAGAACCCTAAAGTTCAAAAAGAGAGACGTGAGAGAAAAGAAATCAAGAACTCATTTTTATACACACAAAACCATTCTCATATGCATCAAAAGATCATCTAGCATTTTCTAGCATAGTTAGGATGCTTGCTTGCATGGGTTTTGCTCAACACACTTGCTTTGGTATGTTCTTCACTAATCTCATCTAAGCTTAGTGTTTTATTTATCAAAGAAATCTCTTATATTATTTGTATGCTCTTAGAATATATTCTAGATACAAAATAGAGATTGTTGTGTTGACATGTTTGAGTGATGTATTTTGATAGCAACATCTAGGTTATTGTTTATCTATGATTTGCTAAGCTTTATGACATGTCATTTAGCCATTGACATCTAGGATTGCATTTATTGTTATCTAATCATCCTAGATAAGCATCTAAGGTTACCTAGCTTTATTTGCTCATTGAATATCATTTTATATTCACATAGGTTGTATTCTCTTCATTGAGAAGTAAGTCTTGCATGTAGCTTCTGGGATTAGGTTGCTTAGATTGCAAGCAATTGGACTAGGTCCACTTATACCGGGATTAGGTAGGTGTGTTGATTATTGATCAGGATTAGGTTGTAATCATTTCACATTTAGTGGATTCGAGGTTCGAGTGTGGCGCACTATACAGCCTGTGGTTTTTCCCGTGAGGGTTTCCACGTAAATATCAAGTGTCTTTTACAATTCCGCACCATATTACACTTGTTATTGTTTTGACTAGTTTAGGGCTTTTTCATAAATTGACTTAACGCGAAAATTGGGTAAATTTGGTAAAATCTATTCACCCCCCCTCTAGATTAATATTAGAACACACCGTGTTATTTGTTTCAAATTGTTTTTGTATTTTCTTTATACCTCATACAACTTATTAATACTTAGACAATGTATGAATGATCACATGATAACTTGTCTTAGTATGATTCCGCGTTGTTTGTGTTGTATGTAAGGCTACCTTGAGGGACAAACGTAAGTTTGTTCAAGGGATTGAAATTAGGCGAAAAACCTATTCACCGCCCCCCAACCCCCCCCCCCCCCCCCCCCCCTCTAGGTACGTCTTAAGCAATTTAACCTTGTTTGTATACTTTCATTAGCCTTTCTGAGTCATAGGCAAACTTGATATGCTCTAGATCCACCAAGGCAGTGTCCCTGTCTTTCTTAGCCTCGGTTGCAATCCAGGATATAAACTCCATGTACTCAACAAAATACATTTTAATGTGATCGTTTTGAAAACCAATTTTTACCACTAAAAATCCACTTAGGATGTAAAATTAGTAAAGTGGTAAGCTAGGATTTATTCCTCAGGGAATTAGAGTAATTAGTTGAATTAATTAGCTAATCTAAAATGCAATAAAGTAAAACATGATAAATGGATGGTTGTATGGTTTGTCAAACCATCAAACATACATGTAAAATTAAAGTTACAAAATATGATAGGGAAAATAGAATGCTCAACAAGTCTAGATAAGATATATGGAATAAACAATTAAGAGAATTACTAGGGAATTGATGGGATCGCAAGTGGATTATGGGAAATGCTTCTCAAGCTACCTTAGTGAGCCAATCTCACAAATGTTAACCAATTGTATTCTTGAATATGTTTAGACCATCACTATGAACCCTAAACAACTTCGCACCGAAATGCCTAGCTGATTAAGGAGAGGGGGTCAAGGCGGGATCAGTTTGTTATAATTAAAGGTTTAGATTATCGTGGTTGATATACCCTCTGACAATCTATCCTAATAACTATGTTCTTAATCCATCAAGGGCGTCAATTCAATCAAGATTCTATAACAAATTATCCTAAACAAGAGTATAATCAACTTGTGGGGATATATGTCAATTATATAATGAATAGAATCTAGTTATAAAATGCATAGAACACAAATAGAGATTCAAATACATTAAAGCTTAAGCAAAACCCAATCCAAATGTTCTCACATCAATCCTTTGGAAAAGGGGTTTAGTTACACATATTACAATCAAAGGGAAGGCAAGTAAAAGATTACGAAATCACCTTTGGGCCTCCTTTTGTAGTGCTTGATCCTTTCCTTGCCTTTGATGCTCCTTGTGTAAAGAGTGGATGATGAGGATGTGTCTAGATAGGTGGAGTCAAATGGAAAGTGACTAAGAAGATATGTGGAGAAGATGGAAAGAAAGGAATGATTGGGGGAAAGTAATCTAGATTAGGTGTTGAGTTTGGGATGGAGGAGATTAGTTTAAGTACATAAATGGAGGATGTTTGGAGATGATTGATGGTGATCCTAGGTTGAAGAAAGGATGGATTTTCAAATGAAAACCATGATGAATTTATAGTGTTTTCAAATTAGGTCTCAGGTGGTCAATTACCTAAACACCCCTTGACTTGGCAAATTGCCATTTTGGCCCCTCAAATGGGTGCATCTTGTAATTTTCTCGCCCAAATCAGTCATGGTCACTGTGAGTTTTCACAGTGAGATTTGAGGCAACGTTAGGGGCGACACGATCAGGTCCCAACAACCACTTCCTGTCGTTGTGGCGATGAAGAAAGACCCAAGCGACAATTATAGGGCTCATTTTCATGGTGGGTTTCTGATCGAACCAAAATTGTTATGATTTTGGCCCTCAATTCCATATCCTTTAGCTTGTTTTCAAGTGTATTTTGGTGTCTAATGGCTCATTTCTAGTCAATAACAGGCATTTAGTGCATTTTGAGCAAGACGTGAGATTTGGTGGCGAAAGGGGATGAAATTGTAAAAAGTGTGTGCAGATCATCCAACTTCAAAGAGGTACATCTCTCTCTTCAGATCAAATCACGTTTTGGTTTATATATATTCGGAAAGCCCTAGAAGTCTTCTTTCCAACGCTTTTTAAGGATTGCAATTCCGAGTCTATAGAAAGTTATGCACATTTTAGTAACTGCTGCGCATTCCTTGTTGCCACGGCGACCCTAGGGCGACACCACTTTCTAGAAGCAGTGAAATGGACATTTTTCAAGCCATTTTGGAGGGGTATGCTTGTCCTTTCATGCCCATTTCATACCCTAGCTTTTCTAACATATAAATACACCATTTTATGCTAAGAATTGATAACTCTTGACAACTCTTGACCACCAAGAAATCTCCTTTCTCCACCATTCCTAATCCCACCATTCTCCTCTCCAATAAACACCTAGATTACTCCACATAAATCATCCCCCTCTCTCCATCTTCTCCACCCATTTCCTTTGTCATTTTCCATTTGACTCCACCTATCTAAACACAACCTCAACACCCAATCTTTGCACAAGACTTAAGCAAGGAAGCTTAAGGAAGGATCAAGCTTACAAGAAAGACCCAAGGGTGATTTCTCTCAATTTTACTTCCTTTCTTTGTTTGTGATTATGTGTAATTAAACCCCCTTTCTAGGGGGATGATTTGAGACACTTTTGGACAATGAATATTTATTAAGGCTTTAAATATTATGTTTGCATAATTAGAGTTTTATTTACTTTTTTAATTTGATCTTGCACTTTTGTGATTAAATGAGTATTGACACCCTTATTGATTACAATATGTTGTAGGATAATTTTTGATAAAATTGATTAAGTTATTGACACACTTGATTGATTGTAGCACATAGTGAATAGGATAGGCTTTTTGAGGGTAGGCCTACCAAGATTGCCTAGGCCTTTCGATCATCACTAACCAATCCCACCGTGACCCCCTCTCCTTAATCGGTTAGGCATTGTGGTGGGAAGTTGTTTAGGGTTCATATTGACAGTCCAAAAACAACACTTTCACTACAAGAAAATGACCTTTTTATCACGGGACATCTATTACGGGCATTTTAGGCTCGTGATAAATAAGCAATACAACCACGGGCTTTTAAAGGCCAGTGATAAATATTCATTTAAAAACTTTTCCACAAAGGGCTTTTAAATGCCCGTGATAAATAACTCTTAATTACTACGGGCAATTGTGCAGCCGTAGTGAATATGTTGGTAATTATCACGGGCAAGTAAGTGGCCATGGTTACTGACATGATATATTTTTCAAAAAATTCACACATTTTAGATTTTGAAAGTTAAAACCCTAATCTCACATTCCTCCTCAGTGCACTCTCTCGAAGAAACGAACATCCTATGATTTCTCTCTTCCTTGTCGCCTACATCCGTGCCAAACAAATTGAAGCCAGTTAATGAAGATTTTGAATCTCTCTTCTTGGTACGTTTCTCAATTCTTATTCTCTCTGATTATCTTTCTTTTTTGTTGACTTCTATGATTCTAGTTTTGCATATATATATATATATATGGAGTTCTGCTGTTAGTCTTTTTATTGAGGTTTGAAGGTTTGATTTTTTTTTTCTTTTTTGGTGACTTCTTTGATTCTAATTTTTTTTTGAAGCTTTCTTCGATTCCATTGTTGTTATATATATATAACCAGTAAATGAAGTTTTGGTGTTGGCCCTTTTTGTGGGTTTTGAAGGTTTGACTTTTTACTCATAATTAATTTAGTTTTATTGTGATAATTGTATCTACACGATTTAATTTAGACTTGTATGCATGTTAAATTTCTTCAAGTTCATGTTGTACACTTTCAAGATTGGGAATTGGATCGGTTCATTGTACTGCTATCACCATAGTTGATTTCAGAGGCAAGTTCTAAGAGGAGATTTTATTTTTAAAACAAATCCATGGTAGTCAGTGCTTGTACTAAAACCCACTTTGTCCGATATAAATGAATATCTTGTTTATCCCTATTCTAAATATCCTTTTTTTTTTTTTTGTTTTGCAGTTGTTATTATAATTGGATTCTTTAAATATTTTTGTTCACATGAATAGTTCTTCTTCAGAGTGGTTTAAATATGTATAAAGTATCTGATAGTTATATAAGTTGAGAGTTGAGACTGTTATCTCCTACTTACTTGAAGGTAAAAATTTCTCATTGAAGTCTCCTATTTGTGTTTCCCTTGTTATATTCGACTTCAATTGTATCTACACGATTAACAGTTTTATAAAGGATCGACACTTGGATTTTCAAATTAATGACTAAATAAATAAGTTTTCAATTCATTGCTGGAACTTTTGAATTGGCTGCTGTGAATGTGGCAGTTGCCATCACTGCTATAATTGTTGGTTGACACTTGGCAAGTCTTTTTAATAATCAAGATATCATATATTATGAAATTTGCATTTTTCATGAGAGTGATAATCTTTTTACCTTACATATTTACTCATTACAATTTAGATTCTTGTTTCTTCTTTAGAAAAATTATCAAACAGTAAAATTTTGATCTTCTGGTCTAGAACTACTTGCCTGTACGTTAATTGCATGCAGACAATCATCTTCAGAAAGCTTTTGAATTGGCATTGATCGAGGTAATATTTCACTAACTGTTGGATTGGCATTTTAGTTCTCATTTTTTTTAGTTCTACCTATAAATTGACTAATTGATAAGAGAATATAACTCATAAAAATTTGGTTTTCTGCTGCTCTGTTCTTTATCTCTGTCTTTGTCTTTGGGTGTTCTTTACTCCCTGTTTGCTAGCATTTTTTCTGTCCTTGTTTGCTGGCTCTTGCTTGTTGTAGGCCTATGGCCTTTTGTTTTTATTAATTTTCTCAGCTGTTGAAAAAAAAAAATATTTGACAGGGAAGCCAGATTGTAAGCAATTGATGAAATTGTTCCAACGCTTCTACGTGCTTTGGAGGATGATAAAACCTCTAATACTGTCTTAATGGTCTCAAACAAATTTTAAGGTAAGTTAATTTCTATGTAAATGTTTACTCTAGTCTTCAAGATTTCATTTTTTGTTATTTTTCTTGCTTTCAGAATCTGGACTACACCTGTTTTGCCCATCTTTCTCTTTTGTATATGTTTCTTTCCCTTATTTTATCTACTTGTTTTAAGATTTACTTTTGAATAAAGACTCTTTTTACTGAATGCTTGGACATGTATCATGCATATGCTTTGGGAGCTTTTGCAAAGATTGAAGGTTATTGCTTTAACTTTCACCTTGGCAATATTATTCCTGTTTTACTATCTGCTATGGGTGGAAATAACATGGTATGTTATTTGAACAAATTAGTTGCTTCTTTTTAACTTTTTAATAGCAGTTTCTTGGTTTTGTTGTGTTTTGGTGCTTGTGCCTTTCTTGCTATGTTTTTTCTTGCCTTGGGTGGGCTGTGCCCTGTTTGCTGTGTTTGTCTTTGGCTTGTTTGTCTTTTGTGTTTGCTTCTGCTTGGCCTTCTGCTACCCTTTTTGAATAAAAGTGCAGTTAAAAAAAAAAAGTATAGTGTTACATTTTGTCAATTTTTATGTATGCTTGATATGGGTATTTGTTTTGTTGAGACTTTGTAGTTGTTTCGATGATTTTTTTTTTCAGATCATTTGGGATGGTGTGAATTCAATAGTTTTGCTTTTATTATGCATTATGTGGGTTTTGTGGGTTTTCTGGAGTGTTGTAAGCAGAAAATCAGAGTTATTTTGTTTTAGTGTGCTTGATGTGGACAATGGATGTCAGGGGTAGTTTGAATTCATCAATTTTGCTTTTATTATGCATAATGTGGGTTTTGTGGAGTGTAGTAAACAGAAAATCAAAGGTATTTGTTTTAGCTAGCTTGCTTAATATGGATAATGGCTATTAGGGGTAGTTTGAATTCAGTAATTTTGCTTTTATTATGAATAATGTGGGTTTTCATGGGTTGATCAAAAGTAGAGTTCTTGAGTTTAAATACTTCCTTTTAAAGTAATCTATATATCATGGGAAAATAACATCAAATTCATTGAGTTGGTCCATGTTGACATGCATATTTGTTAAGTTCCAAAAGGATGGCTATGCAAAAATATGGGTGATGCCGCGTTACAGTGATGCAGATTCAGTTCAATGGTTTGAGGTACAACCTCATTGGACATTTCACCTTCTCAACTACTTTGAGGATGAAAATGAGGTCAGTATAATACCTTCATAGTGCCCTTTTACACAAACTATTTCCTATGGTTTTTGTCAGAAATTGATATTGATCAAAGCTTGTTGTTCCATGCAGCAAGAGAACAGGTTATAGTGAGGGGATTACAGGTCCCGTGAAGCCATCATACCAAGCCTAACTACACATAATTTTAGGACATTAAACACTTAACTATGATGTAATAAGTTGAATGTTTTTGTAACATTACTTTTATTTTATATATATATATATATGCAGACTTTTATCAAAAGATCCATGTCTAGAATGATAACAATTTTAATGTGATAATAGTTCCAAAACATTCAAATTACAATTATATATATACCAAAATCAATAGGTGGCTAATTATATATTTTTTTCTTTTAAAAAAATCATCTACTATGGGCATATATTGTTGTAGTTGAGTTTATTTATAACGGACATAATCCGTAGTTGAAAAGTGATTCACTACGGGCAATGCCCGTTGTAGTTGAGCTTATTTATCATGGACAACGTCCGTAGTCGAAACGCGACTTTTTCCATCACATCGTCGCATATAGCAGGCGTTATAACGGGCGATGCCCGTAGTCAATACGCATCCACTACGGGCATTGCCCATAGTAAATGACCGATTTTCTTGTAGTGTTTTGAATGAGATCGGTCCATGATTGTGTGAATAGTTCATTAATGAAGTCATTGATGAATTGCTCAAAGTCCATTAGCTACTCTATCATTTCCCTAGACTTCCAATCAATTGTTTAATCATTGTATGGACATCTATTTTGTGATTGGCTTATTTCATGACATACCACATCGGGGATGATTGTGTTGTGGGTAGCTTAGGTCATCTTGATGATTATCAAGGCAAGCTTCCAAGCATCCTGGTGACTTCAAGATCAAAAGCTTCAAAAGATATATCACTTGACTTGATTCTTGAAGAGATTAGGTGCGCACACACACTTGCATGCATCTTTATCTATCTTGCATTTGTTACCATGCATATGTGTTTCATTGATTTGTGCATCTATGTCTTTTAGCACACTCACTTTCATTGCATTTATATGATTGCATTTGTGGTTCTCGTAATTGTGTGCTTATATGCTTTATCATCACACTTATGCATTTTCATATATTTCATATCTTTTGTGTGTCACATGCTTGGTGATTTTTCATGATGTTATCCTTTCCCATGCATGTTATTTATTTATAACCACACTTGCACTTCATGTTAGTCTTAAGTGTGGTGTAATTCGTTTCCATTTATGTGATCGGAAACGTCCGCGCTTGCACGATGGTGTGCATGTCTTAGCGCGATGGTTGACCACTTGAGAAGGTCTCATTCTTCTCTTGGATAAGTGGTAGATTCGGTTTGATTATTTGGAGTAAAGTGTCTAGTTTCAATGATTTAAATGTTTTTCAAAACTGACCTTTGTATGGTCTTGTGACCGTATCTTTTTACACAAAGTTTGAAATTGAGTTTTGTAAAATTATAGACAAACTAGACACCCATACCTTTCCAACGATATATTCTTCGTAATATTTCATGACCGTTTGGATTGGTTTTGAAATCTCCAAAGTGACCACTAAAACAGGGCTTCACAACTGTTATCTGAATCTGACCATTGGTCACTCAAATTGACCATAACTTTTTCTACAGACATTGAAATGTCATTCCATAGATTGGAGTAGAAAGTAGACTTCCATACCTTTCCAACTATATATTATATGAAAGGTTTCGATGTCGTTTGGTCATGTTTCGGAGCGCTCGAATCTCGAGTTGTTGCGCTATCACGCTTATGCGCTGGTGTGGTGCTACTCGACCAGCGCTTTTGGTCCAGAGATGTGGCGCTAGTGTGGCGCTGGTGTGGCTGCGCCTGACGACCAGCGCAATGCTCTGCCCCTGTTTCGTAATTTGGCCATATCTCACTCATTTGGAGTTCGATTTGGCTCATTTTTGGAGCAAAATTCATGAAATTTGTAGGGCTATCATCTAAGCACTATAAATACATCTTTTTCTCTCATTTGTATTCAAGGAAACAAAATATACACAGCTTTAGAGAGAGAGTAAGAGTTTCATAGAGAGAGAAAGCTTCAAGCTTGCTTCTTTAACTCTCCAAACCCAAAACCCATGTGCATCTAACATGTTTCATGCATCAATCTTCCATGGGTCTTCTTCATTTTTGACTTGGTAAGTAGAACAAACACAACATCTTCATTTATTGTTCTATCTTAGTCAAGACATGTCTTTTATTGCTTAGTTTAGCAAATCTTCACTCTCATTGCATATTTAGTGAAGTTATGACATGATTGGGTTTTGTATTGTGATAGCTAGTATTTAGGATCATTTTGCCCTCTAGCTAAGTCTCTATGCTTTGCATTTAGACATTGTTGTTTAGGACTCCTTGATTGCATTTCTTGATTGCATTTATTGTCCTTGCCTTGTTTAATGACAACTTATGTTGATTGGCTTTTGTATGATGACTAGATTTTAGGTTTTCATATCTATATCTAGTTAGGTCTTCATGAGCATTCATTTAGACATATTAATATCTAGGATTGATTTTATTGCCATCATTTAATCTCTAGATAAGCATTTAGTGTAGCCTAGCATTATTTGCATTTTGGATATTGTCATATATTCACATAGGTTATTGATCTTTTCATTGAGAATTAAGTCTTATGACTACCGGTGTGTAGTGCTCAAGCAACTTTGGTCTAGGTTCACTATTAAAGGCCTGCAGGTAGTCGTGGTGGGTTAGTGACCGTGTAGGGTTTGACGTGGTCAACCTAGGTTGTAAACACCATTACAAGTAGTGGATTTGAGGATCGTGTGTGGCGTACATATCAGCCCGTGGTTTTTCCTTGTTGAAGGTTTCCACGTAAAAATCAAGTGTTCTTTAAATTTCGCACTTTTACTTGATTTTTATTGTTTGTTGAAATGGGTTAATTGTGATTAATTTTGACTAATCGAAAAATTGGTAATAATCGATTAACAACCCATTCACCCCCTTTCTAGGTTGTTTTAGACACACGTAATATATATTTTCAATCACTATCTTACCTAGGTTGTTATTGGATTCCTATCTATTCATATTCTCTTTTGTTTTTATTTTCCATGTATGTTTGATGGTTTCTTAAACCATACACCATTCAAACTACCATGATTTACTTTATTTACATTTTTAGATTAGTTAAATAATTCAACTAATTACTCTAATTCCTTGTGGAACGAATCCTTACTTAACACTTTACTAATTGTCTATCTAAGTGGATTTTTAAGTGGTGAAATTGGTTTTCAAAACGATTACATTTAAAACATTATTTTGTTGCGCAAAACGATCACATCAAAATTGCCACCACTGCCGGGGACTTAAAGCGATTGTTGAATTACTTAACTTTTCTTTGTAGCTTAGAATCTTATTAGTTAGCCTACTAACATTTGTTTTCTTTTAATTATTATCTTTTGCTAGTTTTTAGTTTGTTAGATTTTCATATTTCTTTTGTTATTCATTTTTATAGTTAGATTTTTTTTTAGGTTGTTTGTCATTTTTGTTATTTTTAGATTTTATAGTCTTGTTTTCGTTTTTCTTTTACTTTTCTTTTTGTTTGTTTGTTTTCTTTTTAGGAACAACGGATCCTTTTGACTTGCAATTGGCAATATTCAACCACGACATGGAATTATTTGCCTCAAGGCACTCGAGGGAAAAAAGAGCTTATGACTCGAATTTTTCCAATACGGGATTGAAGGATGAGAATCCCGAGGATGAAAAGCTAGAGGCCATCCGAGCATCACAAATGACGTACAAGCATACTTTGAATGGATATTTGGAGGCAAGTGCAATTAGGTTTTCGGGATTAGAAGCTTTGATGAGAAGAATAGAAGTGCACCTTAGAGCTATCATGGAAGTTATGCAAGGGAAAGAGAGCCAAGAGTTCCCAAGTCCACCAAAGCTAGAAAAAGCTACCACCATCCCTTGGAACGGTGAGAATGTAGAGAACAATTATTTTTATAATTTTGCTAATGAGTCTTCTAGTTTTATAGGTGAAGAAGTAGCAAAAGAGGAGATAAATGATGAAATGAAGGAACCAAAGCCTACTACTTATCCATACCACCTACACAAAAGCAATTGGTATAGGATGTTTTCTAAACTTTCTAAACCACTTTTTCAAGTGCACATTTACTTGCCTTTGCTTGTTGTGATTAGGAACACACCGATGCACACCAAATATTTCCAAGATCTAATCTCGCGTCGGCGTATCTTCGAAGCCTTGGAATTTGGTTAACCGATCCAAGTAGCATGTCTAACAGGGACATGAAACCAAGTGCTCGGTGGGAGGTACTCCACCTAAGTATAATTTCTTTCTTTGTTCATTTTATTTTTGTATTTAGTTTTTACATTTTTGTTTAGAATAAGTGTGTAGTTTGTTTGTGTTGTGTTTAGTGTCTAGGGTATTTAAGTTGTTTGTGTTTTGAGTTCTTACCTTCCATGCTTTATTTATTCATTGTCCATGCATCTCAATGTCATACATAAATTAAAGACAATGTTTAGATTAGGTTTTGGGGTGCGGATTCATTATATGAGTCATTTTTCATTTTATTTTTTCAAGTTTTTCTTTGACCTTTGTGAAAGTTCCCTGTTTTGAAATTTTGAGGCCAAATGTTTCATTTAAACTGTACTTATTGGTGAGGAAATAAATTATTTTTCCCATGTTGCATTCTTTGATTTTTTCGATATGGTTACAAAGGTATAAAGAACGTAAAATTCTGGGCAGGGGCTTAAAAGTTATGAACGTTTCTTCGACCAAAGGTCATGGGCGATGCCCTGATTTGAAATTCTGCACGTGAACCATTTTCGAAGTCCGTTTCCACACTTTTTCAATTTGAATTTTGAATTGTTTTCTAAATGAAAAGTGTGCATTTATATATCTATTTTCCTGTTCCAAAATTGGAGAAGGTTTTATTGATTATTTTTCAAAATATGCACTGAAAGCGGACATAGGTCGAATTCGAAAGTCACCAGTTTTTTGGAATTTTGTCCTCCATATATAGATGTTCTTTTGCATTGTGTTTTTAGTTGGTTAAATTTGTTTCTTTTAGAGAAATTAATGGTGTTCCAAGCTCTTGTTGGCAATTGCATGTATTGAGTATATCTTTATTTACCGGAACTTTCTAACGTGCTTAGTGCTTGTGTAGATTTTCTATTGCTTCTTGAGGAAGTATGCTGTGTTGCTTGTGCATTGAAGCAATGTTTCTTTATCTCTTGGGATGAAACAAAGACAACTTGCGAGTCTTGGAGGGATGAGTAAGCCAAGAGTGCTCATAAAAAGGGCGAGAGCCTTATCCTAAGAAAAACAACATTTTGGAGTTTACAGTGCCGGAGGTGGGAGGCACCCCACCTAGTTACAATTTCTTACTTGCATTTTAATTTGTTTTATTTCTTGCTTTTTAGTTTCTTGTTTAGAATAAGGGTGTGAGTTGTTTGTGATAGTGGATTTAGGCTTGAATGATCACATGTTTTGTCCATATGGATTTTGATGATAACTCTTGATGAATTTACATTGTCATATCTCTTGAGTTGATGATGAATATATAGGATGCTCTTAAACCACTTGATTCCAATCTTTGGGATAAATTTTGAAACATTGATGTTGTTTTGACTTTTTGATTGTAGATGTATGTTGCGCTACGTTTACCAGTTTTTATATGCCCCAAAGACAGTGAGGACAATGTCTAATTTAGGTTTAGAGGTGTGTACGCAACACCGTCTTTTGTTTACAAATTGTATGCAAATGTTTTGAGCCTAAATTTTTCAAAATTTTGAAAATCTTATAATAATGCCATGCTTGAGCATATTTTGCTTGTTAAGATTGTGCCCTTGTGTGTGCGAGTAAGGAATTGTGCATCTTCGCCTTGCTTTGTTTAGATTAACTTCATGCCATTTAGGGTTGCATCGCACAAATCATGCTAGTTCTTTTCTCTTGATGTTGGAGTGAATATTCAATTGTGCTTGAAGGTTAGGAATTAATAGTGGAGACTTCCTGTGAGGTACACAAACACGGGCTAAAAAACGTATTTTGAGGGAAAATTTTCACTCTTTAAAACACTCACTCAAACCACATGTTAAGCATATTTAAAATGTTTCATTCACACTCAAATGTTGTTTGCCATAGAACATATGGACTGCTTGTGGATGTCTTAATTGACTTTGTGGACAAACCTTTACATATGATTTTAGGCAATGCATGTGAAAAACCACCAAATTGGCCAAAATACTTCCAATCCGTCTAATGTGTGTGCTCCATTGGCCATTTGAATCCAAACACAAGTGTTACCAAAAAATCGTCACTGGGGTGAATTTCCAAATAACTACTTTAAGGACCGAGATCGGGGTGGATCCCGGTCGGAGGGGTATCAAGTGGTTCGATACCTGTAATGCTCCTATCGAAACAAATAAGGATTTAACACAGAAAATAAGTTGAATGAGCCAGACTTTTTATTGATATTGTCATTTGTAACATGGATACATTGGATATTTCTTTAGACTATGGTGATGGGTAGAATCTCAGTAGGGGGTGGAGATGGCGGTGGCGTTCTCGTGCATGTCAATAAGTGGAATAGACTGAAGGTTCTAGGGTTTTTAGGAGCCGATCTTCGGATCCCATTTCTATTGAGTATAATGTCATATATATAGGCCCCGTTGCTTGTCATGCACTCATATATTTTCGGTATAGGGTTTCGGCAATTATGGGACTTTCCTTGGTGATAAGTGAGAATGTCGTGGGATTTGATCCCTAGAATCAAGTGATTCTTTAATGGGAGGATTTTGATAGAGTTGACTCCTTATTCAAATGAAACTCTCAAATGGCGGGAAGAAGTCCACCTCTTTTGTTTGATTAAACAACGGCGTTCTAGTATTCTTCCATGGAGCTTTAACCCGGTCTTCTGGGCGTATGAGTCTTATCTTTGTAAATTCTTCGTCTAGTACTTTAACTGCCTGGTCAACTAATCCTAGGAGGCATTTCGGTTTCTAGTTACCCCACCTCCTGCTGGCTTTGTGATTTTCTATTGGTTTCTTGGTCGTCTAGGTATCTAGATACCAACTGATTTTGTAGCTGGATACCTGGATGATATAGTAGTGGGATACCTGGATGATATAGTAATTGGATACTGCGTGGAGGACTTTGTATCGGGATACTGGGTGGAACTCCGTATCGGGATACTGCTAGGTATACAGGAAGTTAGGAAACTGTTGGTTTTGATTCTTCTAAAGGGGGTGTGTATCCGGATTGATCTAGATCTCTTCTCTCTTGAAGTAGCCGGATGGTACCCGGAAAATTATCTCTTCCTTGTATCTTAGTGGAAAATTCTTCTTTGGTCCTTTGTCAATTTTGGCGGTTAACAGAAGTCTCTCCTGACTTGAACATCGATACCTTACCAGGGTTGGAGTCAGGATTTCAACTTTGCTTGAAGGATTTTCTACCTCGTCCATCTGCCTACCCTTTGTCTGGCTGGCTTCCATTATCAAAGATGAAACTGTTGTTTGAGTCCAGAAGGTTCTGGAGCATTTCTGCGATTATAATCAGCGGCCACGACCGCCGTTCAAAACTGATGTTTAGACCTGATTGATTTCATCTCTCGGTTTTATTTCTACGGTTGTGATCGGCGGTTTTGAAACCATCGAATGAAACCACTGTTGATCCCTTGTTCCTCTCCGGTTTAATTTTGCGGTTAGTGGCCGCTGAATGAAACCGCTGTTGTTCCCCTATTCTCTCAGGATTCAATTCGGCGGTTGGAACGGTGGTTTTGAAACCACCGATTGGCGCGTTTCAGTGGCAAACTTATCTTTTCACCAAGCTTTTCATTGGCCTTTATAAATACACCATTATGTCATTTTTTGAATGAACACTCTTTGATCATCAAGAACCCTATTCTTGAAAGAGAGATTATTGAGAGAAAAAGCAATCAAGATTGCTCATTTAATCACTCAAAATTATTTCCATGTGCATCTAAGTTCATCAAACATCATCTAGGATCATCTAGGATGTATTCATGCATGGGTCTTCTTCAACACACATGTTATGGTAAGTTGAACACTAATTTCATCTAATCTTAATGTTTTTACTTAGCAATTTATCTTATTTATTACTTGTATGTTCTTAGATTAATTTCTTCATACAAGATTGAGATTATGTGTTAAATATTTGAGTGTTGTATTTTGATAGCTATACCTAGGAATGCTTCATCATATATAGCTATGCTTTATGTCATGACTTATAGCAATTGATATCTAGGATTGATTTAACCGACATCTTTTAAATCCTAGATCAGAATTTAGTGTAACCTAGCATTATTTGCATATTTGGATATCTTTGCATATTCACATAGGTTGTATAATCTCTTCATTGAGAACTAAGACTTGTGGCTAAGGTTGCTTAGGCCTCAAGCAAATTGAACTAGGTTCACTTTTAAAGGCCTGCGGGTGGTAGTGGTGGGTTATAGGCCGAGAATGGTTGAGGTCAACCTAGGATTTAAACACCATTACAATTAGTGGATTCGAGGTTCGTGTGTGGCGCCTATATCAGCATGTGGCTTTTCCCTGTTAAGGGTTTCCACGTAAAAATCAAGCGTCTTTTAATTTCTGCACTATTATGCTTGATTTATTGAATTGACTAGACTGAGGTATTTTCGTAAAATTGACTAAACGCAAAAATTTTGTAATAAGCGATTAAAATCTATTCACCCCCTCTAGATAATATTAGAACACGCCTTAATTGTTTCAATTGGTATCAGAGTAGGTTCCTAGATATACTTAGGTGATCTTTGCTCATTTTGGTGTGTTTTGCATTTTTTGTGATTTTTGATTATTCATACATTTTGCATTCATTTGATTCATTCATTAAACACAATGAGTGGAAACGGTGGTGGCAATGAGGGTGCTTCTAGCAGGAGACCTCCCCTACTCACTGGGTTAAATTATGCCTCTTGGAAAGGCAAGATGGAGTCATACATTTGCCAAATCCATGATAGGATATGGATGGCAGTTGAAGACAACTACGCTCCACCGATGATGACTCCTACGAGTGGAGGAGAGGATGTACTCAAACCAAAGGCACAATGGAATGCACAAGAGTTTGAGGCATCAAAATGGAATAGAAAGGCGATGCATGCCATCATATGTGCCATGGACGAGAATCAATATAAATTGATTCAAAACACTAGGATCACCAGGGAGGCATGGGACATCCTAGAGACAGCACATGAGGGAACCAAAGTGGTTAAGGACTCCAAGCTTCAAGTCCTCCAAACTCAATTTGAGTTGCTTAAGATGGAGGAGAATGAGTGCTTCAACGACTTCGAGGTCAAGTTGATGGACATAGTCAAACAAAGTCATCAACTTGGTGACCCTTACTCGGATGGAAGGATCAAGTAAAAGATAATTAGATCGCTTCCCGAGAGGTTTGAGTCCAAGGTTATGGCTTTGGAGGTGAATAGTGGTTACAAGGGTATGAAGTCAAGTGAGGTGATTGACACACTCCGAGCGTACCTCTAAGAAAACTAATGGTACACAGAAATAAAAATAAGACGAGTGCATGATTCTACAACCCTCCGCTAGTGTACGAATTGTTGTCGAGTATAGCAGACACAAGTAAGAGTTATTGTTCCCACGAGGAAAAGGTAGGTTATCTAAATTGCTCTAGGAAATCTCACTAATGGTTAATCTAAGATGATGTAAAAACTAAGGTACAACTAGAATTGAATGTTCTAGAAAGATGTTAAGGAAACAATGATATAGAATGTTACTAATCACCTCATAATCCTATTATTATCAATTTAAATCCATGTTGAAGAGGAAGGGTCAAAAGTGTCTAATGCCCTTTTTTATCAATTTGTTCAAACCTAGATCTACGTTAGTTAAGACTTAATTAACCTCTCATAGAGTTTCAAGTAAAATCCAACCAGGTTTGTTCAACTAAGATATAGATCTACTTTTCCTGAACAAATATCATGTTGTACATCATGCTTGTAATTTAGAGTAAAGTTCCTACTCAACATACAACATGAAAGTAATTTAAGCATAAGTGCAAACTCAATGGATATAAAAGATAGATTGAATCATTTCAAGGAGTGTTCACATATTTACGATCATTGAATCCCCAACAAAAGGATTTAGCTTCTCATAATTAAATATAGACAAGGAAAGGAAAGAGAAAGAGAAAGAAAGCTCATGATGATCTTGATGCTTCCCTTTGCTTGCTCAACAAAACCTTCCTTGATCTTGAAGATAGATCTAGAATATCCTTAAAAACTAAAGTGTTTAATCAAAAAATGCTTATCTAAAAGAGAGTGGTTGTGTCAAGATATTTTCTAACTTTTTTACTTTTACTTCTTTTTACTTCTAACTTCAACACAACACACTATTTACAAAAGTAAAATACGTTTAAATAGTGGAGGATAAGATTTAGAGTCAGTCACTTGAAAGCTGATGTGGATTTGGCTTCTGCAACCAAAATCTGTAAGTTCATACTCACAGCCTGATGTCGCAAATCTTCAATTTAGGTTGAACTGCTAGAACGTGCTCGTAGGGGGAGTATTATAAATGATGTGGATCCCTACCACTTGCTAAATATCTCACTTACTTGACATCTCACCCACATGGAAGCTTGATTTGCTTTTACTTCATTGTTAAGTTAATTATGTGAAAATTACAACAACTAACCCTCTCTCTTTATTGCCTATATATGTGGCTTTCATTGTAAGTTTGTTTGGTTGATCAGTTGATATCAATAAAAATGAGCAAAGCTCTCTCATCTCTCGTTCTCTCTTCTCTCATCACTTTGTTATTTATTTCATCTTTTGCTCTTCAATAATTTATAACACAATCATGTTTATTACACTTTCTCAAGTCATGTATGTGCTCATTATTCCATTTATGATTGGTGGTTGCTGTAGGGAAAAATACCGTATAGTAGCGGAAGCGAGACTAAAAAGTTTAGTATATTTTAAAAAATTTTCCTTTTTATGAACCTTAACCCTTTAATTAACTAAACATACATATAATCAACAAAAGAAGAATACCTTTTGTTGCGTGATCCGATTGACTTACGTTGATGGTAATCCGCAAGATCTTCAATCCTAGCACGAACGTGAATCACCTAGGAGCGTGGTCTCCCTTTTTCTTTGAATTGCAAACCTGAGAATGGACAAATAAACTTTTCTTTTCTTTTGTTAGTCACAAAACAATCAAAAGAAGACTAAGAATGGACAAACAAACTTTTCTGGTTTCTGTTAGTCACAAAAATTCCAATAGGTTGCTAAGAACGTTCCGGTCACTTTTGAATTCACAATCGTAAGATTGAAATTCGCGTGAACCTAATTCGAAAGTGTGTACAAGATCTCTTGATATTAAGATCACTAGTACACTATCGAAACAAGAACAGTTCTTCTCTCACAAACCTCTAGGCCGAATCACTCACTAGTCTTAGAGTTGGATCTTATTTTTTTCTAGCAAAAGAAAAAGTTCTCAATTGCAAAAACTAGGGTTTCTGAAAATATATTAAGAATATATATATATATATCTTTTTTTTCCGCAAAAATATTTATGCCCAAATATATAGCACTGCTATATACCGCATGCATGCCTATGTAAAACACCTAATATAAATATATGTAGTGCAAAAACTACACGCCTCTTATATATATATATATGTATATCAATAAAGCACGTTTCTTATATATATATATAGTTTTGCATAAACACTGCTTTTTATTATATATAATATATTTGTATATATATATTACGCACTACCTTGCAAAATAATATATATATATATTCTTTTTCTTTTGACTTAAATTCTACTTATATATATATTATATATCTCGGCAATAATTAAGTTGCCATATATATTATATATATTTTATAGCAATCTGAATTCAACTTGTCATGTATATAATATTCAAACCCTAATCCAACTCTTTAGTGTATTTGTGACTATATAAAAGACTTCCTAATTTGACTAAACAAATAAAGTCTTTTATATTTAGTATAATACTAATAGTAGTATACTACTAGGAAACATATTTCCTAATCAGAAAAAGATTTGATTCTTAATTAAACAATTAATTAATAAATTAATTCATTCTTATTTAATTAAAACAATGAAACAAAATAATATATTAGGTTAAATATGACCTTGCCGCCCCACTCTAATAAAATGGGCCATATATTATTTTCTTATTTCATTTAATCCATTGGACTTTAAATAAAAAGCCCACATGTGAACCAGACCCATTCTTACTAAAAGAAACAAGCCCACATGTCTTTCATTAATATATTAATATAACTGAGCAGCCCATTAAATAAATAATGTGCAAATTATATTCTTAATATATTAAATGCAATTCTAAATGGACCCATATATTGGTCCGGTAGAATATATCAAGTGATCCATGCAAGTTCGTGTGGATTGGGGATCTTGGCGGGCTATCTAAATTTAAGCTTCAATAGACATAACCTAATCACAATCAACAAATGATTCACTTAGGTCCGATCCATTAATTTTAACTCATTCCACTAAAGAGCTAAAATTGAACTCTTAAATAAAGACAGAAAAGGAAGATGTTCCTCATTCATACCCTAGACAATCATGTTGGAGATAGTGTATCCTCGTGATTAACATCAGTAATCGCCAAGAGTTCATAGACCGCCTATAACTCTCCAAGTTACCATATTTACTCATATGACCACGTTTTGAACTTGGATATTTTGACTTGTCCAGAAGCCATGTTTTCAATAGACACTATCGAAAACTCAACGTTGAGATTTAATATCCAATTACCTCAAAACATCCATATGATGATATTATACTCTCATTTAATAAATGGAGCCACGATGTCCATATCTATAAATGAAGTCCTCTATCGATTAACAAATGAATATCACCAAACTATTGAGGATAGACTATGCGATATAATCGTACTCATTGATAACTCAAATGATATCACTTGCAACCATAAGTCCATCATTTATCTCAGGATTAAGATAGACTCTCCGATTGTCCTGATAATGAAATGACTTTTATCTACTGACAGTTATAGATAAAGTATTTCATTGTGATCCAGTTCAATGCACCCAGTGCACTAGATTCTTTTGCTCGAAGACACGCCGATGATTTTAGACTCATCATACCTCATTTGATCCCACTCAAATGCTAGCAAAAGAATTCTACAACTTTAACAAGATAAAGGTGCCCAACCTTTAACTTAAGTTGTGAACAATATTCAAGACTAACTAAAGAATTGTGTCTACCGCATACATATCCAGATGTACGAACAATTCTTCTTTTCTCATAGTCTTTAGACCTTATGGTTATTTACTTTGACAATTATAATATTAAACTATAAATGCTATAAGATTTGTTTAAACCAGAAATCACTTTATTAATCTGAAAAAGGTTGTTAATTACAATATTACACTCTTGCTATTGAGCATAATCCTAACAGTTGCAACCACCAATCTATCATTGAATGCATAATAACCTTGATGAACCTATATGCACTGAAGACCACTTATGCATGTGCCTCTTATGCCATCTAAGTTGTAAAGATTTACTCACTTTATGAATCTTTACTAACACCCTTGAGTAAACCCCTTTTAATCACTCTCCTAGCCTTAGGTTGTGATTAAAGTTGAGGATTTAACGCCTTGTAATTTGACATGAATTAATGCATGTTAGGGACTTTTTGATTGAGCTTAATGACTGCTTGATTAGCTAGTAAGTTGTTGTTATGGTTATGCTCAATAGCAAGAGTGTAATGTTTGTACTTGACAATATTTTCATATTAATAAAGTGATTTCTGTTAGTTAACAAAATCTTATATAGCATTTATTATTATAATTGTCAAAGTAAATAATCATAAGGCCAAAAGACTATGAGAAAAGAAGAATTGTTCGTACATCTGGATATGTATGAGGTAGACACAATTCTTTAGTTAGTCTTGAATAACGTTTACAACTTAAGTTAAAGGTTGGGCACCTTTATCTTGTTAAAGTTGTAGAATTCTTTTCCTAGCATTTGAGTGGGATCAAATGTGTTGTGATGAGTCTAAAATCATCGAAGGGTCTTCGAGTAAAAGAATCTAGTGCACTGGGTGCATTGAACCGGATCACAATGAAATACGTTTTCTAGAACCGTCAATAGATAAAAGTCTTTTCATTATCACGACAATCGGAGAGTCTATCTTAATCCTGAGATAAATGATGGACTTATGGTTGCAAGTGTTATCATTTGAGCTATCAATGAGTACGATTATATAGCCTAGTCTATCCTCGATAGTTTGGTGGTATTCATTTGTTAATCGATAGAGGACTTCATTTATAGATATGGACATCGTGGCTCCATTTATTAAATGTGAGTAGAATATCATCATATGGATGCTTTGTGGTTTTGGATATGAAATCTTAACGTTGAGTTTTCAATAGTGTCTATTGAAAGATGACTTCTGAACAAGTCAGAATATATATCCAAGTTCAAAATGTGGTCATATGAGTAAATATGGTAACTTGGAGAGCTATAGGCAGTCTTTGAGCTCTTGGCGATTACTGATATTCTTCACGATGATTCACTATCTCCCCTATGATTATCTAGGGTATGAATGAGTATCGTTAATTTATTCCATCTTTATTTAATAGTGCAATTTTAGTTCTTTAGTGGAATGAACTAAAATTAATAGATTGAACCTAAGTGGATCATTTGTTGATTGTGATTGGGTTATGTCTATAGGAGCTTAAATTTAGATAGGCCCGCCAAGATCCCCAATCTGCACGGACTTGCATGAATCACTTGATATATTCTACCAGACTATTTGTGGGCCCATTTAGAATTGTATTTAATAAATTAAGAATATAATTTGCACATTATTTAATTAATGGGCTGCTTAATTATATTAATATATTAATGAAAGACATGTGGGCTTGTTTCTTTTAGTAAGAATGGGTCTAGTTCACATGTGGGCTTTTTATTAAAGTCCAAATGGATTAAATAAAATAAGAAAACAATATGTAGGCCCAAGTCTCTTGTCATGGGCGGCAATGGGTAATAATTAGCCCATAATATTGTTTTATTTTATTATTTAATTAAATGGAAATTAATTAATATGTTAATTAATTATTTAATTAAAAATCAAATCTTTTTCTAATTAGGAAATATGTTTCCTAGTTGTATACTACTATTAGTATTATACTAAATATAAAAGATTTTATTTGTTTAGTCAAATTAGGAAGTCTTTTATTTAGTCACAAATACACTAAAGAGTTGGATTAGGGTTTGAATTCTAAAGAAGTCTTTGTATCCTATTTGGAAAACGACTTTGGTGATCACCTTGTTGGACAAGGTAAGAATTCGGAAACCCTAAATTAACTAGGGTAGGATTTCGGCCACCCTAAATCATCTAGGGCAGAAAATTCGGTCACTATAAAAATATAGTGAGAATTTTCGGCCAACCCTAGATTTTTTCTTTGAAGAATTTATTTTCTTTGGGAAAAGAGAAAAAATAAAAATCCTACTCTATTACTAGTGAGAATTCGGCCAAGGTGGTTTGTTAGAGAAGAATTGTTCTAGCTTCAATAGTGTACTAGTGATCTTAACATCAAGAGATCTTGTACACACTTTCGAATTAGGTTCACGCGAATTTCAATCTTACGATTGTGAATTCAAAAGTGACCGGAACATTCTTAGCAACCTTTTGGAGATTATAGTGACTAACAAAATTAGAAAAAGTGTTTGTTTGTCCATTCTCAGGTTCACAATTCAAAGAAGGGAGGCCACGCTCCTAGGTGATTCACATTCGTGATCAGTTTTGGAAGATCTAGCGGATTACCATCGACGTTAGTCAATCGGATCACTCGACAAAGGTATTTCATCTTTTCATATGTATGATTAATTAATTAAAGGGTTAAGGTTCAATATGGAAAAAATTTTAAAATCTCTGCTAAACTCTCTTTTAGTATCGCTTCCGCTGTGTGCACGTATTTTTTCCCTACAGTTGCTACTTGAATGAATCTATTCCCTAGCAATCTTTTAATTTAGAATTTGAACCCAATAGTTGTAATGGTTTTCTTAATCAATTCTCATCTTAGCATAGTTAATGTGTTGATCATCTTAGTTAAGTAAATAGACATTAGTTAGAGTTAATTTTAACTGTTATTACTTTCTATCTATTTAAGTGCAAATTTGCTAATCTCTGTGGGAATGATAACCCTTACTTTGCACACTATACTAGTTTTGCGACTTATGCACTTGCAAAGGGTGAAACACTCGCACATCCCTTTAATATAAACGAGGTAGAGTAGCGTAGTTTTAATTAGTATTTGTAGAACCGGTTCGGGCGCTTCAGGTACCGTAGTGCCGAATGGTCCAAAAACACCACTATCTTTGCCCCTATCAAAAATGACCTAAACTTCTCTAAGGCAAAGATTACCGCTAATAATTCTTTTCCAGTGGTTGAGTAGTTGAGTTGGGTGTCATTCAATGTTCGTGACGCGTGATCGGGCCAAATATGTTGTATATTTCGACCTTTAAAGCTGTAGCCTTTGTATTGTTTTCGTGCGTTTTTATCATCACTTATGGGTTCTATGTTCGTATTTTCAGGTATTTTCCCATTTCAGGTGATTATAGCATATTGCGAGACTTTTGGGTGAAAAGAGGACCGGGAGTTGCAAAAAGAAGAAGAAAGGCATCAGAGGATACAACAGTGCGGGTCATTTATAAGCTTGCTTTTTGTAAGGAGGTAGGGGTAGAATTTGGGAATGATGGTTTTGATAGTGGTTTAGGACCTTGTGATATGGGCACATAGGGCAACCAATTGAGAGAGCGAAATCCCTCTGGTGTTACAGTTAGAACTGGGAGGAAGAAATCTACTTAGGGGCCAAGCTCAAGTAGGCAGGCTGAAGGAGTTCTAGAACAAATGGGGATTGAGCAAGAATATGAAGATTACATGGACTATGACCGTATGGCCCCACCTCCATAGGAGTCCTGTAAAGAAATTCCTTGGAAGAAATTACTTACAGGTTTGGGAAACCTTGGGACTAAGGTGATGGAAAACAGGAGGTAGATTGTTGATGCTAGATGATGAGCGTCGTTTGTGTGCTCAACAAAATGATATTTAAAATGTGTTCGTTTGAAAACCTTTTTTAACCACTTAAAAATCCACTTGGATAGAAAATTAGTAAAGTGGCAAGTAGGATTCGTTCCATAGGGAATTAGAGTGATTAGTTGAATAAATTAACAAATCTAAATGCGGTAAAATAAATCATAAAAATATGGATGAGTGAATGGGTTGTCAAGCCATCAAACATACATGAAAAATAAACCTAATAAACTAATAAAAGAATACTTAACAAATCTAGATAAGATAAATGGAATTAACAATTAAGAGAATAGCTAGGGAATTAATGGGATCACAAATGAATTACGGGAAATTCTTATCAAGCTACTTTAGTGAACAAATTTCACAAATGTTAACCAATTGATTTCTAAAATGTGTTTAGGCCATTATTATGAACCATAAACAACTTCCCACCACAATGCTTAACCGATTAAGGAGAGGGGGTCATGGTGGGATCGATTTGTTACAATTAACGGCTTAGATTATCGTGGTTGATATACCCTCCGACAATCTATCCTATTCACTATGTTCTCAATCCATCAAGGTTGTCAATCCAATCAAGATTATATAACAAATTATCCTAAGCAAGATTATAATCAACTAGTGGGTCTAATTATAAAATAAATAGAACACAAATAGAAATTAAAATATATTAAAGCTTAAGCAAATCCCAATCCAAATATTCTCACATCAAAACCCTTGAAAGGGGATTTAATTACACATATTACAATCAAAGGGAAGGCAAGTAAAAGATTAGGAAATCACCCATGGGTCTCCTTTTGTAAGCTTGATCCTTTCCTTGCCTTTGATGCTCCTTGTGTAAAGAGTGGATGATGAGGATGTGTCTAGATAGGTGGAGTCAAATGGGAAGTGACTAAGGAGGTTTGTGGAGAAGATGGGAAGAAAAGGAATGATTAGGGGAAGTAATCTAGATATTAAGTTTAGGTAGAAGAGAAAATTGAGAGAAAAGGAATGGTGGAGAAAGGAGGTTTCTTGGTTGTCAAGAGTTGTCTAAAAGAGGAAAAATGTGATGAATTTATAGGATTTTCAAATTAGGTCTCGGGTGGCAAATTACCAAAACACCCCCTGACCGTGGCAAATTACCATTTAGTCCAATAGAAGGGTCATTGTGTAATTTGCCCCACCCCCACCAATCAGAATTGCACAGCAAGGTTTCGCGGTTTGGCACAAATGGTGACCTTAGGGCGACACTAAATGGCGATGTTTCTGGAGCCAAAACAACTCCTTGTCGCCATGGCGACCTCGAAATCCAAACCGCGACCTCGATTTACGCGGTTTGGTCGCGTTTTGGGACTAGGGGCGACCAAGGGCATTTTTTGGCATGAGAGGGTGGCCAAAATCCGGCCATTTGGGTTGTCAGGACTGGAACAACAGGAGAGCCGGTCACTTCACCGTTGGTTTAATGTCGGAGATGGTCGACGGTGGCTCCGGGAGGGTGGACTTTCAACCGGCGGTGCACTTAGGGTTTGGCTGCCATCTGACCACGCGTGAAGAAGATGATGAATAGGAGTTTTGGGGTGTTTTCAGCAGGCGTGTGGGGTGTGCAAAGGCTGCTGTCATTAGGCCTAAAGAGGGGGGGGGGTGCACTTAGCTTCTAGATGGGGTGCAATTTGCTGCACCTGATCAGATTTTGGGCGAGCATTTTGGGCTTGCGTTTGGGCCACGCATCAGGCCCAATGTCAGATCTGCTTCTTATAAATGAAACAGCAGCGTTTTGGGCTGCATGCTTGGGCCTATTCACTTGGGCTCGCGCATTTGGGTTGCACCTGATCCCCCCTCCACTAAAATGCACCATATAATGCATCAGTGACGTGGCGCGTGCTTACTGGTTTGCGTGGAAAATTGCAATTCAGCCCCTGCATTCTTCAGAATTCTCGATAACTTCAATTCTTCCTCCAATAATTACACTTTTGCCCCTTTTTCACCAAAATTACTCCAATGCCCCTGAACTCTGTAAATTCCTGAAAATACTTAATTTACACCATTAAATCATGGGATAATGCCCGAGAATCAAACAAAAGGAGAAGGAAATAGGGGCCAAAATCATACCAATTTTGGTTCGATCACTAGAGCAGAGACCATTGGTTGTTTCATAGAAGTGTCGGACAACCTGACGAACATGAGAGAGGCACACAATCTCTCAGCCTACCCAAAGAAGAAAAAGAGGCCTGCCACTTTCTCACTACCTTCAGGAGGCCCACTCATTGACCCTGAGGTGGCAGAGCTCCAAACAGTAATAGAGAGGTCCAAGAAAGAGCATGAAGAAAGAATTAGAGCAGAGCTAGACCCCAAAGGGAAGAGGGTATCCGGCGGAACAGAGGAGGAGTCATTAGACAAGGATTGACTGCCATTTCCTCTATAATCTTTTATTATTGCTATTTATTTTGAACTAGTTTTGATTTCTTAGTACCTTTTTAGTTTGATGTTTTGTTTTGAATAATGGTTTCTACGAACATTATAGTCTATGTTTTGATTTGCATTTAACTTGCTTGGATGAGGTGTTGTGCTTAAGCTAGGTTTTTCATTTTTGGGATTTACATGATAGCTTGCACAGGACAGAACTTAACTTCCTTCTAAGGGAGTTTCCACCTCTCAAATTTTGTGCTTAATTGATTTCAGTTGTTAAATGTGGATTTAGATTATGTTGTTGATATGAAGAGCACATTTTTGTTGCATATTGATCTTATACTTGTTCATGTTTTGATCTTATGAAAGATCCGGTTTGAGGGTTGTTTGCCCCCATTCCGCCAATTATTTTGAGAATATGCTTGATTTAGGTTAAATGATGTTTTAAATGACATGATATTTAAATCGGCTTGATTAATAGAGCCTTTTTGAGTCTTTTAAGGTGTTTCCATCCCGTTAGGCCATACTTTTTGATTTCCAACAATAGGGACATTGTTGAGTTTTGGTTTGGGGGTGAAGTTGCCTTTTTGAGTCGTCTTTTTATGAGTCTTGAGTCTTTTGTCCAATATTTTTCAAATTTTGTCGCTTGGCCAAAAATTTCGAGCTTTAATTAGCTTGGTTGTCATGCCGTTAGCATGTGCTTTTGGCAAGTTCTCTAATGCATTCTAATCTTGTGATGTAGCTCGATTTTACTTTAAGGTTTCACTTAAACCTTCATGGGTTTGTCCCATCCTCTGGTGTTAAGTTGAGGGGACTCGACGCTTTAACGCCTTGTCCTAATAGTGGAGATATCCGTGAGATCACAAACACAAGCTTAAATTGCGCATTTGGAGTGTAGTATTGATTATTCTTAAACACTCATCTCGTCATATACGTCACATGCCATAGGACATTGCATATCATATAGTGAATTGCTTGATGGATGCGTTCATTCCCTTGATAGATGATTGTGGAAATGATATTAGGCAATGTGTGTGAATTTAATGTAGGGAAAAATTGTACCCGCAGCGGAAGCGAGACTAAAAAAATAGTTTGAGTAGCTTTTAAAATTTTTCCAATTTTATGAACCTTAAACCCTTTTGATTAATTAAAGATATATAAAAATAAACAAAAGATTAATACCTCTTGTCGCGTGATCCGATTGACTTGCTTCGATGGTAATCCGCAAGATCTTCAATCCTAACACGAACGTGGATCACCTAGGAGCGTGGTCTCCCTTTCTTTGAATTGCAAACCTGTGATTGGATTAAACAAACTTTTCTTGATTCGTTAGTCCCAAAAACAATCTAAAGAAACCTAAGATTATTCCGGTCACTTTTGAGTTCTCAATCTTATGATCGAAACTCGCGTGAACCTAGATCGATATAGTATTCACAAGCTTATTGATGAATAAGCAACTAGAATACAATCAAAGAATAATCTATGTTCCTTTTGTTTTTAGTAGAATAATAGATCTCTAACTATGAGTTGAGAAGAAGAAGAAGAAGAAAATTCTGCACACAAGCCTTAGTAGTGGCCGAAAATTATAAGTTGCCTTATATAGGTGACCAAATTTTTCTCTTCCTTTTTGCCCTAGGGTGGCCGAAATCTCTACCAAAAATAATTAGGGTTGCCGCAATTTTACTCCTAAAAAATTGGAGATTTAGTTGCACCCTAATTCCTATTTAGTTTAAGATTTCCAAACCCTAATCAAACTCATCAATCTTTTATTCCTTATTTGATTAAAATAAAAAGACTTCTTATTTGATTTAATAAATAAAATTAATTATTTATTTCCTTGTCAAACAAGTCTTTTAATTTAAGTATACTACTACCAATAGGAATCATATTTCCTATTCAGAAAAGATTTGTTTATTAATTAAATAAATAAATAAATAATTAATTAATTCTTATTTAATTAAACAATGAAAACAAAATAATATTTAAGGCTTTTTTAGCACCTTGCCGCCCCACATGTATATATTGGGCCAAATATTATTTTTCTTATTTCATTAAATCCATAGGACTTTAAATAAAAAAACCCACATGTGAACTAGACCCATTCTTACTAAAAGAAACAAGCCCACATGTCATCCATTAATATATAAATATAATTGTGCAGCCCATTACATAAATAATGTGCAAATTATATTCTTAATATATTAAATTGCAATTCTAGATGGACCTTAAATTGGTCCGGTAGAATATATCAAGTGATCCATGCAAATCCGTGTGGATTGGGGATCTTGGCGGGCTATCTAAATTTAAGCTCCAATAGACATAACCTAATCACAATCAACAAATGATTCACTTAGGTCCGATCTATTAATTTTAGCTCATTCCATTAAAGAGCTAAAATTGAACTCTTAAATAAAGACAGAAAAGGAAGATGCTTCCTCATTCATACCCTAGACGATCATATTGGAGATAGTGTATCCTCGTGATTAATATCAGTAATCGCCAAGAGTTCATAGACCGCCTATAACTCTCCAAGTTACCATATTTACTCATATGACCACGTTTTGAACTTGGATATTTTGACTTGTCCAGAAGCCATGTTTTCAATAGACACTATTGAAAACTCAACGTTGAGATTTAATATCCAATTACCTCAAAACATCCATATGATGATATTATACTCTCATTTAATAAATGGAGCCACGATGTCCATATCTATAAATGAAGTCCTCTATCGATTAACAAATGAATATCACCAAACTATCGAGGATAGACTATGCGATATAATCGTACTCATTGATAGCTCAAATGATATCACCTGCAACCATAAGTCCATCATTTATCTCAGGATTAAGATAGACTCTCCGATTGTCCTGATAATGAAATTACTTTTATCTACTGACGGTTATAGATAAAGTATTTCATTGTGATCCTGTTCATTGCACCCAGTGCAGTAGATTCTTTTGCTCGAAGACACTCCGATGATTTTAGACTCATCATATCTCATTTGATCCCGCTCAAATGCTAGCAAAAGAATTCTAAAACTTTAACAAGATAAAGGTGCCTTACCTTTAACTTAAGTTGTGAACGATATTCAATACTAACTAAAGAATTGTGTCTACCACATACATATCCAGATGTATGAACAATTATTCTTTTCTCATAGTCTTTAGACCTTATGATTATTTACTTTAACAATTATTAAACTATAAATGCTATAAGATTTGTTTAAAACAGAAATCAATTTATTAATATGAAAAAGATTGTTAATTACACTATTACACTCTTGCTATTGAGTATAATCCTAACAATCTCCCACTTGCGCTATAGCAAATGTGTCATATCTCTCAAGCCCATGTTCTGTAGGTGCCCATCGAAACTCTTCTGAGGTAGAGCCTTTGTGAAGGGATCTGCTAGATTTTCTGCTGACGCGATTTTGGTAATCGTCACGTCACCTCTTTGAACAATCTCCCTTAAAAGATGATATTTTCTTTAAATGTGTTTACCTCTCTTGTGACTTCTTGGTTCTTTCGAATTAGCCACTGCTCCACTGTTGTCACAGTAGATAGTGATCTGCTTATTCGCACTAGGAACCACTTCCAAGTCAATCAAGAATTGACGGAGCCAAACAGCCTCTTTGGCAGCCTCGCATGCAGCAACATACTCAGCTTCCATGGTGGAATCAGCAATACAAGATTGCTTGATACTCCTCCATATAACAACTCCTCCTCCAATAGTAAACACAGCCCCTGATGTGGATTTTCTGGAGTCAGAATCTGATTGAAAATCAGAATCTGTATACCCAACGGGAATCAAATCCCCTCCAGAGTATACAAGCATATTATCTCTCGTTCTCTTGAGATACTTGAAAATATGCTTGACTGCCGTCCAGTGATCAGGACCAGGCTTCGATTGAAACCTGCTAACTATGCCAACAGCAAAACAAATATCTGGTCTAGTGCAGAGCATTGCATACATGAGACTTCCAACTGCCGAGGCATATGGAACTCTACTCATGAACTGCTCTTCATGCTCATTCTTAGGAACTTGTTCCTTAGAAAGCTTGATTCCATGTCTGAAAGGTAACATACCTTTCTTGGAATCCTGCATGGAAAACCTAGACAAGATTTTGTCTATGTATGAAGCTTGGGATAATGCAATCGTTCTATTCTTTCTATCCCTTATAACTTGGATACCTAGAATAAAACTTGCTTCTCCTAAGTCCTTCATATCAAATTGTTTTGCTAACCATTCTTTTACTGATGTCAATACACCTACATCGTTTCCGATGAGTAGTATATCATCAACATAAAGAATCAGGAAAACCAACTTGTCACCCTTAATCCTTTTGTATACACAAGGTTCGTCAAGATTCTGAATAAATCCAAAACCTTTGACAGCTTGATCGAACCTTATGTTCCAGGATCTGGATGCTTGCTTTAATCCATATATGGATTTCTACAACTTGCATACCCTTTCCATTTGGCCCTTTTCAATGAATCCGTCTGATTGCATCATGTAGATGCTTTCGTCAAGACTTCCATTAAGGAAAGCTGTCTTGACGTCCATTTGCCAAATCTCTAGATCTAAAGATGCTGCAATGGATAAGAGTATCCTAATGGATTTAAGCATGGCCACAGGAGAGAAGGTTTCCTCGTAATCGATACCTTCTTTCTGTGTATACCCTTTTAGCTACCAATCTAGCTTTAAAGGTTTCCACCTTTCCATCCATACCTCTTTTTCTCTTGTATACCCACTTGCACCCAATGGGTTTTATCCCTTTAGGCAAGTCTACAAGGGACCATACTTTGTTATCGAACATAGATTCAATCTCGGATTGCATTGCCTTTTGCCAATGGCGACTATCAACATCCTACATAGCTTCCTTGTACGTATAGGGATCATCGTCGTCCGAGAGATTCTCTACAGATTCTCCCAGACCGATGTATCTTTCGGGTTGTGTTCTAACCCTCCCACTACGACGAGGAATAGTAGGTTGTTGACCTTGTGTTGGATCGGAACTTACAATTGGGTTAGGTTGTGTAACCTCTCGTGGAATTGTATCTCCTAACATCTCATTCAGGACAATTCTACTTTCCAATGTACCTTTGCAAATAACTTTGTCATTCTTACTAATAATAAAAACTTTATTAAAAGTAACCGAATATCCAAAATTATTCAAACAAGAAACTGAAATTAAATTCCTCTTGAATTGAGGTACATAATAAACGTCTATTAAATCTAAATGCCTTCTAGAATCTAAATAAACTATAATATCTCCCACTGTACTTGCAGACACTAACGTTCCGTTGCCCAAACGCAAATTGATCTCATCTTTATTCAGCCTTCTCCTTTCTTGGAACCCCTGCAAGGAATAACAAACATGATTAGTGGCTCCTGAGTCTATGATCCAAGAATCTGTAGAATCAACCAAAAAACATGTTTCAAGATAATTCAAATTACCTTCTTCCTTCTTGTTCTGGGACTTTGGGCAATTTCTCTTCCAATGTCCCTTTTCACCACAAAGGAAGCATTTCCCTTTGATCTTGGTTACTTTCTTGGTCTCCTTCTTGGTAGGCCCAAGTTGCTTTTTCTTCTGTTGTTTCTTGACCTTTTGACGGGCCTTAACAGTAGCAACTTTACCAACCATATGAATCTCTTGACCTTTGCCTTTCACAAGGATCTTTTCAGCACTTTGAACATCTTGCATCAGGCTCTGTAAGGTGTATTCCTTTTTGTTCAAAGTGTAGTCCAATTTGAACTGATCAAAGGAATCTGACAATGAATTGACAACCATATCAATTTTTGTCTCACCATCTATCTCAGCGCCATGCAGTTCAGCAATGTTGAGATGTGCTATGACTTTCATCATGTGATCCTTCACAGCCTGTCCAGGTTTCATCCTAAGATTCATAAAAGCAGTCACTGCCTCTCTCTTAGTCGTCCTGGACTTCATAGCAAACATCTCCTCTAGAGACATCATTATATCAGCAGCAGACTCCATTCATTCATGCTGCTGTTGCAACACGTCGGAGATAGTGGCCATGATATAACATTTGGCCATATCATCTGAAGTCTTCCACTGCTCATACTCATCTCTTTGCATTATGCTTAATTCAATATTAGGAGCAGGTGGTTTAGGAGTAGTTAGAACAAACTTATGTTTTTCACTTTGCAACAACAACCCAATTTTCCTTTTCCATGTTACATAGTTATCTCCAGTTAAGGTGTTATCTTTCAGGATGTTCATAAGTGATGGGTTCATGATTTCTGAATGAAAACAAATCATATATAAGTAAATAATCATTATAAAGCACTTTTAAATATTTATCTTGAATTAAATGAATAACTCAATCATAAAAATTCAACGGTGATCTAACACCCATAAATATTACGCCTCCTTTGGGAGTTCGCACCATTTACTAGTTAGACTAGGTCCCACCTAATTGTTAACATAACAACCAGCGTTTTCAATTTTAGCCTTGCAATTTTACTGACAAGAACTCTTTGGAGGATATCAATAAAATTACATTGAGTGTGTTACCAAGATATCAACCCTCAATTTTCTCTCACGAAAATCCCTCCTTTGGGAGTAGATCTCGTTTGAGTCCATTGTCTAGTCTATCCTTGTAAGGAAGTATATTGCTTAATTCCATTCATGGACGCCCCTTTGGGGGATTACCAAAAATAATTAAGCTCAACTAATCTTGGAAGCCATAGGTGTTACAAAAACACCTTCTCCCACTCAATTATTTAAGGCATGTGATTAAATCCCATAGAATGATTTACCAAGTTATCTAGATGCCAATTTAGATACCTAAATCATTCAATGCATGTTCATACCAAAAGAGATATATGAGTGGCACTCCTATTCTATATGACATGTTATCATACAATAACAAATATTGTAATATTTAAGCATAAAATAAATAGCATCAATTTTGGCCCATCCTAGAAAAACAAGTAAATTACATTGAAATAGAAATACAAGATCTTCGAGTGGCCCATCAACCATAAGCTCATCCTTCGGCCTCCTCCCTTAGGCTTGCACAGCCCACTACCCCACATAAGGGGCTGCCTTGCGCAGCCAATGAGACTACACAAGGCTGCCATGCGCAGCCCACCAAGGTTTGGGCTTGCCATGCCCAGCCCACCAAGGTTTGGGCTTGCCATGCGCAGCCCAATCCACTCCTAGGGTGCGCACGGTGCTCGTTCTCGGTTCCGGTTGCTTCGTTTTTCTTCGTGTCTTCAAATCTTCAACACCCAAATATATTACAGCGATATAAAATAATAAATACTGCAGTATTCCTTTTTTTTTTTTAATCACTGCAGTATTTTTACATAAAAAAAAACTGCACTTAAAAATAAAATAAAAAAAACGGCAGTAGTATTAAAAAAAAATACTGCACATATATAAAAAAAAATAAAACCTAGCAACTACCAAGAAGGAATTATGGCGATGATAGACCACCCTTCTTGTTACAATTCCATAACAAAAATACATTGAAAATCTAGGACCAAAATCGAGCAATAACAATCCACATAAAAAACATATATAAGTCCATACATCACATGTAATTATATATGCGAATACCTAGAGTGCCATCTCTTTCTAAAACATGCATAATCACAATAAAAAGAAATTGATCCACGTATATATACGTTAATTAATTAAAAGGGTTCAACCTAGGCTCTGATACCAATTGTAGGGAAAAATTGTACCCGCAGTGGAAGCGAGACTAAAAAAATAGTTTGAGTAGCTTTTAAAATTTTTCCAATTTTATGAACCTTAAACCCTTTTGATTAATTAAAGATATATAAAAATAAACAAAAGATTAATACCTCTTGTCGCGTGATCCGATTGACTTGCGTCGATGGTAATCCGCAAGATCTTCAATCCTAGCACGAATGTGGATCACCTAGGAGCGTGGTCTCCCTTTCTTTGAATTGCAAACCTGTGATTGGATTAAACAAACTTTTCTTGATTCGTTAGTCCCAAAAACAATCTAAAGAAACCTAAGATTATTCTGGTCACTTTTGAGTTCTCAATCTTATGATCGAAACTCGCGTGAACCTAGATAGATATAGTATTCACAAGCTTATTGATGAATAAGCAACTAGAATACAATCAAAGAATAATCTATGTTCCTTTTGTTTTTAGTAGAATAATAGATCTCTAACTATGAGTTGAGAAGAAGAAGAAGAAGAAAATTCTGCACACAAGCCTTAGTAGTGGCCGAAAATTATAAGTTGCCTTATATAGGTGGCCAAATTTTTCTCTTCCTTTTTGCCCTAGGGTGGCCGAAATCTCTACCAAAAATAATTAGGGTTGCCGCAATTTTACTCCTAAAAAATTGGATATTTAGTTGCACCCTAATTCCTATTTAGTTTAAGATTTCCAAACCCTAATCAAACTCATCAATCTTTTATTCCTTATTTGACTAAAATAAAAGACTTCTTATTTGATTTAATAAATAAAATTAATTATTTATTTCCTTGTCAAACAAGTCTTTTAATTTAAGTATACTACTACCAATAGTATACCAATAGGAATCATATTTCCTATTCAGAAAAGATTTGTTTCTTAATTAAATAATTAATTAATTAATTAATTAATTCTTATTTAATTAAACAATGAAAACAAAATAATATTTAAGGCTTTTTTAGCACCTTGCCGCCCCACATGTATATATTGGGCCAAATATTATTTTTCTTATTTCATTAAATCCATAGGACTTTAAATAAAAAGCCCACATGTGAACTAGACCCATTCTTACTAAAAGAAACAAGCTCACATGTCATCCATTAATATATAAATATAATTGTGCAGCCCATTACATAAATAATGTGCAAATTATATTCTTAATATATTAAATTGCAATTCTAGATGGACCTTAAATTGGTCCGGTAGAATATATCAAGTGATCCATGCAAGTCCGTGTGGATTGGGGATCTTGGCGGGCTATCTAAATTTAAGCTCCAATAGACATAACCTAATCACAATCAACAAATGATTCACTTAGGTCCGATCCATTAATTTTAGCTCATTCCACTAAAGAGCTAAAATTGAACTCTTAAATAAAGACAGAAAAGGAAGATGCTTCCTCATTCATACCCTAGACGATCATATTGGAGATAGTGTATCCTCGTGATTAATATCAGTAATCGCCAAGAGTTCATTGACCGCCTATAACTCTCCAAGTTACCATATTTACTCATATGACCACGTTTTGAACTTGGATATTTTGACTTGTCCAGAAGCCATGTTTTCAATAGACACTATTGAAAACTCAACGTTGAGATTTAATATCCAATTACCTCAAAACATCCATATGATGATATTATACTCTCATTTAATAAATGGAGCCACGATGTCCATATCTATAAATGAAGTCCTCTATCGATTAACAAATGAATATCACCAAACTATCGAGGATAGACTATGCGATATAATCGTACTCATTGATAGCTCAAATGATATCACCTGCAACCATAAGTCCATCATTTATCTCAGGATTAAGATAGACTCTCCGTTTGTCCTGATAATGAAATTACTTTTATCTACTGACGGTTATAGATAAAGTATTTCATTGTGATCCTGTTCAATGCACCCAGTGCACTAGATTCTTTTGCTCGAAGACACTCCGATGATTTTAGACTCATCATATCTCATTTGATCCCGCTCAAATGCTAGCAAAAGAATTCTACAACTTTAACAAGATAAAGGTGCTCAACCTTTAACTTAAGTTGTGAACGATATTCAAGACTAACTAAAGAATTGTGTCTACCACATACATATCCAGATGTATGAACAATTCTTCTTTTCTCATAGTCTTTAGACCTTATGATTATTTACTTTAACAATTGTTAAACTATAAATGCTATAAGATTTGTTTAAAACAGAAATCACTTTATTAATATGAAAAAGATTGTTAATTACACTATTACACTCTTGCTATTGAGCATAATCCTAACATTTAATTACCTACAAGATACTAAACAATTTCCTATCCATATTGTGTGCTCCAAAGCCAAACTTGAGGCCAAACACTACTCTTTCATTTGGTACCAAGTACAACCATATACCTCATAGCTTAAACACATGCCTACCTCTATTATTTAATCATGTTAGGATGTGTAATGGTGGTAATGAAAGAAGTTTTGCTTTAATTGTAAAAAAAAAAAAAAAAAAAAAAAAAAAAAAAAAAAAACATATATTGAAAATATGCTAAGCAAATGGCTAAATGTAAAAGTACCCGAATTAGTACTTATGTGCCTTAATTGCCAAAATAAAAGATATATGGTCAACATAAATGAAAAGAAAATGAGACAAATGAAAAGATTCTTAGTTTATTTGTTGCTAAGTACTCAAAATGTAGAGTAACACATTTGAAGCATAAAGATGGGTAAAACAAATGCCTAAAATGCTAAGAGTGTGAATGATTGTGAAAAAGAGCATTGTAGGGGTGTGTGGACTCGTTATTGTGAATATAATGTAATGAAAAAGAGCAACCGTCGCTATACTCACTAGGTCAGTTGTCTAATAGGGACCAATCCCTAATAGGAGACCGCCTATAAATCCTAGGTCTGTCTCTTGCTATGTATACATAGCGAACCTATACACCCTAGGTTGGCTACAGTTGTTAGAGTTGCGCTTATTGTATATTTCGGCCCTCAAACCCATAGCCTTTGTATTATTTTCTTGCATTTTTATCGTCAATTATGGGCTCTATGTTCGTATTTTCAAGTATTTTCCCAATATCTAGATACGAAATTGCCATATCAATATAATATATATATGCCTAAATATGAATTCAACTTGCAATATATTTTTTTCTTTGCTATTGAAACCAAAAAGTCTTTTCTCCCTTTTTTTTCTCTCTCTCTCTCTTTCTGAAAGGAAAATAGGAGTAAAAGTAGAAGTGTCCTGTTAGGGTTTGCGTCTTCATCTGAAGTAGGTGTTCAAAATTGAAAGAGGGGTTTTGTAATTTTTAATCTGTAGAGATGGTGGAGTAAGAAATTGAAAAGTTGTATGGAAAGCTCTCTTTAGGAGATGAAGATGGAGTGGTTTATGAGATGGCTGAAGAAGATCAACGAGTTGGTAAGGATGAAGTGGAGCTCTGTCTAGTGGGGAAAATTCTTTCAGGTAAGAAAGTGAATAGGGATGCTTTTAAAAGTTTGATAGAACAATTGTGGAATCAATTTGGGAAGGTTAAGATCGAATGAGTGGGGGTAAATTTGTTTATGTTACATTTTAATAGTCAGGAGGAAAGGAATCGAATTTGGCAAAGAGGTCCATGGTACTTTGATAAGAGTCTTATAGTTTTAGAGAAACCAATTGGTATGGGGAACATTTCTCAACTGAGATTTGATAAAGTGGAGTTGTGGATCCAGATTCATGATGTCCCTATTATTTGCATGACTAGAAGGACAGCAAAATGGATGGCAGAGCAGATAGGGTGTGTGATTGATTTACCGTCAGAAATGAAGGAGTGTTGGGGAAAATTCTTAAAGGTAAAGGTTCAAATAGATATATCTAAGCCTTTGAATAGATGGCTTCCTTTGAAATTGTATAAAATAGAGAAGATTGTGATAGTGAGTCTTAAGTATGAGAGGTATCTAGAGTTCTGTTATACATGTTGAAGAATCGGTCATGCTAGCAAGGAGTGTTCAGATGAGGAGGCCAGGTTGGAGGCTTTGGCAAGAGATTTCAATAAGTTTGGATCGTGGATGAGAGCTTATATCCTTGAGAGACAGAAATTGAAAGCTGATCAGCAATTTGAGGGTAACCTGAAGATGCAGAATAGTAGATTAATGGAGAGAAGTGGGGAGATTGAGGTCGGTTTGGAAAAGATTGGTGTTGGTTGTGGAGATTCTTAGGGGATGGTTTCCACCGACTCAGTAAGGGAGCCTAAGGAAGATGCTATTGACAGTCACAAAAATATCAAATCTGTCTCTAGTGGGCTTGGGTCTGCTCAGAGGATTAGGTTAAGCTCAAAAGGCCTAACAGAAGAGTCCCTTATTAATAAGAAGATGGTGGTGGTCGAAGGAAATGTGTAAGGATTCCCATTATTGATTGGCTTATTTCATGGACAAACCACATGTTGAGGTTTGTATTGTAAGGGTAGATTAGGTGATTGGAGACCAACATCGAAGGCCCTTGTCAAGACCTCAAGGTGACAAGCACTCCAAAGGTATATTTCTAGTGCTTAGTTTTCATTGAAGAGATATAGAAGCACACACTCACTTAGCATACTTGCATATGTGTGCATACTCTTCACATGTCACATTACACACTAGCACTTTGTTTGATTATATCTTGTTGTGTGTTTGTTTGTGTCTTGTAATTCGTTTCCCGAATATGTTCGGAAATGTCCGCGCTTGCACGATTTTGTGCTTGGGTTTGGCGAAGATCGCCTTCGGAGAATGCCCTTGGCTTCACCCTTGGTTTCACCTTCAGTGGTGAAACGGCGGTTTAATTGGAGGCATGGCCGCCGAATGGAAACCCCCGTTTGATTCCAAAGATCTCTGGATTGGTTCTGCGGTTTGATCGGCGGCCTGGCCGCCAAATCGAAACCCGCCGAATTAGACCTTGTTGACGGTGATTTTTGGTGGTCACCGAGTCAACGATTTACCTTATGAATTGTTATGAATTATGAACTTGGATGATTGAAAATAAGAGAAATAAACTAGGAATCACAAGCGATTACGTGGTAAAACTCCAAGGGTTGGAGAAACATCCACGGTTTGTTGCCTAAGCAACGAAGCCAAATCCACTATGAAGAAGAATTACAAGAATGCTGTATTACAATCTCTCTCTCTCTCTAGCTCTTTCTCTCCCCTCGTTTTTGCGTAAAGAAGGGGTATTTATACATGTTTAATTAGGGTTTTGGTATGTGGTGCCCTAATTGTGAGTTGTAATCCTTAACGGATTCGGACTCTCCTTCTTTTGTATATTTCCTGATTTGGTTGAATCCAAGTCTGATTCTGATTCCTCCTCCTTCATTCACGGAAAATCTATTTGCTTCCTTATTTGAACTCTGCAGCCACTGTCGCTTATCATGGAGTTGCTTGTTGCTGATTGCACCCAAAGTTTGGAATATGGGCGCTGGTGACTATCTGTTTTCATTGATTCCCGACTACACCGTGTCCTTGCCCGAGTAAGGTTTATTGCCCGAGCAACTCGCCTTTGTTGGTGGTCGGGAAACTTCCTCTTTTTCCGAGCAGGTTTTCATGGGGGAATTCTTGCTCCATCAGTTGACTTTCTTTTGACCTTTCTTACGTGGCTTTATATTGTGATGACATGTCTTCCACGGCTATTTTTGCCTATAACAATACCCCCTTAAATATTTGTGCCGATCATGCTGAGTCAGCTCCACTCGGGTCAGATATTTAACCTCATACTCATTTGCAACTAGTCTTCGTTTGTCTTTTTCTGCATTAATGTATCCTCGTTTGCTTCAAAGCTCTTAAATGACGAGTTTTAATTACGACCGCACGCATTCGATTTATCAATCATTTCAGAGATCTTTTGATGGTGGCGTTTCTGCTCACTGGCGGCTCAAGGCTTTCTTCGATCGCCACTTGTCCCTTTTTATTTGGCTGTGGTTCTGCGGTGGTGCGACGTATTTATGGGACATGACCTTTCTGCTCGCTCACGTGTGGATTACGTCATCGCCCACGCCCCTCTGTTTTCCCGCTCCTTTGTGTTTCTTCTAGGGTTTCGTGTTTTTCGAAATCAATGTGATGCCTATATAAACTGGCAGTGGTGGTGCTTCTCCTTTTTACTTCACTTTCCGCAATTTTTGTGCATCATTCTCTGAAGAATTCGCTCACATCCCCTGTTTATTGGGTTCTTCTGCTACAACCACCTCTTCGTCTGCTTCAACTGCATCTCCAGCTTTTTCTGGGTTCTGCTTCAAATACATCAAGGTTAGTTCTTATGGATTCTGCAACTAGGTATCGTCTTTACACTGTTGGCATGATTGCTATTGAGCAACATGATGCACACACTGCATCTGTAGTCCACAATTTATTGAAACCACCTCTCTTTGATCAACCGCATTTCATTGATGCTGACGTTTCTGCAATTTCCCGTGAAAATTTTGCTCCTTCAGAGGCTTCATTTCCTCCTGAAGTTCATTCCGTTTCCTCGGATTCATCACCTCCCGACTATCAGCCTGCAGATTGGTCGGATTCTTCTTCTTCTACAGCTGACATTCGGCCTTGGAAGCGACCAGGAAAAAAGATGAGCACTCGTAAGGTTTACAAAGATTCCCACTCGCTGGAGAGCCGAGTCGGGACCCAGAGGGTTATCGAGAACGACGTCGAAGAAGAGCATAGGGCTGCTCGCATTCCCTTCTCTCCCGAGCGCATATGCGCTTATGATGTAGAGCCGAATGTGGTCGGCCCTGAGGAGGTAAGCAAGTATATGCGGCGGTTCGATCTGGATGGCGACGTGATTTCGCTAATCCCCGCTGAAGGTCGGGCTGCCTGGAACCCTCCTCCTGGCCACGTGGCGGTTTACGGGGCGGTTTACGGGGCCATGCTTGCCTGCGGCATCACTCTTCCTCTCCAACCATTCATCACTTGGTTTTTGGCTGAGGCCCGAATTGCTCCGGCTCAGCTGACTCTGAACAGCTATCGGATTTTGATGTGCATGTGGCACATGTGGCATAGGATGAAACGACCACCCCCAACTCCCCGTGAAATCCGACACTTTTATTCTCTGAGGCCCGTGGGGAAGTCCGGAGTCTATTTTCTTCAATCGACTCAGCCCGAGTTCTGGATCCCCAAGGATGTTGTGGTCAAGGGCGAGATCGAGCCGACCACAGAGGAGAAGATGAAGGGATTTGTTTGGGGCTTCCCCACCTCAAACAAATTTTGGAAGAACAGCTGGTTCTTTGTGGGTGGACAATGGGGCCAATCAATTAGTTTTGATCTGGATGGCTCCCAAATGACCTGCAGGGTTCCTCGGTATTTTTGCTCGCCCCAATGGAACCACGTAACTTCTTCCTTCACCGACGAAGAGCTGAAGACCTTGGCTCGGGCTGCCATCCGCCCCTTGGAGAAAAGGGGTAAACCCTATCTGTATAATGAGGGGAAGATGATTTCAGCTCGCCTCTTCCCTCAAATTTCCGCACGCCGCAGACGCCGTAAGTTGTGTTGTAGCTTTTATTTTGCCTTTTATTCTGTCATTTGTCTTTGTATTAGTCTATTGACTCGGGCTCCCTTTTTCTTTTTGAAGTGTATGACGTGGACGTGGTCTGCGATGCTCTGGCACGCCGGATGAAAGGGATTGTGGAGGCCAGCAGGAAAGAGGCCCTCCGCCAGCGAGATGCAGGAGTAGCTCCTCCTGATAATAAATCTGAAGGGAGTGCTCCCGAGGACCTTCCTGAGGATAATGAAGGGGGGGTGCCTGAGTATATGCCTGAAGAAATCCATGGTCAAGAAACAACCGCATGTTCAAAAGAGACCACGGCTGATCCGGAAGGCTTCGGAGTAAGCAGGATCAAAGCTGATCTGGACAGCCGAAAGGGTCCTTCGAAGGGCAAAGAAAAAGTGGGGCACCCCTCTGATTCCGATCATGCAACTCCCGCTGATGGAGTCAGCTCTCCCGTTTCTGCTGTTCCTTTCGCTTCTGAGGGCGGCAATGCTGAAACGGGGCAGCTTGGGAAAAGGAAGGCCTCGTTTTCTTCTGGCCGAGCTCCCCATAAAATTCCCAGAGTAGTTGCCTACGTCGACTCGTCTTCAGACGGCGAGGAGGAGGGTAACGTCGGGAAAGACATGGGCATCTCTCCTCCGACGGTCCAGACAAAGGGTGATGTCAGAGGTTCACCTGCTGTTCCTCGGGAAACCCCGTCCGCCGAGCTTCCTGAAGCCGATGCAGGCGGTTCGGGCTCCTCGCCCCATACTGGCGATCCTGACCCTGAATCCATGTTGAGGGCCATGGCTTCTGGCCGAGCCTATATTGGGGAGGATCATTGGAGCCACCTCAGGACCGGGACCGTGTCTGACCGACTCTGCAATTTTTTCAACAGTGCCTCTTATGTAAGTAGCGCTTTAGTAACATGTGGTATTTCGTATTCCTTCCTTACTTTTCGTTATTTTTATTTACTGTTGACTTGCTGCAGATGGTGGCTGAAATGTCTAGGGCTTGTCAAGCTGGTGAAGCCCAGGCAGATAGAATAAAGCGGCTAGAAGCCCAGTTGAAGGAGAGCGAGGACCGCTGTTCTCGGGCTGAGCTGGCTAACCGAGAGGGGGCTAGGTCGAGTCAGGTGCTCTTGGATCAATGCCTGGCCCGGCAACTGGAGGCTGAACAGCGAGCATCTTCCGCTGCTGAGGAGGTCCAAATTTTGAAGGATCAGCTATCATCCGTTCAGGGCGCTTTGCTCCATGCTGAGCAGTCCGCAGAAGACGCCAAGTCTGCATACGAACGCCGAATCGAAGACTTGGAGCGTCAGGCCTTGACGGTTAGGTCCCTATCGAAGGAAGCTAGGCTGGAGCTGGAACTACAAAGTGTTGATCGGTTTAAGAGGTCTCCAGCCTATGATGCTTTGCTTCTGCGTGAGTTCCAGCGAGGGATGGTCTCGGCTGGTGAATTTTTCAAGCAGAAGAATAGGGCGACTGATCGGGCTAGGGCCAACTGGAGCCTATCAATCAAAAAGCATGTGGATACCTCTCTGGAGTCTCTTCGGGCCCAGATGAGGGAGTGGCGAGCGTATTGCAGAAGTAAAGGTAAAGCGCCACATCCCATGCACCTCGAGGTTCCTTCCGCTGACTCCTTCTCCACGTTTTATGCCTGTGAAAAGGCCGGGATCGACAACGAGACGGCCGATTTGGGACCTGTTCCCGGGGTTGACTATGCCGACTGGATCGTCGACGAGGAGGAGGATGTCATTATTTGGCCTTCGGACGACAGCTTGCTGAGCGAGTATGTGATGGAGCCTGATCCTGATGTCGGCGGAAGCAGCTCCCGACCCCCGGCGCCACCCTCCTGAGCTTCATGACTTCAAGCCCCTCTTTTTTGTAGCGGTGTAACCAGCTGTAAATATTTGTATAATTATACCTGTATAACTATACCTGCATATTTGTATACTTTTATCATGTATAGACGAATTTTTTCATATATATAAATGGATTTTTCCTCAGTTTTGATCTAAATTCTTTATTTGGAATTCTGAATTTAGTCAGATTTCTTCGAACTTGTGGATCTTCAGGGGTTTAGTCCTTCGGGAATCCCTGAACTTATCTTGACTTGGTGCCTTATTTCCCGGCATTTTAGTCGGGTAGGCCGAGTATCTTATTTAACCGGTAATTAGTTTCAGCCGAGTATCTCATGTAACTGGCCTTTAAACAACTTTAAACCGCGTATATTATTTAACTGGTAGTTAGTTTCAGCCGAGTATCTCATGTAACTGGCCTTATCGTTTGAGTTTTTGATTTCTTGCCTCAACGTTACGCCGAGGCTCGCCACGGCCATACGTCAAGGTCCTTGCACAAGTCACCTAGGACGTCTCCCGGTTTTATCTGTGCAAGGTTTTGCCGAATCGTTGGGGTACTTTATACAGGCCAACACGGCTGCGCGTCTCACTAGCCTTTCTAGCGGTGCTCCGAGCAGTTTTCCAGTTTATTCTGGTGCCTCGGTTTTGCCTCTCTGCTAAGGGACACGTTTTTATCGCTTTAGCAAGGCGGGCATGCTACTACAGCTTTTCCGCCCTTCGGGCGCCACTCGTCCACTCTTTCGTGGGTTTATGGCGCCCGTATTTTCTGGTTTATTCGACCAACCTTTGGTGGGCTGCTGTCGAAGTTTTGCTCATGGATTATCAATTCTGTTGGATTACTCTGTACTAGCAACTGAACTTTATTGAATGATCAACATGAATTTTGTTAGATGAACATAACTATGAAACTAAGAAATAGACCTGATATAATAAAGGCAGAGACTAAAAAACAGAGTTTAAAACAGAATAAGTCTTTGGTAATAAATGCGGTCGGGCCCTTCAAGGATAGAAGATCTTTAGATATTGTGCGTTGCATGGTCGGGGTACCAGACTTCCCTCTGGTCGGGCTATCATGTAGGCCCCATGTCCTACGACCCCCTTGATGATATACGGCCCTTCCCATTTATCGGCAAGAGATCCCGAGGACTTATCTTTGGTGTTTGGGGACACTCTTCTTAGCACCAAGTCTCCGAGTTGGAATCTCCGCTCACGAACGTGTGAATTGTAATACCTCGCAGCCCTTTGCTGGTACGCGGAATTTCTGACTTGTGCCGTATCTCTGATTTCCTCTAGTTCGTCTAAGTTCTGCTGCAGCATATCTATATTGTGCTCGGGGCTGTATAACTGTATCCTGGGGGATATGAAAGTTGTTTCTGCTGGGATTACAGCTTCTGTCCCAAACGCCAGCGCGAAAGGAGTCTCCCTTGTGGACGTCCTCATTGTTGTTCGGTATGCCCATAACACCTCGGGCAGTTTATCCGCCCAGCCGCCCTTCTTTGCCTCTAATTTTGCTTTCAGTGTATGTTTGATCACTTTATTCACAGCCTCTGTCTGACCATTGGTTTGAGGGTGAGCCGGTGATGCGTAGTAGTTCGCGATCTTGAATTCTTCACACATTTCTCTGAACTTTTTGTTGTCGAACTGGGTTCCATTGTCTGTTATGATGATGTTCGGGATTCCGAACCTATATATGATGTTCTTCTTGACAAAGTTGGTGGTGTTTGCCTCTGTAATGTGCACAAGTGCTTCTGCTTCTGCCCATTTGGTGAAATAGTCCACCGCCACAATGGCGTGCTTTGCCCCTCCCTTTGTTCCTGTGGGCATTGGCCCTATTAGGTCGAGTCCCCACATGGCGAAGGGCCACGGTGAAGTTAGACTTCTGAGTAACTCTGGGGGCTGTCGAATATCGTTTGCTATTCTCTGGCATGTCTCGCAGCTCTCGGAGAATCGCTGCGCCTCTGCGAAAAGGGTCGGCCAGTAGAAACCTTGTCTGAGTACCTTGTGTGCTAGGCTTTTACCCCCAGTATGGTTCCCACACACTCCACTGTGGACACTTTTTAGGATTTTTTCAGTTTCTTCGCCGGTCACACATCTTTGCAGTACTTTCGAGAATCCTCTCCTGTATAATTCCCCCCTCAGGATTGTATACCGGGTTGACCTGTATCTGATGCGTTTCGCTTCCACTGCATCCTCCGGTAATATGTTTTCCTCTAAGTACTTCCTGAGTTTGTATGTCCAGTCGATTGGGCTTGGCCGGATCTCTGCTACCATGATTTCCTCTGATTCTACTGTACTCGGCTTAGTCAGATGTGCCACTGGTATTGCTTTGGATCTGATACTCGTGATGGCTGAAGCTAACTTGGATAAAGCATCTGCTTTTTCGTTTTCTTCCCGAGGGATCTGAGAGATTTTGTACACTTTGACCTTTCTGAGTAGCCTTTTTGCCATGTCCAAATAAGCTATCATGTGCTCTTCCCTTGCCTGGTACTCGTCCAGTACTTGATTAACCACGACTTGTGAATCGCTGTAAATTTCCAGCTCATCTGCCCCTAATGCTATGCAAACCCTTAGGCCGGCCAACAAGGCCTCATACTCTGCTTGATTGTTGGTTGCTTTGAAATCGAACCTCATGGCACATTCCACGGCATCCCCCTCGGGGGTTGTTATGACTATTCCGGCCCAGCTGCCGTGTGTGTTCGATGATCCGTCCACATGCAATTTCCACTGAAGTTTTTCAATCCGTTCTCCCTCCATTGCCCTCCTTACCTCGGCATCGGGCTCGGTGAATTCTGCTATAAAGTCTGATACTGCCTGTCCTTTAACTGCCGCTTTAGGTGTGTATTTGATGTCGTATTCGCTCAGCTCCACGGCCCATTTGGTCAATCTTCCCGACACCTCCGGCTTTTGAAGGATTAGTTTTAGTGGACAGTCTGTGTATACTTCTATTGCATGCGCTTGGAAATATGGCCTCAGTTTCCTGGCCGATGTGACCAGTGCTAATGCTATTTTTTCTGCTGGAGAATACCTGGTTTCTGCCGGTAACAGTGCCTTGCTTGTGTAGTACACTGGCTTTTGTACCCCCTCTTCTAACCGTATTAACACCGAACTTGTCGCCACCTCCGTGACTGACAAATACAAGTATAATGTTTCTCCTACCACCGGTTTTGAGAGGATGGGTGCTCGCCCCAAATATTCCTTCAATTTCTGGAATGCTTCTTCACATTCTGCACTTCATTCGAGCCCTTTTCCCTTTTTTATTGCCCTGAAGAAGGGAGCGCATTTGTCTGTTGACTTAGCAATGAACCGATTGAGCGACGCGAGACATCCCGTCAGCCTTTGTACGTCTTTCAACGTCTTTGGTGAAGCCATTCCTTCTAGTGCTCTGATCTTTTCGGGATTCACCTCAATTCCTCTTTGGTGAACCTGAAAACCCAGAAACCTCCCCGAGGGTACTCCGAACACGCATTTATTGGGATTGAGCTTCATCTTATATTTCCTCAGAACATCGAAGGTTTCCTTCAAATCCTCCGAGTGTTTTTCTGCCGTAGTGCTCTTGGTCAGCATGTCATCCACATAGACTTCCATGTTTCTCCCAATCTGCCGAGCAAACATCCGGTTCACCAACCTTTGGTATGTTGCTCCAGCATTTTTCAATCCGAAAGGCATCACTTTGTAGCAATACAGCCCTTGATCCGTGGTGAAAGATGTTTTTTCTTCATCTGCTTTATTCATCCGAATCTGGTTGTATCCCGAGTATGCATCCATGAAGCTTAGCAGTTGGTATCCTGCCGTTGCATCTACCAACTGGTCAATTCTTGGTAATGGAAAACTATCTTTCGGGCAGGCCCTGTTCAAGTCAGTGAAATCTACACACATCCTCCATTGATTGTTCTTCTTCTTGACCAATACTACGTTGGCTACCCACTCCGGGTATTTGACCTCCCTTATTGATCCTGCTGAAAGTAACTTCTCCACCTCCTTCTTAATTGCAGCGCTTCTCTCTGGATTGAACAACCTTCTCTTTTGCACCACTGGTCGGGACTCTGGGTTGGTAGAAAGACAATGTGATATCACCTTTGGGTCTACTCCTAGCATATCCTCGTGACCCCAAGCAAAAACATCCTTGTAACCTCTTAGCAATGTGGTCAGTTGGGCTTTGACATGTCCACTTAAGCTTGCTCCTATCTTCACTGTCTTGCTCGGATCCGCTGGATTCAGGACTATTTGTTCGGTCAACTCATCCTTTCTGACTTCGGGTTCTTCTCTGGGATCCAATTCAAACTCTTTTGGCACTTCTGCCTGCTCTTCAGGTTCTTCCACTTTTTGTTGGGTTGTTACCTCGTACATTTGGTGTACTTCCCTGTCTTTGTATACTGACAAATTTGCTCTTCGGGCCATCTCTTGTGACCCCTTCACTACTCCTACTCCATACTCAGTCGGGAATTTCATCATGAGAGCATAAGTTGCCGTCACTGCTTTGGTTTTATTCAAAAATGGTCGGCCTAATAAAGCATTGTACGGCCAGTTTTCCGTATCCACCACCACAAAGTCGAGCAGCACAGTCTTTTGGCAAGGGGTCGTCCCAATCTTCACGGGCAATTTCACTGTTCCCAGCGACCTTACTTCGACTCCCCCGAATCCTCTAAGGGGTGTGGGAAACGGCTGTAGGTCTTTCCTGTCCAGCCTCAGCTGGTCATATACCTCCGCACTTAGGATGTCCGCTGAACTCCCATTGTCAATCAAGATTCGATGAACTTCTCGGTGACCGATCCGCGCTCCAATTACCAAAGCATCATTTGGCTTAACATCCACTCCATGTGAGTCAGCTTCTGTGAATATGATCGGGTCCCATCCCTCTTTGATTCTTTTCGGGTCGGGTTCAATGGAATTGATATCTAAGTCTCTCCGTGCCTCCATGGCCTCTCGAATTTCTTGGGTCCTTTCCCTGTTACTCCGGCCAGTTGCCGGTCCTCCAAAGATGGTGTTAATTGCTCCTTCATCCTTAGCTTTCTTTGGACTGAATTTTCTTGCCCGCCCGTCCTGCCGGCTATCCTTTTGTCCATCCGTCTTGTCCACCTTCTTGAGGACGATGTCTTTCAGGTGTCCTTCCCTGATGAGGGTTTCAATATGGTCCCTTAATTGGAAACATTTGGATGTCTCGTGCCCGTTCTCCTTATGGAAACGGCAATACTTGGTGGTGTCCCTCCGGGCATATGTTGACTGCCTAGGAGGTTCTTTTGGCATGTTCTTCTCCTCTAGGATTGCCAAGATTTCACCTTGGTCTTTTTTCAGGGGGGTGTAGTTTGTATATCTACCTTGGAACTTCTGCCGTGGCTGATCGGTTCTCGGGTCGTATGCTCGCCGTCCATCCCGACCATCCCGCGTTTTGTTCTTCTGTTTGTCTCCTTTGGTGTCGGGCGCCCTTGTTTGGTCCTTGGTCTTGGTCCCCTCTGGGCGACCGCCATGCACGAAGTAACCCCCTGTGGCAATTTCTTCCTCTTCAGCCAGGGCGTACCCCCCTGCCATGTCCATCATATCAGCGTAGCTGGTTAGTCAGGCTCTTCTGAGGTCAAATGATAATTGGCCATTTTGAAGGTTGTTGATGAACGCAGCAATTATTGCTTCGTCATTTGCACTCCCGATCTCGGACACTTCCTGACCAAATCTCCCCAGATATTTCTTTAGTGACTCGTCCTTTCCCTGTCTGAGTTGGGACAAGTGAGCTACCGATTTCTTCCTATGCACATTCCCGAGGAACTGCCTTGAGAAAGCTTTGCTCAGCTCGCCAAAGCTGCTTATGCTTGCTGCTGGTAATCTACCAAACCACCGGGAGCCTAGATCCCCAAGAGTCTGAGGAAAATTCAAACATAGCAGAGCGTCATTGTGGACATATTGTGCCATAGCGCTCCTATACCTCCGAACATGTTCTTTTGGATCAGTATCTTTCTTGAACAGCTCCACGTGTGGCATCTTGAACCTCTCCGGGAAAGGTGTCCTCAGGATCCCATTAGTGAAAGGGCTCCCGGATTCGTCATCCGACAGCTCATTGCGCCCATATCGCCTGACTAAAGCATCCATTTGTCGGCGGTTGTTCTGAACTTCCCGGGTCAGACTTTGTATGAGTATATCTCTATCTCCTTCTGGCTCCCCTACCGCATTGAAATTTTGACTTATGGTCAATTTTTGACCCCTTTCTTCCGGATTCGACTCTCTGCGATCTCGGTTTAGGCCATGCAGCCGTACTGTGCCCCTTTGGCGTTTGCAGTGACGATTCTGCTCACTTTCTTCCGAAGATGAGGACCGGCCTCTTCGGTGACTACGCCTCCTGGGGTGATCCTGATTTGCAACTATTCGATCCTGATCATAACCCTTGTCAGAATCATTCCCCTCTCTACGCTCCCTACTCCTCTTATCCACCCTTTCGGATAGTATTTCTGGCCTGCCTATAGGATCTCGTCTCGCTGTTAGGGGTGCATCAGGCGTTGGTATCACTACTGCAGAACGCAGTCTCGCAGCCTGCTGGTTTGGAATGGACAAGCTGTGAGGCGACGTCAAACCTCCCGTGGTGGAAAGGTCAATTCCTTGTTTTGCTGCGTCTGATATAAGTTGTTGCAGAGAAGCATGAAATCGCTGCGTGATTTCTTCATTAGTTGTAAGGAAACGTTGAATACCTGCCAGGGCAGCTGACTGGTCTGCTGTCATTAGGGTGGCATCCGCTGTATTGAGCGTGGTGTCATCTTCCAGCTCATTACTTGGCACGCCTTGACTGTACCTGGAATCGCTACCATCTCCTTTGCCAGCCATTGTTATCACAAATTTCTGGTCCCCCCTCCTTCTAGCGCCAATTGTTGACGGTGATTTTTGGTGGTCACCGAGTCAACGATTTACCTTATGAATTGTTATGAATTATGAACTTGGATGATTGAAAATAAGAGAAATAAACTAGGAATCACAAGCGATTACGTGGTAAAACTCCAAGGGTTGGAGAAACATCCACGGTTTGTTGCCTAAGCAACGAACCCAAATCCACTATGAAGAAGAATTACAAGAATGCTGTATTACAATCTCTCTCTCTCTAGCTCTTTCTCTCCCCTCGTTTTTGCGTAAAGAAGGGGTATTTATACATGTTTAATTAGGGTTTTGGTATGTGGTGCCCTAATTGTGAGTTGTAATCCTTAACGGATTCGGACTCTCCTTCTTTTGTATATTTCCTGATTTGGTTGAATCCAAGTCTGATTCTGATTCCTCCTCCTTCATTCACGGAAAATCTATTTGCTTCCTTATTTGAACTCTGCAGCCACTGTCGCTTATCATGGAGTTGCTTGTTGCTGATTGCACCCAAAGTTTGGAATATGGGCGCTGGTGACTATCTGTTTTCATTGATTCCCGACTACACCATGTCCTTGCCCGAGTAAGGTTTATTGCCCGAGCAACTCGCCTTTGTTGGTGGTCGGGAAACTTCCTCTTTTTCCGAGCAGGTTTTCATGGGGGAATTCTTGCTCCGTCAGTTGACTTTCTTTTGACCTTGCTTACGTGGCTTTATATTGTGATGACGTGTCTTCCACGGCTATTTTTGCCTATAACAGACCTGATGCATTTATTTTTTCTCAGGTTCTGTTCGGCTGTTTAATCGGCCGCCTGGCCGCCGAATGAAACCGCCGAATTAGATATTTTAGGTCGGTTTCTTTTTGGGTTTTGATCGATGATTTCGTGTGACCGCCGAATCTGGTCGCTGAATGAAACTCTGCTTCTCGGGTTCAATTCGGCGGTTATATTCTACGGCCACGACAGCAGAATGAAACCGTCGATCGGTGATTTCAAGGGCAAAATTGTCTTTTCACTTGCCCTGTTCTTGATGACTATAAATATCATACTTTCTCATTTCTCTAAGACTAGTTCCCTGATTCAAAAGAACCCTAGAGTTCAAAAAGAGAAACTTGAGAGAAAAACAATCAAGAACTCATTTTTATACACTCAAAACCATTCTCATAAGCATAAAAATATCATCTAGCATTTTCTAGCATAGTTAGGATGCTTGCTTGCATGGGTTTTGCTCAACACACTTGCTTTGGTATGTTCTTCACTAATCTCATCTACGCTTAGTGTTTTATTTATCAAAGAAATCTCTTAGATTATTTGTATGCTCTTAGAATACATTCTAGATAAGAAATAGAGATTGTTGTGTTGGCATGTTTGAGTGATGTACTGTGATAGCAACATCTAGGTTATTTTATCTATGATTTGGTAAGCTTTATGACATGTCATTTAGCTATTGACATCTAGGATTGCATTTATTTTTATCTAATCATCCTAGATAAGCATCTAAGGTTACCTAGCTTTATTTGCTCATTGAATATCATTTTATAGTCACATAGGTTGTAATCTCTTCATTGAAAAGTAAGTCTTGCATGTAGCTTCCGGGATTAGGTTGCTTAGATTTGAAGCAATTGGACTAGGTCCACTTATACCGGGATTAGGCAGGTGTGATGATTATTGATCGGGATTAGGTTGTAATCATTTCACATTTAGTGGATTCGAGGTTCGAGTGTGGCGCACTATACAGCCCGTGGTTTTTCCCGTGAGGGTTTCCACGTAAATATCAAGTGTCTTTTATAATTCCACACCATATTACACTTGTTATTGTTTTGACTAGTTTGGGGCATTTTCGTAAATTGACTAAACGCGAAAATTGGGTAAAATTGGTAAAATCTATTCACCCCCCTCTAGATTATTATTAGATCACACCGTGTTATTTGTTTCAATTGTAATCAGAGCGGGTTCCTAGACATACATAGGTGATCCTTGCTCATTTTGGTGTGTTTTGCATTTGTGTGATTTTTGTTCATTCATACATTTTGCATTCATTTCATTTCATTCATATTCACAATGAGTGGAAACGGTGGCAACAACGAGGGTGCTTCTAGCACGCGTCCTCCTCTCCTCACCGGCGATAACTACTCTTCATGGAAGGGGAAGATGGAGGTGTACCTATGCCAAATCCATGATAGGGCATGGATGGCGATTGAAGACGGATACGCTCCTCCCATGATGACTCCCACGGGTGGTGGAGAAGAAGTTCTCAAGCCTAAGGCACAATGGACTAATAGAGAGTTTGAGACTTCAAAGTGGAATAGGAAGGCAATGCATGCCATCCTATGTGCCATGGATGAGAACCAATACAAGTTGGTTCAAATTACTAGGATTGCCAAAGAGGCATGGGAAATTCTAGAGACGGCTCATGAAGGAACCAAAGTGGTCAAGGATTCAAAACTACAAGTCCTCTAAACTAATTTTGAGACCATTAGGATGGAAGAGCATGAGCACTTCAATGACTTCCAAGTGAAGTTGATGGACATTGTGAATCAAAGTCATCAACTAGGAGACCCGTATTCGGATAGGAGAATCAAGCAGAAAATTATGAGATCTCTCCCCGATAGATTCGAGTCTAAGGTGACGGCTTTAGAGGAAAATAGTGGTTATAAGGATATGAAGCCGAGCGAGATCATTGGAAGACTTCTCGCTTACGAGTCTAGGAAGGCTTCTATCTCTACTCCTCCTAAAAAGCAAAAGGGAATTGCTTTGAAGGCATCAAAGGATGAAAATGAGGTGAAGAATGACTCGGATGAAGACATGGCCTTATTTGTGAAAAGATTCAATAAGGTTATGAAGTTTGGGAAGAGAGGATTTGGTATGAGAGGCCGAGACTTGAAGAAGAAGGGTCCCTTCAAGAAGTTTGAACCAAGGCAAGAGAAGACCGAAAGGAAAGGGGTCCGTTGCTTTGAGTGTGGCGGAATTGGTCACTTTGCTCCCGACTGTGCAAATCACAAGGAAAAGAAGAAGGGAAAAGTGATGGCCGCCACTTGGAGTGGAAGTAGTGATGACTCCAATGAAGAAGATGAGTCTTCGGATGATGAAGACGTCATGGCTAACTTCCTAGCCTTTGCCTCCTCTCACAAGAGCAAAAGTGGCAGTGAAAAAGAGGAAGAGAGTCAAAGGGAAAGTGACTCTAGTGAAGATGACTCCGATTCTAACTCCACAAATGGATATGTGGAGAAAGAGGTGTTAGTTGAATATCTTAAGGAGTTTAGAAGCTTAGAGATGAAAACCACTAAGAAGATCAAGATGTTGAGAGAAGAGAATCTTGAGCTTTCATCTCACAGTGACCACTTAAGTGAAGAAGTGGAAAGACTTAAGAAGAGAGAAGATAAGCTAAGAGATGAGTTAGCTTTATCTAGGAGGAATGAAGAAGGTTTGAAGAGGGAGCTTGATGAAGCTAAGAAGTCACTTACTAGGATGGACTCTAGCACCAAAAAGTTAGACCACATGCTTGGTGTTGGAAAGAGTCCATGTGACAAGAGAGGTCTAGGGTTTGAAGATAGTCAAGAGACCTTCTCCTCTAAGAAGACCTTGTTTGTTAAGGGCTTGGGTAATATAGAAGCTTCACCGGTGCACACTCCTAGGAAGAAGATAGATCTAGGACGATGTTCTAAAAGTGCACAAGTGAAGGTGGTGTCAAGAAGGCAACCTCAAGCCAACATTCCTCATCATATGGCTCAAAAAGGGAAGAAGACAATCATGCAAGTCCAACATTGGAAGCAAGATAGACCGGTTCAATAAAGGAGATGGATTGAATCCACTCAACCACAAAGACAAGGGAAGGCTCCCATAAATGCACAAGGCAATGGTATGATTTCTCATTTCATTCCAATTTGTCATTTTTGTGGTTTTAATGGTCACATTCGACCAAATTGCTTTCGTTATATAAAAATGTGTAGAACTCGAAGCATGATTGAAAAGAGAGAGAATAGAGCCAAGATGCATGTTCCTAGGAATAATAAGATTAATTTGCATGATCCTAGGATTACTAGAGCCCATGTACCAAAGACCATTAAGAAAGAAAATGTTGTTCTTAAGTGGGTTAGAAAGAATGAAAATGTTTGCCATGTTGCACAAATTGCCTTAAAGGCAAATTCTTCTAATCTTTGGTATCTTGATAGTGGGTGCTCTACGCACATGACGGGAAACAAGAGTTTCTTTGAGACTCTTGTTATGGAGGAAGGAGGAAATATCACCTTTGGTGATGGATCCAAAAAGAAAGTCATAGGGAAAGGAACCATTTTCGTTCCCGGATTACCCTCCTTATCTAATGATTTACTTGTTGATGGCTTGAAAGCCAATTTGATTAGCATTTCTCATCTTAGTGATGAAGGATATTCAGTCTTGTTTAGCAAAGATAATTGCTTTATCCTAAAGCCCGATGGACAAACCTTATTGAAAGGTATGAGATCTAGCGACAATTGATATTGTCTTGAAGCTAGAATAGTCTCAAACAATGTGTCTAAGGATGAGCAAATTGAGTTATGGCATTAAAGACTTGGCCACATGAACTTTCGGGATCTACGGACCCTTGGAAAGTTTGAATGTGTGCGTGGCCTCCCTAAGCTTGGGAAGAAAGCCAATGGTATTTGTGGACCTTGTCAACAAGGAAAACAAACTAAAGGCATGCACAAAAAGGGCAAGTATCTCTCCACCAAGGAGCCCCTAGAGTTTCTCCACATGGATCTTATGGGTCCTATGCAAACCGAGAGCTTGGGTGGAAAGAGATACATTTTTGTATGTGTAAATGATTTCTCTAGGTTCACATGGACATATTTTCTTAGAGAAAAATCCGAAACTTTTGATAAGTTTAAAATGCTTTGTACTAAACTTCAAAATGAAATGAATTCTAACATTAAAAGCATAAAACGGATAAGAAGTGATCATGGGAGGGAATGTGAGAATGCTTCATTTGAAACCTATTGTGATAGTATAGGTATCTCCCATGAGTTTTCGGCTCCTAGGACACCTCAACAAAATGGAGTTGTTGAGAGGAAAAATATGGTCTTTCAAGAGATGGCCTGTGTGATGTTACTTAGCAACAATGTCCTAGGAATTTATGGGCCGAAGCCATCAACACGGCTTGCTATATAGGAAATAGAGTTTTCCTTAGGCCCGGTACTAGGAATACCTCCTATGAGTTATGGAAAGGTAAAAGGCCAAATGTTAGCTACTTCCACACATTTGGAAGCAAATGCTACATTTTAAATGACCGAGATCAACTTGGCAAATTTGATGCCAAGAGTGATGAGGGTATCTTTATTGGCTATGCCTTAAATAGTAGAGCCTATAGAGTTTTCAATAAGAAAACTCTAAGTGTCATGGAATCATCCAATGTCGTATTTGATGATGAAAGGCTCAAGTCTAGTAATCACGAGGAGGAGGTAATTTTTAGTAATGACTCTCCTTTGGAGAAGGTTGATGTGACTCCTAATGTGGGGACATCAAATGTTGTTGATAATGACACACAACCTATTGATAGAGTTCCTAACTTTGACTCTAATGAACCCGCTCCATGGGTTAGAAGACTCCATAACAAAGATGATGTTATTGGAGATGTGAATGAAGGTGTTAGGACTAGAAGGCAAATAGCTAATCTTATTAGCTTCACTTGCTACACCTCTCAAATAGAACCCAAAAAGATTGATGAAGCTTTAAATGATGAATTTTGGGTTCTTGCCATGCAAGAAGAGCTAAACCAATTCGAAAGGAATGAGGTTTGGACTCTAGTTCCTAGGCCTAACACCACAAATGTCATAGGCACAAAGTGGATATATAGGAACAAATCCGATGAGGATGGAAACATAGTGCGTAACAAGGCAAGACTTGTTGCTCAAGGGTACTCTCAAATTGAGGGTATCGATTTTGAGGAGACTTTTGCTCCCGTTGCCCGCTTAGAGTCCATTAGGTTTCTCTTGTCCATCTCTTGTGTGCACACGTTCAAATTGCACCAAATGGACGTAAAGAGTGCCTTCCTCAATGGCTTCTTGCAAGAGGAAGTGTTTGTTGAGCAACCCAAGGGGTTTGTGGATTCACACCACCCCAATAATGTCTATCGCCTTAAGAAGGCTCTTTATGGTTTGAAACAAGCACCGAGGGCTTGGTATGAGCGCCTCACTCAATTTCTTGTCAACAATGACTACACAAGAGGTAGTGTTGACAAGACACTATTCATCAAGAAAGACAATGATGAGCTTTTTATAGCTCAAATATATGTTGATGATATAGTGTTTGGCTCCACCAACAACATCAAAGTCCAACAATTTGTTGATGTTATGTCTCATGAATTTGAGATGAGACTTGTTGGTGAGCTTAGTTACTTCCTAGGTTTGCAAATTAGGCAAATGAATGATGGGATCTTCATAACCCAAGCCAAATATGCCAAAAACCTAGTGAAGAGGTTTGGTCTTGAAAAAGCCAAACATTGTGATACACCCATGAGTACGACTTTGAAGCTAAGCAAAGATGCTAGTGGTAAAAGTGTGGAACAAACACTATATAGGGCCATGATAGGAAGCTTGCTTTATTTGACCGCAAGTAGGCCCGATATATCCTTTAGTGTGGGTGTGTGTGCTAGGTACCAATTCGATCCCAAGGAGTCCCATCTCTCTTCCGTCAAGAGAATCATTCGATATGTGAATGAGACTTCTAATTATGGGATTTGGTACTCGTTTGACACTAATGCTAGTCTTGTAGGCTTTAGTGATGCGGATTGGGCGGGAAATTGTGATGATAGGAAAAGCACATCGGGCGGTTGCTTTTTCCTTGGAAACAATCTTGTTTCTTTGTTTTGTAAGAAGCAAAACTCAATTTCCTTGTCCACAGCGGAGGCCGAATACATAGCCGCGGGGAGTGGATGCACACAACTCCTGTGGATGAAGCAAATGCTAGTAGACTACGGATTCAACCAAGGTACACTCACTCTCTTTTGTGATAACATGAGTGCTATTAATATTTCCAAGAATCCGGTTCAACACTCTAGAACTAAGCATATTGACATTCGTCATCATTTCATTAGAGAACTAGTTGAAAATAAATGCATTGTACTTGAGCATGTAGGTACAAATGATCAACTAACGGACTTGTTTACAAAAACCTCTAGATGCTACTCGATTTAAAACTCTTAGTAGATCTATTGGGATATGTCTTGTGGAGTGATGAGTTTTTGTGATTGACCCCATAAGGGGAACTCAAGCAAAGAGAGCTTTTTGTATACTAGATGTATGCAAAATATTTGAAAGATCTTATGCTTCTCTTTTAATTGCTTGAAGTAAGCTTGGTTGGACATATGTATATATGCTTTTATCTCAATAAGTGTGAACCTTGCTTTGTTTTCAATCCATGTCATATTTATGTTCAAACATGCATTTTTGGACTAGGAAATTTTCATAGGAAGTATGATTTGAATGACCTATAGTTATTTCCATGACATGATGATTCTAATTAACATGCTCAAATGAAAAAGCATGAATTGATGATTGCATATTATTAAATGCAAAACAATGTATGAAAAAGCTAGTGAGACTAAAATTGACAAAGGATCATGTATCCATTCAAAGGATGTTTCAATCCAAATGTCTCTCTTTCTTTATTTGTTGAACATGGTTACTATCATACGGGTTTCATACCCGGAAAAATCAAATAGGGTGCAAAGTCGCTCATGCCATGTTTCGCTTATAAAGTTGGATATAGTTGTTGTTAAAAATGAAAATCAATAAATTCTCTATATCCTTGCTTTTCTCATGACAAATGGTTAAATTGGTTTGAATTCTATTTGAAACCTTTGTCATTTGCTTTGCCAAATACCATTGTATTTTGGACTTGAATGCAACATGTCTTGTATGCAAAGCATTTTTATTTCACACATTTTCATAAAATAAATCTCCTTGATTCTTTCCAATTAATTGAGTGCATAAAGTGGCTTATTTGTCTATGCATTATCTTGTATGCTACTATCTCTCTTTGCTATGAGTGACCCGGTTGGGGACTACTCCTTTGCCTATATCATGACAAAAAGGGGGAGTAGGATGTGGGGAGTTGCTAGTATATGTGCGCTAGTATATGTGCATTTGGGGAGATTACATATTGAAGGGGAGTAACCCATTGAGGGGGAGCATTGCATACTCATACATTGCATGATATTGTGTTTAAAAGTTTCATATGCAAATGCTTGTTTTACTTTCACTTGATCAACTCACATACACTTGCTTTGGAAGTGTAATCTAATTGTTTTGAAGGTTTGGTAATTCTACAAGAGATTGAATCTCTTTGTAATGTAGAATTTCCCGTAGCTTCAATTATTTTGTGAGGATCAATGTGAGTGGTGGTTTCGTCATGAAATAGCCAAAGGGGGAGATTGTAAGGATTCCCATTATCGATTGGCTTATTTCGTGGACAAACCACATGTTGGGGTTTGTATTGTAAGGGTAGATTAGGTGATTGGAGACCAACATCGAAGGCCCTTGTCAAGACCTCAAGGTGACAAGCACTCCAAAGGTATATTTCTAGTGCTTAGTTTTCATTGAAGAGATATAGAAGCACACACTCACTTAGCATACTTGCATATGTGTGCATACTCTTCACATGTCACATTACACACTAGCACTTTGTTTGATTATATCTTGTTGTGTGTTTGTTTGTGTCTTGTAATTCGTTTACCGAATATGTTCGGAAACGTCCGCGCTTGCACGATTTTGTGCTTAGGTTTGCGCGAAGATCGCCTTCGAAGAATGCCCTTGGCTTCTCCCTTGGTTTCACCTTCAGTGGTGAAACAGCGGTTTAATCGGCGGCCTGGCCGCCGAGTGGAAACCGCTGTTTGATTCCAGAGATCTCTGGATTGGTTCTACGGTTTGATCAGCGGCCTGGCCGCCGAATCGAAACCGCCAAATTAGACCTGATGCATTTATTTTTTCTCGGGTTCTGTTCGGCGGTTTAATCGGCGGCCAGGCTGTCGAATGAAACCGCCGAATTAGATATTTTAGGTCGGTTTCTTTTTGGGTTTTGATCGGCGGTTTCGTGTGACCGCCGAATCTGGTCACCGAATGAACCCCTGCTTCTCGGGTTCAATTCGGCGGTTACATTCTGCGGCCACGACCGTAGAATGAAACCGCCGATCGGTGATTTCAAGGGCAAAATTGTCTTTTCACTTGCCCTGTTCTTGATGACTATAAATATCATACTTTCTCATTTATCTAAGACTAGTTCTCTGATTCAAAAGAACCCTAGAGTTCAAAAAGAGAAACTTGAGAGAAAAACAATCAAGAACTCATTTTTATACACTCAAAACCATTCCCATATGCATCAAAATATCATCTAGCATTTTCTAGCATAGTTAGGATGCTTGCTTGCATGGGTTTTGCTCAACACACTTGCTTTGGTATGTTCTTCACTAATCTCATCTAAGCTTAGTGTTTTATTTATCAAAGAAATCTCTTAGATTATTTGTATGCTCTTAGAATACATTCTAGATACAAAATAGAGATTGTTGTGTTGGCATGTTTGAGTGATGTATTGTGATAGCAACATCTAGGTTATTTTATCTATGATTTGCTAAGCTTTATGACATGTCATTTAGCTATTGACATCTAGGATTGCATTTATTGTTATCCAATCATCCTAGATAAGCATCTAAGGTTACCTAGCTTTATTTCCTCATTGAATATCATTTTATATTCACATAGGTTGTAATCTCTTCATTGAGAAGTAAGTCTTGCATGTAGCTTTCGGGATTAGGTTGCTTAGATTGCAAGCAATTGGACTAGGTCCACTTATACCGGGATTAGGTAGGTGTGATGATTATTGATCGGGATTAGGTTGTAATCATTTCACATTTAGTGGATTCGAGGTTCGAGTGTGGCGCATTATACAGCCCGTGGTTTTTCCCGTGAGGGTTTCCACGTAAATATCAAGTGTCTTTTATAATTCCGCACCATATTACACTTGTTATTGTTTTGACTAGTTTGGGGCATTTTTGTAAATTGACTAAACGTGAAAATTGGGTAAAATTGGTAAAATCTATTCACCCCCCTCTAGATTATTATTAGATCACACCGTGTTATTTGTTTCAAAATGAAGTATTTGGGCCTGGATTAAATGATATGGTTGTCTCTGTAAATGAATTGGGTCCAGTAGAAATTCAGGATGGGTTAAGTGATGGTAACGAAATAAGAGAAGATTTGGCAATGGTCAGTTTTTCTCAGCCGAGTGTTCAAGTCTCCCCTAAGCAGCCTTATATCAGAAATTGGAAAAGATTGGCGAGAGAAAAGATGGTCAATTATAAGATGAATAATCAGCTGAGTTTATTTCAGAAGTTGCAAACAGTGAGTACAAAGGGGAAGCAGAAGGTTAAGGAAACACTTACCCTTCTACTAGTTATTCTTCTTTTAATTTAGCTGGGAAGAGGTCTGGTCTTGGGAATTTTCAAAATCCGGTTTAGTCTTCTTCAAGAGAGAAGGGTAATCTGTCGAGTTCTCTAAAAAGTTGGGAAGTGAAGTTTGGTAAAGGGAAGTTGGTGATTGGCTCGGCTGGTGAGAGTGGGGTGAATAAAAAAGTAGGAGTTTCAGAAGGTCAGGAGTTAACTAAGCTGGCGGTGTCTGGTTCCCAGGCCCGCGAGGGCTTATGATTGAAATAAGTTGGAACGTTTGGGGTTTGGGGAATCCCTGGGCGGTTACGGCCTTGAAAAGGCTGATGAGGAATCATTCCCCAGAATTTATTTTTCTGTCGGAAACTAAATTGGCTAATAGTAAGGTAGAGAAATTTAGGAATACTATTGGCAATTATGAGGTTTTTTGGGTAGAGAGTATAGGTAATAGTGGTGGGTTGATGTTATTATGGAAAAAAGAAGTTTGGATTTCAGTTCTATCTTTCTCAGCGGGGCATATAGATGCAAGATTAAAAATGGAGGATGGGTTTTTCTATAGGTTTTCGGGTTTATATAGTGACCCTTCTTCTGGTAAGAGAGTGAATTCATGGGCTCTTTTATGTAGGCTGAGGGAGGTGGATAGATTGCCCTGGGTTTATGGGGGAGACTTTAATGAAATTCTGTGTTTAAAGGAGAAAATGGGAGGTTCTGATAAGTCGGTTGCTGGTATGATCAGGTTTAGACAGGCTGTAGAGGTGTGTGATTTGATAGATTTAGGTTTTTTAGGTCCTAATTTTACTTGGAATAATAGAAGGGAGGGGAAGGAGAATATCCAAGAAAGATTAGATCATTTTTTTGCTAATAATTTGTGGAGGGAAAATTTTGAGTTTATCAAGGTGGAACACTTGGGGTTTCATACTTCGGATCATCGGCCGATTTTGCTGAAATTTGATAAGACCAGCCGGCAATTCAAGTGCAATTTTTCTAGTTTCAGATTTGAACCTTTTTGGTTAAAAGAAGGGGATATTGGCAGGGTGATTTTGGATGCATGGAGAGATACTAGGCCTTCCAATTCAAATACAGATTTTATTAGTAAAATGAATAGGTGTGCTATAAGATTATTAGGATGGAGTAGGGAAAGATTTAAAGGTCTAAGTTCTTTAATTGCAGTGAAAAACTGAGAGATTGAGTTGTTGTACAAGAGTTGTGAGATTGATGGTGTTATGATCACTATCAGGGAGCTTGAGTTTGTAATGGAAGATCTAATTGATGGTGAAGAATTATGGTGGAAGCAACGATCTAGGGTGGATTGGTTAGAAGCTGGAGACAAAAATTCAAAGTTTTTTCAAGCTAGGGCTACTGCAAGAAAAAGGAAAAATACAATTCAGAGATTACAGAACAGTGAAGGTCGGTTGGAAGATTCAGTGGAAGGTATGGCTCGGGTTGTTAAAGATTTTTTCTGTGTTCTATTCAAGTCTTCAAATCCCTCCCATTCAGATATCAGTAAAACATCAGAGGCCATCAATTCCGGATTTAGTGCATCTCAGAGAGAAGATTTGAGCTTGGAGTTTTCCGCTGAGGAGGTCAGGTCAGCTTTGTTTGACTTAAATCCTACTAAAGCTCCTAGCCTAGATGGGTATCATGCAATTTTGTAAGGATTCCCATTTTTGATTGGCTTATTTCGTGGACAAACGACAAGTTGGGGTTTGAAATGTAAGGGTAGATTAGGTGATTGAAGACCAACATCGAAGGCCCTCTTCAAGACCTCAAGGTGACAAGCACTCCAAAGGTATATTTCTAGTGCTTAGTTTTCATTGAAGAGATATAGAAGCACACACACACTTAGCATACTTGCATATGTGTGCATACTCTTCACATGTCACATTTCACACTAACACTTTGATTGATTATATCTTGTTGTGTGTTTTTGTGTCTTGTAATTCGTTTCCCGAATATGTTCGGAAACGTCCGCGCTTGCACGATTATGTGCTTGGGTTTACGCGAAGATTGCCTTCGGAGAATGCCCTTGGCTTCTCCTTTGGTTTCACCATCATTGGTGAAACGGCGGTTTGATCGGCGGCCATGACCGCCGAATGAAACCGCCGTTTGATTCCAGAAAGCTCTGGACTGAATCTGCGGTTACGATCGGCGGTCAGGCCGCCGAATCGAAACTGCTGAATAGACCTGATGCATTTATTAATTCTCGGTCTCTGTTCGGCGGTTTAATCGGTGGCCTGGCCGCCGAATTGAAACCACCGAATTAGATATTTTAGGTCGGTTTCTTTTTGGGTTTTGATCGGCGGTTTCAATTGACCGCCGAATCTGGTCGCCGAATGATCCCCTGCTTCTCGGGTTCAATTCGGCGGTTACATTCTGCGGCCATGACCGCAGAATGAAACCGCCGATCGGTGATTTCAAGGGCAATTTTGTCTTTTCACTTGCCATGTTCTTGATGTCTATAAATATCACACTTTCTCACTTCTCTAACTTAGTTCTCTGACTCAAAAGAACCCTAAACTTGAAAGAGAGATTTTTGAGAGAAAATCAAATCAAGAACTCATTTTTATACACTCAAATCATACACATATGCATCAAAGATCATCTAAGCATCTTCTCACATAGATAGTTGCTTATTTGAGTGAGTTTTGGTCATCACACTTCCCTTGGTATGTTCTTCACTTTTATCCATTGATATTTAGTGTTTTATTTATCAAGGCATCTCTTTTATTATTTGAATGATCTTAGATTAATATCTTATATTCAAAATAGAGATTGTTTGTGATGACATGATTGAGTGTTGTATTGTGATAGCTATCTAGGTTTTTATAATCTATTGTTAGCTAAGCTATTTGACATGTCATTTAGCTATTGACATCTAGGATTGCATTTATTGTTATCTAATCATCCTAGATAAGCATCTAAGGTTACCTAGCTTTATTTTCTCATTGAATATCATCATATTTTCACATAGGTTGTAATCTCTTCATTGAGAAGTAAGTCTTGCGTGTAGCTTGTTGCTTGGATCGCAAGCAATTGAAGTCTTGTTGTGATAGACTGGGATTAGGTCGGACACCGGGATTAGGTGGTCACACAAGCAATTGGACTAGGTTCACTCATATCGGGATTAGGTAGGTGTGTGATTATATACCAGGAGTAGGTTGTAATTGTTTAACACATTTAGTGGATTCGAGGTTCGAGTGTGGCGCACTATACAGCCCGTGGTTTTTCCCGTGAGGGTTTCCACGTAAATATCAAGTGTAATTTTATAATTCTGCACCATATTACACTTGTTATTTGTATTGACTAGATTGGGGTATTTTCGTAAATTGACTATACGCGAAAATTTGGTAAGAAGGGTTAAAATTTATTCAACCCCCCCCCCCCCCCCCCCCCCCCCCCCTCTAGATTAATATTAATATTAGAACACACCTTAATTTATTTGTTTCAATTTTTTTTTTAGAAATTTTGGAATATTTTGAGGGATGATTTTACTGGTGTTTGTTTAAGTGTGTTGAATGGAAATTCTTCTGTTAGGGAATTTAATAATACTGTTGTTGTTTTAATTCCTAAGATTAATAATCCATTATCACCTAGGGATTTTAGGCCTATTTCTTTATGTAGTGTGGTTTATAAAACAATTGCTAAGGTTATAGCCTCTAGAATTAAGCTTTATCTTCAAGATATTATATCTCCTAATCAGTCGGCTTTTGTCCCTGGTAGGCAAATTTTTGATAATTTGTTAGTGGCTTTTGAAACTCTTCATTCGATAGCCAGGAAGAAGTTAGGGAAAAAAGGGTTGATGGCTCTAAAATTAGATATGAGTAAGGCTTATGATAGGGTAGAATGGAAGTTTTTAGAAGCTGTTATGATTAAGCAGAATTTTCCTCCTAGGTTAATAGAGCTTATTATGGATTGCATCTCTACCACCTCTCTAAATTTTCTGTTGAATGGTAATCCGGTCTGTTTGGTGGTGCCTACTAGAGGTATTAGACAGGGGTGTCCTCTTTCTCCCTATCTTTTTATTTTGTGTGCAGAGGCTTTTTCTTGTTTGATTTCGTAATCTAAAAATAATGGAAGGGGGTTGGGTGTTAGATGTTGTAGGGGAGGGCCTTTGATTAGTCATATGTTTTTTGTGGATGATAGTATTCTTTTTAGTAGAGCTTCGAGGGAGTGCAGTTCTAGTATCAGGGAGATTCTGAAGGTGAATGTGAATGGCTCTGGCCAGCAAATTAACTTCCAAAAAAGTAAGGTGACGTACAGTTCAAATGTTATTGATAGTACTAAAGAAGAGATTTATAATTTGCTTGGCATAGAGAATGACAATATTCAGGATCAATATCTTGGACTTCCTTCTATGGTGGGAAGAAAGAAGAGAATTTTGTTTGATGATATTAGGGAAAGAATGTGGAAGAAGCTTGAGGCTGGAAAGATAATTTCTTTTTGTTTGGTGGTAAGGAGGTTTTGATTAGGGCAGTGGCTCAAGTAATTCCGAACTATGCTATGAGTATTTTCCAGCTTCTGGTGGGTCTTTGCAATGAGTTAAGTTCTATGTTCTCTAAATTTTGGCGGGGTTCTAGAGAGGGTAAAAGAAAGATTAGTTGGGTGAAATGGGAAACTCTTTGCAAACCAAAAAGTCAAAGGGGATTGAATTTTAAGGATCTTATTTCTTTTAATCATTCTCTTTTAGCTAAGCAAGCTTGGAGAATTATGAAAAATCTGGACTCATTGATTGCTCAATTGCTAAAGGCAAAATATTTTAAGAATGAGGATTTTTTACAATTGTCTATTAAGAATGGTAGCTCTTATGTTTGGAGAAGTATTTTATAGGGGAGAGAATTACTTGATAAAGGGTTGAAATGGGTGGTAGGGGATGGGAAATTGATTAGAGTTTTTAAAGATAGGTGGATTCCTCGCCCCTATTCTTTTAGGAATATTTCACCGGATCTTGGAACGGATATTAGAGTGGTTGATTTGTTGGATTGTAATCGTCGATGGTGGGATATAGATAAGCTAAATAGTAATTTTTTGGCAAGGGATAAGGAGTTAGTGCTTTCTATTCCGATAAGTTGGACAGGGGGGTTGATTTTCTTGCTTGGCATTATGAAAGGAATGGGGAGTATTCAGTTCGAAGTGGATATCAGCTGGCATTGTCATAAAAAATCAGTGATTCTAGCTCTAATTCGGATATGATGCAGTGTTGGTGGAAAAAGATTTGGAGTCTGAATTTGCCTCCAAAAGTTAAAATTTTTATTTGGCGTGCATGTTCGAATGCTTTTCCTTCGTTATTTAACCTATGGAGAAGAAAGGTTGTGGATTCACCTAGATGTAATATTTGCTCACATCCTTTGGAAACTACTGACCATGTTATTTTCTGGTGTAAAGAGGCTAAGAAATGCTAGAGAAATGTGGGGTTTGCCTGTCCATTTGAAGCCGTAAATCAGCTACCTTCCTTAGAAGTATTTGTGTATTTTTCTTCTCTTTTATCTGTTGAAGACTTGTGCGGTTTTTGTATGATAGCCTGGTCTATTTGGAACAACAGAAATTTTCATGTTTTTAATGGGAAAGGAAAGCCTCCTCAGCTGGTTCATTTGGCTGCTATGTCCTTTTAGTTAGAATTTCAGAAATCTAAGCTGGCTGTAACTTCTCAGCGTGGTCTAGATATTTACACAGGTAATCGGGATTGGTTAGCTCCTCCTCCAGGTAGACTCAAGCTAAATACAGCAATGATGAATCGAAAAAATGGAATGAATTTTGGTGTAGGAGCTGCTATATGTGATGATAAGGGTTTGGTGCTTGCAGCCAGAGCAAATCAGATTCCAGGTAATTTTAGTGTAGAGATTAGTGAGTTTATGGCACTTAGAGAAGGTCTTCTACTTGCTCATTTCTATAATCTGAGAATTGATTTTGCTGAGGTGAATTCTTCTTCTGTTGTTGCGATGCTTAATGATTCCAAGCCTCTTGTAGGGGAATCTAAGTTCTTGGTTAATGATATCAAATCGTTGTTTGTAGATGTTGGCATTATTAGATGTTTGGCTATTTCAAAATTGGGAAACTCCTTTGTATCTAAGCTAGCTGTAATAGCTTTGATCTCTAGTAGAGAGAAATTGTGGCTGAACAATTGTTCTCCTATTTGTAACTTTCAATTGTAATGTTTGTTGTTTTATATATATCAAAAAAAAAAAAAAAAAAAAAAAAAAAAAAAAAAAAAAACTTGCAATATATATCAGTGCACGAATTCAAGTGCTATATATTGTGGCTGAAATCTTCTACCAAATAGGATTTATGCCCTTTGACCTAAATCCTAATCCTAGCTAGATTTTCTTAGAATTCCAAACCCTAATCCAACTCTTTAGTGTATTTGTGACTATATCAAAGACTTCCTAATTTGACTAGATAAATAAAACCCTTATTTATCTACTTACGAAATAAAATTTTTTATATTTAATATACTACTACCAATAGTATAACACTAAAAAATATATTTCCTAGTCAGAAAAAGATTTTCATTCATAATTAAATAATTAATCAATCAATTAATTAATTTCCATTTAATCAAATAATAAAATAAAATAATATGTTTAGACTATTATATAAGCCTTGCCGCCCATACACTAAGATAGGCCCATATAATATTTTTCCATTTTATTAAATCCATTGGATCTTTAATTAAAAGGCCCACATGTGAACTAGGCATATTCTTACTAAAAGAAACTAGGCATATTCTTACTAAAAGAAACAAGTCCACATGCCTTAATACAATTCTAGATGAACCCATAATTAGTCCGGTAGAATATATCAAGTGATTCATGCAAGTCCGTGTGGATTGGAGATCTTGGCGGGCCTATCTAAATTTAAGCTCCAATAGACATAACCCAATCACAATCAACAAATGATTCACTTAGGTTCAATCTATTAATTTTAGTTCATTCCACTAAAGAACTAAAATTGCACTCTTAAATAAAGATGGAATAAATAATTGATTCTCATTTATACCTTAGACAATCTTATAGGAGATAGTGAATCCTGATGACTCGCTTTTTGTATCGTTACCAAATTGCGAATTATCAAAAGAATTTTTATAAATGAATTCTTACGCAATGTGCTTTAAGTTTGAAAACTAGTAAAGCGGTAAGCTTAAGATTCGTTCCACAGGGATTAGGTTAGATTAGTCAATTTGCTATCTAATCTAAGTTAGTCTAACTAGTGTGCAATAAAGTAAATCATGATTAGTGGGATAGTGTGTGGTTTGAGAAACCACCAAACAATGCATGAAAAGTAAATATACAAAAATGTAAAGAGAATATGAATGGAGATAGGAATCCAATACAAACAACTTAGATAAGAAAATGGGTTTAAACAATTAAGAGAGGTTTAGGGAAACGATAGAGTAGCTAATGGACCATTGAGCAATTCATACGAAACTTCATTAATGTACAATCTACATAATCAAGGACCGATCTCATTTGAAAGTGTTGTTTAGGTCGTCACTAAGAACCCTAAACAAGTTCCCACCAAAATGCCTAACCGATTAAGGACAGGGGGTCAAGGTGTGATCGGTTAGTGACGATCGAATGGCCTAGGCAATTGGGGTGATATCTCCACCAACAACCTAACCTATTCACTATGTGCTCTAATCAATCAAGTGTGTCAATAACTTAACCAATTTTATCACAAATAAATCCTACAACATATTGTAATCAACAAGTGTGTCAATACTCATTTAATCATATAAGTGCAAGATCTAATTAAAAAGTAAATAGAACTATAATTATGCAAACATCATATCCAAAGCTTTAATAAATACTCAATGTCCAAATAATCTCTCAAATCATCCCCCTAAAATAGGGGTTTAATTACACATAATAGCAAACAAGAAAAGGAAGTAAAATGTAGAGAAACGACCCTTGGGTCTCTCTTGTAAGCTTAATCCTCCCTTGAGCTTCCTTGGTTGAATCTTGTGTAAAGATTGGGTGTTGAGGAGGTGTCTAGATAGGTGGAGTCATATGGAAAGTGACAAAGGAAATGGGTGGAGAAGATGGAAAGAGAGGAATGATTTATGTGGAGTAATCTAGGTGTTTATTGGAGAGGAGAATGGAGGGATTAGGAATGGTGGAGGAAGGAGGTTTCTTGATGAACAAGAGTTGTCAAGAGTTAGGATAAAATGGTGTATTTATATGTTAGAAAAGCTAGGGTATGAAATGGGCATGAAAGGACAAGAATACCCTAAAAAAATGGCTTGAAAAATGTCCATTTTGCTGCTTCTAGAAAATGGAGGTCGCCATGGCGCGCCATAGGGTCGCCATGGCGATAGGGAGTGCGCAGCAACTACGAAAACAGGTATAACTTTCTGTAGAAAACTCAGAATCTCAATCTGTAAAAACTACTAGAAAGTAGACTTCCGGGGATTTCTGAATATATGTAATCTGAAATGTGGTTCGATATGAAGAGAGAGATATGCCTATTTGAAGATGAATGATCTGCACACACTTTTTACAATTTCACCCCCTTTTGCCACTAATATTACTCCAATGCCTCTGAACTTTATAAATACCAGAAAACACTTAATTCACACCATTAAATCATGAGATATTGCTCGAGAATCAAGCAAAAAGAGAAGGAAGTGAGGGCCAAAATCATACCAATTTTGGTTCGATCAAATCCTCGTGAAGAATATCAGTAATTACCAATAGCTCATAGACCGCTTATAGCTCTCCAAGTTACCATATTTACTCATATGACCACACTTTGAACTTGGATATATATATGTCATGTCCAGAAGTCATCTTTCAATAGTCACTATTGAAAACTCAAGTTACGATTTAATATCCAAAACCACAAAGCATCCATATGATGATATTCTACTTACATTTAATAAATGGAGCCACGATGTCCATATCTATAAATGAAGTCCTCTATCGATTAGCAAATGAATACCACCAAACTATTGAGGTTAGACTATGCTATATAATCGTACTCATTGATAGCTCAAATGATAAAACTTGTATCTATAAGTCCATCATTTATCTTAGGATTAAGATAGACTCTCCGATTGTCTTGATAATGAAAAGACTTTTATCTATTGACGGTTCTAGAAAAAAGTATTTCATAGTGATCCAATTCAATGCACCCAGTGCACTAGATTCTTTTACTCGAAGACCCTTCGATGATTTTAGACTCATCATAACACATTTGATCGCACTTAAATGCTATTAAAAGAATTCTACAACTTTAACAAGATAAATGTGCCCAACCTTTAACTTAAGTTGTGAACATTATTCAAGACTAACTAAATAATTGTGTCTACCTTATACATATCCAGATGTACGAACAATTCTTCTTTTCTCATAGTCTTTTGACCTTATGATTATTTACTTTGACAATTATAATAATAAATGCTATAAGATTTTGTTAAAACAGAAATCACTTTATTAATATCAAGTACAATATTACACTCTTGCTATTAAGCATAATCCTAACAAGTGACACGTGTCTATTCAGGAATTAATTGAATAATGAGATTATTTAATTAATGAATATTAATGATTATGTTAATTAAATAATTAGATTATTTAATTGTGTAATTAATCATTAGATGGAGGGTGTTGATTGATATTTAATTTTGAATGAAGAAAAGATAATTTGATTATTTTATTTTCATTTAATTAAATATTGAAATTTGAATTTAAAAGAGTTTTAAATTCAAATTAAATCAAATAAATTGATATTAATTATTTTTTTTAATTATTTTTTTTAATAAAATTGGACTGATCTAAGGGGAAAAAGCATCACAAACGATCATATGCTGAAAAACCCCTAGACAATATCCATAAATATAAAAGAAAAAAGAAAGTAAAAAGTGACAAAAAGCAACAAAGCACAAAGTGCCAGGGGAAAACAACCCCAAACAAAAAGAGACACAGAGGCCACACCAAAAAGAAAAAGAAAAAGAAAACATCAAGAAAAATGAAAAGACTCTCGACCCTTGATATCTTTAAAGATATCAGATATCTTAAAATATTTTATTAATTAGTTTAATTTTAATATATATATATGATATATGTTAGTTTTAAATAGAGATGAAGTGGGTTGTATCTGACACAAACAAAAACCACACCAACATCCTCACATAAAACAAGAGGTGTGCGGCCAACTAAAAAGATAGAGAACAAAAAGGTTTTCTTGCTTTTTACATAGGGGTGGCCGAACTATACAAGGCAAAGGGTTGCCTTCGTTTGTCTCTACATCCTCCTTGTTCCTGAGTACTGTGACGCGATGATCGAACCAAAATTGGTATGATTTTGGCCCTCATTTCCTTCTCCTTTTGCCTGATTCTTGGGCATTATCCAGTGATTTAATGGTGTAAAATCAAGTGTTTCAGGTTTTATTAGGTTTCAAGAGCATTTAGGATGAAGATGAGGACTTGGGTGCAAAAAGGCTCATAAATGGGAAGAAACAGGACATTTTCGCCACTTAGACATAAGGAGGTCGCTACGTGGGCGCCATGGCGACAGAGGATTCTTCAAGTCATCAGAAGGTCACCATTTGGTCGCCACTTGAACGCCATGGCGACAGAGGAAATTGCAAAGCATTTCATGGTCGCCATTTGAGGTCGCCATGGCGACCTACACTTGCAAATGGCGACCACATAGGAATTCCAACGTAGGAATTCCAAAGTGGGAAGGGTCGCCACTTGGTCGCCATTTGGTCACCATGGCGCCAGAAGAACCCATGAGAGGTCGCCATTTGAGGTCGCCATGGCGACCTAGAAGGACAAGTGGCAACCACGTTGGAATTCCAGCGTAGGAATTCCAGTGTTGGCATTCAAGAGGGGTATTCTTGTCATTTCATACCCATTTCATACCCTAGCTTTTCACACCTATAAATACATCACTATTTTTCCTCTTTTAGACATCTCTTGACAACCAAGAAACCTCCTTTCTACCATTCCTAATCTCTCCATTTCTCTTCTACCTAAACTTAAACATCTAGATTACTTCACCTAAATCATTCCTCTCCTTCCATTTTCTCCACCCCTTTCCTTTGTCACTTTCCATATGACTCCACCTATCTAGACATATCCTCAACACCCACTCTTTGCACAAGATTCAAGCAAGGTAGCATCAAGGAAGGATCAAGCTTACAAGAGAGACCCAAGGGTGATTTCTCTCCATTTTACTTCCTTTTCTTGTTTGTAATTATGTGTAATTAAAACCCCTATTTTAGGGGATGATTTGAGAGACTTTTTGGACATGAGTATTTATTAAAGCTTTCAATATTATGTTTGCATGATTCAAGTTTTATTTACTTTTTAATTAGATCTTGCACTTATGTGATTAATTGAGTTATTGACACACTTGTTAATTACAATATGTTGTAGGATTAATTTGTGATAAAATTGATTGAGTTATTGACACACTTAATCGATTAGAGCACATAGTGAATAGGATAGGCTCTTGGAGGGGTGATCAACCTCGATTGCCTAGACCATTTGATCATCACTAACCGATCCCGCCGTGACCCCCTTTCCTTAATCCGTTAGGCATTGCGGTGGGAAGTTGTTTAGGGTTCGTAGTGATGGTCTAAACAACACATTCGAATGAGATCGGTCCTAGATTGTGTAGATAGTGCATTAAAGAAGCCATGTATGAATTGCTCATTGTCCATTAGCTACTATATCATTTCCCTAGAATTCCTATTAATTGTTTATTCCACATTTCTTATCTAGATTTGTTGAGCATTCCATTTTATTAGTTTTATTAGGTTTATTTTACATGTATGTTTGATGGCTTGACAACCCATTCACTCATCCATCATTTATGATTTATTTTATTGTTTATAGATTAGCTAATTAATTCAACATATTACTCTAATTCCCTATGGAACGAACTCTAAGCTTACCACATTACTCATTTTCAAAACTTAAAATATATTGCGTAAAGATTCATTTTATAACATTCTTTTGGTAATTCGCAATTTGGTAACGACACAAAAAGCGAGTCATCAAAATGGCGCCGCTGCCGGGGAATTAAAGAGATTGTTGAATTACTTAGCTTTTCTTTGTAGTTTAGATTTTTCATATTTCTTTTGTTATTCATTTTTTTTTATAGTTAGATTTTTTTTTTAGTTATTTGTCATTTTCGTTATTTTTAGATTTTATAGTCTTGTTTTTGTTTTTCTTTTATTTTTCTTCTATTTTTCTTTTCAGGAACAATGGATCCTTTTGACTTGCAATTGGCCATATTCAACTGGGACATGGAGTTATTTGCCTCAAGGCACTCAAAGGAAGACAAAGCTCATGACTCAAATTCTTCCAATATGGGGCCGATGGATGGGAGTCCCGAGGAAGAAATGCTAGAGACCATCCGAGCATCACAAACGACATACGAGCATACTTTGAATGGATGTTTGGAGGCAAGTGCACTTAGGTTTTCGGGATTAGAAACTTCATTGAGAAGAATAGAAGTGCACATTGGAGCTATCATGGAAGCCATGCAAGCACAAGAGAGCCAAGAGTTCCCAAATCCACCTATGCTAGAAGAAGCTACCACCATCCATTGGAAGGGTGAGAATGTAGAACACAATTATTTTCATAATTGTGCCATGGAGTCTTCTAGTGTTGAAGGTGAAGAAGTAGGAGAAGAGGAGATGAATGAAGAAATGAAGGAATCAAGGCCTCATGTTCCTCCTACTATGTCTCAAAGCCGCCTACTTAAAAGCATTTGGTATAGATTGTTTCCTAAACTTATCAAGCCATTTTTTCAAGTGAACATTTACTTGCCTTTGCTTTATGTGATTAGGAACACGCCGGCGGGCATCAAATACTTCCAAGACCTAATCGCATATAGGCGCATCTTCGAAACTTTGGAATTCGGTTGACCGATCCAAGTAGCACGTCTAGCGGGGACGTAAAACCAAGCGCTTGGTGGGAGGCAACCCACCTAGGTACAATTTCTTTTCTTGCTTTTTATTTTATTTTATTTCTTGCTTTTTAGTCTTCTTGCTTAGAATAAGGGTGTGAATTGTTTTTGATAATGGATTTAGGCTTGAATGATAACATATTTTGTCCACATCGATTGTGATATGACTCTTAATGAACTTACTGTTAGGATTATGCTCAATAGCAAGAGTGTAATATTGTAATTAACAATCTTTTTCATATTAATAAAGTGATTTCTGGTTTAAACAAATCCTATAGCATTTATAGTTTAATATTATAATTGTCAAAGTAAATTATCATAAGGTCTAAAGACTATGAGAAAAGAAGAATTGTTCGTACATCTGGATATGTATGTGGTAGACACAATTCTTTAGTTAGTCTTGAATATTGTTCACAACTTAAGTTAAAGGTTGGGCACCTTTATCTTGTTAAAGTTGTAGAATTCTTTTGCTAGCATTTGAGTAGGACCAAATGAGATATGATGAGTCTAAAATCATCGGAGTGTCTTTGAGCAAAAGAATCTAGTGCACTGGGTGCATTGAACTGGATCACAATGAAATACTTTATCTATAACCGTTAGTAGATAAAAGTCTTTTCATTATTAGGACAATCGGAGAGTCTATCTTAATCCTGAGATAAATGATGGACTTATGGTTGCAAGTGATATCATTTGAGTTATCAATGAGTACGATTATATCGCATAGTCTATCCTCGATAGTTTGGTGATATTCATTTGTTAATCGATAGAGGACTTCATTTATAGATATGGACATCGTGGCTCCATTTATTAAATGAGAGTATAATATCATCATATGGATGTTTTGAGGTAATTGGATATTAAATCTCAACGTTGAGTTTTCGATAGTGTCTATTGAAAACATGGCTTCTGGACAAGTCAAAATATCCAAGTTCAAAATGTGGTCATATGAGTAAATATGGTAACTTGGAGAGTTATAGGCGGTCTATGAACTCTTGGCGATTACTGATATTAATCACGAGGATACACTATCTCCAACATGATTGTTTTGGGTATGAATGAGGAACATCTTCCTTTTCTGTCTTTATTTAAGAGTACAATTTTAGCTCTTTAGTGGAATGAGTTAAAATTAATGGATCGGACCTAAGTGAATCATTTATTGATTGTGATTAGGTTATGTCTATTGAAGCTTAAATTTAGATAGCCCGCCAAGATCCCCAATCCACACGGACTTGTATGGATCACTTGATATATTCTACCGGACTATTTGTGGGTCCATTTAGAATTGTATTTAATATATTAAGAATATAATTTGCTCATTATTTATTTAATGGACTGTTTAATTATATTAATATATTAATGAAAGGCATGTGGGCTTGTTTCTTTTAGTAAGAATGGGTCTAGTTCACATGTGGGCTTTTTATTAAAGTCCAAATGGATTAAATAAAATAAGAAAACAATATGTAGGCCCAAGTTCTAGTCATGGGCGGCAATGGCTAATTTTTAGCCCATTATATTGTTTTATTTTATTATTTAATTAAATGGAAATTAATTAACATGTTAATTAATTATTTAATTAAAAATCAAATCTTTTTCAGATTAGGAAATATGTTTCCTAGTAGTATACTACTATTAGTATTATACTAAATATAAAAGACTTTATTTGTTTAGTCAAATTAGGAAGTCTTTTATATAGTCACAAACACACTAAAGAGTTGGATTAGGGTTTGTATACAAATATGAATGCATGTGGAAATATATATAGTATATATGCATGTGTAAGGAATGCATATTGATATGTATAAGAAATATATATAGTATATATGCATGTTGATATGTATAAGAAATATATATTATATATATAATTGATATGCATGAATGCATGCAGAGATATATGAAGTATATATATGCATCCAGTGTTTTGATTGAAATAGAAGATATATATTTAAAAGGCGTGATATTTTTATATATATTGAAAAAGAGAATTCGGTGCAGAAAAAAAAAAAATTATATATATATATATATATTCTTTAGATTTTTGTAAAACCCTAGTTTTTTGCAATTGAGAGCTTTTTCTTCTGCTAGAGAAAAATTAGATCCAACTCTAAGACTAGTGAGTGATTCGGCCTAGAGGTTTGTGAGAGAAGAATTGTTCTTGTTTCGATAGTGTACTAGAGATCTTAACATCAAGAGATCTTGTACACACTTTCGAATTAGGTTCATGCGAATTTCAATCTTACGATTGTGAATTCAAAAGTGACCGGAACGTTCTTAGCAACCTATTGGAATTTTTGTGACTAACAGAAACTAGAAAAGTTTTGTTTGTCCATTCTCAGGTTTGCAATTCAAAGAAAAAGGGAGACCACACTCCTAGATGATTCACGTTCGTGCTAGGATTGAAGATCTTGCGGATTACCATCGACGTAAGTCAATCGGATCACGCGACAAAAGGTATTCTTCTTTTGTTAGATAATATATATGTTTAATTGATTAAAAGGGTTAAGGTTCATAAAAGGAAAATTTTTTAAAAGCTACTAAACCTATTTTTTTTTAGTCTCGCTTTCGCTGCGTGCACGTATTTTTCCCTACACTTACATTGCTATATCTATTGAGTTGATTGATGAATATATAGGATGATATTGAAACACTTGATTTAATTTTTGGGATAAATTCTAAAATGGACATTGATGTGTTGTTAAACTCTTTGATTGATGATGTGTTGCGCCGAACTTACCGGTATATGCCCCAAAGACATTGAGGACAATGTCTAATTTAGGTTTGGGGGTGTGTGCACAATATCGTCTCTTGTTTGCAAATTGTGTGCAACAAATAGTTTGAGCTAAATTTTTCAAAAATTTTCGAAAATCTTGTGAAAATGCCATGCTTGAGCATACTTTGTTTGTTGAGATTGTGCCTTTGCGTGTGCAAGTGAGGAATTGTGTATCTTTGCCTTGCTTAGTTTAGATTAACATCATGCCATTTAGGGTTGCATTGCTCAAAGCGCGCTAGTTCTTTTCTCTTGATGTTGGAGTGGATATTCAATTGTGCTTGAAGGTTAGGAATTAATAGTGGAGACTTCCCGTGAGGTTCACAAACATGGCCTTAAAAAGCGTATTTGAGGGAAAGTTTTCACTCTTTAAACACTCATTCAAACACACATGTTATGCATATTTAAAATGTCTCATTCGCACTTAAATGTTGTTTGCCATAGAACATATGGACTGCTTGTGGATGCCTTGATTGACTTTGTGGACAAACCTTTAGAAATGATTTTAGGCAATGCATGTGAAAAACCACCAAATTGGCCTAAATACTTCCTATCCCTCTAATGTGTGTGCTCCATAACCCATTTGAAGCCAAACACAATTAAGCTTTTCATTCATGAACCACATTAACATGAAACCATATAGCCTAAGCACTAGACTTACCTTGTACCAAATGGTTTGCTAAGGCTTAGGGGTTGAATGTAAGCTTTGAGGAGTATCAAAATGTAAGGTGTGTACTTAGGCAAATATGTATGTGCAAACACATGAAAAAGATGAAATGCAATGCTTGAAAAGAAAAAGAAAAGACAAGCAAAGAAAAGAAAAGAAAAGCATAGCAAAAGAAAGAAAAGAAAAAAAGAAAAGAAAATGATGAATGAGGCACAAAATGCCTAGATCAATTTTGTAGAATTAAATGAGCTACTCAATGAAAATTAAGAGTAGAAAAATGCACAAAGTAAATTGTAAGCCTAGACGCCTATGTGTGGAATATGCAAAGTTGTAATGAGCAAGTTGTGCTTAATTTAGAATGTATGCCTTAGTGTGACCATTGGGTGTTTGAAATTCATTTTTCCTATTTATTGACTCACCATTCACCTTTGGCCCCGTTACAATCAAATGAAAAGACCTATTTGATCTTTAGGGATGTCCACTTTGGAAATTTTGGTTGATGCATGTTCTTTCCGTTCATGGTTTTCAATTCCATTCATGAGGCAAAATTTTTAGAAATTGTGTTTTTAAATAATCATGTGCAATTATATTTGATATTTTGAGCATAAACTCATATTGTATATGGATTGTGAGTGAAGCCTAGGAATTCGTGCGAAAATGAGAGAATCCGGTGAGGATTAGATGTCGAGGCGAATTATATTCTTGTCCTAATGGCACTTTAGTTTTGAAGCTTAAACATTTTGAATGTGGAATCGCTTTGCGTGCAATGTTTACTTAGAGTGGCATGTCTTTAATCTTTATTTAGCATATCTTACATGCATTATTTCCTAATGAGCACAACGTTGGTTTAATCTCTTCACTTTTGGTTTTGCAAGTCGAAATATTGGCTTTTGAGTCTTTTGCAAAGAGTTGGTGCTTTATTGTGATTATTTGATTTTTAGATACATGTCCATTGTGTGCTTATGTTTGTTTTGCTCGAGGACGAGCAAAAGATAGGTTTGGGGGCATTTGATCGAACCAAAATTGGTATGATTTTGGCCCCCATTTCCTTCTCCTTTTGCCTAATTCTTGGGCATTATCCAGTGATTTAATGGTGTAAAATCAAGTGTTTCAGGTTTTATTAGGTTTCAAGAGCATTTAGGATGAAGATGAGGACTTGGGTGCAAAAAGGCTCACAAATGGGAAGAAACAGGGCATTTTCGCCACTTAGACATAAGGAGGTCGCTACGTGGGCGTCATGGCGACAGAGGATTCTTCAAGTCATCAGAAGGTCGCCATTTGGTCGCCACTTGAGCGCCATGGTGACAGAGGAAATTGCAAAGCATTTTATGGTCGCCATTTGAGGTCGCCATGGCGACCTAAACTTGCAAATGGCGACCACATAGGAATTCCAACGTAGGAATTCCAAAGTGGGAAGGGTCGCCACTTGGTCGCCATTTGGTCGCCATGGCGACAGAAGAACCCATGATAGGTCGCCATTTGAGGTCGCCATGGCGACCTAGAAGGACAAATGGCGACCACGTTGGAATTCCAGCGTAGGAATTCCAGTGTTGGCATTCAAGAGGGGTATTCTTGTCATTTCATACCCATTTCATACCCTAGCTTTTCACACCTATAAATACATCACTATTTTTCCTCTTTTAGACATCTCTTGACCACCAAGAAACCTCCTTTCTACCATTCCTAATCTCTCAATTTCTCTTCTACCTAAGCTTAAACATCTAGATTACTTCACCTAAATCATTCCTCTCCTTCCATTTTCTCCACCCCTTTCCTTTGTCACTTTCCATATGACTCCACCTATCTAGACATATCCTCAACACCCACTCTTTGCACAAGATTCAAGCAAGGAAGCATCAAGGAAGGATCAAGCTTACAAGAGAGACCCAAGGGTGATTTCTCTCCATTTTACTTCCTTTTCTTGTTTGTAATTATGTGTAATTAAAACCCCTATTTTAGGGGATGATTTGAGAGACTTTTTGGACATGAGTATTTATTAAAGCTTTCAATATTATGTTTGCATGATTCAAGTTTTATTTACTTTTTAATTAGATCTTGCACTTATGTGATTAATTGAGTTATTGACACACTTGTTAATTACAATATGTTGTAGGATTAATTTGTGATAAAATTGATTGAGTTATTGACACACTTAATCGATTAGAGCACATAGTGAATAGGATAGGCTTTTGGAGGGGTGATCAACCTCGATTGCCTAGACCATTTGATCATCACTAACCGATCCCGCCGTGACCCCCTTTCCTTAATCCGTTAGGCATTGCGGTGGGAAGTTGTTTAGGGTTCGTAGTGATGGTCTAAACAACACATTCGAATGAGATCGGTCCTAGATTGTGTAGATAGTGCATTAAAGAAGCCATGTATGAATTGCTCATTGTCCATTAGCTACTCTATCATTTCCCTAGAATTCCTATTAATTGTTTATTCCACATTTCTTATCTAGATTTGTTGAGCATTCCATTTTATTAGTTTTATTAGGTTTATTTTACATGTATGTTTGATGGCTTGACAACCCATTCACTCATCCATCATTTATGATTTATTTTATTGTTTATAGATTAGCTAATTAATTCAACATATTACTCTAATTCCCTATGGAACGAACTCTAAGCTTACCACATTACTCATTTTCAAAACTTAAAATATATTGCATAAAGATTCATTTTATAACATTCTTTTGGTAATTCGCAATTTGGTAACGACACAAAAAGCGAGTCATCACGCGCCCACACGCAGTCACCAATCCAGGGAGAGAGCAAGGAAGATCAAGTGGTTTAAATCAGGAGCAGATCATATTAAAGTGAAGGAGCCTACAAACGTTGGTATGAAATAGTTTCTTCTCCTTCTTATTGTTTTCGATTATTACTATACAAATAGGTTTATTTTATGATTGCATTTAAAATTTTTAAAAACCCTTCCGCTGCGCAATCTGTAACCCTAGGTTCCTACTGCTACCATAGTCGGTTGAGCCTGAGATAGATATACATGCTTCATTGATAGGGTCCTAACGAGCAACCGACGTTATACACCCTAGGTCAGTTGTCTAGGAGGGACCAATCTCTAATAGGAGACCTCCTATACATCCTAGGTGGGTCTCTTGCTAGGGATACATAGCCAACCTATACACTCTATGTTGGCTACAGTTGTTAGAGTTGTGCTTATTTACCAAGTTTGTTACAATTAGCCCAATTGTTTGCCTACTAATCTATTAACTCCCTAGTTGCCATTTATTCATCTTTCATTACATTATATTCTATTTATTTGTTACATTGCTAGTTTACTATTTAGTACATGATATTTCACACTTCAACATTATCAATCACTTTTCTTATTTACATCAATATAACTTAAATAGCAAATTAGTCTTAGCTTAATTCTGATCTCTGTGGACGACACTTGCTTGCCATTATACGCGTGTTTTCAACACTATTATAAGCATTGCTAGGCTTACAAATTGAGTTTGACAAGTGAATTTAAACGACATACAAAAACACTCCATCAAAATGATACCTGCACTCTTGCCAAGCCAGAGAGGACCTGATTGCAGAAGTTGATAAAGTGCAAGTGAGTGCGGGTCATCCAACCGCACTGAAATTCCCTTTAAAACAATAGTGTTTTATACCAGGAGGGGGGGGGGGGGGGGGGGGGGGGGGTGAATAGGTATAGTCCCAAATTCTTCCAATATTCAAAAAATGCAGAATATAAGAATGAAATGAATACTTGAAATGATATAACAATTGTATATTATGAATCAATTAATCTAAGCATCAATATACAAAAGAATCAATACAAGTGAACATATGGAAGATAAAGAAATATAAAGCGAAAATGAGACATAATGTTTTTACGTGGTAAAACCTCAAAGAGGAAACATCCACGGGTTGAATCCACAACTACCGGCAAAGCAAATCCACTATACGAAAAGGACTTACACACTCAAAGCTATCAACACTATGATATCCACTCCAAGCTATCAAGACCTAATCAACCCTCGGGCTAGTGATTCACAAAGCCTACTCTCTATCCAAGATGTATCCTACACCTCTAGAGAGCAACTCCCTATCCAAGGCTCTTAAGCCTCTAGGAAGATTTCCTTGCTTAGCAATCTAGATCACTAGGATCCTAGTCAAGTTACCCAAGCTCAACCATCCGGAGTACACAACTCCTTGCTAAGACTTTTGCTTAGTTATCCGGATCCTCTTGATCCTAACTAAGGCTTCTTGCTTGGCTATCCGGAAACCTTTCCTAGCCAAGTCTTCTTTCTCAAACCAAAGGCTTCACTCACCTTGATAAGAGACTTCAACCTATTACAAGGCAATGATCTAGGTGATGCAAATGATGCAAACACACACAAATAGAGTAAGTAGATCAAACACACTCTATGAACATGCTTAATGATAATCTAGAATATACTATCAACACACAATCACAAATCTATCTAGAAATCAAAGCATGCCAAAACAATAAGAACAAGATTAGGATATTCAATATGTGTCACAAAAATCTTAGTTCTTATATCAAGAAATTGAACCTAGAAGATAATATGAAGCACATTATAAAATCAATTTCTAGAATCAATTTCAATCAACCTCAAGTCTAGCAAAAATATGTTTAAGAGAAATCACAAAGCTAAACTCAATTAACTAATCAATCATACAACCCTATCATATGATCTAACATAATTCTCAACATATTTCAACAATCAAATAGAAAGAATCATAGAGATGATCAAATGAAATTGCAAGAGAAGAAGTTTCACATACAACCAATGGACCTAGGACTGAAATCAGAGTGCTGTGAAACATGACGAAGTCAAATGGCTCTAAAAATGCTTGAGATTTGTAGCTCTCGTCGAGACCAACAATTTTGGCTTTTGAATCATTCGATTTCGAGTTCGTATGAAGAAGTTATGATCAAAGTAAGTAAACAAAAATCATGAACATTTCTGCAGAATTTCTGATTTGATATTGTTCAAGTTGTTGGAAATGGAGGGAAGAGAAGGCATTTAAAGGAAGGAGAAGGAGAGCAATTTTGTCCAAACAAAAGAGGCATTTCAGCCTTGTCCCCGTGTGGGGCATGTGTGCCAAACGGGACCAGAGGGCATGTTGGGCCGTGTGGCACACGGCCTCCACACGTGGGTGGCCATGGTACTCCTCCCGCGCACCTCTCACGTTCTTCAGCTATATTCGGGCATCCGAACTCCGATTTTGAATCCGTTTTCGGATTACGAATCATGACTCCCTCATGCACAACGAAAACTACAAAACATTGACAAATGGTTGATAATTTATCTCAGAAAATGATGACGAACACAACTCAACGAATGAGAACGAAAAATAGCATAGCTACATCGTTTGGACTCGAAACTAAACGAATGAGTAACCGAAATGACCGGAACTCAATAAGGAATTAAATAAGAACATTTTCAAGTCCAAAACACAAGAAACACAAACAAATAAACACTATGCAACACAAGCATGCTATATCTAAGCGATAATGAGAAAACATGCAATTCTACTAGATTGTCAACAATAAGATAAATGCATGTGCATGCTAAATGTGTGTGAAAGTGTTATACCAAATGTTTGAACTACATTGCAGGGACACACATATATGAATTGTGTGTGTGTGCTCTAACGCCTTGCAAGAGGAAGAAGAATCTTGGTACCTTAGCATCCAAATAAGCGATGTTCCCCTTGAAGATGATATTTGCACAAGATGTTGCTTCTTCACCTTTGAGGCTCCTTTCTTCCAAGAAACACGTAAGCAACTACTAATACAAACATAGAGAGTTTTGCAATGGAATCAAGCCAATACAAATAAAGGATCTTACAATCTCCCCCTTTGGCTATTCCATGGCAAAACCTCATCCTCACCATACAGTGATCACTCCAATAGACTCAATGCTGATAGCATTCTTTCATCCTCACATTACAAAGAGATCCCTAGACTAAAAGATCTTCAAGTCTTCTTGAGTCTTCAAGAATCCCTTCTTTGAACTCCAAAGTACCTATGAGAAAAGAAACAACCAACAAGAGAACTTCTTCCAAAGAAGAATGGTGAGAAATTATCACATAAGCAAAATAAAACTTCCCTTATCTCTAACAAACAATGCATTATCTCAAGTGAATAAATGTTATCACATTTAAAGCTCTCCCTTAAACACCTTAACACAAATAAGGTAAGAATTCTTTTCTCCCCCTTAGAACAAGAATTCTCCCCCTTAAGACAAAGTCTCCAATAAGCACAAAGAAGGTATACAAATCTCCCCTATGTTAAACATGGTGAGGTATACAATTTCTCCCCCTCTTTATCAAGGAATAGACAAAGGGCACAAGAGATAAATAATGAGATATTAGGCAAACAAATCGTATAGAAAGCGTAGTTGAATAAACTAAAACTCTCCCTTAACATATGCTCCACATATTATCACCAAGTAGATTTGTTCACAAGGGACTCATACATTCACACATTCACACATTCAAGCAATAAGAGAAAATATTTCGTCACTTTTCAAAGTCCAAGAGAGAATCATAGATTTTCATTAATCTCTAAAAAATATTCTCACATTGCTAATGAATCAAGCGCATAAGCAAAATATGTGTGTGTGTGTGAATGCTTCTCACGTATATAGAAGGAGTAATTGTGATATCAACATGCAAACAATTTCCACACTTATCCAACTAAAGCGTTTCCAAAAATAAGTCAAACCGATATTCATCCGTATTTTTGCTTTAAAAGAATAGTTATCAACATGTGAGCGTGTGTGTGCATGTGGCTCGTCTTCCCTTTTTTGTTTGTCAACCCGAGCTTTTCACAATTTTCAACTATACACCATTAGGCCTTTTTTTTTCATTTCTTTTAGGCTTAGAATCAAACATTTTTTTTTTTTTTTAAATGATTCTTTTCAACTCTTCTTTGATTTTTCTAACAAAAAAACATATAAACCTCTTGGCGGCTTTCACTCAACACAAAGGTGTAGCCCTTTCCAACATTGGGCGGCTTCACAACCAATGCGTGTAGCCCTTTCCAAGAGGGTGCTCGTTGAATACTATGTAGTGCCGAAGCAAAATGGATATATATCATAGGTCATTTATCATGTACTAAGCAATAGGCTTCTAAATGCATCCATTATCTACACATATTCAACCACATATACTCAAAACTAAAACATATAAGAGAAGCATTTGTGCACTTTTCAAAAAATAAGATTTTTTCAAGCACAAGTGCATGATCTAGGAACAATAAGAGTTATTAGCTTAAGATCATTACTTCTCTAGTGAGTAGCTCTCAAAGATATTAATATACAAATAAAGGTTTGCTTATCAAGCCACTCACATTCACACAAGCACATCAATCAACACAAATCATGCCGATGGACATTCTAAGAGTTTTAAACCTCTCTTTGTCCAAGGGCTTGGTGAACAAGTCTGCAAGTTGATTTTTAGTAGGCATATGCTCTAGAGTTACAATTGATTGTTCAACAAGATCTCTAATGAAATGATGCCTAATAGCAATGTGCTTTGTGTGTGAGTGTTGAACCAGATTTTTAGAGATGTTAATGGCACTTAAGTTATCACAATAAAGTGTCATTTTTCCTTATTCTATCTGATAATCCTTAAGGATTTGTTTCATCCAAAGTAATTGTGTTCAACCACTTCCGACCACAATCATACATACGATAACATACATCATGATAAGATCAACTGTGAACAATTTTTCACCAAAAGATCTTAGACTAGCAAATGTCAATGATGACCATTTAGACATTATATTTGTTCTCAAGTATGACATGCTTCATGAAGTGATAAAACAATGAGTTGATAGATGAAATATAGATAAGCAAGCAATGTGATATTAGATATACCTTCGCAAGCTATTTTCATCAAATGCAAGGCTTTCACCCTTTTTATGAGTCCTCTCGGCTTGTATGTCCTCATGACTACAAATTATAGGTGTGTCGATTCCAAGAGAATAAAAGCTAAGGATTTCAACTCAAACAAACAGAAATGACTTTCTCTAAAAGCCTTAACAAGAATTATCACCGTACAAATATCATGATATGCAACTTCTCAAAAGTTAATTAACAAATTTTGACAATCATATCAAAGAATGTGAGACAGCCAAGTTCATGTCAAGTTGTATAGATACAAAGCAAAACAAGCTAAGCTTCTTAACAACAAGACACTAATCTCAAAGCTAACTCACATGTGCAACTTACACTATTGGTAAGAGCACTCACCCTTGACAAACTTTGTCTTGGGTGAATTAACACAAACATCATCAAGATTCTTATTGACAACAATGTTAAAACTAGAATTAAGTTCTTCCATCTCTTGATTCTCAAGAATATCAATGATAGCACCATGTGCATTGTCAATATTAACAAGGTTTCTATTCTTCACATTTCGGAAATTCTTAACATGCTTTGTGTCATTAAAATGCTTTCCATATTCGAAAGCTTTAGCATGCTTAAATTTAAGAGCAACCTCTTTATTCCTAGATGCATTTTCCATGTTGCAATATTCAATGAATTTATAACATTTGGGCTTAATATGACCTACGTTATTGCAAAAATGACATATGGGAATAAACGAAGAGATTTTACCTTCTGGGATGGGAGAGGTACAAGTGGAAGTTTCAAGGAGTACCTTGTTCTTCAATTTGTTCTTGGTCTTTGAATGCCTCTTCTTAGGAGCTTTCTTTTCAACTATGACCTCACTTGTAAGAGGTGATGCTTCTATGAGCCTCTCCTCAACTACCGCGTCACTTGAGCCTCCTAGAGTCAAACTACAGATGATCTTATCCTTTTCATGAACAATCCCTTCAACTTCTCTAAGTTTCTTGGAAATAGCATTCTTTTCACCCAAGAGCCTCCGAGTTGTTGAAATACACTCATCCACTTGTATCTTGACCAAATCATTCTTCTCATCTACCTCACTTAAGCACACTTGATGATTTGTATCAACCTCATTGTCCAATGAATCTTGACTAACATCATCTAGAGATGAGTAAGAAGCTATGAAGCCAACAAAGTTGCTCACTAGCTCTTCTTTACTTGAAGACTCATCACTAGAGTTATCATAATTGACCCATTTGTTCTTGGGTGTACAAACACGTAAATCATCACAATTATTTCTCAAGGCAATATCATTTTAGAAGATAAATCATTAGGATTATGAATATGATCATGTGAAACAACCTTTTTCAACCAAATCTTCTTGACATTCTTCTTTACATGATTATCAATATCATGAACAACATTCAAAGAGTATCATTACAAACATGTTTAGAAGAATGAATAGAAACATTTTTCACATCATGCTTGGATTTGGCTTTTAGAGCATATTGTGCAATTATACATTTAGGTGTGTCTTTTCTAACCCACACACTCTTCACAACATGCTTCTCACTCTTAGCTTTTTCATGCTTTGACTCAATGTTAGATTTTTTAACATGCACCTTGACCTCATTGGTCACATTCTCAAAAATATCAAACAAAGCATTATCAACTTTCTTATGCATAGTAGAGTGAGGCACAACACAAGATTTAGCAAGCAAGTCATCAACAAGTTTCTTCTCAACATGCTTTTCCAAGGTCTTCCTAGGTCTAGTTCTAAATCAATACATGGATGATTGCCTAGGACCATTCAAAGACATATCATGAAAAGCATTATCAAATTCACATTTCCGAATGTATTCAAAACACTTAGGTCGAATATGTCTTACCTGTAGGGAAAAATACTTGCACGCAACGGAAGCGAGACTAAATAAAAGTTTAGTATATTTTAAAAATTTTCCCATATTGAACCTTAACCCTTTAATTAATTAAGCAATATATACCAAAAGATATTGTACCTTTGTCGCGTGATCCGATTGACTATGCGTCGATGGTAATCCCCAAGATCTTCCAATCCGATCACGAATGTGAATCACCTAGGAGCGTGGTCTCCATTCTCTTTGAATTGTATACCTGAGAATGGACAACAAAACTTTTCTGGTTTCTGTTAGTCACAAAAAAATTCCAATAGGTTGTTAAGAACGTTCCGGTCACTTTTGAATTCACAATCGTAAGATTGAAATTTGCGTGAACCTAATTCAAAAGTGTGTACAAGATCTCTTGATGTTAAGATCACTAGTACACTATCGAAACAAGAACAATTCTTCTCTCACAAACCTCTAGGCCGAATCACTCACTAGTCTTAGAGTTGGATCTTATTTTTCTCTAGCAAAAGAAAAAGCTCTCTATTGCAAAAACTAGGGTTTCTGAAAATATATTAAGAATATATATATGTCTCTTTTTTCCGCAAAAATATTTATGCCCAAATATATAGCACTGCTATATACCGCATGCATGCCTATGTAAAACACCTAATATAAATATATGTAGTGCATTAACTGCACGCCTCTTATATATATGTATTTCAGTAAAGCACGTTTCTTATATATATATATATAGTTTTGTACAAACACTACTTTCCATTATATATAATATATTTGTATATATATATTACGCACTACCTTGCAAGATAATATATATATATATTTTTTCTTTTTGACTTAAATTCTGCTTTTATATATATATTATATCTCTGCAATAATTAAGTTGCCATATATATTATATATATTTTATAGCAATCTGAATTCAACTTGTCATGTATATTATATTCAAACCCTAATCCAACTCTTTAGTGTGTTTGCGACTATATAAAAGACTTCCTAATTTGACTAAACAAATAAAGTCTTTTATATTTAGTATAATACTAATAGTAGTATACTACTAGGAAACATATTTTCTAATCAGAAAAATATTTGATTTTTAATTAAATAATTAATTAACATATTAATTAATTTCCATTTAATTAAATAATAAAATAAAACAATATTTTGGGCTTAAAATTAGCCATTGCTGCCCATGACTAGAACTTGAGCCTACATATTGTTTTCTTATTTTATTTAATCCATTTGGACTTTAATAAAAAGCCCACATGTGAACTAGACTCATTCTTACTATAAGAAACAAGCCCACATGCCTTTCATTAATATATTAATATAATTAAACAGCCCATTAAATAAATAATGTGCAAATTATATTCTTAATATATTAAATACAATTCTAAATGGACCCACAAATAGTTCGGTAGAATATATCAAGTGATTCATGCAAGTCCGTGCGGATTGGGGATCTTGGCGGGCCTATCTAAATTTAAGATCCAATAGACATAACCCAATCACAATCAACAAATGATTCACTTAGGTTCAATCTATTAATTTTAGTTCATTCCACTAAAGAACTAAAATTCCACTCTTAAATAAAGATGGAATAAGTTAACGATACTCATTCATACCCTAGAAAATCATATGGGAGATAGTGAATCCTCGTGAAGAATATCAGTAATTGCCAAGAGCTAATAGACCGCCTATAGCTCTCCAAGTTACCATATTTACTCATATGACCACACTTTGAACTTGGATATATATTATGACTTGTCCAGAAGTCATCTTTCAATAGACACTATTGAAAACTCAACGTTAAGATTTCATATCCAAAACCACAAAGCATCCATATGATGATATTCTACTCACATTTAATAAATGGAGCCACGATGTCTATATCTATAAATGAAGTCCTCTATCGATTAAAAAATGAATGCCACCAAACTATCGAGGATAGACTATGCTATATAATCGTACTCATTGATAGCTCATGAAACAAATAACACGGTGTGATCTAATAATAATCTTGAGGGGGGGTGAATAGATTTTACCAACTTTACCCAATTTTCGCGTTTAGTCAATTTACGAAAATGCCCCAAACTAGTCAAAACAATAACAAGTGTAATATGGTGCGGAATTATAAAAGACACTTGATATTTACGTGGAAACCCTCACGGGAAAAACCACGGGCTGTATAGTGCGCCACACTCGAACCTCGAATCCACTAAATGTGAAATGATTACAACCTAATCCCGATCAATAATCATCACACCTACCTAATCCCGGTATAAGTGGACCTAGTCCAATTGCTTGGAATCTAAGCAACCTAATCCCGGAAGCTACATGCAAGACTTACTTCTTAACGAAGAGATTACAACCTATGTGAATATAAAATGATATTCAATGAGCAAATAAAGCTAGGTAAACTTAGATGCTTATCTAGGATGATTAGATAACAATAAATGCAATCCTAGATGTCAATAGCTAAATGACATGTCATAAAGCTTAACAAATCATAGATAAAATAACCTAGATGTTGCTATCAAAATACATCACTCAAACATGTCAACACAACAATCTCTATTTTGTATCTAGAATATATTCTAAGAGCATACAAATAATATAAGAGATTTCTTTGATAAATAAAACACTAAGCTTAGATGAGATTAGTGAAGAACATACCAAAGCAAGTGTGTTGAGCAAAACCCATGCAAGCAAGCATCCTAACTATGCTAGAAAATGCTAGATGATATTTTGATGCATATGAGAATGGTTTTGAGTGTATAAAAATGAGTTCTTGATTGTTTTTCTCTCAAGTTTCTCTTTTTGAACTTTAGGGTTCTTTTGAATCAGAGAACTGGTCTTAGAGAAATGAGAAAGTATGATATTTATAGTCATCAAGAACAGGGCAAGTGAAAAGACAATTTTGCCCTTGAAATCACCGATCGGCTGTTTCATTCTGCGGTCGTGGCCGCAGATTGTAACGGCCGAATTGAACCCGAGAAGCAGGGAATCATTCGACGACCAGATTCGGCGGCCAAGGGAGAAGCCAAGGGCATTCTCTGAAGGTGATCTTCGTGCAAACCCAAGCACATAATCTTGCAAGCGCGGACGTTTTCGAACATATTCGGGAAACGAATTACAAGACACAAACAAACACACAACAAGATATAATCAAACAAAGTGCTAGTGTGAAATGTGACATGTGAAGAGAATGCACACAAATGCAAGTATGCTAAGTGTGTGTGTGCTTCTAGATCTCTTCAAAGAAAACTAAGCACTAGAAATATACCTTTGGAGTGCTTGTCACCTTGAGGTCTTGACGAGGGCCTTCGATGTTGGTCTCCAATCACCTAATCTACCATTACAATTCAAACCTCAACATGTGGTTTGTCCACGAAATAAGCCAATCAAAAATGGGAATCCTTACAGCTCAAATGATAACACTTGCAACCATAAGTCCATCATTTATCTCAGGATTAAGATAGACTCTCCGATTGTCTTGATAATGAAAAGACTTTTATCTATTGACGGTTCTAGAAAAAGTATTTCATTGTGATCCAGTTCAATGCACCCAGCGCACTAGATTCTTTTACTCGAAAACCCTTCGATGATTTTAGACTCATCACAACACATTCGATCCCACTCAAATGCTAGTAAAAGAATTCTACAACTTTAACAAGATAAAGGTGCCCAACCTTTAACTTAAGTTGTGAACGTTATTCAAGACTAACTAAAGAATTGTGTCTACCTCATACATATCCAGATGTACGAATAATTCTTCTTTTCTCATAGTCTTTTGACCTTATGATTATTTACTTTGACAATTATAATAATAAATGCTATACAAGATTTTGTTAACTAACAGAAATCACTTTATTAATATGAAAAGATTGTCAAGTACAACATTACACTCTTGCTATTGAGCATAACCATAACAATCTCCTACTTGCACTATAGCAAATGTGTCATATCTCTCATTCCCATGTTCTCTAGGTGCCCATCAAAACTCTTCTGTGGTAGAGCATTTGTGAAGGGATCCGCTAGATTTTCTGCTGACGCGATTTTGGTAATCATCACGTCACCCTTATGAACAATCTCCCTAAGAAGATGATACTTCCTTTCAATGTGTTTTCCTCTCTTATGACTTCTTGGTTCTTTCGAATTAGCCACTGCTCCATTGTTGTCACAGTAAATAGTGATCTGCTTATTCGCACTAGGAACCACTTCTAAGTCAATCAAGAATTGGCGAAGCCAGACAGCCTCTTTGGCAGCTTCGCATACAGCAACATACTCAGCTTCCATGGTGGAGTCAGCAATGCAAGATTGCTTGAATACTCCTCCATATGACTGCTCCTCCTCCCAGAGTAAACACAGATCTTGATGTGGACTTCCTGGAGTCAGAATCCGACTGGAAATCAGAATCTGTATACCCTACGGGAATCAAATCCCCTCCAGAGTATACAAGCATATTGTCTCTTGTTCTCCTGAGATACTTGAAAATATGCTTGACTGCCGTCCAGTGATCAGGACCAAGTTTCGATTGAAACCTGCTAACTATGCCAACAACAAAACAAATATCTAGTCTAGTGCAGAGCATTGCATACATGAGACTTCCAACTGCTGAGGCATATGGAACCCTACTCATGAATTGATCTTATTGCTCATTCTTAGGAACTTGTTCCTTAGAAAGTTTGATTCCATGCCTGAAAGGTAACATACCTTTCTTGGAATAATGCATGGAAAACCTAGACAAGATTTTATCTATGTATGAAGCTTGGGATAGTGCAATCGTTCTATTCTTTCTATCCCTTATTACTTGGATACCAAGAATATAACTTGCTTCTCCTAAGTCCTTCATATCAAATTGTTTTGCTAACCATTCTTTTACTGATGTCAATACACCTATATCGTTTCTGATGAGTAGTATATCATCAACATAAAGAATTAGGAACACCAACTTGTCGCCTTTGATCCTTTTGTATACATAAGGCTCGTCAAGGTTCTAAACAAATCCAAAACCTTTCACAGCTTGATCGAACTTTATGTTCCAGGATCTAGATGCTTGCTTTAATCCATATATGGATTTTTGCAACTTGCATACCTTTTCCACTTGGCCTTTTTCAATGAATCCTTCTGGTTGCATCATATAGATGCTTTCGTCAAGACTTCCATTAAGGAAAGCTGTCTTGACGTCCATTTGCCAAATCTCTAAATCTAAAGATGCCGTAATGGATAATAGTATCCTAATGGATTTCAGCATGGCCATAGGAGAGAAGGTTTCCTCGTAATCGATACCTTCTTTCTGTGTATAACCTTTAGCTTCTAATCTAGCTTTAAAGGTTTCCACCTTTCCATCCATACCTCTTTTCCTCTTGTATACCCACTTGCACCCAATTGGTTTTATCCCTTTAGGCAAGTCTACAAGGGACCAGACTTTGTTATTGAACATGGACTCAATCTCATATTGCATTGCCTTTTGCCAATGGCGACTATCAACATCCTCCATTGCTTCCTTATATGTGTAGGGATCATCGTCATCCGGGAGATTCTCCACTGATTCTCCCAGACCGATGTATCTTTTGGGTTGTCTTACAAGTTAGGATTATGCTCAATAGCAAGAGTGTAATAATGTAATTAAAAATCTTTTTCATATTAATAAAGTGATTTCTGTTTTAAACAAATCTTATAGCATTTATAGTTTAATAATTGTCAAAGTAAATAATCATAAGGTCTAAAGACTATGAGAAAAGAAGAATTGTTCATACATCTGGATATGTATGTGGTAGACACAATTCTTTAGTTAGTCTTGAATATCGTTCATAACTTAAGTTAAAGGTTGGGCACCTTTATCTTGTTAAAGTTGTAGAATTCTTTTGCTAGCATTTGAGTGGGATCAAATGAGATATGATGAGTCTAAAATCATCGGAGTGTCTTCGAGCAAAAGAATCTAGTGCACTGGGTGCATTGAACAGGATCACAATGAAATACTTTATCTTTAACCATCAGTAGATAAAAGTAATTTCATTATCAGGACAATCGGAGAGTCTATCTTAATCCTGAGATAAATGATGGACTTATGGTTGCAGGTGATATCATATGAGCTATCAATGAGTACGATTATATCGCATAGTCTATCCTCGATAGTTTGGTGATATTCATTTGTTAATCGATAGAGGACTTCATTTATAGATATGGACATCGTGGCTCCATTTATTAAATGAGAGTATAATATCATCATATGGATGTTTTGAGGTAATTGGATATTAAATCTCAACGTTGAGTTTTCAATAGTGTCTATTGAAAACATGGCTTCTGGAAAAGTCAAAATATCCAAGTTCAAAACGTGGTCATATGAGTAAATATGGTAACTTTGAGAGTTATAAGCGGTCTATGAACTCTTGGCGATTACTGATATTAATCACGAGGATACACTATCTCCAATATGATTGTATAGGGTATGAATGAGGAAACATCTTCCTTTTCTGTTTTTATTTAAGAGTTCAATTTTAGCTCTTTAGTGGAATGAGTTAAAATTAATGGATCGGACCTAAGTGAATCATTTGTTGATTGTGATTAGGTTATGTCTATTGTAGCTTAGATTTAGATAGCCCGCCAAGATCCCCAATTCACACGGACTTGCATGGATCACTTGATATATTCTACCAGACCAATTTAGGGTCCATCTAGAATTGCATTTAATATATTAAGAATATAATTTGCACATTATTTATGTAATGAGCTGCTAAATTATATTTATATATTAATGGATGACATGTGGGCTTGTTTCTTTTAGCAAGAATGGGTCTAGTTCACATGTGGGCTTTTTATTTAAAGTCCTATGGATTAAATGAAATAAGAAAAATAATATTTGGCCCAATATATTATATGGGGCGGCAAGGTGCTATAATAGCCTTAAATATTATTTTGTTTTCATTGTTTAATTAAATAAGAATTAATTAATTTATTAATTAATTGTTTAATTAAGAAACAAATCTTTTCTGATTAGGAAATATGATTCCTATTGGTATACTATTGGTAGTAGTGTACTTAAATTAAAAGACTTGTTTGACAAGGAAATAAATAATTAATTTTATTTATTTAATCAAATAAGAAGTCTTTTTATTTTAGTCAAATAAGGAATAAAAGATTTATGAGTTGGATTAGGGTTTGAACTCTTAGAAAGTGAATTAGGGTGCAACTAAAACTCCTATTTTTTGGAGTAAAAATTGCGGCAACCCTAGTCCTTTTTGGAGAAAGAATTCGGCCATCCTTAAAAGAAAAAGAAGAGAATTTCGGCCATAAGGGTTTTTCGTGCAGAAATTTTATTTTTTCTTCTTCTTCTCAACTCATAGATAGAGAGCTTTTATTCTACTAAAAACAAAAGGAACATAGATTATTCTTTGATGGTATATTGTTTGCTTATTCATCAATAAGCTTGTATATACTACATCGATCAAGGTTCACGCGAGTTTCGATCATAAGATTGAGAACTCAAAAGTGACCGGAATAATCTTAGGTTTCTTTAGATTGTTTTTGTGACTAACGAATCAAGAAAAGTTTGTTTTATCCAATCACAGGCTTGCAATTCAAAGAAGAGGGAGACCACGCTCCTAGGTGATCCACGTTCGTGCTAGGATTGAAGATCTTGCGGATTACCATCGACGTAAGTCAATCGGATCACGCGACAAGAGGTATTCATCTTTTGTTCTTAATTATATATCTTTAATTAATCAAAAGGGTTTAAGGTTCATAAAAAGGAAAAAATTTTAAAAGCTACTAAACTATTTTTTTTTAGTCTCGCTTCCGCTGCGGGTATATTTTTTCCCTACATTACAACCCTCCCACTACGACAAGGAATGGTAGGTTGTTGATCTTGTGATGGTTTAGAACTTACAATTGGGCTAGGTTGTGAAACCTCTTGTGGAATTGTATCTCCTGACATCTCATTCAGGACAATTCTACTTTTAGGTATAAACTCATTCATATAGTCCTTTACTAGAAATTTAGCATTTGTCGAAACAAATACTTTAAGATCTGAAGGACTATAGAAATAATACCCTTTAGTTCATTTTGGATACCCCACAAATATGCATGTTTCTGTATGGGACTCCATCTTTTCTGTCTTTCCTTTTAACACATGCGCTGGACAACCAAATATCCTTAAGTGTTGTAAACTAGGCTTTCGCCCAGTCCACAACTCATGCGGTGTTTGAGGAACCGACTTCGATGGTACATCGTTTAGAATATACATTGCAGTTTGTAGAGCATATCCCCAAAAAGAAACAGGGAGTGTTGAATAACTCAACATTGACCTAACCATATTCAAAAGAGTTCTATTTCTTCTTTCTGCAACCCCATTCTGTTGAGGTGTTCCTGGTGCAGAAAACTGAGAAATGATTCCATTATCAATAAGATATTGCTGAAACTCACCAGATAGATATTCTCCACCACGATCAGATCTCAAGATTTTTATGTGTTTCTCTAGCTGATTCTCCACTTCAGCTTTGAATGCTTTGAATATGTCAAAAGCATCCGACTTATGTCTCATGAGATACACATAACCAAATCTTGAATGATCATCTGTGAAAGTGATGAAGTACTCATATCCACCTCTAGCTTGAATGCTCATAGGACCACATACATCAGAGTGTATTAATCCTAAACATTCAATGGCTCTTGTGCCTTTGGTCCTGAACAACCTTTTGGTCATTTTACCTTCCAAACAGGATTCACAAGTTGGTAGATCATCGACCTTTAAGTCACTTAAAGGTCCATCACTAACCAATCTTTTAATCCTATTAAGGTTAATATGACCTAGGCACAGATGGCATAGGTAGGTTTCATCTTATGATAATTTTACTCTTTTATGATTAGATTGTGTTAACTATGTGTCTAACAAGTGAGAGATATTTCTATGTAAATAGAATAGACCATTTTCCAATGTACCTTTGCAAACAAATTTGTCATCCTTACTAATAAAAAATTTATTAAAAGTAACAGAATATTCAAATTTATTTAATCAAGATACTGAAATTAAATTTCTCTTGAATTGAGGTACATAATAAATGTCTATCTAATCTAAATGCCTACCAGCATCTAGATTAACTCTAATATCTCCCACTGCACTAGCATACACCAACGCTTCGTTGCCTAGACGCAAGTTGATTTTATTCTTATTTAGCCTTCTCCTTTCTTGAAACCCCCGTAAGGAATAACAAACATGATTAGTGGCTCCAGAGTCTACGATCCAAGAATCTGTAGAATCTGCCAGAAAAACATGTTTCAAGATAATTCATATTACCTTGTTCCTTCTTATTTTGAGTCTTTGGAAAATTACTTTTCCAATGTCTCTTTTCACCACAAAAGAAGCACTTCTTTTTTATCTTGGTTACTTTCTTTGTAAGCCCAAGTTGTTTTTTCTTCTATTATTCCTTGACCTTCTAACAGGTCTTAATAGTAGGAACTTTACCAACCATAAGAATCTCTTCTAGAGATATCATCATATCAACAGTAGACCCCATTCTTTCATGCTGTTATTGCAACACGTTAGAGATGGTAGCCATAATGTAGCATTTGGCCATCTCATCAGAGGTCTTCCACTGCTCATTCTCATCTCTTTGCATCACATTAGATTCATTAGTAGGAGCAGGTGGTTTAGGAGTAGTCAGAACAAAATTTATATTTTTTCAGCTTGCAGCAACAACTCAATTTTCCTTTTCCATGTGACATAATTATTACCGGTTAAAGTTTTATCTTTTAGGATGATCATTAGGGATGAGATCATGATTTCTTAACAAAAATATATATGAGTAAATAATCATTGTTTAGCATTTTCGAATATTTATCTTGAATTAAATATTTATAATTCAATCGTAAAATTCAACGTTCGATCCAACACCCATAAATGTTACGCTTCCTTTGGGAGTTCGCACCATTTATTAGTTGGACTAGGTCCCACCTAATTGTTAACATAACAACCAACGTTTTCAATTTTAGCCTTGTGTTTTTATTAACAAGAACTCTTGGGAGGATATTAATAAAAACACATTGAGTGTACTACAAAGATTTCGACCCTCAATATATTCCCTCACGAAAATCCCTCCTTGGGGAGTAGATCTCGTTTGAGTCTATTGTCTAGTCTATCCTTGTAAGGAAGTATCTTACTATATTCCATTCATGGACACCCCTTGGGGGGATTACCAAAAAACAATATAGCTCAACTGACCTTGGAGGCCATAGGTGTTTGCAATACACCTTCTCCCACTCAATTATTTAAGGCATGTGATTAAATCCCAAAGAATGATTTACCAAGTTATCTAGATGCCAATTAGATACCTAAATCATTCAATGCATGTTCATATCAAAAGAGATATATGAGTGGCACTCCTATTCTACATGACATGTTATCAAACAATAACAAATATTGTAATATTTACAAAAAATAAATAGCCACGATTTTGATCCATCCTACAAAAGCAAGTAAATTACAATTGTTTGGAATACAAAAAAACTCCTTCCTTGGCGAACAAATCTTCAAGCGGCCATGGATCACGGGAGCACCCACGGCTGCCCAATTGGCATGCACACTCCACAACCCTAACTAGGGCTGCCGTGTGCAGCCCATGGACTCCATGGGGCAGCCATGCGCAGCCCACAGTCCAACATGCACAGCTGCGTGCAATTTTGCGCGCGTGCATATTGCTATGATGCGCATGGTCCCAAACTCGTTCCGGTTGCTATTAATGCTTCAAGTCTTCGAATCTTCCATGCTTGAACATATTACATAAATATTTAAACAATAAAAATGCTGCAGTAATTTTTTTTTTTTTTAATTCACAGCAGTATTTAATAAAAAAAATACTGCACTTATTTTTTAATACATTAAAAAAAAATACTGCAGTTTAATATAATACATAAAAAAAATATTAGCAACTACCAAGAAGGAAATTATGACGATAATAGGCCACCCTTCTTGTTACAATTCCGAAACAAAAAATACATTGAAATTCTAGGATCAAAATCGAGCAATAACAATTCACTTTAAATCAAAATATAACATATATAAATCCATACATTCCAATGTAATTATATATGAGAATACCTAGAGTACCATCTCTTTCTAAACATGCATAATCACAACAAAAAGAAAAAGATTCACGTATATATACGTTAATTAATTAAAGGGTACAACCAAGCTTTGATACCAATTGTAGGGAAAAATACTTGCACGCAACGGAAGCGAGACTAAATAAAAGTTTAGTATATTTTAAAAAATTTCCCATATTGAACTTTAACCCTTTAATTAATTAGGCAATATATACCAAAAGATATCGTACCTTTGTCGCGTGATCCGATTGACTATGCATCGATGGTAATCCGCAAGATCTTCCAATCCGATCACGAATGTGAATCACCTAGGAGCGTGGTCTCCCTTCTCTTTGAATTGTATACCTGAGAATGGACAACAAAACTTTTCTGGTTTCTGTTAGTCACAAAAAAAATTCCAATAGGTTGCTAAGAACGTTCCGGTCACTTTTGAATTCACAATCGTAAGATTGAAATTCGCGTGAACCTAATTCGAAAGTGTGTACAAGATCTCTTGATGTTAAGATCACTAGTACACTATCGAAACAAGAACAATTCTTCTCTCACAAACCTCTAGGCCGAATCACTCACTAGTCTTAGAGTTGGATCTTATTTTTCTCTAGCAAAAGAAAAAGCTCTCTATTGCAAAAACTAGGGTTTCTGAAAATATATTAAGAATATATATATGTCTCTTTTTTCCGCAAAAATATTTATGCCCAAATATATAGCACTGCTATATACCGCATGCATGCCTATGTAAAACACCTAATATAAATATATGTAGTGCATTAACTGCACGTCTCTTATATATATGTATTTCAGTAAAGCACGTTTCTTATATATATATATATAGTTTTGTACAAACACTACTTTCCATTATATATAATATATTTGTATATATATATTACGCACTACCTTGCAAAATAATATATATATATATATTTTCTTTTTGACTTAAATTCTGCTTTTATATATATATATTATATCTCGGCAATAATTAAGTTGCCATATATATTATATATATTTTATAGCAATCTGAATTCAACTTGTCATGTATATTATATTCAAACCCTAATCCAACTCTTTAGTGTGTTTGTGACTATATAAAAGACTTCCTAATTTGACTAAACAAATAAAGTCTTTTATATTTAGTATAATACTAATAGTAGTATACTACTTGGAAACATATTTCCTAATCAGAAAAAGATTTGATTTTTAATTAAATAATTAATTAACATATTAATTAATTTCCATTTAATTAAATAATAAAATAAAACAATATTATGGGCTAAAAATTAGCCATTGCTGCCCATGACTAGAACTTGGGCCTACATATTGTTTTCTTATTTTATTTAATTCATTTGGACTTTAATAAAAAGCCCACATGTGAACTAGACCCATTCTTACTATAAGAAATAAGCCCACATGCCTTTCATTAATATATTAATATAATTAAACAGCTCATTAAATAAATAATGTGCAAATTATATTCTTAATATATTAAATACAATTCTAAATGGACCCACAAATAGTCCGGTAGAATATATCAAGTGATTCATGCAAGTCCATGCGGATTGGAGAACTTGGCGGGCCTATCTAAATTTAAGCTCCAATAGACATAACACAATCACAATCAACAAATGATTCACTTAAGTTCAATCTATTAATTTTAGTTCATTCCACTAAAGAACTAAAATTCCACTCTTAAATAAAGATGGAATAAGTTAACGGTACTCATTCATACCCTAGACAATCATATGGGAGATAGTGAATCCTCGTGAAGAATATCAGTAATCGCCAAGAGCTTATAGACCGCCTATAGCTCTCCAAGTTACCATATCTACTCATATGACCACACTTTGAACTTGGATATATATTATGACTTGTCCAGAAGTCATCTTTCAATAGACACTATTGAAAACTCAACGTTAAGATTTCATATCCAAAACCACAAAGCATCCATATGATGATATTCTACTCACATTTAATAAATGGAGCCACGATGTCCATATCTATAAATGAAGTCCTCTATCGATTAACAAATGAATACCACCAAACTATCGAGGATACACTATGCTATATAATCGTACTCATTGATAGCTCAAATGATAACACTTGCAATCATTAGTCCATCATTTATCTCAGGATTAAGATAGACTCTCCGATTGTCTTGATAATGAAAAACATTTTATCTATTGACGGTTCTAGAAAAAGTATTTTATTGTGATCCAGTTCAATGCACCCAGTGCACTAGATTCTTTTACTCGAAGACCCTTCGATGATTTTAGACTCATCATAACACATTCGATCCCACTCAAATGCTAGTAAAAGAATTCTACAACTTTAACATGATAAAGGTGCCCAACCTTTAACTTAAGTTGTGAACGTTATTAAAGACTAACTAAAGAATTGTGTCTACCTCATACATATCCCGATGTACGAACAATTCTTCTTTTCTCATAGTCTTTTGACCTTATGATTATTTACTTTGACAATTATAATAATAAATGCTATATAAGATTTTGTTAACTAACATAAATCACTTTATTAATATGAAAAGATTGTCAAGTACAACATTACACTCTTGCTATTGAGCATAACCCTAATATTACCATATTACAATGATGGCAAATAGGTATGAATTTGAGAAATTTACCATTTGCATTTGCTTTCAAAGCATTTTGTCTTCTCACAATTTTACCTCTTTGAAGAGCGACCCTTAATGCTTCACCTCTTCCATTTGAGGTTGATGCTTTTTGAATTTGATCTTGTTGAGTTCTTTCATTGAACTTCCTTGTTGATGTAGTGGCACCTCCGGTAGCTTTCACTGCTTTACCTTGAGAGAGAGTACCTACACTTGATTCAACACTTGCTTTGACAAAAATAGATTTGTTAGATGAAGGAGTCTCCTTCTCATTGATATAATCCAAACCTCTTTTGTCACATGGATGCTTACCACTTTTAATGAGGGATTCAACCTTGTTTGAATTAGATGACATCTTGTGAATCATCTTATTAGCCTCATTAAGTTTATCATTAAGCATCCTATTTTTAATGGCATATTTTTCTAAGATGTCATCACTTTTCCTAACATCTTCTCTTGATTTACTAAGCCATTGTTCATACTTTTTCTCTTGAGTTAAGTGCTCACTAAGTTTGTCTTTAAGCATGTCTTCTAGCCTTTTAGCACTAACAAGAGAATTATCCCTTTGCTCAATTTCTTGCTTCAAGATACTAAGTCTATCATTGCTATCTTTCAAGTTCATTTCAAGACTTATAATCTTGTCTTCAAGATCATTAAAACCTTTTGAGCATAGACCATGATTTTCCAACTTCTTATTGAGAGACATATTGACTTTGGATAAGCATTTATTTTCAAGAATAAGATCATTAATCTTTTTCTCATACAAGTCAATATGTTTAACAAAAGAAGCTACATAGGAAAACGCTTCCTTAATCATGATTATCACAAATAAAGCACAAACACTACAAATAAAAGGATCTATCTAAGTGTGTCTAGACACCCGCTCTGATACCAATTGAAATTCCCTTTAAAGCAATAGTGTTTTATGTAGGGAAAAATTGTACCTGCAGCGGAAGCGAGACTAAAAAAATAGTTTTGAGTAGCTTTTAAAATTTTCCAATTTTATGAACCTTAAACCCTTTTGATTAATCAAACATATATAATAAAGTAATAAAAGATTAATACCTCTTGTCGCGTGATCCGATTGACTTGCGTCGATGGTAATCCGCAAGATCTTCAATCCTAGCACGAACGTGGATCACCTAGGAGCGTGGTCTCCCTTCTCTTTGAATTGCAAACCTGTGATTGGATTTAAACAAACTTTTCTTGATTCGTTAGTCCCAAAAACAATCTAAAGGAACCTAAGATTATTCCGGTCACTTTTGAGTTCTCAATCGTATGATCGAAACTCGCGTGAACCTAGATCGATATAGTATTCACAAGCTTATTAATGAACAAGCAACTAGAACACAATCAAAGAATAATCAATGTTCCTTTTGTTTTTAGTAGAATAATAGATTTCTAACTATGAGTTGAGAAGAAGAAGAAGAAGAAAAAAATTCTGCACCAAAAACCCTAGTCCTTAAAAATAATGGTGGCCGAAATCTATATGTGTACATATATATGTGGCCGAAATTTCTCTTCTTCCTTCTTTAGGGTTGGCCGAATTCTCTTCCTAAAATAATTAGGGTTGCCGCAATTTCCAAACAAAATTAATTAGTTTGAATTGCACCCTAATTCCTATTTAGAAAAGATTTCCAAAACCTAATCAAACTCATAAATCTTTTATTCCTTATTTGACTAAAATAAAAAGACTTCCTATTTGATTAAATAAATAAAATTAATTATTTATTTTCCTTGTCAAACAAGTCTTTCTATTTAATTATACTACTACCAATAGTATACAAATAGGAATCATATTTCCTATTTAGAAAAGATTTGTTACTTTAATTAAACAATTAATTAATTCTTATTTAATTAAATAATGAAACAAAATAATATTAAATGCCATTATAGCATGTTGCCGCCCCACATATATACATTGGGCCAAATATTATTTTTCTTATTTCATTAAATCCATAGAACTTTAAATAAAAAGCCCACATGTGAACTAGACCCATTCTTACTAAAAGAAACAAGCCCACATGTCATCCATTAATATATAAATATAATTGTGCAGCCCATTATATAAATAATGTGCATATTATATTCTTAATACATTAAATTGCAATTCTAGATGGACCCTAAATTGGTCCGATAGAATATAACAAGTGATCCATGCAAGTCCGTGTGGATTGGGGATCTTGGCGGGCTATCTAAATTTAAGCTCCAATAGACATAACCTAATCACAATCAACAAATGATTCACTTAGGTCCGATCCATTAATTTTAGCTCATTCCACTAAAGAGCTAAAATTGAACTCTTAAATAAAGACAGAAAAGGAAGATGCTTCCTCATTCATACCCTAGACAATCATGGTGGAGATAGTGTATCCTCGTGATTAATATCAGTAATCGCCAAGAGTTCATAGACCGCCTATAACTCTCCAAGTTACCATATTTACTCATATGACCACGTTTTGAACTTGGATATTTTGACTTGTCCAGAAGCCATGTTTTCAACAGACACTATTGAAAACTCAACGTTGAGATTTAATATCCAATTACCTCAAAACATCCATATGATGATATTATACTCTCATTTAATAAATGGAGCCACGATGTCCATATCTATAAATGAAGTCCTCTATCGATTAACAAATGAATATCACCAAAATATCGAGGATAGACTATGCGATATAATCGTACTCATTGATAGCTCAAATGATATCACCTGCAACCATAAGTCCATCATTTATCTCAGGATTGAGATAGACTCTCTGATTGTCCTGATAATGAAATTACTTTTATCTACTGACGGTTATAGATAAAGTATTTCATTGTGATCCTGTTCAATGCACCCAGTGCACTAGATTCTTTTGCTCGAAGACACTCCGATGATTTTAGACTCATCATATCTCATTTGATCCCACTCAAATGCTAGCAAAAGAATTCTACAACTTTAACAAGATAAAGGTGCCCAACCTTTAACTTAAGTTGTGAACGATATTCAAGACTAACTAAAGAATTGTGTCTACCACATACATATCCAGATGTATGAACAATTCTTCTTTTCTCATAGTCTTTAGACCTTATGATTATTTACTTTAACAATTATTAAACTATAAATGCTATAAGATTTGTTTAAAATAGAAATCACTTTATTAATATGAAAAAGATTGTTAATTACACTATTACACTCTTGCTATTGAGCATAATCCTAACATTTTATACCTAGAGGGAGGGTGAATAGGTATAGTCCCAAATTCTTCCAATATTCAAAAAATGCGGAATATAAGAATGAAATGAATACTTGAAATGATATAACAATTGTTTATTATGAATCAATTCATGTAAGCATCAATATACAAAAGAATCAATACAAGTGAACAAATGGAAGATAAAGAAATATAAAGCGAAAATGAGACACAATGCCTTCTTACAATCCAAACTCCATTATGGATGATATTATTCGGTGGCTCCCCTCTCCAAATGGCATTTATTCTGTTGCTTCTGCTATGGAGTCTCTACGAACCCATCACTCTCTTGTTCCTTGGTTTAATATTGTGTGGTTTCCTCAAAATATTCCGAGGATGGGTTTCATCCTTTGATTGGCTATTAAAGGGAGGCTTTCTACCTTGGACCGTGTTCAGCGCTACAATCCTCAAGTTATTGCTACATGTGTCCTTTGCAATTCTCAGAACGAAACTCATGCCCACCTTTTCTTTGAGTGTTTGTATAGCAAAGCCATTTGGACCGAACTCTTGAACAAGTGTGGTTGTAATTGGATTGGTCTCAGCTGGAATGATTTAATTAATTGGATTTCCATTCATTGGAAAGGGAACTCTCCTTCCACTGTGACTAAAAAGCTTTGTCTTGTGGTGGCTGTCTATTTTATTTGGAGAGAGCGTAATTGTCGTATTTTTAAGAGCTCTAGAAGGCCTAATGCAGAGGTTGCCCGGACCATTATTGACACTATTCATAGTCGGCTCTGTTCTATCAATTTGAAGGATTGTCCTCTGATTGCTATGAATTGGAATGTCACCTTTTGATGATCCTTAGGTTGTTGGTTGTTTCTTTTGCATTTTTTTGCTTTGTTAAAGCTTTTGTTAGCTCTTGTTTTTGAGCTTGTTGTTTTGTGCTTTTGTTGAGCTTGTTTTGGGCCTTTGTGCTCTGGTTCCTTTGTTTCCTGGGGTATGCCCCTTGTATTTGTACATTCTTCCTTTTTTCTATGATACTATTTATTTACCCAAAAAAGAAAATGAGACACAATGTTTTTACGTGGTAAAACCTCAAAGAGGAAACTTCCACGGGTTGAATCCACAACTACCGGCAAAGCAAATCCACTATACGAAAAGGACTTACACACTCAAAGCTATCAACACTATGATAACCACTCCAAGCTATCAAGACCTAATCAACCCTCAGGCTAGTGATTCACAAAGCCTACTCTCTATCCAAGATGTATCCTACACCTCTAGAGAGCAACTCCCTATCCAAGGCTCTCAAGCCTCTAGGAAGATTTCATTGCTTAGTAATCTAGATCACTGATCGAACCAAAATTGGTATGATTTTAGCCCCTCTTTCCTTCTCCTTTTGTTTGATTCTTGGGCATTATCCCATGATTTAATGGTGTGAATTAAGTGTTTTCAGGTATTTATAAAGTTCAGAGGCATTGGAGTAATATTGGTGGCAAAAGGGGCTGAAATTGTAAAAAGTGTGTGCAGATCATTCATCTTCAAATAGTCATATCTCTCTCTTCAGATTGAACCACATTTTGGATTATATATATTCGGAAAGCCCCGGAAGTCTAATTTCCAGTGGTTTTTACGGATTGCGATTCCGAGTTTTCTACAGAAAGTTATGCTCGTTTTCGTAGCTGCTACGCACTCCCTATCGCCATGGCGACCCTATGGCGCGCCATGGCGACCTCCACTTTCTAGAAGTAGCAAAATGAACGTTTTTCAAGCCATTTTTGAGGGGTATTCTTGTCCTTTCATGCCCATTTCATACCCTAGCTTTTCTAACATATAAATACACCATTTTATGCAAACTCTTGACAACTCTTGTTCATCAAGAAACCTCCATTCTCCACCATTCCTAATCCCTCCATTCTCCTCTCCAATAAACACCTAGATTACTCCACATAAATCATTCCTCTCTTTCCATCTTCTCCACCCATTTCCTTTGTCACTTTCCATTTGACTCCACCTATCTAGACACCTCCTCAACACCCAATCTTTGCACAAGACTCAAGCAAGGAAGCTCAAGGAATGATCAAGCTTACAAGAGAGACCCAAGGGTGATTTCTCTCCATTTTACTTCCTTTCTTTGTTTGTGATTATGTGTAATTAAACCCCCTCTCTTGGGGGATGATTTGAGATACTTTTGGACTATGAGTATTTATTAAGGCTTTGAATATTATGTTTATTCAATTATAGTTTTATTCACTTTTTAATTAGATCTTGCACTTATGTGATTATATGAGTATTGACACACTTATTGATTACAATATGTTGTAGGATAATTTGTGATAAAATTGATTAAGTTGTTGACACACTTGATTGATTATAGCACATAGTGAATAGGATAGGCTTTTGGAGGGTAGGCCTACCACAATTGCCTAGGCCATTCGATCGTCACTAACTGATCCCGCCATGACCCCCTCTCCTTAATCGGTTAGGCATTGCGGTGGGAAGTTGTTTAGGGTTCGTAGTGACGGTCTAAACAACACTTTTGAATGAGATCGGTCCTTAATTGTGTGAATAGTGCATTAATGAAGCCATTGATGAATTGCTCAAGGTCCATTAGCTACTCTATCATTTCCCTAGACTTCTAATTAATTGTTTAATCCATTTTCTTATCTAGGTTGTTGTTATTGGATTCCTATCTATTCATATTCTCTTTACATTTTATTGCTTTTATTTTTCCATGTATGTTTGATGGTTTCTTAAACCATACACCATTCAAACTACCATGATTTACTTTATTTTTTATTTTAGGAATTGTTAATTAATTCAACTAATTACTCTAATTCTCTGTGGAACGAATCCTACTTGCCACTTTACTAATTTAATATCTAAGTGGTGAAAAATTGGTTTTCTAAACGAACACATTTAAAACATTATTTTGTTGCGCAAAACGACCGCATCAAAATTGGCGCCGCTGCCGGGGAATTAAAGCGATTGTTGAATTAGTTAGCTTTTCTTTGTAGTTTAGATTTTTCATATTTCTTTTGTTATTCATTTTTTTTGTAGTTAGATTTTTTTTATTTTTTTTTTATTTTTTATTTTTTATTTTTTTTTTTAGTTATTTGTCATTTTTGTTATTTTTAGATTTTCTAGTCTTGTTTTCGTTTTTCTTTTATTTTTCTTCTATTTTTCTTTTCAGGAACAATGGATCTTTTTGACTTGCAATTGGCCATATTCAACCGGGACATGGAGTTATTTGCCTCAAGGCACTCGAAGGAAGAAAGAGCTCATGACTCAAATTCTTCCAATATGGGGCCGATGGATGGGATTCCCGAGGAAGAAATGCTAGAGGCCATTCGAGCATCGCAAATGACATACGAGCATACTTTGAATGAATGTTTGGAGGCAAGTGCACTTAGGTTTTCAGGATTAGAAGCTTCATTGAGAAGATTAGAAGTGCACCTTGGAGCTATCATGGAAGCCACGCAAGCGCAAGAGAGCCAAGAGTTCCCAAATCCACCTATGCTAGAAGAAGCTACCACCATCCATTGGAAGGGTGAGAATGTAGAGCACAATTATTTTCATAATTGTGCTAAGGAGTCTTCTAGTTTTGAAGGTGAAGAAGTAGGAGAAGAGGAGACAAATGATGAAATGAAGGAACCAAAGCCTTATGTCCCTCCCCCTACTTTGCCATGCCGCCTACACAAAAGCATTTGGTATAGGTTGTTTCCTAAACTTATCAAGCCACTTTTTCAAGTGAACATTTACTTGCTTTTGCTTTATGTGATTAGGAACACACCGGCAAGCGACAAATACTTCCAAGACCTAATCGCATATAGGCGCATATTCGAAACCTTGGAATTCGGTTGACCGATCCAAGTAACACGTCTAGCGGGGATGTAAAACCAAGCGCTTGGTGGGAGGCACCCCACCTAGATTTTCTATTTCTTCTTGAGGAAGTGTGTTGTGTTGCTTGTGCGTTGAAGCAAGGTTTCTTTATCTCTTAGGATGAAACAAAGACAACTTGCGAGTCTTGGAGGGACGAGCGAGCCAAGAGTGCTCATAAAAAAGGCGAGAGCCTTATCCTAAGAAAAGCAACATTTTGGAGTTTGGAATGCCGGAGGTGGGAGACACCCCACCTAGGTACAATTTCTTTCTTGCTTTTTAATTTGTTTTATTTCTTGCTTTTTAGTTTCTTGTTTAGAATAAGGGTGTGGATTGTTTTTGATAGTGGATTTAGGCTTGAATGATCACATATTTTGTCCACATGGATTGTGATGTAACTCTTGATGAACTTACATTGCTATATCTCTTGAGTTGATGATGAATATATAGGATGCTAATGAACGCAACACTTGATTTAATTTTTGGGATAAATTTTAAAATGGACATTGATGTGTAGTTAAACTCTTTGATTGAGGATGTGTTGCGCCGAATTTACCGGTATATGCCCTAAAGACATTGAGGACAATGTCTAATTTAGGTTTGGGGGTGTGTGCGCAACATCGTCTCATGTTTGCAAATTGTGTGCAAATATTTTGAGCTTAAATTTTTCAAAATTTTTCAAAAATCTTGTGATAATGCCATGCTTGAGCATATTTTGCTTGTTGAGATTGTGCCATTGTGTGTGCATGTAAGGAATTGTGTATCTTTGCCTTGCTTAGTTTAGATTAACTTCATGCCATTTAGGGTTGCATTGCTCAAAGCGCGCTAGTTCTTTTCTCATGATGTTTGAGTGAATATTCAATTGTGCTTGAAGGTTAGGAATTAATAGTGGAGACTTCCCGTGAGGTTCACAAACACGGCCTTAAAAAGCATATTTGAGGGAAAGTTTTCACTCTTTAAACACTCATTCAAACACATATGTTATGCATAATTTAAATTGTCTCATTCGCACTTAAATGTTGTTTGCCATAGAACATATGGACTGCTTGTGGATGCCTTGATTGACTTTGTGGACAAACCTTTAGAAATGATTTTAGGCAATGCATGTGAAAAACCACCAAATTGGCCTAAATACTTCCTATCCCTCTAATGTGTGTGCTCCATAGCCCATTTGAAGCCAAACACAATTAAGCTTTTCATTCATGAACTACATTAACATGAAACCATATAGCCTAAACACTAGACTTACCTTGTACCAAATGGTTTGCTAAGGCTTAGCTTTGAGGAGTATCAAAATGTAAGGTGTGTACCTAGGCAAGTATGTATGTGCAAACACATGAAAAAGATGAAATGCAATGCTTGAAAAAAAAAAAAAAAAAAAAGCAAGCAAAGAAAAGAAAAGAAAAGCATAGCAAAAGAAAAGAAAAGAAAAAGAAAAAAAAATGAATGAGGCATTAAGTGCCTAGATCAATTTTGTGGAATTAAATGAGCTACTCAATGAAAATTAAGAGTAGAAAAATGCACAAAGTAAATTGTAAGCCTAGACGCCTAGTGTGGAATATGCAAGTTGTAATGAGTAAGCTGTGCTTAATTTAGAATGTATGTCTTAGTGTGACCTTTGGGTGTTTGCAATCCATTCTTCCTATTTATTGACTCACCATTCACCTTTGGCCCCATTACAACCAAATGAAAAGACCTATTTGATCTTTAGGGATGTCCACTTTGGAAAATTTGGTTGATGCATGTTCTTTCCGTTCATGGTTTTCAATTCCTTTCATGAGACAAATTTTTAGAAATTGTGTTTTTAAATAATCATGTGCAATTATATTTGATATTTTGAGCATAAACTCATATTGCATATGAATTGTGAGTGAAGCCTAGGAATCCGAGTGAAAATGAGAGAATCCGGTGAGGATTAGTTGTCGAGGCGAATTATATTCTTGTCCGAAAGGCACTTTAGTTTTGAAGCTTAAGCATCTTGAATGTGGAATCGCGTTGCATGTAATGTGTACTTAGAGTGGCATATCTTTAATCTTTATTTAGCATATCTTACATGCATTATTTCCTAATGAGCACAACGTTGGTTTAATCTCTTCACTTTTGGTTTTGCAAGTCGAAATATTGGCTTTTGAGTCTTTTGCAAAGAGTTGGTGCTTTATTGTGATTATTTGATTTTTAGATACATGTCCATTGTGTGCTTATGTTTGTTTTGCTCGAGGACGAGCAAAAGATAGGTTTGGGGGTATTTGATCGAACCAAAATTGGTATGATTTTAGCCCCTCTTTCCTTCTCCTTTTGTTTGATTCTTGGGCATTATCCCATGATTTAATGGTGTGAATTAAGTGTTTTCAGGTATTTATAAAGTTCAGAGGCATTGGAGTAATATTGGTGGCAAAAGGGGCTGAAATTGTAAAAAGTGTGTGCAGATCATTCATCTTCAAATAGTCATATCTCTCTCTTCAGATTGAACCAAATTTTGGATTATATATATTCGGAAAGACCCGGAAGTCTACTTTCCAGTGGTTTTTACGGATTGCGATTCCGAGTTTTCTACAGAAAGTTATGCCTGTTTTCGTAGCTGCTGCGCACTCCCTGTCGCCATGGCGACCCTATGGCGCGCCATGGCGACCTCCACTTTCTAGAAGTAGCAAAATGAACGTTTTTCAAGCCATTTTTGAGGGGTATTCTTGTCCTTTCATGCCCATTTCATACCCTAGCTTTTCTAACATATAAATACACCATTTTATGCAAACTCTTGACAACTCTTGTTCATCAAGAAACCTCCATTCTCCACCATTCCTAATCCCTCCATTCTCCTCTCCAATAAACACCTAGATTACTCCACATAAATCATTCCTCTCTTTCCATCTTCTCCACCCATTTCCTTTGTCACTTTCCATTTGACTCCACCTATCTAGACACCTCCTCAACACCCAATCTTTGCACAAGACTCAAGCAAGGAAGCTCAAGGAATGATCAAGCTTACAAGAGAGACCCAAGGGTGATTTCTCTCCATTTTACTTCCTTTCTTTGTTTGTGATTATGTGTAATTAAACCCCCTCTCTTAGGGGATGATTTGTGACACTTTTGGACTATGAGTATTTATTAAGGCTTTGAATATTATGTTTATTCAATTATAGTTTTATTCACTTTTTAATTAGATCTTGCACTTATGTGATTATATGAGTATTGACACACTTATTGATTACAATATGTTGTAGGATAATTTGTGATAAAATTGATTAAGTTGTTGACACACTTGATTGATTATAGCACATAGTGAATAGGATAGGCTTTTGGAGGGTAGGCCTACCACAATTGCCTAGGCCATTCGATCGTCACTAACTGATCCCGCCATGACCCCCTCTCCTTAATCGGTTAGGCATTGTGGTGGGAAGTTGTTTAGGGTTCGTAGTGACGGTCTAAACAACACTTTTGAATGAGATCGGTCCTTAATTGTGTGAATAGTGCATTAATGAAGCCATTGATGAATTGCTCAAGGTCCATTAGCTACTCTATCATTTCCCTAGACTTCTAATTAATTGTTTAATCCATTTTCTTATCTAGGTTGTTGTTATTGGATTCCTATCTATTCATATTCTCTTTACATTTTATTGCTTTTATTTTTCCATGTATGTTTGATGGTTTCTTAAACCATACACCATTCAAACTACCATGATTTACTTTATTTTTTATTTTAGGAATTGTTAATTAATTCAACTAATTACTCTAATTCTCTGTGGAACGAATCCTACTTGCCACTTTACTAATTTAATATCTAAGTGGTGAAAAATCGGTTTTCTAAATGAACACATTTAAAACATTATTTTGTTGCGCAAAATGACCGCATCAATCACTAAGATCCTAGTCAAGCTACCCAAGCTCAACCATCCAGAGTACACAACTCCTTGCTAAGACTTTTGCTTAGTTATCCGGATCCTATTGATCCTAACTAAGGCTTCTTGCTTGGCTATCCGGAAACCTTTCCTAGCCAAGTCTTCTTGCTCAAACCAAAGGCTTCACTTACCTTGACAAGAGACTTCAACCTATTACAAGGCAATGATCTAGGTGATGCAAATGATACAAACACACACAAATAGAGTAAGTAGATCTAACACACTCTATGAACATGCTTAATGATAATCTAGAATATACTATCAACACACAATCACAAATCTATCTAGAAACCAAAGCATGCCAAAACAATAAGAACAAGATTAGGATATTCAATATATGTCACAAAAATCTTAGTTCTTATATCAAGAAATTGAACCTAGAAGATAATATGAAGCACATTATAAAATCAATTTCTAGAATCAATTTCAATCAACCTCAAGTCTAGCAAAAATATGTTTAAGAGAAATCACAAAGCTAAACTCAATTAACTAATCAATCATACAACCCTAGCATATGATCTAACATACTTCTCAACATATTTCAACAATCAAATAGAAAGAATCATAGAGATGATCAAATGAAATTGCAAGAGAAGAAGTTTCACATACAACCAATGGACCTCGGATTGAAATCAGAGTGCTGTGAAAAATGACGAAGTCAAATGGCTCTAAAAATGCTTAGGGTTTGTATCTCTCGTCGAGACAAACAATTTTGGCTTTTGAATCACTCGATTTTGAGTTCTTATGAAGAAGTTATGATCAAAGTAAGTAAACAAAAATCTTGAACATTTCTGCAGAATTTCTGATTTGATATTGTTCAAGTTGTTGGAAATGGAGGGAAGAGAAGACATTTAATGGAAGGAGAAGGAGGGCAATTTTCTCCAAACAAAAGAGGAATTTTAGCTTTGTCCCCGTGTGGGGCGCGTGTGCCACACGGAACCAGAGGGCATGTTGGGCTGTGTGGCACACGGCCTCCACACTTGGGTGGCCATCGCGCACCTCTCACGTTCTTCAGCCGTATTCGGGCATCCGAACTCTGATTTTGAATTTGTTTTCAAATTACAAATCATGACTCCCTCATGCACAACAAAGACTATGAAACTTTGGCAAATGGTTGAGAATTCATCTCAGAAAACGACGACGAACACAACTCAACGAATGAGAACGAAAAGTAGCGTAGCTACATCGTTTGGACTCGAAACTAAACGAATGAGTAACCGAAATGACCGGAACTCAATAAGGAATCAAATAAGAACATGTTCAAGTCCAAAACACAAGAAACACAAACAAATAAACACTATGCAACACAAGCATGCTATGTATAAGCGATAATGAGTAAGCATACAATTCTACTAGATTGTCAACAATAAGATAAATGCATGTGCATGCTAAATGTGTGTGAAAGTGTTATACCAAATGTTTGAACTACAATGCAGGGACACACATATATGAATTGTGTGTGTGTGCGCTAACGCCTTGCAAGAGCAAGAAGAATCTTGATACCTTAGCATCCAAATAAGCGATGTTCCCCTTGAAGATGATATTTGCACAAGATGTTGCTTCTTCACCTTTGAGGCTCCTTTCTTCCAAGAAACACTTAAGCAACTACTAATACAAATATAGAGAGTTTTGCAATGGAATCAAGCCAATACAAATAAAGGATCTTACATGCACTCCACCTGCACTCTTACCCAGATCTGAGAGTCAAAAATTGAAGGAAAACGATAAAGTGAGGGTGAGTGCAGGTCACTGATCCGCACTCCCTCGCGTCGGACATCATTTAAAGGCTGATTTGTAACCTATTTTGGGGGACTATAAATAGAAAATGTGTATTACGTTTTTATTATCTTTTTAACACTTAGAAACTGTGAAATCGTAACTAGATCTAGGATTTCATTTCTTCTTGGTTTCATACATTCTCTACTCAACATCTAAGGGATTATCAAGGTGGATACGATCTTCAAGGATTATTTCTTATCTTTTCTCTTTTTTTTTTGGGTAAATAAATAGTATCATAGAAAAAAGGAAGAATGTACAAATACAAGGGGCATACCCTAGGAAACAAAGGAACCAGAGCATAAAGGCCCAAAACAAGCTCAACAAAAGCACAAAACAACAAGAGCTAATAAAAGCTTTAACAAAGCAAAAAAATACAAAAGAAACAGCCAACAACATAAGGATCATTAAAAGGTGACATTCCAATTCCTAGCAATCAGAGGACAATCCTTCAAATTGATAGAGCAGAGCCGACTACGAATAGTGTCAATAATGGTCTGGGCAACCTCTGCATTAGGCCTTCTAGAGCTCTTAAAAATACGACAATTACGCTCTCTCCAAATAAAATAGGCAGCCACTGCAAGACAAAACTTTTTAGTCACAGTGGAAGGAGAGTTCCCATTCCAATGAATGGAAATCCAATCAATTAAATCATTCCAGCTGAGACCAATCCAATTACAACCACACTTGTTCAAGAGTTCAGTCCAAATGGCTTTGCTATACAAACACTCATAGAAAAGGTGGGCATGAGTTTCGTTCTGAGAATTGCAAAGGACACATGTAGCAATAACTTGAGGATTGTAGTGCTGAACACGGTCCAAGGTAGAAAGCCTCCCTTTAATAGACAACCAAAGGATGAAACCCATCCTCGGAATATTTTGAGGGAACCACACAATATTAAACCAAGGAACAAGAGAGTGATGGGTTCGTAGAGACTCCATAGCTGAAGCAGCAGAATAAATGCCATTTGGAGAAGGGAGCCACTGAATAATATCATCCATAATGGAGTTTGGATTGTAAGAAGGCATTCGACTCTTTATTTCAGCAAGATCAATTGACATAGCAACATGTCATCTCCAAATGTCACCAGGGACAATGGTATTAACCTTAGCATTGATTGGGTGACCAGAATCATAGATATCATGGGAACTCCATTTTGTACAAATAGGGCCATCAGGGTGCCAATCATACCACTACCAATAATGTGCTGAAATAAAGGACGGACTAAAGGCCTAAAATGAAGAAGCTTTCTCCAATTCCAAGAACAGGTATTAGGAGCTTTCACCTCCCACAAGCTTGAACCTTTGAGGTGGTAGGCATTGATCCAAGAAGTCCAAAGATTATTAGTGCCATAAACCAGATTCCAAATGTGCCTAATCATTAGCGCCTTATTCCACAAAGAGAGGTCCTTGATTCCAAGACCACCCTCTTTCTTAGGAATACAAATATCGGACCAAGCAATTTTAGAACCTTTGCTGCTACCCTCAACCCCATTCCATAAAAAACTACGAAATTTCTGCTTAATAACCTTTAAGATCTTCTTAGGAAGACAAAGATGACTAGCCCAAAACACTTGAATACTGGTTAAGACCGATATAAAAAGTTGAAGACGACCAACATAAGAAAGGCACCGATTCAACCAAGAAGAAAGTCTACTCGAAACTTTATCGACAAGGGGAGAGCAATCATACAAATTCAATTTAGAAGAGAAAATAGGAATCCCCAAATAACGAATAGGAAGGGAGCCAACCGTGTAACCAAAAAGGTTGATGAGCTACTGACTAATGGCATTGGGCACTCTAGAAATGAAGGTATTGCTTTTAGCATGATTAGCTCTAAGACCCGACAACAAGGAGAACTCATCGAGGGCTGATTTGAGAATAAGAGCTGATTGATAAGAACCATGGCAAAGCATAATAAGATCATCAGCAAAGCAAAGGTGAGAAAGCTTAATCTTGTCACACTTCCAATGGTATTTGAAGTTAAGAGACTGCAATATGATTGGCTCAAAGTTTCGAGAGGACCTCCATAGCCATAACAAAGAGATATGGAGACATAGGGTCCCCTTGTCGAAAACCCCTCTTTACGGAGAAGAAACCAGCAAGCTCACCATTAATAGAGATAAAGAACTTAGGAGTAGTAAGGCAAGCTCTAATCCAATTTATGACTTTCAAAGGACACTGAAATGCAGCAAGAGTGTCAAGTAAGAAGCCCCAATCAACCATATCAAAAGCTTTCATCAAATCCACCTTAAGGGCCAACTTTGGCGTACCGTCATCCTTGTTGTAATTCCTCATTAGCTCTTGGACAAGAAGAATGTTGTCTCCAATTCTCCTACCTGCCACAAAGGCTGATTAGGAGGGGCTAATAATGCCAGGAAGACAAGGCTTGATTCTATTGGCAATGATCTTAGCAATGATCTTGTAGAGAGTGTTGCAGCAAGAAATTGGTCTAAAGTTCGTCATTTTAGAGGGATTAGGGACCTTAGGGACCAAAGTAAGAATCGTAGCATTGAGCTCTTTAAGAAGAAGGCTAGTATGAAAGAATTCTTGAACAACATTAATAACATCATCACCAACGATGTGCCAAGTCTTCTTAAAGAAATGAGCATTAAAACCATCTGGACCAGGAGCCTTATTAGGGTGGAGAGAAAAGCAAACCTCACGAATTTCATCATTTGTGACCTCTCTACTCATGAAATCAACTTGATCAGTGGAGATATGTTTATCAATAACATTTCGCAAAGGACGAGAACCATGTCTAGAAGGCAAAGAGCAACCAAGAATATTTTGGAAGTGACGAACAACCTCACATTTGATTTGAGTATCTCCTTCAATCAAGGAACCATTTTCTCCAGTAATAGAGAGGATTTTACTTCTATTGCGTCTTCCATTGATGACTTAGAAAAAATAGGAGGTATTTCGGTCACCAGCCTTAAGCCATTGAACTCTAGATTTTTTCCTTAAAAAATCCTCCTCCGTTTGAAGAGCTAGCGTGTAAGAGCTCATAAGCTCCTTCTCTTGCATTCTAAGACTTTCATCAAGCGGCTGCAGATCAAGAAGACTTTGGCAATCAACAAATGAGTAGCTAAATCCCACTAAGGGGGTTTATGGATTAGTTCCAAATGATTGGGTTTCTTGTATATAAGCTTTATTTCTCTTATATGTCTATCTTCTTTTAATTTATTCTAGAGTATGAATGAATTTCATTGGAGTTCCTTGTATTAGATACATCCTCTTTACAAGCCTTCCACGGATTCTATCTGTTGATACAATTAAATATACACTCTATGTAGTTGTTTATTACTCACATGAATAGATGAGATTCTCATAATCTTGGCTTTATAACCAAGTTCTTAATCTAGCTTCAAATGGGTGTCCGTTTCTATACATCCTAGAACGGCTCTTATGAGAGGCTAGAAGCCATTTTATTCACCCTAGGTGGCTGCCATAGTTGGTTGAGCTTGAGATAGATATATATGCTTCATTGATAGGGTCCTAATGAGCAGCCGTTGCTATAGACCCAAGGTCAGTTGTCTAAGAGGGACCAATCCCTAATAGGAGACCTCCTATACATCCTAGGTCGGTCTCTTGCTATGGATGCAAAGCCAACCTATACACCCTAGGTTAGCTACAGTTGTTAGAGTTACGCTTATTTACCAAGTTTGTTACAATTAGCCCAATTGTTTGCCTACTAATCTTTTAACTCCCTAGTTTCCATATATTCATCTTTCATTACATTATATTCTATTTATTTGTTACATTACTAGTTTACTATTTAGTACATGATATTTCACAATGCAACATTATCAATCAACATGATATTTCGTAGTCGGCTCTGTTCTATCAATTTGAAGGATTGTCCTCCGATTGCTATGAATTGGAATGCCACCTCTTGATGATCCTTATGTTGTTGGCTGTTTCTTTTGTATTTTTTTTGCTTTGTTAAAGCTTTTGTTTAGCTCTTGTTTTTGAGCTTGTTGTTTTGTGCTTTTGTTGAGCTTGTTTTTGGCCTTTGTGCTCTGGTTCCTTTGTTTCCTGGGGTATGCCCCTTGTATTTGTACATTCTTCCTTTTTTCTATGATACTATTTATTTACCCAAAAAAAAAAACATTATCAATCACTTTTCTTATTTACATCAATATAACTTAAATAGCAAATTAGTCTTAGCTTAATTCTGATCTCTATGGATGACCATTGCTTGCCACTATACGCGTGTTTTCAACACCATTACAAGCATTGCTAAGTTTACAAATTGAGTTTGACAAGTGAATTTAAACAACATACAAAAATACTTTGTCAAAATGGTGCCGCTGCCGAGGATTAGCATGTTTTAGCTTTGATTAGTTCTATTTAAGTAATATTTGTTTATAGTTAAATTTTTGTCTCATTTTTTTATTGTCTATTTACATCGTGTGGTACTTGTTGTGTAATTTCAAGATTTTAGGTTTTTGCACGGACGAAGATTGCTAAGAAGAGCAGTTTTACCGGTTAACGATAATATCAATCAAGTTAGAAGAATAGTCGATCAGTTTGGGGAGCAAATGGAAGAAGGAATTCCTCAAAATCAGTATGAGCAACAGGCTTATGGTCCGAATCTACGAGAGCGACAAGCTTTTGAGCAAGAGAGGAGTGTACATAGGGATAAGCAACTAGGCCTCACCATGGGCGAGTACACACTTCCCTTCGTAGGAAATGTGCCTACAGCTATTGTACTCGATGATGTGGTAAGACAGTACAAGTTGAAGAACATGCACATTGGCCTCCTACCATCGTTCAATGGAAGACCGATAGAAGATTGCCTTCAATTCATGAAGCAATACGGTGCCACATTAGAAATATTTTCGGTGATGTCTCGCCAAGCAGTGCTGACTAGAGAGCAACTTCACCTCAGTTGTTTCCAGTACTGTCTAAAGGACGGGGCAATGACTTGGTACATGAACTTGAGCCCAGGGTCATTGGTGACATGGAATCAAGTGTGCAAGGTGTTTTTCAACAAATTCTTCCCGTCACAGAAGGCAAAGGATCTATGGCTGAAGATTGCCTCTTTCTATGAGGAGGACGGTGAACCCTTCCACAAAGCGTGGGAAAGGTTCAACTTGTTGCTCGCTCAGATGCCACCACATATGTGTCATCCGGAGTTGAAGGTGAACTCCTTTTATAGTGGACTATCTTCCATTACGCAAATGCTGATGGATAATGCATTTGGGGGTACAATAGCAGACAAGAGAGCAGTTGAAGCCTACGATATCTTAGAAAAGATCGCCCAGAACTCTCAACAAAGGACATCCAATGTGAGGAAGGGTGGAAGACTAGATGTGGGACCAGACACCCAAGTGCAAATTCAGATGTCCAGGATGAACAAAGAGCTCCAATCTATTAAGGACCTTATAACAGGAAAACTGGGGCCTTCCCATGGAGTTAGTCAATTCATGGGAGAAATAGATGAGAGAGAAGGGCATGTTGGCCAAGAAGAGGAAGCCCAAGCCTTTGGGGATTTCCAGAGGCCAAGGAATGACCCGTATTTGAATACGTACAATCCAGGGTTGAGGAACCACCCTAACTTATCATGATCAAACAACAACAACCACCTAGGTGCAAGTAACAATCCGAGTGGGAACAACTACCAAAGTGGAAACAACTACCAGGGTATGAATAACAATCAAGGTTACCAAAACCGTGGATAGAATAGGTACAACCAACAAGGAGGTCCTAGCAATAACAACCCCCCCAACCAATTTCAACCCTCAAGCTCCATCTAACCAACCAAACAAATTATTGGAGGAGATAGTCAGTACTGTGATAAAAACGGTTGGCATAGGTTTTGAAGCCCTCAAGAATATTTTGCACGCATCGGAGTAGAGAATGACGGCTTACATGCAATCCAACGATCAACAAGCCAATAGTCATGGAGCATCACTTAAGAAGATGAAGACCTAGTTGGCTTAACTCTTGGATGCCATGGTTAAACAGAACAATGGAAAGTCACCAAGTACCGAGGAGCACCTTAGTGTGCTAGAAGTGGTCAAGGGAGAGGTTAAGAAGGTGATAAGACCGGAGAGTATACCCATCCAAGTGAGAGTTCTAGATCACTCCACTAAGGTGGAGGTGGATAATGTGGTGAAGGGTACAAAGAATGAAGAACGAGAGAAGGGTGAAGATTTCCCCGTAAAAATGATAGATCCCGGAAGCTTTGTAATAGAAGTGACCAGTGGAACTTCACCAAAAATGGGAGCCATGCTTTATATGGGAGCTAGCATTAATATGATGCCATTAGAGTTGTACAAACTATTAAAGATTCAGTCAATCAAGCCAACTTCTGTGACTCTCATTATGGCAGACAACTCTCCTAAAACTCTAGTTGGAGTAGTTGAAGAAATCTACATGAATGTGCATGGTTTGACAGTCCTGGTGGAGTTTTTTGTGTTATATGTCAAAGGAGGTCGATCCATGAATAGGGAGTGGAAGTTACTCTTGGGGAGGTCATTTATGGCCATAGCTAGAATGGCAGTTGAAATCCTTTCTAGGAACATTTCGTTTAGTTGTGGAGGCAGAAGTGTGAACTTCGAGGTTGATCGTCCAAAGGGGAGTCAGGTGGATGATTGCCTTATCTTGGAAGCACCAAAGCTTAGAAAGAAGAGGAGCCGAGTGCTCACTCTCACACAAGCTTTCGAGGGAGTTACCGATATGAAGAAGGGCAACCATGATTGCTTGAAGGAACAAGAAGCAATTGAGCTTGAAGAGGATGATTTGGCCGAAAGAACTCTTGAGGAGATAAATGAGAAAAAAAAGCTCATACTATAAGTTAAGTTGTTAAAGGCTGAAAATGGGATGTTGAGGAAAAAGGTTCATGTTTCCTCAACAGTGAACTAGGATTTAAGGGAGCAAGTCATGTTGCTCGACAAGAAGGAGAAGGTAGTCTCTAAGAATTTAGAAGATTTGGCCAAGCTCGTGGAAGAATTTGAGGAAGAGAATGCGAGAAAGTCAAGGAAGATGCTTATGGGGGTTGAGAAGTCAACCAATGCCGCAATAGAGTTGCAAAAATGTTTGAACAAGAAAGAGGAAGAACTGAAAATCGCCAAGGTCAAAGGATGCAATTTTATTGTCCAACTAGACGTGGCGGAGAATGAGTTGAAATTCCTCCAAAGTTAGAAATACCAAGGGCAAAACATCTGCACCCAAAGAGGGAGTTTTCCTAACCACTTTTTCACTTGTTATTTTTGTGCCAAAATAGGGCATACTAAGGCCCAGTGCTATATGAAAGTATAAAAACAAGGTTAAATTGCTTAAGACGTATATAGAGGGGAGGGGGGGTGAATAGTTTTTTCGCCTAATTCCATTCCCTTGAACAAACTTACGTTTGTCCCTCAAGGTAGCCTTACATCAACACAAAAACATGGAATCATACCAAGGCAAGATAACATGTGATCATTCATACATTGTCTAAGTATCAACAAGTTGTATGAGGTATAAAGAAAATATAAAATCAATTAACAAGAATACTTGTATTTCAATATATGTTCAATCATTACAAGAATATACAAATATCACTATACACAAAATTCTAATCAATATACAAAAGAAATGTAATTACAATTATGATCAAAAGAATAGATTTACAAATCACACTTTATAATATCTTGTTCCAATATACTTCACAAGTGATTGATATGTCACAAGATAACAATATACACAAAAACAAATATAAAAGATAGAGATAGAAAGAATTAACACAAGGGATTTTTTAACGTGGTAAAACCTCCAAGGAGGAAACATCCATGGGTTGAAATACAACCATTGGGTACTATATATATTGGAGAGTAAATTAGAAGTTCCAAAAAGTGACCAATCCTAGATCACCAACCCATGTGGAGTCTATGTCTACCCAAACCCTATTGAAAGATACAAAATCCCTCAATGATGCGAAACCACCACATATTGGAAATCATACCTAGCCAACATCGTTGGTAGATTAGAAATTCCTCAAGAGTGTATACATATCCCATGTACCCTACTCTATCGGACTCTATGTCTAACCAAACATCCGGGCCTACCAATATATAAGCCAACTCTTTATCCAAGGCACACTTGCCTCTAGAGAACCTCCCTTGCATGACTATCCAAGTCCTCCCAACTCTAGCCATGACTCCTTGCTTGTCTATCCGAGTCCTCAAGACTCTAGACAAGACTTCTTGCTTGGCTATCCGAGTCATCCCGACTCTAACCAAGACTTCATGCCTTTTACAAGGACTTCTTAGTGTGATCATGTGAATCAAAATGATGCAAACAATCAAAACATCATAGAACATGTGATCAATACATTTCATGGAACAACTAGATCTATAGTTGTGAAAACACAAGCATTAGAAATCTAGATGCAAAAACATGAATGAAAACCTAGAGCATGTGAAATCAACTAACACATAAAACTCCTAGATTCATTCATTCAAATAACTCTTGAACAATTCATATACATGAGGCACAAGTTCAAGTTGTTATAAACATACATAAAAATGCTAGAATCACAAAATGTATTCAACAAGTATTCTAGCCAAAGATTTAGAGATAGGATATATTGTTAAAACAGTTCAATCCTAGATATCTCTAAAAACACATACAGAGGCTCTAATCCTAGATATCATCAATCAAGGATCAAAAACACATTTCAAGGATTATTAATCATAAAATGAATCAATCAAGTCACAAATAATCCTAGATGTCAATCTAATAACAATACAACTCTCAATCATGTGAAAAACAAAGAATCCAAGAATCTAGTCCACATGTGTCTCTAATTAGACTTTTCAATTAGATTGATTGTGAAGCTATCTTTCTCAATAGTATTCACCATACATACATATACATATAGAATAAGAAACCCCAAGCAAATTGAAGGTTTAAAAAGATGAAATCACCAAGATATGATCACTACCTTGATTTCACGAGCTGATTCGGTTTTCTGAGTAGATCACTCCGAAAATAATCAAACAGCTGCAAGATCACTTGGAAAAGGTAGAGGACTCAATCATGAACAATCTCCAATTTGAATCACTCAATTCCGACTTCGTATGAGAAAGTTATGGTGTTTGGAAGTTGAGAAAATTGGAGAGAAAAAATCTGACGGGATTTCAAAGTTTTCTTCTTAAAAACAAATGGAGGGAGATGGAGGTATTTAAAAGGAAGGAGAGAGAAGAAGGATTTCGGCCAATCACAGAAGGCCACATCACCCCTGGGCCGTGTGGGGCACGTGGGCCACACGGGACCAGAGGGCTGGCCAGGCCGTGTGGCACACGGCCTCCACACGGGGTGGCCTAACCAAGGCCAACGGCCAATGTTGCTCCTCTCGCGCACCTCGAATGTTCTTCGACCATATTTGGGCCTCCGAACTCTGATTTTGAATCCGTTTTTGGATTACGAATCATGACTCCCTCATGCATAACAAAGACTATAAAACTTTGACAAATGGTTGAGACTCTCGGAAAATGACGACGAACACAACTCAACGAATGAGAACAAAAAGTAGCGTAGCTACATCGTTTGGACTCGAAACTAAATGAATGAGTAACCGAAATGATCGGGACTCAATAAGGAATCAATTAAGATCATGTAAAAGTCCAAAACACAAGAAACACAAACAATCAAACACAAATTCACATATTAATGCCATTTCCTAGATATAGTCTTAGAACATGCAACTGTACAATGTATGAGCATTTGAGTTCAATGCATGAGCATACAAAAATATGTGAATATGTTATATAAATAATGCACAACTAATGAGAATCAAAAAGCATCACCAAAGGATCCATTGCATGTTCCAGTTGGGCCAATTACAAGGGCCAAGAGGATCAAAGAAGCATTTAATGATAATTGATTGAGTTGCTGAAGTACAAGTTCGGCCCACATGAAGACCAAATCCAGGCTGAACTTTGTAGACCTCTATAGAGGGCATATGAGGTCGGATCATCAATTATAATATGTTTTTGGAAAGCCCAAGACGAGCCCTATAGATGTTGTGGAGATTCCGTCATCCGTAACAGATCGCAACAGGCCCAAAATCGGCCATTTATCTTATTACGCGAAGTCTTGATCTGGACAAGAGCTGGACTCCAGACAGAACTTCGTGGGTCTCTACAAAGGGTATATGGAGTCAGATCTTTTATTATAATATGTTTTCAAAAAGCCCAAGATGAACCCTATAAATGTTATGAAGAATCCGTCCTTCATAACAGATCAACACAAGCCCAAATTTGGACATCTAGCTTGTTGCACGAAGACTTGAGCTGAGGAGTCCGAATTTCAGCTTAATTCTGTGTGGTTGGAGGAATCCTAATTTCAGCATACTTGCGTGTGGTACAAGTTAGGGTTAGAGAAGATTCAATTTTAGTTTTTCCTTTTTAGTTTACAAAGAATAATGATTGATTTGTTTCCCAAATTATGGGGTTGATTTACTTCCAAATGTTAGCCTTCCAAATAGGGAGCAAGTCAATTAGTTGCTTGTTTTAGTTTTATTTTCTTTCCGTTTGTAAGGCAAATATTGCCCAATTTAGTTTTCTGATTGTAAGGCATTTAATTGTCGAATATTTGTTCCCTTTTAGGTCTTAGATATCTTAGTATTTAAGGGACTCATTGATGTATTATTCAGTAGACTTTGAATGGAATAATATCATTTGAGAGAACATTTTCTCTTGGTTCTTCATTGAACTATGAACTTGTCAAGGGTTATACCTTGTGGCGTTCAAACTTGACTTATCACTCACCTTCTTTCTTGTTCTTGAGTGTGGCGTCTACAACCTTCTTGATACCATTGGTTCTTATCTCCATATAGATAATGGGTCGCGGTCCTTTTTATTTTCTTTATTTGTAAACTTGAATTAGAAAACGATCCTTCGTTACCATATATTTGTTTCGGGTCTCACTACTCTTGGTGAGGTTCATATCAACAACGATGCAGGGACACTTATGAATGATTTGTGTGTGTGTGTGCCTATGCCTTGTAAGAGGAATGAGGTCAATTATACCTTTGATGAGCAATGAAGCTAATTCCCCTTAACAAGCTACCATCTTGCATGCATTGTAGTTGAGTCTTTCTTTGAAGCTTTGAATCATCATCAATACGACCACTAAACAATACAAGATGAACAACGTTGAAAGTACACAGATAATGTGTACGAGCTCGGGTGTGTTAACAATATTAATCTAGAGGGGGGGTGAATAGATTTTAACTAATTTTCACCCAATTTTCGTTTAAGGTCAATATTCCGAAAATACCCCTAATAGTCAATATAAAAACAACAAGTGTAATATGGTGCGGAATTATAAATGACACTTGATGTATACGTGGAAAACCCAACCACTGGGAAAAAACCACGGGCTGATTAGTGCGCCACACTTGAACCTCGAAATCCACTAATTGAAATAAAGTTTACAACCTATGTAGACCTCGTCTAACACTCCGGTCTGTAACCCCCCACTTCTACCACGCGGGCCTTTAAAAGTGGCTCTAGTCCATCTTGCTTGTGGCCTAAGCAACCTTAGCCAACAAGACTTAAATTCTCAATGAAGAGATAAAACAACCTATGTGTGAATATATAAAAATACTCAATAAATGCAATAAGAGCTAGGCAACCCTATATACTTATCTAGGATGATAATATGTCAATAAAAACACTCCTAGATATCAATAGCTAAATGACATGTCAAATAGCTTAGCTAACAATAGATTATAAAACCTAGATAGCTATCACAATACAACACTCAATCATGTCATCACAAACAATCTCTATTTTGAATATAAGAAATTAATCTAAGATTATTCAAATAATAAAAGAGATGCCTTGATAAATAAAACACTAAATATCAATGATAAAAGTGAAGAACATACCAAGGGAAGTGTGATGACCAAAACCCATTCAAATAAGCAAACTAACTATGCTAGAAAATGCTTAGATGATCTTTGATGCACATGTATTTGGTTTGAGTGTTTAAAGATGAGTTCTTGGTAATTTTTCTCTTGAAAAAATATTCTAAGTGAAAAATATGATATTTGGAACTCTTAGAAACAACCTAAAATCAAAGAGATGTATATATAGGAGTCATAAGTGAAGTGAGGTCGTTTTGAAAAAACGCATCAGATTTGGCCTCTTGCGCTGGTCAGCTTGCGCTTGTGACCAGCGCAACATCACCAGCGCAAGGTGCAAAAAATTGCACAGGCGCTGGTGACCAGCGCTCCACACAGGCGCCACACCAGTGCCAGAGAACTGGGCGACCACTGGGCGATTTGCGCTGGTGAGATTGCGCGGGTGACCAGCGCATAGGCGCGACAGCGCACTAGCTCGAGATTCGAGCGCTCCGAAACATGACCAAACGACATCGAAACCTTTCGTATAATATATCGTTGGAAAGGTATAGAAGTCTACTTTCTACTCCAATTTATGGAATGAAATTTCAATGTCTGTAGAAGAAGTTATGGTCAATAGAGTGACCAAAGGTCAGAAACGGACAACAACAGAGTTGCCCTGTTTTGGTGGTCACTTTGGAGATTTCAAAACCAATCCAAACGATCATGAAATATTATGAATAATATATCTTTGGAAAGGTATGAGTGTCTAGTTTGTCCAGAATTTTACAAAACTCAACTTGAAACTTTGTGTAAAAAGTTATGGTCATAAGACCATACAAAGGTCAGTTTTGAAAAAACATTTAAATCATTGAAATCCAATATTTTGAACCTAGACACTTTACTCCAATCAACCAAACCAAATCTAACACTTATCCAAGAGAAGAATAAGACCTTCTCAAGTGGTCAGCCATCGTGCTAAGATATGCACACCATCGTGCAAGCACGGACGTTTCCGGTCACACAAGCGGAAACGAATTACACCACACTTAAGGCTAACAAACATGAAGTGCAAGTGTGGGATGTGAATGCATCCTAATGCCTAACATGTCATGGCATTTTAATCCTAAGATGCAATCAATAAAATATGCAAGAAGAGATGTTTAAAAAACATGAATGGACACATATAAAAACACACAATAAACACAAGGTATGGATATGCATGGAATGTGTGTGTGTGCAACTATATCTCTTCAAAGCAAAGCAAGCACAAGAAATTTACCTTTGGTGCTTCTCCTCTTGAGGTCTTGAGGGCCTAATCTACCCTTACAACAAAACCCCCAGATGTGGTTTGCTCACGAAATAAGCCAATCAAAAACCGGGAATCCTTACAAACGTTTTGATATGGAATATATGCCAACACAAACTAAAAACCTAACACTTTAGTTTCGAAAGATTTAGAACAAGTCAAATGAGGTCTAGGATGTACCCACCAAAAATTAAACAAATTTGGGTTCGGAAGGACTTGGTAGGTCAAGTGAGAGAAGTGGGGATAGATACAAAAAATAAACCCTTGACACCCATTTGGGTAGTTAAGAAGAGTTTACTCCCCAATCTAGTCAAAACTCCTTTGGTTGACCATATCTCATTTTGAGTGCATTGAATCCGTTTTAAATAAGTTTTAATGTTTTTGCATTGTGAATAGTTTGTATTAGTGATTAGAAGGTAGTTGATTTGTAATACAAGAGAAATTGTTTGATTGTGGTGATTTGTATGCAGGAAATACATGATTAGGCAGCATATTGGGAGATAGTGAGGGTCAGTGCGGGTCAGTGACCCGCATTCCAACTGCACTCCGAGAGTCAGAGTTCATCAGGTGATAAAGTGTGGGTCATTGACCCGCACTCACCTGCACTCTTGGACGTAATATAAATATCTGATGTCGTTTTCTAGTTCTCCACCACTCTCCAAACAAACAAACAAACAAAAAAATGCCCCACTCTTCTTTTCTCCCTCTCTACAACCCTAAGGTATTGCGTGTGCTCCACATTGATGAGATTGTTTGTGTACTCAACAAAATGATATTTAAAATGTGACAGTTTAGAAAACCAAATTTTCACCACTTAGATAGAAAATTAGTAAAGTGGCAAGTGGGATTCATTCCACAGGGAATTAGAGTGATTAGTTGAATAAATTAACTAATCTATATGTAATAAAATAAATCATAAAAATATGGATGAGTGAATGGGTTGTCAAGCCATCAAACATACATGAAAAATAAACCTAACAAACTAATAAAAGAATACTTAACAAATCTAGATAAGATAATGGAATAAACAATTAAGAGAATAGCTAGGGAATTAATAGGATCACAAGTGAATTACGGGAAATGCTTATCAAGCTACTTTAGAGAACGAATCTCATAAATGTTAACCAATTGATTTCTAAAATGTGTTTAGGCCATTATTATGAACCCTAAACAACTTTCCACCGCAATGCCTAACCGATTAAGGAAAGGGGGTCACGGCGGGATCGGTTCGTTACAATTAACGGTTTAGATTATCGCGGTTGATATACCCTCTAAAAATCTATCCTAGTCACTATGTTCTCAATCCATCAAGGTTGTCAATCCAATCAAGATTATATAACAAATTATCCTAAGCAAGATTATAATCAACTAGTGGGTATACATGTCAATTATATAATGCATAGAATCTAATTATAAAATGAATAGAACACAAATAGAGATTAAAATATATTAAATCTTAAGCAAATCCCAATCCAAACATTCTCACATCAAAACCCTAGAAAGGGGATTTAATTACACATATTACAAACAAAGGGAAGGCAAGTAAAAGATTAGGAAATCGCCCATGGGCCTCCTTTTGTAAGCTTGATCCTTTCCTTGCCTTTGATGCTCCTTGTGTAAAGAGTTGATGATGAGGATGTGTCTAGATAGGTGGAGTCAAATGGGAAGTGACTAAGGAGATTTGTGGAGAAGATGGGAAGAAAAGGAATGATTAGGGGAAATAATCTAGATGTAAAGTTTAGGTTGAAGAGAAAATGGAGAGAAAAGGAATGGTGGAGAAAGGAGGTTTCTTGGTGGTCAAGAGATGTTCAAAAGAGGAAAAATGTGATGAATTTATAGGATTTTCAAATTAGGTCTCAGGTGGTAAATTACCAAAACATCCCCTGACCATGGCAAATTACCATTTAGTCCAATAGAGGGGGTCATTGTGTAATTTTCTTGACCAATCAGATTTCACAGAGAAGGAGTTCGCTATTTTTGTAAATGGCGACCTTGGGGCGACCCTAAATGGTGACAATTCTGGAGCCAAAACAACTCCCTGTCGCCATGGCAACCTCGGAATGCAAACCGCTACCTCGATTTACATAGTTTGGTCGTGATTTGGGCTTAGGGGCAATAAAGGTCATTTTAGGCGTGAGAAAGGCTGTCAGAATCTGACCATTTGGAAGGTTGAAAGTGGAACGATCGGAGAGCCAGTTTGTTGGTTGGCCATCCGTTTGGCCCCGAAGTTGGCCGACAGTGGGTCGGAGAAGGTGGACTTTCCACCGACGGCACAATCTAGGGTTTGGAGGTTGTGCCGTGGCTACACGCATGACTTGAAGAAGAAGATGAATAGTCTTGGGGTGCATTCAATAGACAGATGAGGTGTAGTGAGCTGTTGCACTTAGTCTAAGAGGGGTGCGTTTAGACGAAAACAGGGGTGTACATGGGCTGCATCTGATCAGGTTTTGGGCGCGCATTTTGGGCCACGCAACTTGGGCCTTCTCACCTTGTGAAATGCATCGTTTCACTTACATAAAGGAATTTGGCTGCTGCAATTGGGTCAGGCTAAGCCCACTTCTACTTAAGTTAAAACGCACCATTTTAAAAGCTGATGGGGCGCGCACGAAATTGGGCTGGGGTGCACTTAGACGTCTAAAAATCCACACTAGTCAAAACCCGCCATTTTATATCTGACATGGCGCCCTTCTATGTTTTGCTTGGTCTTTTACGGAATGACCCCTGATTTCTCATAAAATCACAATATCTTCATTCTTCATTCAATAATTACATTTCTGCCCTTTTTTTACTAAAATTATTCCAATGCCCCTGAACTCTATAAATTCTTGAAAACACTTAATTTACACTATTAAATCACAGAATAATGCCCAAGAATCAAGCAAAAGGAGAAGGAAATGAGGGCCAAAATCATACCAATTTTGGTTCGATCACACATTTCAATTTTCAAACAACCAAGGTATGAATTTTTTTTCTCTACACTTGCTCGTATTGTGATACAATCTTGATTTTCAATTTTTTCCAGCAATACTCTTCTCTTTATATGCATGTATTATCTTGTTCAAGGATGGGTCACGAATTTTTTGACATGAACTAGTTTATAATGGTCATCCTCTGCTTAATTAGAACACGTATACATGAAAATTTTGGGAATGCATGTTGTAGAGACTTGGTTTAGGTTGTTTAACTCATTGCCATATCATGAATATATTCTAAAATTTAGGTTTTTGAAATTGATTGATGAGCAAGTTTGGAATTGGAATGTTATGCCATTGATTGCTTATAATTAAATACTTGTTTGATGGGTTGTATGTGTTTGGCATGTTTTTGCTTCCTTCGCTGAAACTGGTTCGCATTAAAGTGCGGGTGAGTTCGGGTCAGTGACCCATACTACACCCGCACTCTATCTGTCCAAGAGGAAAAATTGTGCTTTAATTTTTTTTTTGTTATGGTTCTTACTCCCTTTTTCCTGTTATTGTTGTTCCCAAAACTGGATTTTTTGCCTTTTGCAAATGTCAGGGAGAACTAGGAAGTCCGCTAGTCAAACCTGTAGGAAAAAATACATGCACGCAGTGGAAGCGAGACTAAAATAGAGTTTAGTATATTTTAAATTTTTTTCCATATTGAACCTTAACCCTTTAATTAATTAAACATACATACGAAAAGATGAAATATCTTTGTCGCATGATCCGATTGACTAACGTCAATGGTAATCTGCAAGATCTTTCGAAACCGATCACGAACGTGAATCACCTAGAGCGTGGTCTCCCTTCTTTGAATTGTGAACCTGAGAATGGATAACAAACACTTTTTCTGAATCTGTTAGTAACTATAATCTCCAAAAGGTTGCTAAGAATGTTCCGGTCACTTTTGAATTCACAATCGTAAGATTGAAATTCGCGTGAACCTAATTCGAAAGTGTGTACAAGATCTTTTGATGTTAAGATCACTAGTACACTATCGAAGCAAGAACAATTCTTCTCTCACCAAACCCTTTTGGCCGAATTCTCACTAGTATTTGAGTAGGATTTTTTATTTTTTCTCTTTAGCCAAAGAAAATAAATTCTTCAAAGGAAAATTACTAGGGTTGGCCGAAAATTCTCACTATACATATATAGGGACCGAATTTTTTGCCCTAGTTAATTTAGGGTGGCCGAATTCTTACCTTGTCCAACAAGGTGATCACCAAAGTCCTTTTTCAAATAGGATACAAAAGACTTCTTAGAATTCAAACCCTAATCCAACTCTTTAGTGTATTTGTGACTATATAAAAGACTTCCTAATTTGACTAAACAAATAAAGTCTTTTATATTCAGTATAATACTAATAGTAGTATACTATTAGGAAACATATTTTCTAATTAGAAAAAGATTTGATTTTTAATCAAATAATTAATTAACATATTAATTAATTTCCATTTAATTAAATAATAAAATAAAACAATATAATGGGCTAAATATTAGCCATTGCCGCTCATGACTAGAACTTGGATCTACATATTGTTTTCTTAGTTTATTTAATCCATCTGGACTTTAATAAAAAGCCCACATGTGAACTAGACTCATTCTTATTAAAAGAAACAAGCCCACATGCCTTTCATTAATATATTAATATAATTAAACAGCCCATTAAATAAATAACGTGCAAATTATATTCTTAATATATTAAATACAATTCTAAATGGACCCACAAATAGTCCGATAGAATATATCAAGTGATTCATGCAAGTCCGTGCGGATTGGGGATCTTGGCGGGCCTATCTAAATTTAAGCTCCAATAGACATAACCTAATCACAATCAACAAATGATTCAATTAGGTTCAATCTATTAATTTTAGTTCATTCCACTAAAGAACTAAAATTCCACTCTTAAATAAAGATGGAATAAGTTAACGATACTCATTCATACCCTAGACAATCATATGGGAGATAGTGAATCCTCGTGAAGAATATCAGTAATCGCCAAGAGCTCATAGACCGCCTATAGCTCTCCAAGTTACCATATTTACTCATATGACCACACTTTGAACTTGGATATATATTATGACTTGTTCAGAAGTCATCTTTCAGTAGACACTATTGAAAACTCAACGTTAAGATTTCATATCCAAAACCACAAAGCATCCATATGATGATATTCTACTCACATTTAATAAATGGAGCCACGATGTCCATATCTATAAATGAAGTCCTCTATCGATTAACAAATGAATACCACCAAACTATCAAGGATAGACTATGTTATATAATCGTACTCATTGATAGTTCAAATGATAACACTTGCAACCATAAGTCCATCATTTATCTTAGGATTAAGATAGACTCTCCGATTGTTCTGATAATGAAAAGACTTTTATCTATTGACGGTTCTAGAAAAAGTATTTCATTGTGATCCAGTTCAATGCACCCAGTGCACTTGATTCTTTTACTTGAAGATCCTTCGATGATTTGAGACTCATCACAACACATTTGATCCCACTCAAATGCTAGTAAAAAAATTCTACGACTTTAACAAGATAAAGGTGCCCAACCTTTAACTTAAGTTGTGAACGTTATTCAAGACTAACTAAAGAATTGTGTCTACCTCATACATATCTAGATGTACGAACAATTCTTCTTTTCTCATAGTCTTTTGACCTTATGATTATTTACTTTGACAATTATAATAATAAATGCTATATAAGATTTTGTTAACTAACAGAAATCACTTGCTATTGAGCATAACCCTTACAAAACCAACCCAATTTCTGAGAGAAGACCAAGGAGGGCACCTCAGGTTCCACCTGTACCTCAAGTTGTTAGGAATGAAGAATATGAAGACCGTTTGGATTATTTCAAAGGGCGAGACATTGTGGTAGAAAGAGGGATCGTGGTACAAGAGCTAGAAGGTATGCCAATCCCTCAGGAAGTTGAGAAGAGAAGGAGGGAAACTTTTACAAGTCCTCCCCCCATGTATTACAGGAAAATAGTGGAGGAGTTTTATGCTGCAATGGTACCAGAGGATTATTAGTGGTTTCGCACAGTTTTGGTCCGAGGGGTTAAACTTCGGATGACCATGGCGGACATAAATGGGTATTATAGCACTAAGCTCCCAGATGATCAGGAAGTTGTGGGAAGACTTCATAATGGGGTGACTTGGAATGAGCTATATCAAAGTCAAAATGTGGAGTTCGCCAATGAATTGGTGATCCGACCGATGGATTTTTGGGTGGCTCTAGACTATCGCATGAAACACACCAATTTGAAATTGGAGTTGAGGTTTTGGCATGTGTTCATCTCTCACTCCTTGATTCCTAGGAAGCATAGGACCTTAGATGGTTTAAACGTAGCCATGGCACTTCACTACATCCTTATAGGAGAATTGATAGATGTTGGTTTCCTTTTGAAGAGAGAGATACTTGAGATAGGAAGCATAAGGGTGGACAAGCAAGCTCTCATATTTCCTAGTATGATCATTGCTTTTTGTAAGGAGGCAGGGGTAGATTTTGGGAATGATGGTTTCGATAGTGGTTTAGGACCTTGTGATATGGGCATAAGGGGCAACCAATTGAGGGAACGAAATCCCTCTGGTGTTAGAGTTAGAACTGGGAGGAAGAAATCTACTCAGGGGCCAAGCTCAAGTAGGCAAGCTGAAGGAGTTCTAGAACAAACGGGGATTGAGCAAGAATATGAAGATTAGTATGCCCCTACCTCCACAGGAGTCCTTTGAAGAAATTCCTTGAAAGGAATTACTTACAGGTTTGGGAAACCTTAGGACTGAGGTGCTAGAAAACATGAGGCAGATTGTTGATGCCAGAGTAGAGATCAATGGTTGTTTCACAAAAGTGTGGGACAACCTGACGAATATGAGAGATGCACTCAATCTCTTAGCCTACCCAAGGAAGAAAAAGAGGCCTGCCACTTTCTCACCACCTTCAGGAGGCCTACTCATTGACCCTGAGGCGGCAGAGCTCTAAACAGTAATGCAGAGGTCCAAGAAAGAGCATGAAGAAAGAATTAGAGCAGAGCTAGACCCCAAAGGGAAGAGGGTATCCAGCGGAATAGAGGAGGAGTCATCATACGAGGATTGACCACCATTTCCACTACTATCTTTTATTATTGCTATTTATTTTGAACTAGTTTTGATTTCTTAGTACCTTTTTAGTTTGTTGTTTTGTTTTGAATAATGGTTTCTATGAACATTATAGTCTATGTTTTGATTTGCATTTAACTTGTTTGGATAAGGTGTTGTGTTTAAGCTAGGTTTTTCATTTTTGGGATTTACATGATAGCTTTCACAGGACAAAACTTAACTTCCTTCTAAGGGAGTTTCCACCTCTCGAATTTTGTGCTTAATTGATTTCAGTTGTTAAATGTGGATTTAGATTATGCTATTGATATGATGAGCACATTTTTGTTGCATATTGATCTTATACTTGTGCATGTTTTGATCTTATGAAAGATCCGGTTTGGGGGTTGTTTGCCCCCATTCCGCCAATTATTTTGAGAATATGCTTGATTTAGGTTAAATGATGTTTTAAATGACATGATATTTAAATCGCCTTGATTAATAGAGCCTTTCTGAGTCTTGTTAGGTGTTTCCACCCCGTTAGGCCATACTTTTTGATTTCCAACAATGGGGACATTGTTGAGTTTTTGTTTGGGGGTGAAGTCCCCTTTTTCAGTCGTCTTTTTATGAGTCTTGTGTCTTTTTCTTGAGTCTTTTGTCGAATATTTTTCAAATTTTGTCGCTTGGCCAAAAATTTCGAGCTTTAATTAGCTTGGTTGTCATGCCGTTAGCATGTGCTTTTGGCAAGTTCTCTTATGCATTGTAATCTTGTGATGTAGCTCGGTTTTACTTTAAGGTTTCACTTGCACCTTCATTGGTTTGTCCCATCCTTTGGTGTTAAGTTGAGGGGACTTGGAGCTTTCACGCCTTGTCCTAATAGTGGAGATATCCATGAGATCACAAACACAAGCTTAAATTGCGCATTTTGAGTGTAGTATTGATTATTCTTAAACACTCATCTCATCATATACGTCACATGCCATAGGACATTGCATATCATATAGTGAATTGCTTGATAGATGCGTTCATTCCCTTGATAGATGATTATGGAAATGATACTAGGCAATGTGTGTTAATTTAATTATCTACAAGAGCCTAAACACTTTCCTATCCATATTGTGTGCTCCAAAACCAAACTTGAGGCCAAACACTACTCTTTCATTTGGTACCAAGTACAACCATATACCTCATAGCTTAAACACATGCCTACCTCTATTATTTAATCATGTTAGGATGTGTAATGGTGGTAATGAAAGAAGTTATGCTCTAATTGAAAAAAAAAAAAAGGGTATACAAAAAAAAAAAAAAAAACATATATTGAAAATATGCTAAGCAAATGGCTAAATGTAAAAGTACCCGAATTAGTACTTATGTGCCTTAATTGCCAAAATAAAAGAAATATGGTCAACACAAATGAAAAGAATATGAGACAAATCAAAAGATTCTCAGTTTATTTGTCGACAAGTAAACAAAATGTAGAGTAACACATTTGAAGCATAAAGATGGGTAAAACAAATGCCTAAAACGCTAAGAGTGTGAACGATTGTGAAAAAGAGCATTGTAGGGGTGTGTGGACTCATTCTAGCATGATTGGTAATTTTGAACTCCTAATTGTCCAAATTTGTTGTATTACCATGTTACACCCCATAGCCACGTTACAACCAAGGAAAAGACATTTTTTTTTTATCCATAATGAGTCTAAATTGGGAATGTCGGTGGACACTTGTTCTTTCACGTTCATGGCATAGTGATCCTTTCCTAGGATAGTCATTGCTTAAATTCTATGCATCATTCATTTTTGCATATATGTGCGCATGGAACCTAGGGCTCCGAGGAAAAGAAAAGAGTGAATCACGTGAGTTTAGAATTGAAGCGAATTACGTTCAAGACGTGTGAGTGAGTAGTCCCTGATGCCTGAGTACCTTTAGGTGTGGGACTCGTGTTCGTGCGAGTTTCCTTTTGGTATCTTCTAGTTGCTTTAGATAATATGCATATGTTTGCTCCTCTCGATCACACATTTTTGTATCACATCACTAGTTGGACTTGCAACCCTTTTTGAAATTATTGTCTAAGTTTCTTTTTATTTTCAGTCAAGTCAGTCATCTTTCCGTCTTATTTGTTTTATCTTTGTTTTGCTCGAGGACAAGCAAAGGTTTGGTTTGGGGGTATTTGATCGAACCAAATATGTTGTATATTTTGGACCTCATACCCATAGCCTTTGTATTGTTTTCGTGCATTTTTATTGTCACTTATGGGCTCTATGTTCGTATTTTCAGGTATTTTCCCATTTCGGGCGATTAGAGCATATTGTGAGACTTTTGGACGAAAAGAGGACCGGGAGTTGCAAAAAGAAGAAGAAAGGCATTAGAGGATACAACAGTGCGGGTGAGTACGGGTCCCAACTGCACTCCACCCGCACTCTTGCCCAGACCAGAGGACCTGATTGCTAAAGACTGATTAAGTGCGAGTGAGTGCGGGTAAATGACCCGCACTCCACCAGCACTCTTGCCAAACCAGAGAGGACCTAATTACAGAAGTTGATAAAGTGCGGGTCATCCAACCGCACTCCACCCGCACTCTTACCCAAATCCGGGAGTCCAAAATTGAAGGAAAACGATAAAGTACTAGTGAGTGCGGGTTACTAACCCACAATCAACCCGCACTCCCTAGCATCAAACATCATTTAAAGGCTGATTTGTAACCTATTTTGGGGGACTATAAATAGAAATGTGTATTACGTTTTTATTATCCTTTTAACACTTAGAAACTCTAAAATTGTAACTAGATCTAGGATTTCATTTCTTCTTGGTTTCATACATTCTCTACTCAACTTCTAAGGGATTATCAAGGTGGATATGATCTTCAAGGGTTATTTCTTATCTTTTCTCTTGTTTCTTTTATTGTAAATGAGTAGCTAAATCCCACTAAGGGGGTTTATAGATTAGTTCCAAATGATTGGGTTTCTTGTATATAAGCTTTATTTCTCTTATATGTCTATCTTCTTTTAATTTATTCTATATTATGAATGAATTTCATTGGAGTTCCTTGTATTAGATACATCCACTTTACAAGCCTTCCTTGGATTCTATCTTTTTAGACAACTAAATATACACTATATGTAGTTGTTTATTACTCACATGAATAGATGAGTTCATTAGTCTTAGAAATTCTAAGTTTATTACTCAAGAGTGCGGGTGGAGTGCGGGTCATTTACCCGTACTCACCCGCACTTAATCAGTCTTCAGCAATCAGGTCCTTTGGTCTTGGCAAGATTGCGGGTGAAGTGCGGTTGGGACCCGTACTCACCCGCACTGTTGTATCCTCTGATGCCATTCTTCTTCTTTTTGCAACTCTCGGTCCTCTTTTCGTCCAAAAGTCTCGCAATATGCTCTAATCGCCCAAAATGGGATAAAACCTGAAAATACGATCATAGAGCCCATAAGTAATGATAAAAACCCACGAAAACAATACAAAGGCTACGAGTTTGAGGGCTGAGATATACAACATATTTGGCCCGATCAACCCATAGTAGATGACATTTGGAATCCTATCCACGCGTTGCCCAAGCACTGCTTCTATTGCATAGTCCGAGGCATCGCACATGAGTTCGAAGGGTAGATTCCAATTCGCTGGTCTCATAACTGGTGTTGAGGTCAACAACTCCTTGAGCTTCTCAAATGCATCCAAGCACTTATCATCAAAATCAAATTCGATGTCCTTTTGCAACAGCCGACACAAGGGTCTCGAAATCCTTTCGAAACCCTTGATGAACCTTCTATAAAAGCCGACATGCCCTAGGAATGAACGAATTTCCCACACTATCCTAGGAGGTTGTAAACTCTTAATCACATTGATTTTAGCCTGATCCAAATTTATACCCCTATCTTAAAGTATGTGCCCCAAAACTATTCTGTGACGTACAATGAAATGACTCTTCTCCCAATTCAAAACTAGGTTGGCTTCATTACATCTCATCAAAACTGAAACAAGGTTGAGAAGATAATTGTTGAACGAGCTCCCCACAACTGAAAAGTCGTCCATGAAGACTTCTATAATCCCTTCCACCATGTCTGAAAAGATCGACATCATACACCGTTGAAAAGTACCGGGTGCATTACACAAGCTGAAAGGCATACGTTGATAGGAAAATGTCCCAAATGGACATTGGTAGGATTATGCTCAATAACAAGAGTGTAATATTGTTTTTGACAATATTTTTATATTAATAAAGTGATTTCTGTTTTAACAAATCTTATAGCATTTATAGTTTAATTATTATAATTGTCAAAAGTAAATAATCGACTATGAGAAATAAAGAATCGTTTGTACATTTGGATATGTATGAGGTAGACACAATTCTTTAGTTAGTCTTGAATAATATTCACAATTTAAGATAAAGGTTGGGCACCTTTACCTTGTTAAAGTTGTAGATTCTTTTGTTAGCATTTGAGTGAGATCAAATGTGCTATGATGAGTCTAAAATCATCAAAGTGAAGTGTCTTTGGGTAAAAGAATATAGTGCATTAGGTGCATTGAATAGGATTACAGTGAAATACTTTATCCAGAATCGTTAGTGGATAAAAGTTTTCACTTTGAGGACAATCGGAGAGTTTATCTTAATCCTGAGATAAATGATGGACTTATGGTTACAAATGTTACCATTTGATCTATCAATGAGTGCGATTATATAGTATAGTTTATCCTCGATAGTTTGGTGGTATTAATTTGTTAATTGATAGAGGACTTCATTTAGAGATATGTGTAGGGAAAAATACACGTGGCAGAAGTGAAAAAAGAGTTTAGTATAGTTTAAAATTTTTCCATAATTTGAACCTTAACCCTCTAATTAATTAACATATAATACTAAACATATCATACCTTTGTCGTGTGATCCGATTGACGTTGTGTCGATGGTAATCCGTAAGATCTTCCAATCCAATCACAAACGTGAATCACCTAGGAGCGTGATTTCCTTTCTCTTTGAATTGTGTACCTGAGGATGGATTAACAGAACCTTTTCTTTTTCGTTAGTCACAAAAAGTTCAAAGAGACAACAAAGAATGTTCCGGTCACTTTTGAATTCACAATCATTAGATCGAAACTCGCATGAACCTTATTCGAAATTGTGCACAAAACCTTTTGGTGTAAAAGTAACTAGTGCACTATCGAAATAAGAACAAACTTTTCTCTCTATTCCTCTTGGCCGAAAATAATCACACTAGTCTAAGAGATGGATTTTATCTTTCTCTAGCAAAAGAAAAATCTCTCAAGTCCAAGACCTTAGGGTGGCCGAATCCAAAGTTACAAAAACTATGGTGGCCGAATCCATAGTTACAAAAACTATGGTACCGAATTCTTTCCAAAGAAACTATGAATTCTTTCCAAAACTATGGTTCCGAATTCTTTCCCAAAACTATGGTTCTGAATTCTTTTTCCCCCAAAAAACTATGGTTCCGAATTCTATCTTGTGTTAACAAGGTGATGACCGAAATCATCTACCAAAAAAGGATTTGTGTTTCCCCAAAAGACTTCAATCAATCTTTTAGAATTCAAACCCTAATCTAACACTTTAGTATATTTGTGACTATATCAAAGATTTCCTAATTTGACTAGATAAATAAATCTCTTATTTATCTACTTACCAAATAAAGTCTTTTATATTTAATATACTACTACCAATAGTATAACACTAAGAAACATATTTCCTAGTCAGAAAAAGATTTTGATTCTTAATTAAATAATTAATCAATCAATCAATTAATTTCCATTTAATCAAATAATAAAATAAAATAATATATTAGACTATTATTTAAGCCTTGCCGCCCATACACAAAGATAGGCCTATATATTATTTTTCAATTTTATTAAATCCATTGGACCTTTAATTAAAAGGCCCATATGTGAACTAGGCTCATTCTTACTGAAAGAAACAAGTCCACATGCCTTAATACAATTCTAGATGGACCCATAATTAGTCCGGTAGAATATATCAAGTGATTTATGCAAGTCCTTGTGGATTAGGGATCTTGGCGGGCCTATCTAAATTTAAGCTCCAATAGACATAACCCAATCACAATCAACAAATGATTCACTTAGGTTCAATCTATTAATTTTAGATCATTCCACTAAAGAACTAAAATTGCACTCTTAAATAAAGATGGAATAAGTAAATGATTCTCATTCATACCCTAGACAATATTATTGGAGATAGTGAATCCTCGTGAAGAATATCAGTAATCGCCAAGAGCTCATAGACCGCCTATAGCTCTCTAGGCTACTGTATTTACTCATATGACCACACTTTGAACTTGGATATATATTATGACTTGTCCAGAAGTCATCTTTCAATAGTCACTATTGAAAACTCAACGTTAAGATTAAATATCCAAAACCTCAAAACATCCTTATGATGATATTCTACTCATATTTAATAAATGGAGCCATGATGTCCATATCTATAAATGAAGTCATATATTGATTAGCAAATGAATACCACCAAACTATCAAGGATAGACTATGCTATATAATTGTACTCATTGATAGCTCAAATGATAACACTTGTAACCATAAGTCTATCATTTATCTCAGGATTAAGATAGACTCTCCGATTGTCCTGATAATGAAAAAACTTTTATCTATTGACGGTTCTAGATAAAGTATTTCATTGTGATCTAGTTCAATTTACCCAGTGCACTAGATTCTTTTACTCGAAGACCTTTCGATGATTTTAGACTCATCATAACACATTTGATCCCACTCAAATGCTAGCAAAAGAATTCTACAACTTTAACCAGATAAAGGTGCCCAACCTTTAACATAAGTTGTGAACATTATTCAAGACTAATTAAAGAATTGTGTCTACCTCATACATATCCAGATGTATGAACAATTCTTCTTTTCTCATAGTCTTTTAACCTTATGATTATTTACTTTGACAATTATAATTATAAATACTATAAAATTTTGTTAAAAACAGAAATCACTTTATTAATATGATAAGATTGTGATGAGGTCGTTTGTGTACTCAACAAAATAGTAATAATAATAGTTTTTGGTTGATTCTTGAAAACTCTTTTAAAGCCACTTAATCCTTTTAAAATGTGATTTGATAGCAAAATAGTGAGCAAGTTCGTTCCACAGGGAATGGAGTGTTAATTAGATAAATTGACTAATCTTAGAACAATAAAACAAATCATAGAGTTTGATAAATGTGTGGTTTCTAAAGCCACCAATGCTAAACTACTCAAAAGAAAATACACAAAAATGTTATGAAAAATAGAATACTCAACACCTTGATAAGAATAGTGATAAAATCAATTAATGAGAGAACTAGGGAATAGATCGATTAACACTTGGATGTGGGTAAGCTACTAGCATCATTAATGTACCAATCTCATTATGTTAACCACTTAGAGGCTTAGATTAGTGGGGTTGATATACCCACCACTAATCTATCCTATCCAATGGGTTCTTAATCACACAAAGATTGTCAATCCACATGTGAATATATAACAAATTATTCCACTCAAGATAGCAATCAACAAGTGATATACAAGTCAATTATAATGAATGGAATCTAATTAAATTGAATGAATAGAACACATAAGAGATTCATTACAAGCTAGACTAAACCCACAACCAATTGTTCCTCAAATCTATCCCCTAGATTAGGGGTTTAGTTACACATAATTGCAATAAATGAAAAGAAGTAAACGATAAGGAAATAACCCTTGGGTCACCTTCTTTAAGCTCAATCCTTCTTCTCCTCTATGCTCCTAGATGCAAGGAATGGAGGTTGAGGAAATGTCTTGGAATGTGGGTGTTTTGGTGGAAAGTTACTAAGGATTTTGGTGGAGAAATGGTGGGATGAGGAATGATGTAGTGAAGTAATCAAGGTTTTGTGTTGAGGGTTGGATGGATTAGATGAGTTCAAGGAGAGAAATGGAGGATGATGAATAATGTTCCATGGATGATGATCTAGATCTGAAATGGGAATTCTCTGAGATTTGCTCTGATTTTCGATGTTTTGAAAATGAAGAGACGCTCCATATATATACTCACTCATGGACATGTACTGGTAACGACTTGATTCGCTGATGTGGAGCCTTGGTCGCTATTTGGTCGCTATGGCGACCATGGAGCGTAAAACGGTTAGATGAAAAGGTCGCTCTGAAAACCATCTTTCTCGCTCTTTGTCAAGTGGCGAACATGACCAAAATGTGTAGAGGTCGCCACTTGTATCCTCTAGGTCGCTCTGGCGACCATAAGTGGCGACCTTGGAAATGTGAAGAGGTCGCCATTTGTACCATCAAGGTCGCCCTGGCGACCATAAGTGGCGACCATGCCTACGTTGGAATTCCTACGTTGGAATTCCTATGTGGTCGCCACTTGTCCTTCTAGGTCACCATGGCGACCTCAAATGGCGACCTCTCATGGATGCTTCTGTCGCGATGGCGACCAAATGGCGACCATTCCCACGTTGGAATTCCTACGTTGGAATTCCTATGTGGTCGCCATTTGCAAGAGTGGGTCGCCATGGTGACCTCAAGTGGCGACCCTTTGATGCTTTGCAATTTCCTCTGTCGCCATGGCGCCCATGTAGCGACCTCCTCTTGCCTAAGTGGCGAAAATGCCCTGTTTCTTCCCATTTGTGGGCCTTTTTGCACATAAGTCCTCAACTTCATCCCAATGGCTCTTGAAACCTGATAAAACCTGAAACACTCAATTTAACAACATTAAACACGGGGAAATGCCCGAGAATCAAGCAAAAAGAAATGGAAATGAGGGCCAAAATCATACCAATTTTGGCCTGATCAGATTGTCAAGTACAATATTATACTTTTGCTATTGAGCATAATCCTAACAATATGGACATCATGGCTCCATTTATTAAATGAGAGTAGAATATTATCATATGGATATTTTGAGGTATTGGATATTAAATCTTAATGTTGAGTTTTTAATAGTGTCTATTGAAACATGGCTTCTGGACAAGTCAGAATATCCAAGTTCAAAATGTGGTCATATAAGTAAATATAGTAACTAGGGGAGCTATAGGCGGTCTATGAGTTCTTGGCGATTACTGATATTTTTCACGAGGATACACTATCTCCAATAAGATTGTCTAGGATATGAATGAGAAACATTTACTTATTCTATCTTTATTTAAGAGTTCAATTTTAGTTTTTCAGTGGAATGAGCTAAAATTAATAGATCGAGCCTAAGTGAATCATTTGTTGATTGTGATTAGGTTATGACTGTTGAAGCTTAAATTTAGATAGCCCACCAAGATCCCCAATGAAAGTATACAAACAAGGTTAAATTGCTTAAAGCGTATAGGGGGGTGAATAGGTTTTTCACCTATTTTCAATCCCTTGAACAAACTTACGTTTGTCCCTCAAGGTAGCTTTACATACAACATATAAATGGAACATTCATACATAGACAAGATATGCATATCATCATTTAGGCAATGACTACATATAACAAGTTGTTGTATGAGGTATAATATCACTAAAATACAAAATCAAATAATACTTTGTATATTAATATTGTTCAATGTATTACAAGAGTGAACAAATATATCTATACACAAAGATAACACAATACGAAAGATTACAAATACAAAATTGATCTAAAGAGGATTGTTCTACAAATCACCCTTTACAAATACTTGTCCAAATATACACCACAACTGAATGATGTTCAACAAATTAACACATACACATATACAATATTAAAGAGACAAAGAAAGAGACAATGGACACAAGATTTTTACATGGTAAACCTCCGAAGAGGAAACATCCACGGGTTGAATCCACAACCACCGGCAAAGCAAATCCACTATATGAAAAGGACATACACACTTAAGGCTATCAACTCTATGATATTGATCAAGCCAAAATTGGTATGATTTTGGCCCTCATTTCCATCTCTTTTTGCTTAATTCTCGGGTATTTTCCCCGTGTTTTAATGTTGTTTATTAAGTATATTCAGGTATTTAAAATTTGAAGGGCATTGTAGTAATTTGGAGAAATTGGGGGCAAAATAATAAAATATAAGGAGAAGATTGAAATTTTCGTGAATTTGGAATAATACAGGGGCTGAATCATAATTTACCAGAAGCGCCTGCCACTCGTTTGAATTGAAACGCTGTGTTTCAAGCATGGATATAGGATACAGCCTATACACTCAGGCCCAAGTCAAAGCCCAAGAGCAGCTCGCACAAGCCGCGTGCACCCCTACCCATTTCTGAGCGTCCTCCATCAGCCACGTCAACATTAGTGAAACGGTGCGCTTTGGATGTGGGTGTACCTTCTGAACGCGGCCCAGCCTACTACTAATTTCACCGTATAAAAGGCTAGGCAGTTAACGCCTGTATGCACCCCAAGCCACTTCTATGTACACTGATCGAACCAAAATTGTTATGATTTTGGTCCCCATCTCCTTCTCCTTTTGTTCAATTCTTGGGCATTATCCTGTGATTTAATGGTATAAATTAAGTGTTTTCAGGTTTTATTAGAACTCAAGAGCATTTGCGAAAAAGATGAAGAATTTAGTGCAAAAAGACTCACAAATAGGTGAAATAGGGCATTCTCGCTATTTGAACAAGAAAAGTCGCCACATGGTCGCCATGGCGACAGAGGAAATTGCAAAGCATCTCATGGTCGCCATTTGAGGTCGCCATTTGAAGTCGCCATGGCGACCTACACTTGCAAATGGCGACCACATAGGAATTCCAAGGCGACAGAAGAACCATGGCGACAGAAGAACCCATGAGAGGTCGCCATTTGAGGTTGCCATGGCGACCTAGAAGGACAAGTGGCGACCACGTTGGAATTCCAGCGTAGGAATTCTAGTGTTGGCATTCAGGAGGGGTATTCTCGTCATTTCATACCCATTTCATACCTTAGCTTTTCACACCTATAAATACATCACTATTTTTCCTCTTTTAGACATCTCTTGACCACCAAGAAACCTCCTTTCTACCATTCCTAATCTCTCCATTTCTCTTCTACCTAAGCTTAAACATCTAGATTACTTCACCTAAATCATTCCTCTCCTTCCATTTTCTCCACCCCTTTCCTTTGTCACTTTCCATATGACTCCACCTATCTAGACATATCCTCAACACCCACTCTTTGCACAAGATTCAAGCAAGGAAGCATCAAGGAAGGATCAAGCTTACAAGAGAGACCCAAGGGTGATTTCTCTCCATTTTACTTCCTTTTCTTGTTTGTAATTATGTGTAATTAAAACCCCTATTTTAGGGGATGATTTGAGAGACTTTTTGGACATGAGTATTTATTAAAGCTTTGAATATTATGTTTGCATGATTTAAGTTTTATTTACTTTTTAATTAGATCTTGCACTTATGTGATTAATTGAGTTATTGACACACTTGTTAATTACAATATGTTGTAGGATTAATTTGTGATAAAATTGATTGAGTTATTGACACACTTGATGGATTAGAGCACATAGTGAATAGGATAGGCTTTTGGAGGGGTGATCAACCTCGATTGCCTAGACCATTTGATCGTCACTAACCGATCCCGCCGTGACCCCCTTTCCTTAATCCGTTAGGCATTGCGGTGGGAAGTTGTTTAGGGTTCGTAGTGACGGTCTAAACAACACATTCGAATGAGATCGGTCCTAGATTGTGTAGATTGTGCATTAAAGAAGCCATGTATGAATTGCTCATTGTCCATTAGCTACTCTATCATTTCCCTAGAATTCCTATTAATTGTTTATTCCATATTTCTTATCTAGATTTGTTGAGCATTCCATTTCATTAGTTTTATTAGGTTTATTTTACATGTATGTTTGATGGTTTGACAACCCATTCACTCATCCATTTATCTATGATTTATGTTATCGCATTTAGATTAGCTAATTAATTCAACATATCACTCTAATTCCCTGTGGAACGAATCCCACTTGCCACTTTACTAATTTTCTATCTAAGTGGTGAAAAATCGGTTTTCTAAACGATCACATTTTAAATATCATTTTGTTGAGTACACAAACGACGCTCATCATACACCCAAGTGCAAATGCCCAAACCACAAGCCAAATTCCTTGACCATGCTGTTAGGATTATGCTCAATAGCAAGAGTGTAATATTGTAATTAACAATCTTTTTCATATTAATAAAGTGATTTCTGGTTTAAACAAATCTTATAGCATTTATAGTTTAATATTATAATTGTCAAAGTAAATAATCATGAGGTCTAAAGACTATGAGAAAAGAAGAATTGTGCATACATCTGGATATGTATGTGGTAGACACAATTCTTTAGTTAGTCTTGAATATTGTTCACAACTTAAGTTAAAGGTTGAGCACCTTTATCTTGTTAAAGTTGTAGAATTCTTTTGCTAGCATTTGAGTGAGATCAAATGAGATATGATGAGTCTAAAATCATCGGAGTGTCTTTGAGCAAAAGAATCTAGTGCACTGGGTGCATTGAACTAGATCACAATGAAATACTTTATCTATAACCATCAGTAGATAAAAGTAATTTCATTATCAGGACAATCGGAGAGTCTATATTGATCCTGAGATAAATGATGGACTTATGGTTGCAGGTGATATCATTTGAGTTATCAATGTGTACGATTATATCGCATAGTCTATCCTCGATAGTTTGGTGATATTCATTTGTTAAACGATAGAGGACTTCATTTATAGATATGGACATTGTGGCTCCATTTATCAAATGAGAGTATAATATCATCGTATGGATGTTTTGAGATAATTGGATATTAAATCTCAACGTTGAGTTTTCGATAGTATCTATTGAAAACATGGCTTTTGGACAAGTCAAAATATCCAAGTTCAAAACGTGGTCATATGAGTAAATATGGTAACTTGGAGAGTTATAGGCGGTCTATGAACTCTTGGTGATTACTGATATTAATCACGAGGATACACTATCTCCAACATGATTGTCTAGGGTATGAATGAGGAAACATCTTCCTTTTCTGTCTTTATTTAAGAGTTCAATTTTAGCTCTTTAGTGGAATTAGTTAAAATTAATGGATCAGACCTAAGTGAATCTTTTGATGATTGTGATTAGGTTATGTCTATTGAAGCTTAAATTTAGATAGCCCGCCAAGATCCCCAATCCACACGGACTTGCATGGATCACTTGATATATTCTACCGGACCAATTTAAGGGTCCATCTAGAATTGCATTTAATATATTAAGAATATAATTTGCACATTATTTATGTAATCGGCTACTCAATTATATTTATATATTAATGAATGACATGTGGGCTTGTTTCTTTTAGTAAGAATGGGTCTAGTTCACATGTGGGCTTTTTATTTAAAGTCCAATGGATTAAATGAAATAAGAAAATAATATATGACCCAATATGTTTATATGGGGCGGCAAGGTGAATTAATTAACCTTATATATTATTTTGTTTCATTGTTTAATTAAATAAGAATTAATTAATTTATTAATTAATTGTTTAATTAAGAAACAAACCTTTTCTGATTAGGAAATATGATTCCTAAAGGTATACTATTGGTAGTAGTATACTTAAATTAAAAGACTTGTTTGACAAGGAAATAAATAATTAATTTTATTTATTTAATCAAATAAGAAGTCTTTTTATTTAGTCAAATAAAATAATAAAAGATTTATGAGTTGGATTAGGGTTTGGAAGTCTTAAACTAAATAGGAATTAGGGTGCAATACAAACTCCTTTTGGCTTGAGTATTGCGGCAACCCTAGTCCCTTTTAGGTTAGAGAATTCGGCCACCCTAGTAAAAAGGAAGAAAGAAAATTTTGCCACATATATAAGTGGACTTATAATTTTCGGCCACTTAGGGTTTTGGTGTGCTTAATTCTATTTTCTTCTTCTTCTCAATTCATAGAAAGATAACTTTTATTCTACTAAAACAAAAAGAGACATAGATTATTCTTTGATGGTATACTATTTGCTTATTCATCAATAAGCTTGTGTATACAACATCGATCGAGGTTCACGCGAGTTTCGATCATAAGATTGAGAACTCAAAAGTGACCGGAATAATCTTAGTGTTTTTTTGATTGTTTTTTTGACTAACAAAGAAGAGAAAAGTTTGTTTTATCCAATCACAGGCTTGCAATTCAAAGAAAAGGGAGACCACGCTCCTAGGTGATCCACGTTCGTGCTAGGATTGAAGATCTTGCTGATTACCATCGACGTAAGTCAATCGGATCACGCGACAAAAGGTATTCTTCTTTTGTTAGATAAAATATATCTTTAATTGATTAAAAGGGTTTAAGGTTCATAAAAGGAAAAAATTTTAAAAGCTACTAAACCTATTTTTTTTTAGTCTCGCTTCCGCTGCGTGTACTTTACGGTATATTTTTCCCTACACATGCTTATGGATCCTTGCTGTGCATACCCCCTAGCCCTTCTAACTACGCCCTAAAAGAGACAAAGAAGATAGCGACTGATTGCACCCCAGATGCCTGCTGATTGTCCCCCATCATCTTCAACCTCCAACCACGCCTGCCTCCATTCATGAACTAGAAATGTTAGCTGCAGCTGTCACCATTTCAGAAGATTTCCATCCCTGTCGCAAGCCAATTTTCGGCCCAAATCGACGGCGACCTCACCGTGGGCTTGATCGTCACTTCCTTGGCTTGCTAAAACTCCTCCAATCTCCTCCGTAATTCTGTGGCAACCGTCGCCCCTTTGTCGCCATTTCCAAACAGCGACCACGCTGCGAAATCAAGTGTCGCCATTTGTCATTTGATGTCGCCATGGCGACAGGGGATGATTTTCCACACCTGATGGCTTCGCCCCAAGGGTCGCTCCAAGGTCGCCTTTGATGCAAACCGCGACAGCCTCTGTGTTCATTTTGATGACTCGCTTTTTGTGTCGTTACCAAATTGTGAATTATCAAAAGAATATTTCTAAATGAATTCTTACGCAGTATAATTTAAGTTTTGAAAACTAGTGAAGCGGTAAGCTTAAGATTTGTTCCACAGGGAATTAGAGTAATATGTTGAAATAATTAGCTAATCTATATGCAATAAAATAAATCATAAATGAATGAATGAGTGTATGGTTTGTCAAACCATCAAACATACATACAAAATAAACCTAACTAAAATTATGGTGATATGAAAAATAGAAGACTCACAATCTTGATAAGAAAAATGGATGTAAACAATTAATATAGATGCTAGGGAATTGATTGATTAGCAAGTGGGTATGGGTAGTGCTTTTCAAGCCACTTTAATGGACCAATCTCTAAATGTTAACCAATTTAGGTTTAGATTAGTGTGGTTGATATACCCTCCACTAATCTATCCTATTTATTGGGTTCTTAATCAATTAATGGTGTCAATCCAAGAATGGTTTCATAACATGTTATTCTAAACAAGATTGTAATTAACAAGTGGATATACAAGTCAATCACATAATGAATAGAATCTAATCAATAAATAAATAGAACACATATAGAGATTCATTACAAAGCTTAAGCAAATACCCACAACCAAATGTTTATCAAATCAATCCCCTCGATTAGGGGTTTAATTACACATAGTAGTAATAAAATAGAAAACAAGTAAATGATAAGGAAATCACCCTTGGGCCTCCTTCTTTAGTGCTTGATCCTTGTTCTCCTTAGATGCTCCTAGTGTAAAGAATGGAAGAAGAGGATGTTTCTAGATAGGTGGATGGCTAATGGTGAGTGACAAAGGTTTTGTGATGTAGAGAATGGTAGGGAAGGAATGATCTAGGGAAGTAATCAAGATTTGGTGTGAGTTTTTGGATGGAAAAGATTAGTTCAAGTATAGAAATGGAGGAGTTTAGGAGATGATTGATGGTAATCCTAGATTGGAAAGGAGATAGGTAGGAGAGAAAAGGATTGTATTCAAATTGAAAAGAGGGATGATTTTATACTATTTTTGAATTAGGTCACGAATGGTAAAATTACCAAAACACCCCCTATACTTGTCAAATTGCCATTTTGGCCCCTCAAGGGGCCTTTCCGTAATTTGCCTACCAAATTTCACCAATCAGAGATGAATAGAGAGGCAGTCGCGGTTTGCTTCAAATGGCGACCTTGGAGAGACAATGTGGCGACCTCATCAGGTGTGGAAAATCATCCCTTGTAGCCATGGCGACATCGAACGACAAATGGCGACACTTGATTTCACGGTGTGGTCGCCATTTGGAATTGGCGACAAAGGGGTAACGGCTACCATAGAATTACGGAGGAGATTGGAGTAGTTTTAGTGAGCCAAGGAATTGACGATCAAGCCCACGGTGAGGTCGCCATCGATTTGGGCCGAAAATTGGCAGGCGATGGGGACGGAAATCGCCAGAAATGGCGACGGCTACAGCTAACATTTCTGGTTCAAAAATGAAAAGCTTAAGATGTGTTTGGCTTCAAAAGGGGCTTGGGAGCACACACATTTAGAGGGTATGGAAGTATTTAGGCCAATTTACAGTTTTTCACATGCATTGCCTAAAGTCATTTCTAAAGGTTTGTCCATAAGCAAATCAAAGCATCCACAAGCAGTCCATAATATTCTATGACATGCAATATTTAAGTGCAAATGAGACCTATATATGCTTAAAAGAGTGTTTGAGAGTGAGTGTTTAAAGAGTGAATATTTGACAACTCAAAATACGCTTTTTAAGGCCATGTTTGTAATCATCACGGGAATCTCCACTATTAATTCCTAACCTTTAAGCAAAATTGATAATTCACCCTTGATGAGAATCAAGAAGCATCACCAAAGGATCCGTTGCATGTTCCAGTTGGGCCAATTACAAGGGCCAAGAGGATCAAAGAAGCATTTATTGATAATTGATTCTGAGTTGCTGAAGTACAAGTTCGGCCCACATGAAGACCAAATCCGGGCTGAACTTTTTAGACCTCTACAGAGGGCATATGGGGTCGGATCGTCTATTATAATATATTTCTGGAAAGCCAAAGATGATCCCTATAGATGATATGAAGACTCCATCATCCGTAATAGATCACAACAGGCCCAAAATCGGCCATTTATCTTATTACGCAAAGTCTTGATCTGGACAAGAGCTGGACGCCAGGCAGAACTTCATGGGCCTCTATAGAGGGCATATGGAGTTGGATCGTCAATTATAATATGTTTTTGGAAAACCCAAGACGAACCCTACAGATGTTATGAAGACTCCGTCCTCCGTAACAGATCACAACAAGCCCAAATTTGGACATCTAGCATGTTGCACAAAGACTTGAGCTGAGGAGTCCGAATTTCAGCTTAATTCCATGTGGTTGAAGGAGTCCTAATTTCAACATACTTGTACAAGTTAGGGTTAGAGAAGGTTCAATTTTAGTTTTTCCTTTTTAGTTTGCAAAGAATAATGGTTGATTTGTTTCCCAAATTATGGGGCTGATTTACTTCCAAATGTTAGCCTTCCAAATAGGGAGTAAGTCAATTAGTTGCTTGTTTTAGTTTTATTTTCTTTCCGTTTGTAAGGCAAATATTGCCCAATTTAGTTTTCTGATTGTAAGGCATTTAATTGCCGAATATTTGTTCCCTTTTAGGTCGTAGATATCTTAGTATTTAAGGGACTCATTGATGTATTATTCAGCAGACTTTGAATGGAATAATATTATTTGAGAGAACGTTTTCTCTTGGTTCTTCATTGAACTATGAACTTATCAAGGGTTATACCTTGTGGCGTTTGATGACTCGCTTTTCGTGTCGTTACCAAATTGCGAATTACCAAAAGAATGTTACAAAATGAATCTTTATGCAATATATTTTAAGATTTGAAAATGAGTAATGTGGTAAGCTTAGAGTTCGTTCCACAGGGAATTAGAGAAATAAGTTGATTTAATTAGCTAATCTAGAAACAATAAAATAAAGCATAAATGATGAATGAGTGTATGGTTTGTCAAACCATCAAATATACATATAAAATTAACCTAATTAAAAATATGGTGATATGAAAAATAGAAGACTCACAATCTTGATAAGAAAAATGGATGTAAACAATTAATGTTGATGCTAGGGAATTGATTGATTAGCAAGTAGGTATGGGTATTGCTTTTTAAGCCACTTTAAGGACCAATCACTACATGTTAACCAATTTAGGTTTAGATTAATGTGGTTGATATACCCTCCACTAATCCATCCTATTTATTAGGTTCTTAATCACTCAAGTGTGTCAATCCAAGAGTGATTATATAACATGTTATTCTAAACAAGATTGTAATTAACAAGTGGGTATACAAGTCAATCACATAATGAATAGAATCTAATGAATTAATAAATAGAACACATATAGAGATTCATTACAAAGCTTAAGCAAAAACCCACAACCAAATGTTCATCAAATCAATCCCCTAGATTAGGGGTTTAATTACACATAGTAGCAATCAAATAGAAACAAGTAAATGGTAAGGAAATCACCCTTGGGCCACCTTCTTTAGTGCTTGATCCTTGTTCTCCTTTGATGCTCCTAGATGCAAAGAATGGAAGAGGAGGATGTGTCTAGATAGGTGGATGGCTTATGGTGAGTGACAAAGGATTTGTGATGGAGAAAATGGTAGGGAAGGAATGGTCTAGGGAAGTAATCAAGATTTGGTGTGAGGTTTTGGATGGAAAAGATAAGTCCAAGTATAGAAATGGAGGAGTTTGGGAGATGATTAATGGAGAAAAGGGAGATTGGTAGGAGAGAATGGGATTGAATAGGCTTGGTAAGGCTTTTGTTTTCAAATTGAAAAGAGGATGAATTTATAGTGTTTTTGAATTAGGTCACGGATGGTGAATTACCAAAACACCCACTGTACTTGTCAAATTACCATTTTGGCTCCTCTAGGGGGCCTTTCTGTAATTTACCTACCAAAAACAGCCAATCAACGTTGAACAACAGGGGAGGTCGCGGTTTGGCACAAATGGCGACCTTGGGGGATGCAAATGGCGACCTCATCAGGTGTGGGAATCAACTCCCTGTCCCCATGGCGACCTCGAATGACAAATGGCGACCTAGGGGCAAAATGGGGAATGAAGGGTGTGATTTGGTCGTGGAGAAAACCGGTCATTTGAGAGGCCGAAGTTGGACTGACCGGCCAGCCGGTCGGTTGGCCGTAATTTTGGGCCCAAAACCGGCCGGAGATAGGTCCGGGAAGGTCCCTTTCCGGCCGGCCAAGGGTTTGAAGGTGGTTTGGCCATGGCTGCACGTTGAAAGGAAGAAGAAAATGAATAGTAAAGGGGTGCGTTTAGAAATCAGATGGGGTGCAATGGGCTGCAGTATTTTTGTCTTAAATGGGGTGCAAATAGAGTAGATCTGGGGTGCACACAGCAGGTGAGTGGGGTGCAAATTGGACTGCTGCAGATCAGGTGGTTGGGCCATGTGGGCTTCACGTGAATTGGGCCAAGTGTTTGGCCTGCTCACTTAAATCAAAACGGCACCGCTTTGATAAGTGATCGAACCAAAATTGATATGATTTTGGTCCCCATCTCCTTCTCCTTTTGTTCGATTCTTGGGCATTATCCCGTGATTTAATGGTGTAAATTAAGTGTTTTTAGGTTTTGTTAGAACTCAAGAGCATTTGCGAAGAAGATGAAGAATTTAGTGCAAAAAGACTCACAAATAGGTGAAACAGGGCATTCTCGCTATTTGAGCAAGAAAAGTCGCCACATGGTCGCCATGGCGACAGAGGAAATTGCAAAGCATCTCATGGTCGCCATTTGAGGTCGCCATGGCGACCTACACTTGCAAATGGCGACCACATAGGAATTCCAACGTAGGAATTCCAAAGTGGTCATAGTCGCCACTTGGTCGCCATTTGGTCGCCATGGCGACAGAAGAACCCATGAGAGGTCGCCATTTGAGGTCGCCATGGCGACCTAGAAGGACAAGTGGCGACCACGTTGGAATTCCAAAGTGGTCATGGTCGCCACTTGGTCGCCATTTGGTCGCCATGGCGACAGAAGAACCCATGAGAGGTCGCCATTTGAGGTCGCCATGGCGACCTAGAAGGACAAGTGGCGACCACGTTGGAATTCCAGCGTAGGAATTCCAGTGTTGGCATTCAGGAGGGGTATTCTCGTCATTTCATACCCATTTCATACCCTAGCTTTTCACACCTATAAATACATCACTATTTTTCCTCTTTTTGACATCTCTTGACCACCAAGAAACCTCCTTTCTACCATTCCTAATCTCTCCATTTCTCTTCTACCTAAGCTAAAACATCTAGATTACTTCACCTAAATCATTCCTCTCCTTCCATTTTCTCCACCCCTTTCCTTTGTCACTTTCCATATGACTCCACCTATCTAGACATATCCTCAACACCCACTCTTTGCACAAGATTCAAGCAAGGAAGGATCAAGGAAGGATCAAGCTTACAAGAGAGACCCAAGGGTGATTTCTCTCCATTTTACTTCCTTTTCTTGTTTGTAATTATGTGTAATTAAAACCCCCATTTTAGGGGATGATTTGAGAGACTTTTTAGACATGAGTATTTATTAAAGATTTGAATATTATGTTTGCATGATTTAAGTTTTATTTACTTTTTAATTAGATCTTGCACTTATGTGATTAAATGAGTATTGATACACTTGTTGATTACAATATGTGTAGGATTTATTTGTGATAAAATTGATTGAGTTATTGACACACTTGATTGATTAGAGCACATAGTGAATAGGATAGGCTTTTGGAGGGGTGATCAACCTCGATTGCCTAGACCATTTGATTGTCACTAACCGATCCCGCCGTGACCCCCTTTCCTTAATCGGCTAGGCATTGCGGTGGGAAGTTGTTTAGGGTTCGTAGTGACGGTCTAAACAACACATTCGAATGAGATCGGTCCTTGATTGTGTAGATAGTGCATTAAAGAAGCCATGTATGAATTGCTCATTGTCCATTAGCTACTCTATCATTTCCCTAGAATTCCTATTAATTGTTTATTCCATATTTCTTATCTAGATTTGTTGAGCATTCCATTTTATTAGTTTTATTAGGTTTATTTTACATGTATGTTTGATGGCTTGACAACCCATTCACTCATCCATTTATCTATGATTTATTTTATAGCATTTAGATTAGCTAATTAATTCAACTAATCACTCTAATTCCCTGTGGAACGAACTCTAAGCTTACCACATTACTCATTTTCAAATCTTAAAATATATTGCGTAAATATTCATTTTGTAACATTCTTTTGGTAATTCGCAATTTGGTAACGACACAAAAAGCGAGTCATCAAAATGGCGCCGCTGCCGGGGAATTAAAGCGGTTGTTGAATCAATTAACTTTTCTTTGTTTAGTTTTTATTAATTTTTAGTCTTTTAGTTGTTTTTAGTCTTTTAGTTTCTTTTTACTTCTTTGGTAGTTTTTGTTTCTTTTGTTTCAGGATTCTATGGATTTCTTCATGCAAAATCAAGGGCCTAGCTACGAGACTAATGGGAATGGCTTCAATGCGGATTGGTTGATGAACCAAGATTCCTTCTCATCATGCCAATCAAATGCCATAGATGATGAGAGGAAAAATTTCATGGAGGATCACTTTCGGGAGATTGAGAGCATCCATGCTTCTCAACGAAAGACCATGGAGTTATTCCAATCCGCACAACGAGCACATGAGGAGAGGATTTCCAACCATGTGATCCCTAGTTGGCCGAATCAATCAATAGAATCGGTTTATCCCAAGCAAGGGAGGACAAGGAGCCGTGTACATGCTCTTGTACAAGTATATGAGAATGGAGCGGAAGTTATGGAAGAACCGCCAAGGAACCAAGAGCAAGGCACGGAATTGGAAGAAAGATTAGCTTTACTTCAAGAGAGATTGGTGAAAACCTCCCAAGGGAAGGAAGAATTGGAGGGAAAAATACAACTCATGATAAAGGAGTTAGAAGAAAAGGAGGCCTTCGGGAAGGTGAAGATTGAAGAGCTTGAAGTGAAAAATGAGAAGCTCACTCTTGAAGTAAACATGCTCAAAGAAGAAAATGCTACCTTATGGAGGAAGGTAGGAGAAGTCTCCAACAAGAACAAAGAGTTGGAAATACAAGTTGGGAGACTTGAAGTTGAGAGGAATTCCACATCAAAGGAATTCGAAGACCTTGCAAGGCTATTTGAAGAATTCGAAGAAGAGTGTGCAAGGAAGACAAGGAAGTTGCTTATGGAAGTGGAGCGGAAGGCAAAAGCTTTGGAAGAAATGAAGGAGGCACTTGGTAGTAAGGATGAAGCCCTCAAGATAGCAAAAGTGAAGGAGAATGACTACATTGTCTATGTAGACAAGGTGGAAAAAGATGTCAAAGAGCTACAATTGAAGCAACATCAAAGGCCACATAGTCACCAACCAAGAGGGAGTTTTCTTAACCATCCTCCTATTTGCTATTTTTGTTTTCAAAAAGGGCACTTCAAAGCTCATTGTTTTAAATTCCATAAGCATGAAAAATTGAAAAAGTCTAGGAATAGGAAGAGTCCACCTAGAGTCAAGCAAATTTGGGTAAGAAAAGACTTGGTTGAACAAGTTAGACCCAAAAGAAAAGAAAAGGGGAAATCAACTCAACTTGTTTGGGTTGTGAAAAAGAACATATTTCCAAACTTGATAAAACCTCCTTTAGTTGATGACACCCCTAGCACATGTACATAATTTTGAAAATTCTTTTTGTGCATTTTATTTTTTATGCTTTATTTGTTTAGTTTATTTCTTTTGAATAAATGGTGTTCCAAACTCTTGTTGGCAATTGCATATATTGATTATATTTTGCCGGAACTTTCTAATATTTTTTGTGAGTGCATAGATTTTTCTATTGCTTCTTGAGGAAGCAAGTGAGTGTTGCTTGTGCGATAAGCAAGGTTCTTTATCTCTTGGGAAGAAACAAAGACAACTTGTAAGTCTTGGAGGGACGAGAAAGCCAAGAGTGCTCATAAAAAGGGCGAGGACCTTATCCTAAGGAAGCAACATTGTGAGAGTTCGATGTGTGGGAGCACCATGCCACGTCTTGCCTAGACGTTAAATCGTGCGCTTGGTGGGAGGCAACCCACTTAGGTACATTTCTATTCTAGTTTAAATTTTATTTTTGTCTTTATTTTATTTTTGCTTAGAATAAGGTTGTGAGTTGTTTGTGATAGTGGATCTAGGCTTTGAATGATCATACATTTTATCCACATGGATTGTGATGATAACTCTTGATGAACTTGCATTGATATATCTCTTGAGTTGATTATGAGCATATAGGATATTCTTGAGACACTTGGTTACAATATTTGGGATAAATTTTAATATGGACATTGATGTGTTTTTAAACTCTTTGATTGAGGATGTGTTGCGTCGAATTTACCGGTATATGCCCCAAAGACATTGAGGACAATGTCTAATTTAGGTTTGGGGGTGTGTGCGCAACATCGTCTTTTGTTTGCAAATTGTGTGCAAATATTTTGAGCTTAAATTTTTCAAAAATTTCGAAAATCTTGTGATAATGCCATGCTTGAGCATACTTTGCTTGTTGAGATTGTGCCTTTGTGTGTGCAAGTGAGGAATTGTGTATCTTTGCCTTGCTTAGTTTAGATTAACTTCATGCCATTTAGGGTTGCATTGCTCAAAGCGCGCTAGTTCTTTTCTCTTGATGTTAGAGTGGATGTTCAATTGTGCTTGAAGGTTAGGAATTAATAGTGGAGACTTCCCGTGAGGTTCACAAACACGGCCTTAAAAAACGTATTTTGAGGGAAAGTTTTTACTCTTTAAACACTCATTCAAACACACATGTTATGCATACTTAAAATGTCTCATTCGCACTTAAATGTTGTTTGCCATAGAACATATGGACTGCTTGTGGATGCCTTGATTGACTTTGTGGACAAACCTTTAGAAATGATTTTAGGCAATGCATGTGAAAAAACCACCAAATTGGCCTAAATACTTCCTATCCCTCTAATGTGTGTGCTCCATAGCCCATTTGAAGCCAAACACAATTAAGCTTTTCATTCATGAACCACATCAACATTAACCATATAGCCTAAACACTAGACTTACCTTTTACCAAATGGTTTGCTAAGGCTTAGGGGTTGAATGTAAACTTTGAGGTGTATTAAAATGTAAGGCGTGTACTTAGGCAAATATGTATGTGCAAACACATGAAAAAGATGAAATGCAATGCTTGAAAAGAAAAAGAAAAGACAAGCAAAGAAAAGAAAAGAAAAGCATAGCAAAAGAAAGAAAAGAAAAAGAAAAATGATGAATGAGGCACAAAATGCCTAGATCAATTTTGCAGAATTAAATGAGCTACTCAATGAAAATTAAGAGTAGAAAAATGCACAAAGTAAATTGTAAGCCTAGACGCCTAGTGTGGAATATGCAAGTTGTAATGAGTATGTTGTGCTTAATTAGAATGTATGCCTTAGTGTGACCTTTGGGTGTTTGAAATCAATTTTTCCTATTTATTGACTCACCATTCACCTTTGGCCCCATTACAACCAAATGAAAGACCTATTTGATCTTTAGGGATGTCCACTTTGGAAATTTTGGTTGATGCATGTTCTTTCCGTTCATGGTTTTCAATTCCATTCATGAGACAAATTTTTAGAAATTGTGTTTTTAAATGATCATATGCAATTATATTTGATATCTTGAACATAAACTCATATTGCATATGGATTGTGAGTGAAGCCTAGGAATCCGTGTGAAAATGAGAGAATCCGGTGAGGATTAGATGTCGAGGCGAATTATATTCTTGTCCTAAAGGCACCTTAGTTTTGAAGCTTAAGCATCTCGAAGGTGGAATCGCGTTGCGTGCAATGTTTACTTAGAGTGGCATGTCTTTAATCTTTACTTAGCATCTCTTACATGCATTATTTCCTAATGAGCACAACGTTGGTTTAATCTCTTCACTTTTGGTTTTGCAAGTCGAAATATTGGCTTTTGAGTCTTTTACAAAGAGTTGGTGCTTTAATGTGATTATTTGATTTTTAGATACATGTCCATTGTGTGCTTATGTTTGTTTTGCTCGAGGACGAGCAAAAGATAGGTTTGGGGGTATTTGATCGAACCAAAATTGATATGATTTTGGTCCCCATCTCCTTCTCCTTTTGTTCGATTCTTGGGCATTATCCCGTGATTTAATGGTGTAAATTAAGTGTTTTCAGGTTTTGTTAGAACTCAAGAGCATTTGCGAAGAAGATGAAGAATTTAGTGCAAAAAGACTCACAAATAGGTGAAACAGGGCATTCTCGCTATTTGAGCAAGAAAAGTCGCCACATGGTCGCCATGGCGACAGAGGAAATTGCAAAGCATCTCATGGTCGCCATTTGAGGTCGCCATGGCGACCTACACTTGCAAATGGCGACCACATAGGAATTCCAACGTAGGAATTCCAAAGTGGTCATGGTCGCCACTTGGTCGCCATTTGGTCGCCATGGCGACAGAAGAACCCATGAGAGGTCGCCATTTGAGGTCGCCATGGCGACCTAGAAGGACAAGTGGCGACCACGTTGGAATTCCAAAGTGGTCATGGTCGCCACTTGGTCGCCATTTGGTCGCCATGGCGACAGAAGAACCCATGAGAGGTCGCCATTTGAGGTCGCCATGGCGACCTAGAAGGACAAGTGGCGACCACGTTGGAATTCCAGCGTAGGAATTCCAGTGTTGGCATTCAGGAGGGGTATTCTCGTCATTTCATACCCATTTCATACCCTAGCTTTTCACACCTATAAATACATCACTATTTTTCCTCTTTTTGACATCTCTTGACCACCAAGAAACCTCCTTTCTACCATTCCTAATCTCTCCATTTCTCTTCTACCTAAGCTAAAACATCTAGATTACTTCACCTAAATCATTCCTCTCCTTCCATTTTCTCCACCCCTTTCCTTTGTCACTTTCCATATGACTCCACCTATCTAGACATATCCTCAACACCCACTCTTTGCACAAGATTCAAGCAAGGAAGGATCAAGGAAGGATCAAGCTTACAAGAGAGACCCAAGGGTGATTTCTCTCCATTTTACTTCCTTTTCTTGTTTGTAATTATGTGTAATTAAAACCCCCATTTTAGGGGATGATTTGAGAGACTTTTTATACATGAGTATTTATTAAAGCTTTGAATATTATGTTTGCATGATTTAAGTTTTATTTACTTTTTAATTAGATCTTGCACTTATGTGATTAAATGAGTATTGATACACTTGTTGATTACAATATGTGTAGGATTTATTTGTGATAAAATTGATTGAGTTATTGACACACTTGATTGATTAGAGCACATAGTGAATAGGATAGGCTTTTGGAGGGGTGATCAACCTCGATTGCCTAGACCATTTGATTGTCACTAACCGATCCCGCCGTGACCCCCTTTCCTTAATCGGCTAGGCATTGCGGTGGGAAGTTGTTTAGGGTTCGTAGTGAAGGTCTAAACAACACATTCGAATGAGATCGGTCCTTGATTGTGTAGATAGTGCATTAAAGAAGCCATGTATGAATTGCTCATTGTCCATTAGCTACTCTATCATTTCCCTAGAATTCCTATTAATTGTTTATTCCATATTTCTTATCTAGATTTGTTGAGCATTCCATTTTATTAGTTTTATTAGGTTTATTTTACATGTATGTTTGATGGCTTGACAACCCATTCACTCATCCATTTATCTATGATTTATTTTATAGCATTTAGATTAGCTAATTAATTCAACTAATCACTCTAATTCCCTGTGGAACGAACTCTAAGCTTACCACATTACTCATTTTCAAATCTTAAAATATATTGCGTAAATATTCATTTTGTAACATTCTTTTGGTAATTCGCAATTTGGTAACGACACAAAAAGCGAGTCATCAATAAGTGGAATGTGGCTGAGTTTGGGCCACGCGTGTTGGGCTCCTCTGATCTGCTTGGGCCACGCCTCAAAACGCACCGTTTTAGGGGGAGGGAAAATGGGCTGCGCGAGTTTGGGCCTTGCACGTGGGCTGCACCTGATTGCCCCATCACATTAAACGCACCGTATCACCAGCTGACGTGGCGCTTGCTGACTGGCTTGCGTGGTAAATTACGGATGGCCCCCTGAACTCTTCTGTATTTGCGATAACACCAAAACTTCCTCCAATAATTACTCTTTTACCCTTATTTCACCAAAATTACTCCAATGCCCCTGAATTCTATAAATTCCTAAAAACACTTAATTTAACCCATTAAATCACAGAATAATGCCCAAGAATCAAACAAAAGGAGAAGGAAATGGGGGCCAAAATCATACCAATTTTGGTTCGATCAAATACCCCCAAACCTATCTTTTGCTCGTCCTCGAGCAAAACAATCACAAATCAACCCACAAAGACATGCATCAAGCCATTTCAAATATTTTCAATAAAGTTCAAACCCATTCTAGGAAAGATCTACTATCCAATGATTGTCATGCGAAACCAAAATGAGGAGATTAACACAATGATGCAATAGTGAGGACCTAAACATGTAAGATAATGTCAAGTAAAGATTAAGAGCATGCCACTCTAGATATGATTGTACGCAATGCGACCTTACATTCAAAATGCCAAAGCTTCAAAGCAAATGTGCTATTCGGTTTAGAATGTAATTCGCCTCGATCTAATCCTCACTAGATTCTCTCTTTTCTTCTCTTTGATTCCTAGGTTTCGCTCAAAAGTACATATGCAATATGAGTTAATGTCATGGATATCAAATTGATTGCATATGATGTTATTTAAAGCGCAATTTCTGAAAATGAGGTCTCATGAATGGAATTGCAAATCATGAATTAGAAAGAACATGCAAATACCAAAACTCACAAGTGGACATCCCTAAAGATCGTGAAGGTCTTTCTTAGGTTGTAATGGGGCTTAGGTGAATGGTGAGTCAATAAAATGGGGCAATAGATAACAAGGAACCCAATGATTTATACTAAAAGCATACATTCTAATAATGATTCCCAATTGCTTTCACACATTTGTTCACGCCTTTGGCGCCCATTACTTACAATATCATTTCACTTGCATATTCACTACTCACTTTTCTTTGAGTAGCCTATTCAATTATAAACCCTCTATCTAGGCCACTTGTGCCTCATTCATGGTTCTCTTTTTCATTTTGTTTGGCTTTGCCCTTTCTTTTCTTTTCTTTTCTTTTGCATGCATCTTTTATTCAATCTTTTTTTCTTTTCTTTTTCTTTGCTTTTCTTTTTCTTTTCTTTTTCTTTTTCTCTTTCTTATCCACTCTTGCATTTCAATACTCTTTTACACAATTTTACATGCCTAGGTACATGTATCAACATTTCCTCTTAAAAGAGCTTACAACCATATCCTAAGCCTTAGCAAAATCATTTGGTTAAGGTAAGTCAATTATGTAGGCTATATGGTTCATGTGGATGTGGTTCAAAAATGAAAAGCTTAAGATGTGTTTGGCTTCAAAAGGGCTTGGGAGCACACACATTTAGAGGGTATGGAAGTGTTTAGGCCAATTTACGGTTTTTCGCATGCATTGCCTAAAGTCATTTCTAAAGGATTGTCCACAAGCAAATCAAAGCATCCACAAGCAGTCCATAATATTCTATGATATGCAATATTTAAGTGCAAATGAGACCTATACATGTTTAAAAGAGTGTTTGAGAGTGAGTGTTTAAAGAGTGAATATTTGACAACTCAAAATACGCTTTTTAAGGCCGTGTTTGTGATCCTCGCGGGAATCTCCACTATTAATTCCTAGCCTTTAAGCAAAATTGATAATTCACCCTAACATTATGAGAAAAAGATTAACGCACTTTGTTCAATGACACCCTAAGTGGCATGGTGTTAATCTAAACCAAACAATGGCAAAGATGCACAATTCCTCACTACTTCATGTATAGCACAATCTCAACAAGCAAAGTATGCTTAAATATGGCATTATCGCAAAAATTTGAAAAATTCGGCTCAAATTTGAAAAACCAAGCAAAGTGAATAAAGTGGTGTTGTGCAAATGTACCCCCAAACCTAAATTGGACATTGTCCTCAATGTTCATGGGAGGCAAAATTTTTCAAAAAGGCACAACCCAACAAATTCAAAACAAAAGATGCATATATATCCACAATAATCAATGTAATTTCAAAATTTTGGCAAAGTGCCCTCTCATCCTATTATGCACAAAATCATCTAAAAAGATGCTCAATCATGTATGGCATGTACCTCAAAATTCCTATAATTCAAAAATCAACAATTAAGCACATTCATCCTAAATCCACTACCAAAATTCATCTCACACCCTTATTCTAAGCAAAAACGAAATAGAGATAAGGGAATTCAAAAATGAATAGACTACTTAAAAATTAAACTATGAAAGAAATATACCAAGTGGGTTGCCTCCCACCAAGCGCTCTATTTAACATCTAGGCAAGACGTGAGATGGTGTTTCCGCACTTCGAACTTCCAAAATGTTGCTTCCTAAGAGATAAGGTCCTTGCCCTTCTTATGAGCACTCTTGGCTTGCTCGTCCCTCCAAGACTTGCAACTTGACTTTGTTTCTTTCCAAGAGATAAAGAAACCTTTGTTTATGAACAAGCAACAAACACTTGCTTCCTCAAGAAGCAATAGAAAATCTACACACTCACAAAACTCATTAGAAAGTTCCGGCAAAATATACTCAATTCAAGCAATTGCCAACAATAGCTTGAAACACCAATTATTCAAAAGAGATAAACAAATAAAGCAATCAAAACAAAAAGCATAAAAATAAAATGCACCAATATTTTCAATGTTGTACATTTGGGGTGGGATGAAGATTAACTAAGGGTGGTTTGATCAAGTTGGGAAATTCACTCTTCTTTACAATCCAAATAAATGTAGATGATTTCCCCATCATTTCCTTTCCCTTCGTTCTTATTTGGTTCATTGAGTCTTTCCTCACCCAAATATTTCTTATCCTAGGTGGACTCCTCCTATTCCTAGGCTTCTCAACCCATACCTTCCTAACATGCCTATATGTCTCTCTATGTCTAAAATTCCCTCTTGTGCCTTGCCTCTCATTTTCATGGTTTGGTGGTCTAATCTGACCTATCTTATGGCAATGATGGCACATGGTGATAGAGTTAGGAATGATACCTTCTTGGTGGTTCTTTGTTGGAGGTGGAGGTGGAGGTGGAGGGTTCTCATTCCTCCTTTTTGCCTTTCTCCTCCTTGCTTTGCTAGGATTCGGCTCCTTGACCTTGGCACTTGAAGATGCTTGACTCAAGTCGGGCATTTCTTCTCTTTCTTGCTTAGACCTTGCAAGTTTCGCAAGGTGGTCAATTTCCTTCGTCTTCAATATATCCAATGCCTTGTCCCTTGTTTGAATTTCGGCTTGCATTAGCCGCATCCTCCTTGCAAAGTCTTCCTTGATCTCTTCAAGCTCCTTCAATGTTGTACTCTTTTCGGCCTCACGTCTCTCAATTTCTTCTTCGAATTCTTTGATCTTGGTGGAGACTTCGCCATTTTGCTTCTTGAGAGTACCATTTTCGGCTCTGAGCATCTTTACTTCAAGAATGATTTTCTTGTTCAATTCTTGAAGCATGCTCTCCCTTGTTGTTCCTAAGGCTTCCTTGCCTTCTAACTTCTTCTTCAAGAGTTGTATCTTCCCTTCATAATCCTTGGTGATTTCCTCTTGTTGTAGGGAAGTTGTCATGATTCCTTCTTGAAGTAGAGCATTTTCTTTTTTCAATACATCCATCGCCATCACTAGGTCTTCACTCATGCTCAAAATCTTCTTGTTCATCTCTAGTGTGATCTTGCATAGATCTTCTTCCTTTGATTGATACAAGACTTCTATGTTGTGTTGAGTTGTGGCATTGATGGAGTTGTTGAAATTTTCTTCAAACGTGGACTCATTTCCTTGGTCCAGCCAACTAGATGACGTAAAGTCATTCCTATCTTCCGATGACCTACTCATTGGCGCGTAGCTTGGCCTCGAGTTTTGCATGAGGAAATCCATGGAGTCCTGAAACAAAAATAAACAAAACTACCAAAGAAGTAAAAAGAAACTAAAAAGACTAAAAACAACTAAGAGACTAAAAATTAATAAAAACTAACAAAGAAGTGAAAAGAACTAAAAACACTAAAAACAACTAAGAAAAGCTAATTGAATCAACTATCGCTTTAATTCCCCGGCAGCGGCGCCATTTTGATGACTCGCTTTTCGTGTCGTTACCAAATTGCGAATTACCAAAAGAATGTTACAAAATGAATCTTTATGCAATATATTTTAAGATTTGAAAATAAGTAATGTGGTAAGCTTAGAGTTCGTTCCACAGGGAATTAGAGAAATAAGTTGATTTAATTAGCTAATCTAGAAACAATAAAATAAAGCATAAATGATGAATGAGTGTATGGTTTGTCAAACCATCAAACATACATATAAAATTAACCTAATTAAAAATATGGTGATATGAAAAATAGAAGACTCACAATCTTGATAAGAAAAATGGATGTAAACAATTAATGTTGATGCTAGAGAATTGATTGATTAGCAAGTAGGTATGGGTATTGCTTTTTAAGCCACTTTAAGGACCAATCTCTACATGTTAACCAATTTAGGTTTAGATTAATGTGGTTGATATACCCTCCACTAATCCATCCTATTTATTGGGTTCTTAATCACTCAAGTGTGTCAATCCAAGAGTGATTATATAACATGTTATTCTAAACAAGATTGTAATTAACAAGTGGGTATACAAGTCAATCACATAATGAATAGAATCTAATGAATTAATAAATAGAACACATATAGAGATTCATTACAAAGTTTAAGCAAAAACCCACAACCAAATGTTCATCAAATCAATCCCCTAGATTAGGGGTTTAATTACACATAGTAGCAATCAAATAGAAACAAGTAAATGGTAAGGAAATCACCCTTGGGCCACCTTCTTTAGTGCTTGATCCTTGTTCTCCTTTGATGCTCCTAGATGCAAAGAATGGAAGAGGAGGATGTGTCTAGATAGGTGGATGGCTTATGGTGAGTGACAAAGGATTTGTGATGGAGAAAATGGTAGGGAAGGAATGGTCTAGGGAAGTAATCAAGATTTGGTGTGAGGTTTTGGATGGAAAAGATAAGTCCAAGTATAGAAATGGAGGAGTTTGGGAGATGATTAATGGAGAAAAGGGAGATTGGTAGGAGAGAATGGGATTGAATAGGCTTGGTAAGGCTTTTGTTTTCAAATTGAAAAGAGGATGAATTTATAGTGTTTTTGAATTAGGTCACGGATGGTGAATTACCAAAACACCCCCTGTACTTGTCAAATTACCATTTTGGCCCCTCTAGGGGGCCTTTCTGTAATTTACCTACCAAAAACAGCCAATCAACGTTGAACAACAGGGGAGGTCACGGTTTGGCACAAATGGCGACCTTGGGGGATGCAAATGGCGACCTCATCAGGTGTGGGAATCAACTCCCTGTCCCCATGGCGACCTCGAATGACAAATGGCGACCTAGGGGCAAAATGGGGAATGAAGGGTGTGATTTGGTCGTGGAGAAAACCGATCATTTGAGAGGCCGAAGTTGGACCGACCGGCCAGCCGGTCGGTTGGCCGTAATTTTGGGCCCAAAACCGACCGGAGATAGGTCCGGGAAGGTCCCTTTCCGGCCGGCCAAGGGTTTGAAGGTGGTTTGGCCATGGCTGCACGTTGAAAGGAAGAAGAAAATGAATAGTAAAGGGGTGCGTTTAGAAATCAGATGGGGTGCAATGGGCTGCAGTATTTTTGTCTTAAATGGGGTGCAAATAGAGTAGATCTGGGGTGCACACAGCAGGTGAGTGGGGTGCAAATTGGACTGCTGCAGATCAGGTGGTTGGGCCATGTGGGCTTCACGTGAATTGGGCCAAGTGTTTGGCCTACTCACTTAAATCAAAACGGCACCGTTTTGATAAGTGGAATGTGGCTGAGTTTGGGCCACGCGTGTTGGGCTCCTCTGATCTGCTTGGGCCACGCCTCAAAACGCACCGTTTTAGGGGGAGGGAAAATGGGCTGCGCGAGTTTGGGCCTTGCACGTGGGCTGCACCTGATCGCCCCATCACATTAAACGCACCGTATCACCAGCTGACGTGGCGCTTGCTGACTGGCTTGCGTGGTAAATTACGAATGGCCCCCTGAACTCTTCTGTATTTGCGATAACACCAAAACTTCCTCCAATAATTACTCTTTTACCCTTATTTCACCAAAATTACTCCAATGCCCCTGAATTCTATAAATTCCTAAAAACACTTAATTTAACCCATTAAATCACAGAATAATGCCCAAGAATCAAACAAAAGGAGAAGGAAATGGGGGCCAAAATCATACCAATTTTGGTTCGATCAGCGTTCAAACTTGACTTATCACTCACCTTCTTTCTTGTTCTTGAGTGTGGCGTCTACAACTTTCTTGATACCGTTGGTTCTTATCTCCATATAGATAATGGGTCACGGTCCTTTTTTTATTTTCTTTATTTGTAAACTTGAATTAGAAAACGATCCTTCGTTACCATATATTGGTTCCGGGTCTCACTACTCTTGGTGAGTGATCGGACTATTTTATACCTATTTGAGGTCCCCCATTTCCGATCGTTTGTCTCGTTTTCGAGTGTATTTTTGTATATAATGTTTTGTTTGAGCCTTGTGTAGGTACATATTCCCTACAATAAGGTTTTGAGCTTAAAGATTAGTTTGGGAGGCAACCCACTTAGTGTGCAATTGGAATGAAAGGATGCAGAATGAAGATTGCCAAATTTTCAGAATTCGGCGGTTGAATTCGGCGGCCAGGCCGCCGAATTAAAACCGCCGATCCCGCCGAATTCAACCGCCGATCAAAAATAGAAGTTCTGCCAAAAAACGGCGGTCAAAACGGCGGTTGTAATGAAACCGCCGAATCAGGTCCAGAATGTCACTCAAATATTCGGCGGGCAATTCGGCGGTCTGGCCGCATAACATGAAACCGCGAATTAATGAAACGATTGCGTTTTGCCCAAGACGTCTAATTCGACGGTCACAAATCGGCGGCCTGGCCGCCGAACCAAACCGCTGAATCACTCCAGAAAGTCATTTTTTGGGTGAATTTCAGGGACTGTTTCGTCCTTTCACCCCAACCTTCAGCCCTAACCTCCCAACACTATATATACACCTTATTCTCTTCTCTCCCAACAGAATCCACTCCCCACACACTTCCTCTTCTTCTTCTTTTTTCATTTTCTTCCATCCAAAAGAGAGAGAGAAGCTTTCAAGGGCATCCATGGAGGTTTTTCCTCCATGGATGCCTTCCATTTCATCTTCTACCCATCATCCACCCATTTAGGAGTAGATTGCAAGGAGAAAGGAGGGTCTTTGGACTAATTTTGAGCTAGGGCTCATGGAGGACTTGGAGGAGGTTTTCTTCAAGGGTGGTCTCCTTTAACTCATCTCTTTGTATTTCTTGTTTTCTTAAATGTGTAATCCCCACTTGGGAATATTTGTAAACCTAATTTGTGCTTAATATATATGTGTGGTTGTTTTTATATCCAATTTGTGTTTTGATTCACTCTTGTTATTTATTGATACATCTCTTATCTTGAAATGCATGTTTATGGATGATTGGAAATTAATATGTATTCATGGATGGGATTAGGAGTAGATTAATGTAAATTAGGAGTAGTTGTAATCAAATATCCCATTTTGTGTTTGTATGTTGATGGAAGGTCAAAATTACATGTCATGAATGGGTTTGAGTGACTTAGAGTTAGGATTGTGCCTTTGGAGGGGCTCTCTAGGCATAATCTTGGCTAATTAGCTAGGAAGAGTGGGTGAACCTATAAATTGTCATATTAGAAGGGTTTGGTTCATTGTTCTTGTTAACCATTGGACTTTCGCTATTTCTCACTCTAGGGGCTCTAGGTGAGTCATGGTTAGAGTTACAATTATTGGTTTTCGGCTATCTCTCACGCTAAGGGCTCTAGGTGAGTTAGGGTTGGAGATACAATCACTCTTTCCACATTCATTGTACCTAACGTTGCCATTTTACATTATGAAGCTATCATTGGGCTAAATGTAGTTTTGTTTGTAGAATCGGTTCACATATGTGGGTTGTGGTTTCGTGTTTGAGAGGTTCTCAACACACTCTTCGACCGTTAGCTTTATGAATGGGTATAAATCAGATCGAGGCAAGAACGAACCCTTAACTAAAATTGGATGCACTTAATGCCTAATAACCAACTATTTGTGCACTTATGTATGGTGAACTTGTTGAACCTTGTGTGACCATTTTCATGCATCTCTCCAATCCACCATTTTATTTATCACTTTAAACACCATTCTCACCATTCCATATTCTCTTTGTTTTTATTTATTTTCATTTTCATTCTATACACACACACATGCACACCGCATTGTACATACATTTCACACACACCATTCTCACCTTTTCGCATTCTATTTACATGTTTACAATAAACTCAAGAACTTGATACGGTTGACGAATCACACCTCCCTGCGGAACGATACCGTCGCTTGCCGCTTTACTAGTCTTTTGCTAGTTTAGAGCACATTGCGTAGGAAACCCCTTTTACAAACGTAATAATCTTTTGATCCTAGTGATTCATTCAACAACGAAAAAAGCGAGCATCAGTGAGGTTCGTATCATTTGGTATCAGAGCTTAGACTTCTAAATCAGGTTTGACCTATCCTTATTTTTTTTTCTATTTCTTTTTATTTTGTTAGATCAAAAAAAAAAAAAAAGTTGATCAGATCTGTTACCACAAAAAAAAAAAAAGTTTGATCTGATTCCGATTAAAAAAAAATTGATCAGATCTGTTACAAAAAAAAAAAAAAAAAAAAAAAAAAAAAGTGAACGTAGAGTGGAAAAAGGCAAGAGAGTGCGAGCTCATTAGAGGGTAATAGCTGAAATTGAGTGAAACACAAGTGTTAAAAAAAAATGTCTGGCGATGCACCAGAAAAGAATGATTTCAAACTTTTTTTAAGGTTCTTGGATCAAAAGTTTGATCAGTTGGAGATGAGGTTGGATCGAAGAGGAAGGGTACCACACGAGTTGGGCAACATTCGGGTTGTTCTTCATTATGGGAACCGAATTGGAACGAGAGGGATGACCAGCCTAGTTTCAATGCCAAGGTCGAACCTTCCAAAGATCACAAAGATGGAGAGCTTTCGGTCGCAAGAAGAGCTCTTAGTGCTCAAGCAAAGGAAGATGATGAGGTACAACGTGACAATTTCTTTCACACCCGATGCCATGTTAATGATAAGGTATGTAGCATGATAATTGATGGGGGAAGTTGTACTAATTTGGCTAGCACTAGTTTGGTGGAAAAACTAAATTTGGCCACTTAAAGCACCCAAAACCTTATAAGCTACAATGGTTGAATGATAGTGAAGAAATAAAGGTGACTAAACAGGTGTTGGTGTCTTTTTCCATTGGGAAGTACAAAGATGAAGTCTTGTGTGATGTGGTACCAATGCATGCAAGCCAAATCCTTTTGGGGTGACCATGGCAGTTTGATAGGTGTGTAACTCATGATGGTTACACAAATAGTTACTCCTTTGTACTCAATAAAAAGCGAATCACTCTTGTACCCTTAACCCCAATACAAGTTTATGAAGATCAAGTGAGGTTAAAAGAAAAAAAAGATGAAAAAAAGGAGAGTGAGAGTTCAAAAGAAAGAGAGATTGAAATAGCGAAAAAAGAAATCTCGGCTGATGAGAAACAAAAAAAAAAAAAAAAGACAACAAGTGAACTTTTATGCAAAAAAACGTGAGATAAAAAAGGCCTTGTTTTCAAATCAGCCAACTTCTTGGCCTAGTGTTCTTGTTTCTCTTTTGCAGGATTTTGATGAAGTGTCGCAGGCTATCAACAACATTACGGTGAAGATTCGAGGACGAATCCTTTTGAAGAGAGGGGGAATGATGAGAATCAAGAAGCATCACCAAAGGATCCATTGCATGTTCCAGTTGGGCCAATTACAAGGGCCAAGAGGATCAAAGAAGCATTTAATGATAATTGATTCTGAGTTGCTGAAGTACAAGTTCGGCCCACATGAAGACCAAATCCGGGCTGAACTTTGTAGACCTCTACAGAGGGAATATGGGGTCGGATCGTCTATTATAATATATTTCTGGAAAGCCAAAGACGAGCCCTATAGATGTTATGAAGACTCCATCATCCGTAACAGATCACAACAGGCCCAAAATCGGCCATTTATCTTATTACGCGAAGTCTTGATCTGGACAAGAGCTGGATGCTAGGCAGAACTTTGTGGGCCTTTATAGAGGGCATATGGAGTCAGATCGTCAATTATAATATGTTTTCGGAAAACCCAAGACGAACCCTACAGATGTTATGAAGACTCCGTCCTCCGTAACAGATCACAACAAGCCCAAATTTGGACATCTAGCTTGTTGCACGAAGACTTGAGCTGAGGAGTCCGAATTTCAGCATAATTCCGTGTGGTTGGAGGAGTCCTAATTTTAGCATACTTGCGTGTGGTACAAGTCAGGTTTAGAGAAGATTCTCAGTTTTTCCTTTTTAGTTTGCAAAGAATAATGGTTGATTTGTTTCCCAAATTATGGGGCTGATTTAATTCCAAATGTTAGCCTTCCAAAGAGAAATGATGAATAGAAGACATGCCAACTTGGCTCAACCACAAAGGAGAGAGTTGCCTCAACACCCAAGAGCAACTCAAAATAGAAGGAGGCCACAAATGCTTGCAAAAGGCTATTGTATGAATTCCTATGAGCATGTTTCACCTAGGATGAATAGAAATGATGAATATTATTGCTATGTGGCCCAAGTTTCCTTGAAAGCCAATGCCTCTAACACTCGGTACCTTAATAGTGGGTGTTCTAGGCACATGACCGGAAACAAGAGTTTCTTTAAAACTCTTGTAATGGAGGATAGTGGATTCGTCACCTTTGGTGATGGGTCAAGGAAAAAGGTTATAGGGAAAGGTAATATATCTATTCCTGGTTTGCTCTCCTTGCCCAATACTCTTTATATATATGGCTTGTAAGCCAATCTTATTAGCATATCACACTTGAGTGATGAAGGGCTTTCAGTTATGTTTGGCAAGGTTGGTTGCTCAATTCTTAAGGAAAATGGACAAGTTTTGTTGAAAGGCAAGAGATCAAATGACAATTGCTATTGTCTTGAGTCTAATCTCATCTCTTGTAACTTGTCCACTAGTAAGCAAGTTGAAGTGTGGCACCAAAGATTTGGCCACATGAACTATAGGGACTTTAAAGCCCATGATAGATTGAATGTTGTTAGAGGCCTTCCTAAGCTTGGGAAAAAGGTTGAGGGTGTTTGTAGCCCTTGCCAACAAGGCAAGCAAACTAAGAGTGTGCACAAGAAAGGCAAATACCTTTCCACCAAAGAACCATTGGAGATTCTCCATATGGACCTTATGGGTCCCACCCACTCAAACTGAAAGCTTAGGTGGTAGATGGTACATTCTTGCTGTTGTTGATGACTTCTCGAGGTTCACATTGACTTACTTGCCTAGAGAAAAGTCCAAAGCCTTTGAGAAATTTAAAATGCTTTGTGTCAAAATTCAAAAAGAGAAAACTTCTCACATTAAAAGCATTAAGAAAATTAGAAGTGATCATGGGAAAGAGTTTGAAAATGCTAGCTTTGAAAACTTTTGCAATAGTTTATGCATTTCCCATGAATTTTTTGCCCTTAGGACTCCTCAACAAAATGGTGTTGTTGAGAGGAAGAATAGAGTCCTCCAAGAGATGGCCCATGTCATATTGCTTAGCAACAAAGTCCCTAGAAATATTTGGGCCGAAGCCATCAATACGACATGTTACATAGGGAATAGAGTATTCCTTAGGCTCGGGACTAAACAAACATCATATGAGTTATGGAAGGGTAAAAAACCCAATGTGAGCTACTTCCACACCTTTGGAAGCAAGTGTTATATACTTAATAACCGTGATCAACTTGTCAAGTTTGATGCCAAGAGTGATAAGGGTATTTTTATTAGACATGCACTTAATAGGAAGGCCTATAGAGTTTTTAATCTAAAGATTTGAACTGTGACGGAATCATCAAATGTATTCTTTGATGATTGTAGGCCCAAATATGATGACCATGAAGAGGATGTTTGTGAGATTGATGACCTTCCATTGAAGGAGTGTGGTGAGACTTCAAGTGGTGTGAAGTCAAACCAAGATGAAGAGGATGATTTACCTCTTAATAGAGTTCCTCCTTTGGACTCTAATGAACCCGCTCCTTGGGTTAGGAAACTCCATGATAAGGATGATATCATTGAAGATGTTGGAGAAGGTGTTAGGACTAGACGTCAAATAGCTAATAAAATTATCTACACTTGTTACACCTCTCAAATAGAACCCAAAAAGGTGGATGAGGCCTTGAATGATGAATATTGGGTTCTTGCCATGTAAGAAGAGCTAAACCAATTTGAGAGAAATGAGGTTTGGACTCTTGTTCCTAGACCTAAAAACACCAATGTCATAGGCACTAAATGGGTGTTTAGGAACAAATCTGATTAGGAAGGTAACATTGTGCGAAACAAGGCAAGGCTTGTTGCACAAGGGTACCCTCAAATTGAGGGTATCGACTTTGAGGAGACATTTGCTCCCATTGCCCGATTAGAGTCCATTAGGTTTCTCTTATCCATTTCTTGTGTGTACAAGATTAAATTACACCAAATGGATGTCAAGAGTGCCTTCCTTAATGGCTTCTTGTATAAGGAAGTGTTTGTTGAACAACCCAAGGGGTTGTGGATCCACATCACCCCTCTCATGTCTATCGCCTCAAGAAGGCTTTATATGGGTTGAAACAAGCACCGAGGGCTTAGTATGAATGCCTCACTCTCTATCTTGTTGAAAATGGATACACTACAAGAAAATTGGTCATTTACTACGGGCAATGCCCGTAGTGGACGCGTATTGACTACAATGCCTGTTATATGCGACGCTGTGATGGAAAATGTCGTGTTTCGACTACGGATGTCGTCCATGATAAATAAGCTCATTTATAGTGGGTATCACCCGTAATGAATCACTTTTCGACTACGGATGATGTCCATGATAAATAACCTCAGCTACAACGGGCATCAAGTGTAGTTAATTTGTAAGCTATGTTATTTAAAACAATTTGTTACTGGAAAATCGTCACTGGGGGTGAAATTCCAAATAACGACTTCAAAGGGGACCAAGATCAGAGATGACCCTGGTCGGAGAGGTATCAAGTAGTTCGATACCGACTAGGTCCTCGATAATGCACAAATGATTAGGAACGCTAATAAATAAACAAGAAGAGCTTTTTATTCATCACTTTATGTTACAAATACATGGACTATATTTTTCAGGATCAGAAGTGAACCATTAAGGCTCAGTGAATAATGGAGATGGTGGTGATGGTGAACTCGTGCGTGTCGATAAGTAGAATTGGTCGTAGGGTTCCTGGAGATAATATTTTTGGCCCATTTTCTGGTGAGCAAGATGTTGTATATATTGGTCATGTTGCTTACCATGCACTCTGTTAGGTTTTTAGTTTGTGTTGGCATATATTTCATATCAAAATGTTGTGCATCTTGTATTGTTTAATGGTCGTATTGATGATGATTCAAAGCTTCAAAAAAAGACTCGTCTACAATGCATGCAAGATGGTGGCTTGTGTTTCGGTGCCGTTTTGCAATTCCGAGCGGCTTCTGGTCTGATCTTCTTCTTCAAAGTTGTATATCATGAAATTTCATGCAACTTTGAATCAATAAACTTGTGATTTGGCGTTGTTTTCACAGAGTTACGGCAGTTTCAATATCTATGCGCTGGTTTGTTTTTTTTTTTATTAGGGTTTCACCGCCGTTTTGCTCTTTTGGCCCACTTCCGGTTAGATTCAGCTAATCTTTCCTTCTTCAAGATTGTAGAACGTGATTTTATATGCAACATAGAATTAAGAATTTTGTGATTTGGGGTTTACGGCACTGAGTTACGTCCTTTTCAAGTTTTTGTTCTAGTTAGTGTTTTCTCTAGGGTTTCTCCGGTTCGATCATGGAGAATCCACCTTGATCTATATCCTTTGCTGGTTTTCCCTCTCTCTTGGAAGCTACTAGGGTTTCGAATAAGGCTCCTTCCCGTGGACATGGATTGAGCCCTCAAATTGAAAATATTTCAACTGGTACCAATACTATTTGCAATGGAGCTGGTTTGTCTCATGAGATTGAAAGTTTATCAGCTAAGGAGCAGTAAAGGAAAGTTAATCCTGACTCCACCCATACAGTCCAACTTGAAGAGGTCTCCCAAAATAAAGGTATCTCTATCACTCATTCTTTGGTGAATAAAGATGCTAACATTGTTGTAGGTCAATTGCCTCCTATAATTTCAAAAAAAAGCACTTTTTCTTATAGTAATGTGTTGAAAGGTGCTCACAATGGTCCAATTATGGATATCCCCACAAGTAAGCCTATGAACCTAAAATTCTACCAGCCCTTACAAAGTGGTAATAGGAAGTGTGTCTCCCCACCCATGGAAGTTGCAGAGGATGGCTCTAAAGCTTGGAAGAACTGCTTGGTGGGTTATTTTATTGAGAAAAAGCTCCCATTCTCTCTTGTTAACAATATTGCTAAGAAGATTTGGGGTAATTATGGTCTTCTAGAGGTGCTCGCGAATGAAAAAGGGTTCTATTTTTTTAAGTTCTCAGATGATAACTCTTGCACTAAAGTTCTTGAGGCTGGTCCATGGCTTTTTGCTGGAAGAATGATAATTCTTAAGAAATGGCACTCTTGGCTTGTTTTAACGAAAGAATCTTATGCTAAGGTTCCATTATGGGTGAAGTTTTTTAATATTCCTCATGAATATTGGACTGAAGAGGGGCTAAGCTATATTGCTAGTGCTGTTGGGAAGCCTCTTTATGCTGATAGCCTAACTGAATCAATGAAAAGAATTTCCTATGCCAGAATTTGTGTCGAGATTGATGCTACTAGCAAGTTAATTGATTCTTTTGATTTACTTATGGGCGATTGTGATGAGCTCAATAATGGGGAGAGTGTTGAAATTCTGGTTGAATACCAATGGAGACTAAAGATTTGTCCCGAGTGCAAATTGTTTAGTCATTTTACTGCAACCTGCCCAAGTCTAAAGCATGTTGAAGGCAAATTCGATGAGAACCGTGGTTCCAAAATGAAGCAAGAATGGGTGAAGGTCAATCGTGGTGCTGCAGCTCATGTATCCATCTCTTCAGGGAACCTTTCTAGAGGAGATGCAACCCTTGTTCCCTCACCTAGTGCGAATATGGAGCTTCTTCCTCTTTCCGTATCTTTGTTGAATGTTGATGAAGTCATTGCCGCTGGTCATTCTGAAATTCAGCCTCCTTTGTGTCCTCCGAACATGTCTATCAAGAATCAATGCAATGTCCTCCCTAAGGAGAGTGTTGTTGATACCTCTAACAAGTTCTCTGCTCTTGATGATAATGGTTATAGTGTCCTCTCTAAGGATAGTGTTGTTGAATGTAGTGATGATGACTCTCCTACCACAGCCTCTCTAGATCATTCCCTATGGCTCTCAAAGATTAAGAACATTGATGGGGTTCCTATCATAGGGCTTTCTAGCACTCCGAAGTCCTCTAGTAATAAGAAGAAGAAGAAGAAATGGTCTGCAAGGAAAGGGATGGATAATAGCTCGCAAGCTAAGGTGAAATTTCCTCAACCTCTTAATGATTAATTTAGCTTGTTGGAACATTAGGGGTCTAAATGCAACCCCTAAACAATTAGAAGTTAAAAAGATGATACTTGACCACAAGCTTAGTCTAGTATGTTTAATTGAGACAAGAGTGAGTATGGTCCATAAGCCTCTTGTACTCAATTCAGTTTTCATGGATTGGGAAATGCTTGACAATTACAATAGTCATGATCTTGGTAGAATTTGGATTGGTTGGGATCCTAGGATCCTCAAAATCACTAAATTTTTTGAAACTGATCAGATTATACATTGCAATGCTCATATTTTGGATGGTAATGACAGGCTCCATATCTCATTTGTTTATGGTTCTAATGTTGATAGTTCTAGAAGAGCTCTTTGGGATAGTATACGCTCTAATCAGCAAGATACTCCTTGGATGGTTCTTGGTGATTTCAATGTCTCTAGGAGGGTGAATGAGTCATTTGGGGGTTCATCTCATATTTCCTCAGCTATGGAAGAGTTTAATGATTGTCTTTGTGTTTCTGAATTTGATGACCTTTGTTTCTCCGGTTTTCTCCACACTTGGTGTAATAAGAGAAGCATTGGCTGCATCTCTAAGAAGTTGGATAGAGTTCTTGTTAATAAGGAATGGATGGCCAAGTTTGAGCACTCTGAAGCCATTTTTCTTCCTCCTAGCATCTCGGATCACAGCCCCTCTTTGGTTAAGCTCGGATTGCAAGGTAATAAGAAGAATTGCCCTTTTAAAATTTTCAATTTTCTAACGGAAAGGGAAGACTTTCTTCCTTTGGTTGAGAGTTGTTGGCAGGAGAATTTTCATGGCAATATGCAATTTCAGCTTTGGTCTAAGCTCCGAAATTTAAAGAAGGTTTTAAAGTCCCTTAACAAGAATACGGTGGGGGATTTGACGATTAAATCTATTGAGGCCAAGGCTGCTCTTGTTGATTGCCAAAGTTTTCTTGATTTGCAGCCTCTTGATGAAAGCCTTAGAATGCAAGAGAAGGAGCTTATGAGCTCTTACACGCTAGCTCTTCAAACGGAGGAGGATTTTTTAAGGCAAAAATCTAGAGTTCAATGGCTTAAGGCTGGTGATCGTAATACCTCCTATTTTTTCAAAGTCATTAATTGAAGATGCAATAGAAGTAAAATCCTCTCTATTACTGGAGAAAATAGTTCCTTGATTGAAGGGGATACTCAAATCAAATCTGAGGCTATTCGTCACTTCCAAAATATTCTTGGTTGCTCTTTGCCTTCTAGACATGGTTCTCGTCGTTTGCGAAATGTTATTGATAAACACATCTCCACTGATCAAGCTGATTTCATGAGTAGAGAGGTCACAAATGATGAAATTCGTGAAGTTTGCTTTTCTCTCCACCCTAATAAGGCTCCTGGTCCAGATGGTTTTAATGCTGATTTCTTCAAGAAGACTTGGCACATCGTTGGTGATGATGTTATTAATGCTGTTCAAGAATTCTTTTGTACTGGCCTTCTTCTTAAAGAGCTCAATGCTACGATTCTTACTTTGGTCCCTAAGGTCCCTAATCCCTCTAAAATGACGGACTTCAAACCAATTTCTTGATGCAACACTCTTTACAAGATCATTGCTAAGATCATTGCCAATAGAATCAAGCCTTGTCTTCCTAGCATTATTACCCCCTCCCAATTAGCCTTCGTGGCAGGTAGGAGAATTGGAGACAACATTCTTCTTATCCAAGAGCTAATGAGGAATTACCACAAGGATGACTGTACGCCAAAGTTGGCCCTTAAGGTGGATTTGATGAAAGCTTTTGATATGGTTGATTGGGGCTTCTTACTTGACACTCTTGTTGCATTTCAGTTTCCGTTGAAAGTTATAAATTGGATTAGAACTTGCCTTACTACTCCTTAGTTCTCTATCTCTATTAATGGTGAGCTTGGTGGTTTCTTCTCCGGAAAGAGGGGTCTTCGACAAGGGGACCCTATGTCTCCATATCTCTTTGTTATGGCTATGGAGGTCCTCTCAAAACTTTTAGCCAATCATATTGCAGACTCTCCTAACTTCAAATACCATTGGAAGTGTGACAAGATTAAGCTTTCCCACCTTTGCTTTGCTGATGATCTTATTATGCTTTGTCATGGTTCCTATCAATCAGCTCTTGTTCTCAAATCAGCCCTCGATGAGTTCTCCTTGTTGTCGGGTCTTGGTGCTAATCATGCTAAGAGCAATACCTTCATTTCTGGAGTGCCCAATGCCATCAGTCAGTAGCTCATCAACCTTTTTGGTTACATGGTTGGCTCCCTTCCTAATCGTTATTTGGGGATTCCTATTATCTCTTCTAAATTGAATTTGCGTGATTGCTCTCCCTTTGTCAATAAAGATTCGAGTAGACTTTCTTCTTGGTTGAATCGGTGCCTTTCTTATGCTGGTCGTCTTTAACTTATTATATCGGTCTTAACCAGTATTCAAGTGTTTTGGGCTAGTCATCTTTGTCTTCCTAAGAAGATCTTAAAGGTTATTAAGCAGAAATTTCGTAGTTTTTTATGGAATGGGGTTGAGGGTAGCAGTAAAGGTTCTAAAATTGCTTGGTTTGATATTTGTATTCCTAAGAAAGAGGGTGGTCTTGGAATCAAGGACCTCTCTTTGTGGAATAAGGCGCTAATGATTAGGCACATTTGTAATCTGGTTTGTGGCACATAATCTTTGGACTTCTTGGATCAATGCCTACCACCTCAAAGGTTCAAGTTTGAGGGAGGTGAAAGCTCCTAATACTTGTTCTTGGAATTGGAGAAAGCTACTTCTGTTAGGATTATGGTCAATAGCAAGAGTGTAATATTGTAATTAACAATCTTTTTCATATTAATAAAGTGATTTCTGGTTTAAACAAATCTTATAGCATTTATAGTTTAATAATTGTCAAAGTAAATAATCATAAGGTCAAAAGACTATGAGAAAAGAAGAATTGTTCGTACATCTGGATATGTATGTGGTAGACACAATTCTTTAGTTAGTCTTGAATATTTTTCACAACTTAAGTTAAAGGTTGAGCACCTTTATCTTGTTAAAGTTGTAGAATTCTTTTGCTAGCATTTGAGTGGGATCAAATGAGATATGATGAGTCTAAAATCATTGGAGTGTCTTCGAGCAAAAGAATCTAGTGCACTGGGTGCATTGAACTGGATCACAATGAAATACTTTATCTATAACCGTTAGTAGATAAAAGTAATTTCATTATCAGGACAATCGGAGAGTCTATCTTAATCCTGAGATAAATGATGGACTTATGGTTGCAAGTGATATCATTTTAGTTATCAATGAATACGATTATATCGCATAGTCTATCCTCGATAATTTGGTGATATTCATTTGTTAATCGATAGAGGACTTCATTTATAGATATGGACATCGTGGCTCCATTTATCAAATTAGAGTATAATATCATCATATGGATGTTTTGAGGTAACTGGATATTAAATCTCAACGTTGAGTTTTCGATAGTGTCTATTGAAAACATGGCTTCTGGACAAGTCAAAATATTCAAGTTCAAAACGTGGTCATATGAGTAAATATGGTAACTTGGAGAGTTATAGGCGGTCTATGAACTCTTGGCGTTTACTGATATTAATCACGAGGATACACTATCTCCAATATGATTGTCTAGGGTATGAATGAGGAAACATCTTCCTTTTCTGTCTTTATTTAAGAGTTCAATTTTAGCTCTTTAGTGGAATGAGTTAAAATTAATGGATCGGACCTAAGTGAATCATTTGTTGATTGTGATTAGGTTATGTCTATTGAAGCTTAAATTTAGATAGCCCGCCAAGATCCCCAATCCACACAGACTTGCATGGATCACTTGATATATTCTACCGGACCAATTTAGGGTCCATCTAGAATTGCATTTAATATATTAAGAATATAATTTGCACATTATTTATGTAATGGGCTGCTCAATTATATTTATATATTAATGGATGACATGTGGGCTTGTTTTTTTTAGTAAGAATGGGTCTAGTTCACATGTGGGCTTTTTATTTAAAGTCCTATGGATTAAATGAAATAAGAAAATAATATTTGGCCCAATATTTTATATGGGGCGGCAAGGTGACTTAATAACCTTAAATATTATTTTGTTTTCATTGTTTAATTAAATAAGAATTAATTAATTTATTAATTAATTGTTTAATTAAGAAACAAATCTTTTCTGATTAGGAAATATGATTCCTATTGGTATACTATTGGTAGTAGTATACTTAAATTAAAAGACTTGTTTGACAAGGAAATAAATAATTAATTTTATTTATTTAATCAAATAAGAAGTCTTTTTATTTTAGTCAAATAAGGAGTAAAAGATTTATGAGTTTGATTAGGATTGGGAAATCTTAAACAAAATAGGAATTAAGGTGCAATTCAAACTCCTTTTTTTTTTGTTTGAGAATTGCGGCAACCCTAACCCCTAATTGACTAAAGATTTCGGCCACCCTAGTTAACAAAAGAGGAAAGAAATTTTGCCACATATATAAGGCCACTTATAATTTTCGGCCAGACCAAGGTTTTTATGTGCAGAATTTTATTTTTCTTCTTCTTCTAAACTCATAGATAGAGAGCTTTTATTCTACCAAAAACAAAAGGGAAACATAGATTATTCTTTGATGGTATTCTAGTTGCTTATTCTTCAATGAGCTTGTGAATACTACATCGATCAAGGTTCACGCGAGTTTCGATCACAAGATTGAGAACTCAAAAGTGACCGGAATAATCTTAGGTTTCTCTTGATTGTTTTTGTGACTAACGAATAAGAGAAAAGTTTGTTTTATCCAATCACAGGCTTGCAATTCAAAGAAGAGGGAGACCACGCTCCTAGGTGATCCACGTTCGTGCTAGGATTGAAGATCTTGCGGATTACCATCGACGTAAGTCAATCGGATCACGCGACAAAAGGTATTCATCTTTTGTTATATATTATATATCTTTAATTGATTAAAAGGGTTTAAGGTTCATAAAAGGAAAAATTTTAAAAGCTACTCAAACTATTTTTTTTTAGTCTCGCTTCTGCTGCGGGTATATTTTTCCCTACAACTTCATCTTAGGCCTTTAGTCCGTCCTTTATTTCAGCACATTATTGGTAGTGGCATGAACACTTCCTTATGGTTTGATAATTGGCACCCTGATGGCCTTATTTGTATGAAATGGAGTTCCCGTGTTATCTATGATTTTGGTCTCCTTATCAATGCTAAGGTTAATACCATTGTCCTTGGTGATATTTGGAAATGGCCTGTTGCTATGTCAATTGATCTTGCTGAAATAAAGAGTCGAATGCCTTCTTACAATCCAAACTCTATTATGGATGATATTATTCAGTGGCTCCCCTCTCCAAATGGCATTTATTCTGCTGCTTCAGCTATGGAGTCTCTACGAACCCCTCTTGTTCCCTAGTTTAATATTGTGTGGTTCCCTTAAAATATTCCGAGGATGGGTTTCATCCTTTGGTTGGCTATTAAAGGGAGGCTTTCTACCTTGGACCGTGTTCAGCGCTACAATCCTCAAGTTATTGCTACATGTGTCCTTTGCAATTCTCATAATGAAACTCATGCCCACCTTTTCTTTGAGTGTTTGTATAGCAAAGCCATTTGGACTGAACTCTTGAACAAGTGTGGTTGTAATTGGATTGGTCTCAGCTTGAATGATTTAATTGATTGGATTTCCATTCATTGGAAAGGGAACTCTCCTTCCACTGTGACTAAAAAGCTTTGTCTTACGATGGCTGTCTATTTTATTTGGAGAGAGCGTAATTGTCGTATTTTTAAGAGCTCTAGAAGGCCTAATGCAGAGGTTGCCCGGCCCATTATTGACACTATTCGTAGTCGGCTCTGTTCTATCAATTTGAAGGATTGTCCTTTGATTGCTATGAATTGGAATGTCACCTCTTGATGATCCTTATGTTGTTGGCTGTTTCTTTTGTATATATATATATATTGCTTTGTTACAACTTTTGTTTAGCTCTTGTTTTTGAGCTTGTTGTTTTGCGCTTTTGTTGAGCTTGTTTTGGGCCTTTGTGCTCTAGTATGCCCCTTGTATTTGTACATTCTTCCTTTTTTCTATGATACTATTTATTTACCAAAAAAAAAAAAGATGGTGGCTTGTTAAGGGGAATTAGCTTCATTGCTCATCAAAAGTATAATTGACCTCATTCCTCTTACAAGGCATAGGCACACATACAAAAATCATTCATAAGTGTCCCTACATCGTTGTGTACCATTAATATAACACATTCACATGTTTTTATATGCTCATGCATTGAACTCAAATGATCATACATTTTAGAGTTGCATGTTCTAAGACTATGTCTAGGATATGGCATTCATATGTGAACTTGTATTTGTATGTTTGTGTTTCTTGTGTTTTGGACTTGTACTTGATCTTAATTGATTTCTTATTGAGTCCCGGTCATTTCGGTTACTCATTCATTTAGTTTCGAGTCCAAACGATGTAGCTACGCTACTTTTCATTCTCATTCGTTGAGTTGTGTTCGTCGTCATTTTCCGAGATGAATTCTCAACCATTTGTCAAAGTTTCATAGTCTTCATTGTGCATGAGGGAGTCACGATTCGTAATCTTTAAACGGATTCAAAATCAGAGTTCGGATGCCCGAATACGGTTGAAGAACGTGAGAGGTGCACGGGAGAAGCACCATGGCCGAAGGCCATGGCATGGCCACCACATGTGGAGGCCATGTGCCACACGGTCCAACCAGCCCTCTGGTCCTGTGTGGCACACGCACCCCACACGGGGACTGAGCTGGTGTGGCCTATTTTTATTGGACAAAAATGCCCTTTGCTCCCCTTCCTTTTAAATGCCTCCATCTCCCTCCATTTGTTGTCTAAGAAGAAAAAGTTTGAAATCCCGTCTAGAATTTTCTCTCCAATTTTCTCAACTTCCAAACACCATAACTTTCACATACGAAGTTGGAATTGAGTGATTCAAGTTGGAGATTGTTTGTAATCGAGTCCTCTACCTTTTCCAAGTGATCTTGCAGCTTTTTGATTGATTTTCGGAGTGATCTACTCAGAAAACCGAACCAGCTCATGAAATCAAGGTCGAGTTCATATCTTGGTGATTTCATCTTTTTAAACCTTCAATTTGCTTGGGGTTTCTTCTTCTATATGTATGTGTATGTTTAGTGAATGCTATTGAGAAAGATAGCTTCACAATAAATCTAATTGAAAAGTCCAATTAGAGACACATGTGGACTAGATTCTTGGATTCTTTGTTTTTCACATGATTGAGAGTTGTATTGTGATTAGATTGACATCTAGGATTATTTGAGACTTGATTGATTCATTTTATGATTAATAATCCTTGATATGTGTCTTTGATCCTTGATTGATGATATCTAGGATTAAAGCCTTTGTATGTGTTTTTAGAGATATCTAGGATTGAATTGTTTTTAACAATATCTCCTATCTCTAAATATTTGGCTAGAATACTTGTTGAATACATTTTGTGATTCTAGCATTTTATGTATGTTTATAACATCTTGAACTTGTGCCTTATGTATATGAATTGTTCAAGAGTTATTTGTGTGAATGAATCTAGGAGTTTTATGTGTTAGTTGATTTCACATGTTCTAGGTTTTCATTCATGATTTTGCATCTAGATTTCTATTGCTTGTGTTTTCACATCTCTAGATCTAGTTGTTCCATGGAATGTATTGATCAAATGTTCTATGTTGTTTTGATTGTTTGCATCATTTGCATTCACATGATAACACTAGGAAGTCCTTGTAAAAGGCATGATGTCTTGGTTAGAGTCGGGATGACTCGGATAGCCAAGCAAGAAGTCTTGCCTAGATTCTTGAGGACTTGGATAGGTAAGCAAGAAGTCTTCTCTAGAGTCGGGATGACTTGGATAGACAAGCAAGAAGTCATTGCTAGAGTCGGGAGGACTTGGATAGTCATGCAAGAGAGGCTTTCTAGAGGCAAATGTGCCTTGTATAGAGAGTTGACTTATATGTTGGTAGGCTCGGGTGTTTGGTTAGACATAGAGTCCAATGGAGCGGGGTACATGGGATATATATGCACTCTTGAGGAATTTCTAATCTACCAACGATGTTGGCTAGGTATGATTTCCAATATATGGTGGCTTCACATCATTGAGGGATTTTGTATCTTCCAATAGGGATTGGGTAGACATAGACTCCACATGGGTTGGTGATCTAGGATTGGTCACTTTGTGGAATTTCTAATTTACTTTCCAATATATATAGTACACAATAGTTGTAATTCAACCCGTGGATGTTTCCTCCTTGGAGGTTTTACCATGTTAAAAAAATCCCTTGTGTTAATTCTTTCTATCTCTATCTTTTATATTTGTTTTTGTGTATGTTTTAATCTTGTAGTACAATCTTCACTTGTGATGTTTTTTGGAAACAAGATTTTGTAAAGTGTGATTTGTAAGTATATTCATTTTGATCATAATTGTAAATATACTTCTTTTATTCATTGATTTTTGTGTATAGGTATTCTTTGATTGATTCTTGTACATATTGGGCATTATTGTAAATACAAGTATTATTTGTATTAATTTTAATATAGTTTCTTCTCTAGCAAGTTGTAGTGTTCTTACATTGTAATACTTAAAGTACAACTTGTAGAATGTGCTCTTTATTGAATATACTTGTATATAAGATACATTGGTTCTTGGTATATGTTTTGTAGACTAAGTGTGGTGAATTGAGTATACTTGTGCAAATTGTTTTTCTCATAACAATCTTGTTAAAGGTTTATTATATGTTCACCAAGGTTTTGACACTAGTCACGAAAGAGTTTTTAAAACTAGTGTGTCAACCTATTCACCCCCCCCCCCCCCCCCCCCCCTCCTCTAGGTTGTTTAGTATAACCTTGTAGGCATTTTCACACTCCTACAATTTCAGACTAGGGTTTGGTAATTAAAGGACCTCCTTTCTTTTAGGAGATAATCTCGGATCTTTTACGTACAAAATCTAGCCTTTCCCTCCTAGGAGCAAATCTTTCCTTCAAATCTTTCCTTCCTAGGAGGATTCTAATTGCGTTGACCTGTTTAAAATAGGACTCTCTGGCGAGAAGGAGTACGTCTCCTCTGTTTCGACTGGACGGCGGCGTTTTATTAAGTCTTTAGGGAGCTTTTAATTCTGGAATGAGAATCTTGCTGCTTGGTATCTTCCTGCTTGGCGAGCTGGTTATATCAGAAGGTGTAAACCGCTAGGCATCTTGCTACTGAAGTAGAGGAATGTCTAGCTGGTACCATAGCGGGATGCTTAGTGGAACTCCGTGTCGGGGTGCTACGGGGTTCATAGGAAGCCAGGGCATGACTGGGTTGGACCCCGCTGCAGGTTTTAACGAGTAGTCCGGGCAATGCTTATGAATCAAGATGCTGGCGGGGTCCTTGAGAAGCTAGGGAAAGGTTTTGATGAGAATAAGGGAGCTACACCAAGGGACCCATTGCATGTGCCGGTTGGGTGATGAGCGTCGTTTGTGTACTCAACAAAATGATATTTAAAATGTGATCGTTTAGAAAACCGATTTTTCACCACTTAGATAGAAAATTAGTAAAGTGGCAAGTGGGATTCGTTCCACAGGGAATTAAGGTGATTAGTTGAATAAATTAACTAATCTATATGCAATAAAATAAATCATAAAAATATGGATGAGTGAATGGGTTGTCAAGCCATCAAACATACATGAAAAATAAACCTAATAACTAATAAAAGAATACTTAACAAATCTAGATAAGATAAATGGAATTAACAATTAAGAGAATAGCTAGGGAATTAATGGGATCATAAATGAATTACGGGAAGTGCTTATCAAGCTACCTTAATGAACGAATCTCATAAATGTTAACCAATTGATTTCTAAAATGTGTTTGGGCCATTATTATGAACCCTAAACAACTTCCCACCGCAATGCCTAACCGATTAAGGAAAGGGGGTCACGGCGGGATCGATTTGTTACAATTAACGGCTTAGATTATCGTGGTTGATATACCCTCCGACAATCTATCCTATTCACTAAGTTCTCAATCCATCAAGGTTGTATAACAAATTATCCTAAGCAAGATTATAATCAACTAGTGGGTATACATGTCAATTATATAATGCAAAGAATCTAATTATAAAATGAATAGAACACAAATAGAAATTAAAATATATTAAAGCTTAAGCAAATCCCAATCCAAATATTCTCACATCAAAACCCTAGAAAGGGGATTTAATTACACATATTACAAACAAAGGGAAGGCAAGTAAAAGATTAGGAAATCACCCATGGGTCTCCTTTTGTAAGCTTGATCCTTTCCTTGCCTTTGATGCTCCTTGTGTAAAGAGTGGATGATGAGGATGTGTCTAGATAGGTGGAGTCTAATGGGAAGTGACTAAGGAGATTTGTGGAGAAAATGGGAAGAAAAGGAATGATTAGGGGAAGTAATCTAGATGTTAAGTTTAGGTAGGAGAGAAAATGGAGAGAAAAGGAATGGTGGAGAAAGGAGGTTTCTTGGTGGTCAAGAGTTGTCTCAAAGAGGAAAAATAGTGATGTATTTATAGGTGTGAAAAGCTAGGGTATGAAATGGGTATGAAATGACAAGAATACCCCTCTTGAATGCCAACACTGGAATTCCTACGCTGGAATTCCAACGTGGTCGCCACTTGTCCTTCTAGGTCGCCATGGCGACCTCAAATGGCGACCTCTCATGGGTTCTTCTGTCGCCATGGCGACCAAATGGCGACCAAGTGGCGACCCTTCCTACTTTGGAATTCCTACGTTGGAATTCCTATGTGGTCGCCATTTGCAAGTGTAGGTCGCCATGGCGACCTCAAATGGCGACCTCTCATGGGTTCTTCTGTCGCCATGGCGACCAAATGGCGGCCAAGTGGCGACCCTTCCTACTTTGGAATTCCTACGTTGGAATTCCTATGTGGTCGCCATTTGCAAGTGTAGGTCGCCATGGCGACCTCAAATGGCGACCATGAAATGCTTTGCAATTTCCTCTGTCGCCATGGTGCTCAAGTGGCGACCAAATGGCGACCTTCTGATGACTTGAAGAATCCTCTGTCGCCATGGCGCCCATGTAGCGACCTCCTTATGTCTAAGTGGCGAAAATGCCCTGTTTCTTCCCATTTGTGAGCCTTTTTGCACCCAAGTCCTCATCTTCATCTTAAATGCTCTTGAAACCTAATAAAACCTGAAACACTTGATTTTACACCATTAAATCACTGGATAATGCCCAAGAATCAAGCAAAATGAGAAGGATATGAGGGCCAAAATCATACCAATTTTGGTTCGATCATTGGGCCAATAACAAGTGCTAGGGCTAAGAGATTCAAAGAGGCACTCAATGGCCTGATTCAAGACACTTGGGCTGATTCTAAATTGTTGAAGTCCAAGATAAGCCCACATGAAGACCAAGGCTTAATTAATGTCATCAAGGCAATGGATTGGGCCGAATAAGAGAAGACTTGGGCGTGTGGCACAAGTTTGGAGGAGATTCAATTTCAGCTGATTTGTTTCCTTTTTTATTTAGTTTTCAAAGAATAACGAGTTGATTTGTTTCCCAAATTAAGGGGCTTATTTGTTTCCTAATTTAGCCTTCCAAATAGGGAGCAAGTCAATAGTTGCTTGTTTTAGTGTTTATTTTCTTTCCCGTTTGTAAGGCAATTATTGCCCATTTTAGATTTCGTTTTGTAAGGCCTTAATGGCCGAAATATTTGTTTCCTTTTTGAGTTAGGCGTGTAGCCTACCTTGTCTTCTAGGGTTTTAATTTTAAAGGAACCAACTTATGTATTTTTTTTTGGTAGACTTGAATTTTAATGAAAAATTGAGAGAATTTTCTCTTTTATTCTTTGAGATCTAATTGAAACTTATCAGATTTTCTCTGTGGCATTCCTCCTTGACTTATCAATCAAGTGTGGAATACTTGATTGTGGCATCTTCCTTATACCAAGGTTCACATCTCGATATAGGTGTTGGGTCGCGGTTTCCATCAAAACCAGAGGTTAGAACGATCCTAGGCATCAACCTTGTTACAATCGACGAGATTCATATTAGTTGGTATCAGAGCTTAGGCCTCTAACATCAAGTTTAACCTATCTTTGTTATTCTTCTTCTTTGATTCCATTTGATCAAGTCCAGTACCCAAAAAATAAAAAAATACCAAAGATCTTGCTTGTTGATCAAGGTCGGTAAAAAAAAGAAATAAAAAATAAAAAATAAAAAAAAAAGAGTACAAAAATTTTATTTTGAACGAATGTATAGTTGAATATATATCAACTATTGTTATTCCTCTTCTTGATTCGTGTAGTGGTATTAAAGAAAAAAAAATCCTGGTAGTAAAAACTCGTCTTTGTTATTCTAGTTTCGTTGTGATTCGTTTCGTGTGAACCTCGGAAATCTTTGTTTCTTGTGAACGTGGCTAAGAAATCCTGATTATTGTTTGGTTAGTTTGATAAGAACTTTTGAGAAAATTACGAGTGGAAAAAGGCAAGAGTGGTGAGTATGTACTGAGGGTAAAAGCCGAGTATATTGTGTGAAAACACGAGTGTGAGTAAATTGATTATTTGAGCGAAACACGTGAGGGAGTGCCGTGAGGTCCTTTTTTATTTTCTAATCTTTTTTCTTGCAGGAAAACATGTCCGACAACAAAGATAAAGGCACTACTGAGGTTTCTTCCATCCCGGCGGATCTAAAGAATTGGAAGGAGGCATTAGTAGGGGAAATGAGATGGATGATGAGGGGAGAATTGGAACAATTACATGAGCGTTTAGATCAAGTGGAAAACGCACATGCGGAACAGCCACGACCCTTTCCACAAACATGTAGGAGAGAGAGAGTTCTGGTTAGGGAAGAAGTTAATGATTATTATGGGGATGAAAATGACATGAAGGGGGATGATCGCATGTCCAATGTGGGTGCGGGAAGATTTAGGCGTGGAATGGGAGGTAGAGGAGATAGGTATGGGAATAGAGAAGATAGGTATGGGAATAGAGGAGATAGGTATGGAGAGAGGGTTAATAATAATTTGGGTAGTATAAAGGTGAAGATTCCAACCTTCCAAGGTAATACTGATCCTGAAGGTTATTTGGAGTGGGAGAAAAGAATAGAGTTGGTGTTTGATTGCCATGATTACTCCGAATTGAAGAAGGTGAAATTGGCAGCCATAGAATTCAGTGATTATGCTATTGTTTGGTGGGATCAATTGATTGTGAGTAGGAGACGGAATGGAGAAAGACCTGTTGAGACATGGGAGGAGATGAAAACTGTTATGAGGAGGAGATTCATTCCGAGTCACTATTATAGGGGTTTGTTTCAAAAATTGTAAACTCTTCCTCTGGGGTTTAAGTGTGTAGAAGACTACTACAAGGAGATGGAGATAGCCATGATTTGAGCTGATGTGGAGGAGGACCGAGAGGCGACTATGGCTAGGTTTCTAAATGGGCTACACCGAGACATTGCAAATGTAGTGGAGTTGCAACATTATGTTGAATTGACTGACATGGTACACATGGCCATCAAAGTGGAACAACAATTGAAGAGAAAGGGTTCCACACGGGTTTGGCAAAATTCGGGTTCTTCATCATCATTGAAACCGAATTGGAGCAAGAAGGAGGACCAGCCTAGTTTCAAGGCCAAAGCTGAACCTCCTAAAAATCATAAGGCCGGAGGCTCATTAAATCAAGGTAAAGCAGATCCTCAACCTTCTAGAAACCGTGACATTAAACGCTTTAAGTGTTTGGAAGCAGGTCATATTGCGTCACAATGCCCAAACAAGAGAGTAATGGTTTTGAGGGATGATGGTGATATCGAATCTGAGGATGAATCCGATGATGAGTCTATGCCACCTTTGGAGGATGCAAGTGACTTTGAATATCCGATGGGTGGAGAGCTTTTGGTGGCAGGAAGAGCTCTTAGTGCTCAAGCCAAGGGTGATGATGAGGTATAACGTGATAACATTTTTCAAACCGCTGCCATGTTAATGATAAGGTATGTAGTCTGATTATTGATGGGGGAAGTTGTACTAATGTGGCTAGCACTATTTTGGTAGAAAAATTAAATTTGACAACTTTGAAGCACCCAAAACCATATAAGCTACAATGGTTGAATGATAGTGGGGAAGTTAGGGTGAATAAACAGGTGATGGTGTCATTTTCAATTGGAAAATACAAAGATGAAGTTATTTGTGACGTGGTACCAATGAATGCGAGTCATATCCTTTTGGGAAGACCATGGCAGTTTGATAGGCATGTGACTAATGATGGATATACCAATAGATACTCATTTGTAATCAATAAAAGACCAATCACTCTTGTACCTTTAACCCCAAGCCAAGTATATAAAGATCAAGTGAGGTTAAAAAAAGAGAGAGATGTTAAAAAGGAGAATGAGAGTTCAAAAGAAAGAGAGACAAATGAGAGGGAGTCCGAAACAGCAAAAAAAGAAAAGAAAATTGAAAAAGAAAAAAAGGCTAATGAGAAAAAAAAAAGAGAAAACAAGTGAGCTTTTATGTAAGAGGGAGTGAGATCAAAAGGGCTTTGTTTTGAAATCAGCCAATGATTGTACTTTTGTACAAAGAGGCTTGTTTTAGTGCTAACGAAATTGACACTTCTTTGCCTAGTGTTGTTGTTTCACTTTTTCAGGACTTTGATGAAGTGTTTCCAGAGGAGATGCCTATTGGTTTACCACCAATAAGGGGGATTGAGCACCAAATTGATTTTGTATCCGGAGCACCAATTCCAAATAGACCCGCATATAGAAGTAATCCCGAGGAGACAAAGGAACTTCAAAGGCAGGTTGAGGAGCTCATGGAAAAGGGGTATGTTCATGAGAGTATGAGTCCTAGTGTGGTTCCCATTTTGCTTGTGCCTAAGAAGGACGGAACATGGAGGATGTGTGTTGATTGTCGTGCCATCAACAATATCACTATAAAGTATTGACATCCTATTCCTAGATTAGATGATATGCTTGATGAATTGCATGGTTCTATTGTTTTCACTAAAATTGATCTTAAAAGTGGATATCATCAAATTAGGATGAAAGAAGGTGATGAGTGGAAAACTGCTTTCAAAACAACATATGGTTTATATGAGTGGTTAGTTATGCCTTTTGGGTTGACTAATGCACCAAGTACTTTCATGAGATTAATGAACCATGTTTTGCGTGCTTTTATTGGAAAATTTGTGGTTGTTTACTTTGATGACATTCTGATTTATAGCAAAAATTTAGATGAGCATGTTGAACATTTAAAACTTGTTTTAGATGTTTTAAGAACAGAAAAATTGTTTGCTAATTTAAAAAAGTGTACCTTTTGCATGGATAAGCTTGTATTTCTGGGTTTTGTTGTTAGTGCTAAGGGAATTGGGGTTGATGAGGAAAAGGTTAAGGCAATTAAGGAATGACAGAAACCGACAAATGTGGGACAAGTGAGAAGTTTTCATGGGTTGGCTAGTTTCTATAGGAGGTTTGTGAAAGACTTTAGTAGTCTAGCTGCACCTTTAACTGAAGTTATCAAAAATAATGTGGGTTTTAAGTGGGGTAATGAACAAGAAAAGGCATTTAACTTGATTAAGGAAAAATTAACTAATGCACCTTTGCTTGCTTTGCCTGACTTTGCTAAAACTTTTGAGATTGAGTGTGATGCTTTAGGGATAGGTATTGGAGCTGTTCTAATGCAAGAAGGACGTCCCATTGCACTTTTTAGTGAGAAGATAAATGGAGCAGCCTTGAATTATCCAACCTATGACAAGGAGATGTATGCGTTGGTTAGGGCATTAGAGACTTGGCAACACTACCTTTGGCCGAAGGAATTTGTGATTCACATGGATCATGAGTCCTTAAAGCATTTAAAGGGGCAACACAAGCTAAATAAACGGCATGCCAAGTGGGTGGAGTTCATAGAAACATTTCCATATGTGATCAAGTACAAGAAAGGTAAGGAAAACGTTGTCGCTGATGCTTTGTCTAGAAGGTACGTTTTACTTTCCACTTTGGATGTTAGATTGTTTGGTTTTGACTATATTAAAGAATTGTATGTGGAAGATGATGATTTTGGCAATGTATTCAATGCATGTGAAAAGGTTGCATTTGGCAAGTTTTATAGGCATGATGGATTTTTGTTTAGAGAAACTAAATTATGCATGCCTAAGAGTTCTTTACGTGAATTGCTTGTTAGAGAAGCTCATGGGGGAGGTTTGATAGGGCACTTTGGTATAGCTAAGACACTAGATGTTTTGCATGAACACTTCTTTTGGCCTCATATGAAACATGATATAGAGAGAATTTGTGAGAAATGCATTACATGTAGACAAGCTAAGTCTAGGGTTCAGCCTCATGGTTTGTATACTCCTTTGCCTATACCTAGTGGACCTTGGATTGATATTTCTATAGATTTTGTGCTGGGTTTACCTAGTTCAAAGAGGGGTAGAGATTCTATATATGTGGTTGTTGATAGATTTTCTAAAATGGCACATTTCATTCCTTGTCATAAAACTGATGATGCATAACATATTGTTGATTTGTTTTTCAAAGAAATTGTTAGATTGTATGGCATGCCTAAAACCATTGTTTCGGATAGAGATGCTACGTTCTTAAGCTACTTTTGGAAAACTCTGTGGGGCAAGTTAGGAACTAAACTTTTATTTTCTACTACTTGTCATCCACAAACTGATGGTCAAACTGAAGTAGTTAATAGGACTTTATCTACCTTGTTGCATGCTATAATACAAAAGAACTTGAAAACATGGGAGGATTGTTTGCCGCATGTAGAGTTTGCTTATAATAGGAGTGTGCATTCTGCAACTCATTTTTCGCCTTTTGAAATTGTGTATGGTTTTAATTCGTTAACTCCTTTGGATTTAATTCCTTTACCTGTGTATGAGCATGTTAACTTGGATGGGAAGAAAAAGGCAGATTTTGTTAAGCAAATCCATGAAAAGACTCGGCAAAACATCGAGAGGAGAACTGAACAATATGCCAACCAAGCTAATAAAGGGCGCAAGAAAGTTGTGTTTGAGCCAAGTGATTGGGTGTGGTTGCATATGAGGAAAGAACGGTTTCCGGTCCAGCGGCGTTCCAAATTACTTCCTAGGGGAGATGGCCCATTTCAAGTGCTTGAAAGGATCAATGACAATGCCTACAAGTTAGATCTTCTAGGTGAGTATAATGTTAGTGCAAGCTTCAATGTTTCTGATTTGGCTCCTTTTGATGTAGGTGACGATTTGAGGACAGATCCTTTTCAAGAGGGAGGGAATGATGAGAATAAAGGAGCTGCACCAAGGGACCCATTGCATGTGCCGGTTGGGACAATAACAAGTGCTAGGGCTAAGAGATTCAAAGAGGCACTCAATGGCCTGATTCAAGACACTTGGGCTGATTCTAAATTGTTGAAGTCCAAGATAAGCCCACATGAAGACCAAGGCTTAATTAATGTCATCAAGGCAATGGATTGGGCCGAATAAGAGAAGACTTGGGCGTGAAGCACAAGTTGGGCGTGTGGCACAAGTTTGGAGGAGATTCAATTTCAGCTGATTTGTTTCCTTTTTTATTTAGTTTTCAAAGAATAATGAGTTGATTTGTTTCCCAAATTAAGGGGATGATTTGTTTCCTTATTTAGCCTTCCAAATAGGGAGCAAGTCAATAGTTGCTTGTTTTAGTGTTTATTTTCTTTCCCGTTTGTAAGGCAATTATTGCCCATTTTAGATTTCGTTTTGTAAGGCCTTAATGGCCGAAATATTTGTTTCCTTTTTGAGTTAGGCATGTAGCCTACCTTGTCTTCTAGGGTTTTAGTTTAAAAGGAACCAACTTATGTATTTTTTTGGTAGACTTGAATTTTAATGAAAAATTGAGAGAATTTTCTAATTTGTTCTTTGAGAACTAATTGGAACTTATCAGATTTTCTCTGTGGCGTTCCTTGTTGACTTATCAATCAAGTATTCCATACTTGATTGTGGCATCTTCCTTATATCAAGGTTCACATCTCGATATAGGTGTTGGGTCGCGGTTTCCATCCGAACCAGAGGTTAGAACGATCCTAGGCATCAACCTTGTTACAATCGACGAGGTTCGTATCAGAAGTTTCCTAAGTGCCGCACGGGATCCACTGCATAATTCTAAGCTCGTGACAATATGCTCTTGAGTAACAATAGAATGTTCAACTAGATCTCTAATGAAATGATGCATAATATCAATGTGCTTTGTGTGGGAGTGTTGAACTGGATTTTTAAAGATGTTAATGGGACTTAAGTTATCGCAATAAAGTGTCATTTTTCCTTGTTCTATCTCATAATCCTTAAGGATTTGTTTCAATCAAAGTAATTGTGTGCATGCACTTCCGGCCGCAACGTACTCGGCTTCGGAAGAAGAAAGGGAAACGAAATTTTTTTCTTACTAGACCAAGAAACCAAGTTATTCCCAACATAAAAGCAACCGCCAGATGTGCTTTTTCGATCATCTATGTTTCCCACCCAATCGGCATCGCAATAGTCTATAAGGATATCATTTGTATTAAATGAAAAAAAAAAGACCAAGACTATGAGTTCCTTTGATGTACCTAATGATCCTCTTGACGGCTTTTTAGTGAGATTGCTTAGGATTGGCTTGGAATCTAGCACACAAGCCTACACTAAAGCAAATGTCCAGTCTACTAGCCATTAGGTAAAGTAGACTACCAATCATGCTTCTATAAAGGCTTTGGTCAACACTTTTCCCTTTTTCATCTTTGTCAAGTTTAAGAGTAGTGCTCATGGGAGTTTCAAAAACTTTTCCATTTTCTAGGCCAAATATCTTAACAAGATTTTTAGCATATTTAGATTGATTCAACATTATGCTCATGCTAGTTTGCTTTACTTGCATTCCTAGAAAGTAATTTAACTCACCCATCATACTCATTTCAAATTCACTTGACATCACACTTACAAATTCATCAACCTTAGTTTTATTAGTAGAGCCAAAAACAATGTCATCAACATATATTTGTGCCACAAAAATATCATGATCTTGATGTTTGATAAACAATGTTCTATCAATGCCACCTCTCCTATAATGGTTGTCAATAAGGTATTGAGTCAACCTATCATACTGATCGGGGTATAAAAGTGCCTATTTTATACCACTAATTTCTATTACTTTATGCTTCTTTCTCATGTAAAATTGGGTATTTAATGGATTAAATAAGTGTTTCAGGTAAATAGGGAAGTTCAAGGGCATTGTTGTCATTTTGGATAAAACAGGGGCTAAAGTGCAATATTTGGGACTTTTTTGAGTTTTCTATGAATAAGGGAAAGATCTGGCGGCAAATTGTAATTCGCCAGCAAAGCACAACATCAGCTTGCCATGCCATGCGTAGAACGACATCGTTTCGGGGGTCTTCTGCGTGCGTCATGCTGATGTAAGCCTTCTTAAACCTCTAGCCGGGCGAACCAGACTCGCGTGACCCGACCTGTTTACCCAGTATCCGATCCGATGTTGACCCGACTCGTTCCGACCCATTATTGGCAATTGTTCTGGTGCCATTCCACCCAGATCGGCTGCCCACATCCTCCCGGTCACGATAGACCAACTTTGAGCCTCCCTTGCTGAAGATTTCCCCCTCCTCCAAAGCCTCCAACCTCCATAGCCAAACCAAGCTTCAAGCTCACTTCCGGTGACGTTTTGCCCGCCCAAATATGTCTAAAACCGTGAGAACTCCGTGAGTTCATTCCAAGAGAAAGTTCTAATGAGCTAGAAGGTATGGAACTCACGGCCAACTTCCACATTTCACCACGAGTTCCGTCAGGCAGCAAGAACCCACGAACCAGGGGATTTGATCCCGCGAGCATCACGTTTCAGAGGGAGAAAGTGGTCCTTTTCACGTCTAGATATTTCCTAACCATTTCCCATATAAATATACATCTTTTACCAACTTAAACACAATCCCTAATATCCAAAGAACACCCTAAATAACCTAAAAACATTAGAATAGCCTAGAATAGTCTACCACCTCTCCAAAGAACAGTCAACCCACCTTAGCTAGTAAGTAAGCTTGGTTGCATGTTGATTTCAAGCTTTGGAAAGCAAGAGGAGCTTCAATTATTGTAAAGACTTCTCCAAGATATTGGGTTGTCTCTCTTTCTCTCTTATTTCCTTTAGTTTGTAATTATGTGTAACTAATTAGTTGATGTTGGGATATGGTGTACTTGTAATATTATCTATGATATTTGTTGATTATCTATGTTGAGCTTCAATTTATGTATATGTTGATTTAATTAACCAATTAATTAACATATAATACAATTTAGATCATACATGAATGAATATTTATGTATGGGTCTTTATTCAAGGTTTAAGACCAACCTATGTGCTTAATTGAAATCAACTTATTAATTAGATGATTGAACTAGTACACCAATTTCCTATCATCTTATTTCCCATACCACTCACTCTCATTACCACTCTTGCATGACCAATACAGCATTAGTGGTAATTAGTTAAGTTAGTTAGTTAATTTAGTTAATTGTAGTTGGTAAGCTTAGTGATAGGTTAGTTAATTGCCTAAGGGATTGACAACACTTAGTTGTAGTTAAATCTATTGTAACTTAGTTGTATTTCAATTCATGACATCTTAGTGTAATCATTAGCCCATTAGTTAGTTAACTTGCTTGCGACCATCCTTCATTTACTTTTCTTGCATGTAATTAGTGTAATTAGTGTATATATTGTATATATTATCTAAGACTAGAGTTGATTTAAGGTACCATACCTCCTCGTGGGAATGATACCCTTACTTGTAACCACTATACGAGTCTAACGATTCGTACACTTGCGAAGGGTGAAAACACTTGCACGTCCTATCATTTACCATAGTTTATAGAACTGTCACGAGGGCGATCAAGTTTATGGCGCCACTGCCGGGGAAGGTGTAGCATTACCTTTTGTTAGTTTTAGTCTTAGTTTTACTTTCGTATTTTTATTTATTTTATTTTATTTTTATTTTACTTTTTAGTGTTCATAATCTGTCTTGTTCAATCTGATTCTTGTTTAGTCTATTTGGTTGTTTCAGGATTCTAGATCAACATGGAAAGTGGTAATTCGACGTTGATTACTCAAATGGCTGACTTAAATAGGAAAGTGGTGACTTTTGTGTCACACTTTAGGCAGCCACAGGCTACAGTTTATCCACCTTTGGGGTATAATGGACACATGGACTGTGGTCCGCAAGGAGAGCAATGGCCTGGGGAAGAAGAAGCACCAAACATGTATCTGTATGAACATTACAACCATCAAGCTAGACATTATCAAGAAAGGCAAGACCACCAATGGGGTAACTTTGATGTAGAGTCATACCAACATGCCATTGACCAACGATTGCTAGACCTAGAAAAACGAGTAGAAAGGTGTGCAATTTGGTTGGGACAATGTGTGGAAAACTCCCAAGAGCAAGCCAAGGAAGCCCATGACCAAGAGCAAGCCTACCGACAACACCTTAACCAATGGTTACTTAACTTTGAAGAATGCATAGAATGGTTGGGAGGTTGGATGGCACAATATTTGGAAGGCTTCCTAGAACGAAAAGAGGTGGAAGAGCCTCAACAACTCCACAAATCAACTAACCCTTTCTTTTGTCTCACTATTGGAGGAATCAAAGCGGTGGATTCCTCAAGTAGCTCGGAATGCGACCTTGGTAATGTTTTGCTAAGGATTAAAGAGGAGCTAAGGGTAGAGAAGAAAAGCAAAGAGGTTGATGATCGAACCAAAATTGGTATGATTTTGGCCCTCATTTCTGACTTTTTTTTCTTGATTCTCAGGCATTTCCCTGTGTTTAATGGTGTAAAATCAAGTGTTTCAGGTTTTATTAGGTTTCAAGAGCATTTGGGATGAATATGAGGACTTGGGTGCAAAAAGGCTCACAAATGGGAAGAAACAGGGCATTTTCGCTACTTGAGCAAGAAGAGGTCGCCACATGGTCGCCATGGCGACAGAGGATTATTCAGAGCATCAGAAGGTCACCACTTGGTCGTTACTTGGTCGCCATGGCGACAGAAGAGTTGCAAAAACAATCAGGTGGGTCGCCATTTGAGGTCGCCATAGCGACCCACTCTTGCAAATGGCAACCTCACATTTTATCTCATGGTCACCATTTAAGGTCGCCATAGCGACCCACACTTGCAAATGGCGACCACATAGGAATTCCAATGTAGGAATTCCAACGTGGGAATGGTCGTCATTTTGTCGCCATGAGGTCGCCATGGCGACAGAAGAATCCATGAGATGTCGCCATTTGAGGTCGCCATGGCGACCTAGAAGGACAAGTGGCGACCACGTTGGAATTCCAGTGTTGGCATTCAAGAGGGGTATTCTTGTCATTTCATACCCTAGCTTTTCACACTTATAAATACATCACTATTTTCCCCTTTTGAACAACTCTTGTTCATCAAGAAACCTCCCTTCTTCAACCATTCCTAATCCTACCATTCTTCTCTCCAATAAACACTTAGATTACTCCACCTAAATCATTCCTCTATTTCCATCTTTTCCACCAATTTCCTTTGTCACTTTCCATATGACTCCACCTATCTAGACACATCCTCAACACCCAATCTTTGCACAAGATTCAAGTAAGGAAGCTCAAGGGAGCATTAAGCTTACAAGAGAGACCCAAGGGTGATTTCTCTACATTTTACTTCCTTTTCTTGTTTGTTATTATGTCTAATTAAACCCCCATTTTAGGGTGATGATTTGAGAGATTATTTGGACATTGAGTATTTATTAAAGCTTTGGATATTATGTTTGCATAATTATAGTTCTATTTACTTTTTAATTAGATCTTGCACTTATGTGATTAATTGAGTATTGACACACTTGTTGATTACAATATGTTGTAGGATTTATTTGTGATAAAATTGGTTAAGTTATTGACACACTTGATTGATTAGAGCACATACTGAATAGGTTAGGTTGTTGGTGGGGATATCACCCCAATTGCCTAGGCCATTTGATCGTCACTAACCGATCCCACCTTGACCCCCTTTCCTTAATCGGTTACGTATTTTGGTGGGAAGTTGTTTAGGGTTCGTAGTGATGACTTAAACAACACTTTCGAATGAGATCGGTCATTGATTGTGTAGATTGTGTGTTAATGAAGTTTTGTATAAATTGCTCAATGGTCCATTAACTACTCTATCATTTCCCTAATCCTCTCTTAATTGTTTAAACTCATTTTCTTATCTAAGTTGTTTGTATTGGATTCCTATCTCCATTCATATCCTCTTTAAATTTTTGTATATTTACTTTACATGCATTGTTTAGTGGTTTCTCAAACCACACACTATCCCACTAATCATGATTTACTTTATTGCACACTAGTTAGACTAACTTAGATTAGATAGCAAATTGATTAATCTAACCTAATCCATGTGGAACGAATCTTAAGCTTATCGCTTTACTAGTTTTCAAAACTTAAAGCACATTGCGTAAGAATTCATTTATAAACATTCTTTTGATAATTCGCAAGTTGGTAACGACACAAAAAGCGAGTCATCAGTTGAGAAAACAGAGGAATCCTCAAAGACCGTAGATGACTACTTGGATGTGTAGGGAAAAATCATACCCGCAGCGGAAGCGAGACTAAAAAAATAGTTTGAGTAGCTTTTAAAATTTTTCCAATTATGAACCTTAAACCCTTTTGATTAATTAAATATATATAACAAAGTAATAAAAATTTAATACCTCTTGTCGCGTGATCCGATTGACTTGCGTCGATGGTAATCCGCAAGATCTTCAATCCTAGCACGAACGTGGATCACCTAGGAGCGTGGTCTCCCTTCTCTTTGAATTGCAAACCTGTGATGGGATTAAACAAACTTTTCTTTCTTGATCGTTAGTCACAAAACAATCAAAAGAAACCTAAGATTATTCCGGTCACTTTTGAGTTCTCAATCTAATGATCGAAACTCGCGTGAACCTTGATCGATGTTGTATACACAAGCTTATCAATGATTAAGCAAGTAGTACACCATCAAAGAATAATCTATGTTCCTTTTTCTCTTGTTTTTTTTAGTAGAATAAAATCTCTATCTATGAGTTAAGAAGAAGAAGAAAAATAATTTTCTGCACTAAGCATTCGGGGTGGCCGAAAATATTATATGTGCATATATATATGGCCCTAATTTTTCTCCTTTCTTTTTAGCTTTAGGGTTGGCCGAATTCTCTTCCTTGATGCATTAGGGTTGCCGCAATTTCCAAACCAAGTTTCCTAGTTTGAATTGCACCCTAATTCCTATTTAGAAAAGATTTCCCAAACCTAATCAAACTCATAAATCTTTTTATTCTCATATTTGACTAAAATAAAAAGACTTCCTGTTTGAATAAATAAAACTAATTATTTATTTCCTTGTCAAACAAGTCTTTCTATTTAATTATACTACTACCAATAGTATACCTTTAGGAAACATATTTCCTAATGAGAAAAGATTTGTATCTTAATTAAATAATTAATTAATGAATTAATTAATTCTTATTTAATTAAATAATGAAAACAAAATAATATTTTAGGTTATTATTTAACCTTGCCGCCCCATATTAATAATGGGCCAAATATTATTTTTCCTATTTCATTTAATCCATAGGACTTTAATTAAAAAGCCCACATGTGAACTAGACCCAATCTTACTAAAAGAAACAAGCCCACATGTCATCCATTAATATATAAATATAATTGTGCAGCCCATTACATAAATAATGTGCAAATTATATTCTTAATATATTAAATTGCAATTCTAGATGGACCCTAAATTGGTCCGGTAGAATATATCAAGTGATCCATGCAAGTCCGTGTGGATTGGGGATCTTGGCGGGCTATCTAAATTTAAGCTCCAATAGACATAACCTAATCACAATCAACAAATGATTCACTTAGGTCCGATCCATTAATTTTAGCTCATTCCACTAAAGAGCTAAAATTGAACTCTTAAATAAAGACAGAAAAGGAAGATGCTTCCTCATTCATACCCTAGACAATCATATTGGAGATAGTGTATCCTCGTGATTAATATCAGTAATCGCCAAGAGTTCATAGATCGCCTATAACTCTCCAAGTTACCATATTTACTCATATGACCATATTTTGAACTTGGATATTTTGACTTGTCCAGAAGCCATGTTTTCAATAGACACTATTGAAAACTCAACGTTGAGATTTAATATCCAATTACCTCAAAACATCCATATGATGATATTATACTCTCATTTAATAAATGGAGCCACGATGTCCATATCTATAAATGAAGTCCTCTATCGATTAACAAATGAATATCACCAAACTATCGAGGATAGACTATGCGATATAATCGTACTCATTGATAGCTCAAATGATATCACCTGCAACCATAAGTCCATCATTTATCTCAGGATTAAGATAGACTCTCCGATTGTCCTGATAATGAAATTACTTTTATCTACTGACGGTTATAGATAAAGTATTTCATTGTGATCCTGTTCAATGCACCCAGTGCACTAGATCCTTTTGCTCGAAGACACTCCGATGATTTTAGACTCATCATATCTCATTTGATCCCACTCAAATGCTAGCAAAAGAATTCTACAACTTTAACAAGATAAAGGTGCCCAACCTTTAACTTAAGTTGTGAACGATATTCAAGACTAACTAAAGAATTGTGTCTACCACATACATATCCAGATGTATGAACAATTCTTCTTTTCTCATAGTCTTTAGACCTTATGATTATTTACTTTAACAATTATTAAACTATAAATGCTATCAGATTTGTTTAAACCAGAAATCACTTTATTAATATGAATAAGATTGTTAATTACACTATTACACTCTTGCTATTGAGCATAATCCTAACAGGATGAGCTTTTGCTCATATTGGATGAGGATGAGGATTTCGAAGTTGATTTAGGAGGAAAAGAAGAAATGGGAGTAGATGTTGCCCAACAAAACAAGGAATTGATAAGTCAAAATAATGACTTAGCATTGAAGATCAATTCACTTGAGAAGGAGAGAGACTTGGCATTGAAGAAAGCATGGTAGAACAAGAAGAAGAATTCTCTCAGAAGATGAGCAAAATGCAAGTGGAAGTAGAGAAGAAGGACAAGGTACTGGAGGGTTTGAAAGATGAACTCATCAAGAAGGACAATGCCTTGAAGGTAGCACAAGTCTTGATATGTGACTACATCATGGAGTTAGACAAAGCCGAACGTCCAATCAAGGCCTTGGAAAAGAAGGGGATCAAATGAAAATCAACCAAGAAGCCTTGCACTACCTAAGTGGAGCAAGCCTTCCAAAGGTTGCCCACAAGCAAGCTAAAGCAATGAAGAAAGACAACGAGGGTATTCTTTCTCCTATATGTTATTTTTGCCATAATAGAGGTCACAAAAAGGCCCAATGTGCTAAATATGTTGAATTGTCCAAAAATAGAAAAAGCATGCTTAGGAGGAAAGTGAGAAAAGTGAGGGAAGTTTGGATTCGTAAGGACAAACTAGACCAATCCAAAGAGACTCATTTTGTTGCAAGGAATGATACACCTAGTAATAAGGTGTGGGTAGTGAAGAACCACGATGAAAATCATGTTAAATTAGATATGCCTTTGAACTTCCATACATTGCATGATTACTTTTCGAGTGAATTATGTGTTTCATTACACGTATGAACATTTTAAATGTATGCTTGCACGTGCATGTGCTATAGCTTCTAGAGGAAGCTCATTTTTAGGTTTTTGTTATTTGTAGGATTAGTTTTGTTGATAGAGTCTTGAGTCTCTTATTTATCCACTTATCATGATGAGATGCATGGAAACATATAGGTTTGGGGGTTTAGACTCCCTACTTGTATAGCAAGTGCTTGTGATTTTTGGTGTGATTTTTCTGTGTGCAGGGACTGGAATCGAGAAGTAATGCCTACCGCGGGATTAGTCCGCGGGAATAAGCCCACACAACGAAGCTGCGGGGTTCTCTTGGAACCTTGGGAAAGAACTGGCATACCAGAAGGAAGGAACTCGCGTAGTTCACCGTGACTTCATATCTGCGGGAAAAAGCCCGATGCACAAAAGACAGAACCCGCGGCATTCTATGAGGAACCTCCGCGACTTCAAGTCCACGGGAACAAACCCGCGGAATAGGGAATCAAAGCCCGCACACCTCCATGACTTCAAGTCCTCAGGAACGCACCATACCACAAAGCTACACCAACCTAGGAATGATAAATCTCAGGTCCAACTCTTACTTTTAAGCTTTTACTTCAAGTTGATATCTTTTGTTTAGCTTAAGAGTGTGAATTGATTGTATTTGCCTAGTGACTAGGATTGGTTGTGTGATATGATTAGTGGTGGATATTTAGGATTGTATATATGTGTTTACATGTTAGGATTGTTTATATATGTTATTTTTATATTTTTGATTTTGATTTTATAGTTTTATTTCAAACCTTGTGAAGATGCCCTGTTTTGAATTTTTGAGGCAAAATGTTTCTTGAAAACTGTACTCATCGGTGAAGGAATAAATTTTTCAGCCCATGTTGCATTCATTATTTTTTCGATACAATTCCAATGGTTTAAAGAACGTAAAGTTCTGGGTGGCAGTTTAAAAGTTATGAGTATTTCTTCGACCAAAGGTCATGAACGTGCCTTGTTTTCAAAATTCTGCACGTGACCTGTCTTCAACGTCTATTTTCACACTTTTTCGATTTGAATTTTGAAATATTTTCTTCATTAAAAGTGTTCATTTGCATGTTTATATTCTTGTGTCAAAATTTAAGGAAGTTTTATTAAGCATCTTTGAAAATATGCATTGAAAAGCAGACATTGTTTGAATTCAAAAGTTGACAGTTTTCTTGAAATGTTTTCCTATATTTTTAGAAGTTTCTTCCACAAGGTATTTTTGTTGTTTGGTTTTTATATTTTGTGTTTTGTTATACGTGTTGTATATATGTGTCGTTGTAGTATAGTGGTAAGTATTGTAGTATGTTTTGTGCCTGGATTTCCAAATCATGAACTCTTTGGCCATATACTTCAATTTTTCAACATTGAGGACAATGTCGAGTTTAGTTTTGGGGGTTTGGACACCTTATGCCGTTTCTTTTGTTTTTTGTGTTGTGAATACTGTGTTTTTGTCAAAAATTTTGAAATTTTTTCGAATCAAGCCATCTTTGAACAAATTGTTTGAATGAGATGTTTTGAGTTGTGCCATTGAGGAGTCTTTCGCATGTGTTAGTTGCTGAGTCTTGGCTAACTCCTTGTCAGTCATGTAATTTTTTTTGCGCTTAATGTGAATTTAGTCCCTTTCTCTTAGTGTCTTAGTGGACGAGACTCCGTACTCAATTGTTAGGATTAATAGTGGAGACTACCCATGAATTTTGTGCCTTAGCTTTATTTCTGAGGGTAATTATGTTTCTATTCTTAAACACTCTTCGAATATGTGTTTTCATTCTGATCTCATTACATCAATTGCATTGTTTGCCATAGAACATTCATAAATGTGGATAACATGTTGGAATTTTTATTTCCATTGTAGATGGACTTCTAGAAATGATTTTAGAACTTTGTTAGTGTTTCAAGACTAAATTGCCTAAACACATTCATATCCCTATTATGTGGCCAATGTGGCCAAACATGTTCATTGCAAATGTGGCCAAACACTTAACCTTCCCACATCACTCACATCACCTATATATACTAAACACTTAACCTTACCCTGGTTATTAATCTTGTCAAGGTCTACAAATTAGAAGATTCAATTGATAAGCTCTAAAATCTGTAAAAGCGTGTATTGAAGCGTATTTTATGTTTGTGCTAAAAGAAAGGCTTTCAAAAATTAAGTGTTCAAAATAAAACACTTAAAGCCTTTGTACTTCAATGCAAAGTTACTCAAAATTAGAGTAACCAATGAGCACAAATTGAAATTAAAGATGCAGCCTAGACGGTTGTTCACCAATGTGTAAATTATATAGAGCACATATTGTATAAACACCTTGGCTTGATTAGTAACTTTCCATATGCTTTCCATATACTTTCCATATCCTATCTCTACCATTCCATACACCACATATTACCCTTGCAAAATTATGAATTAGGGAGAGTCCAATTAATCTTTTAGGAAGTCTATTTCGGGAATACGAATTTTAATATGCTCTACCAGATTCACGGCATTCGATTCCTTCATGAGATCAATTCACTTAAAATGTGCATTATTTCAAATACTCACATGCGTTACATATTGATTGCCATTTACATAACTTCCAAATCACATGTGTTTGATAAAGAGTGTGCCTAGGACTCTGAGAGAAAAATAGAGTGTAATCCAGTGAGGATTAGAGTCGAGGCGAATTACATCCAAAGCATTTGAGTATGTTGTATTTGATGCTATGCCATTAAAAGTGTGGGATTTGCATTATGTGTTTCATTCAATTTGAATGACTTTAGGTTGCCCTTCACTCAGCGGTTCTCACATGTGTTGCTCCTCATATGCAAAACTCTTTTGATATCTCATTTTGTATGGCTTCACAAATTGTTTTTAATTGTAGTTTTTAATTTTTACCTTTGCATTTGTGGGTATTGTAGCGGTAAACGCTCAGGAGACTACACTCCTCCTACTAAGGACACCTAGGGGTTTAAAAAGCTTGTGGCACGTGCTAAGTGCCATCGTTTCTCCCACGACAGTGGACTAATTAGTTTATGTTTATTTATGCTTTAGTGTATTGTTTATTTGTTTTTCTGTGTTGTTTTGCTCGAGGACTAGCAAAAGTTAGGTTTGGGGGTTTGATCAGGGTATAAATGTACCTATTTTGTACCACTAATTCCTATTACTTTATGCTTGTTTCTCAGGTAAAGCCAGGTATTTAATGGATTAAATAAGTGTTTAGGTAAATAGGGAAGTTCAGGGGCATTGTTGTCATTTGGACAAATCAGTAGCTAAAGTGCAATATTCGGGACTTTATTGAATATTCTGTGAATAAGGGAAAAATCAAGGGGCAAATTGTAATTCGCCAGTAAAGCACAGCATCAACCTGCCACGTCATATGTAGAACGATGTCATTTTAAGGTCTTCTGCGCGCGTCATGATGACGTCAGCCTTCTTCAACCTCCAGCCGAGCGAACTAGACCCGACCCGACCCGACCCGACCCTACCCGTCCCGTCCTGTCCTGTCCTGTCCTGTCCTGTCCTGTCGCGACCCACCCGGACCCATTCCGAGCCGTTTCCAGCCATTTTTCGGTGCCGTTCCACCCAGATCGGCTGCCCACATCCTCCGGGTCACTATAGACCCACTTTGAGCCTCCCATGCTGAAGATTTCCCTCTCCCCCAAAGCCTCCAACCTACATAGCCAAACCAAACTTCAAGCTCACTTCTGGTGACATTTTACCCTCCCAAATACGACCAAAACCGTGGGAACTCCACGAGTTCATGCCGAGGGAAAGTTCCAGTGAGCCAAAAGGTGTGGAACTCGCGGCCAACTTCCACATTTCATCGCGAGTTCTGTCAGAGAGCAAGAACCCGCGAGCATCACGTTCTAGAGGGAGAAAGTGGTCCTTTTCACATCCAGCTATTTCCCAACCGTTTCCTCTATAAATATACATCTTTTACCAACTTAAACACAATCCCTAATATCCAAAGAACACCCTAAATAACCTAAAAACCCTAGAATAGCCTAGAATAGTCTACCACCTCTTCAAAGAACACTCAACCCACCTTAGCTAGTAAGTAAGCTTGGTTGCATGTTGATTTCAAGCTTTGGAAAGCAAAAGGAGCTTGAATTATTGTGAAGACTCTTCCAAGATATTGGGTTGTCTCTATTTCTCTCTTATTTCCTTTAGTTTGTGAAATAAATTACGGTGTGTTAAGAATTAATCTAGGGAAGGGGGGGGGGGGGGGGGGGGGGTGAATAGATTTTATCTGATTTTTACCCAATTTTCGTTAATAGGCAAGATTATGAAAATACCTAGAACTAGTCAATAAAAAATAGCAAGTGTAATATGGTGCGGAATATTAAATGACACTTAATATTTAGGTGGAAACCCTCACGGGAAAAACCACGGGCTAGTAAGTACGTCACACTCGAACCTCGAATCCACTAATTGTGATAGCGTATGCAACCTAATACCGGTTTGACAGCTTAATCCCAGCCAATATCCCGCTACCACTACCCGCGGGCCTGTAAAAGTAGATCTAGTCCAATTTGCTCATGTGACCACCTAATCCCGGTGTACGAACTAATCACGGTCTATCACACAAGACTTACTTCTCCGAAGAGATCAACACCCTAAGTGAATATGTGATCGAACCAAAATTGGTATGATTTTGGCCCTCATTTCCTTCTCCTTTTGCTTGATTCTTGGGCATTATTTTGTGATTTAATGGTGTAAATTAAGTGTTTTCAGGAAATTATAGAGTTCAGGGGCATTGGAGTAATTTAGAGAAATTAGGGGCAAAAGTATAACAATTGACGAAAGATTGAAGATATTGTGATTACATGAGAGATTAGGGGAGCATTGTGTAATTAACCAAGCAAAGCATGCAAGTAGGCGCCACGTCAATTAAAGACACGGTGCGTTTTGGATGTGGATGGGCCTCTGAGTGAGCCCCAATCCATTCCTAAGCGCACCCCGAGTGAGACAAATCAACAAAGGCCAAGAGCACCCCAATCTTCTTCTAATTACACCCACGTGCAGCAAGCCCACACCTATTGCCCAAATCATTAAGTCCAACCTGCATGCACCCCTACCTATTCTAAATACGCCCCACATTAGACATAACAACATTGCTGCACACACCCCTTGTGCTGTCTAAATGCACCCCAATCAACACATAGTAGCAGCGGCTGTGTGCACCCCATGCACTTGCTAAGCGTCCCCCATCTTCACCAAACTTCATCTTCTTCCTCCAGCCGTGAACGAACCAGCAGACCCTTGTAATTCCAGTTGCTATTTCGGGTGATTCCTGAGCCATCGCCGGTCATTATCAGTGCCAAAATAACGGCAAGGACGATCGAAATCTGGTCGTACCTTTCCCGGTGCTCCAAAACGATCGGATTCCAGCCGCCAGATCTCGCCATCCTTTCCCCAAAGTCACCGGTGTCGTCCCCAATTTCCAAGCCCCAACCACGCCTATGTGGTCATCTTGGTCGCCATTTGTAGTTCAATGTCGCCATGGCGACAGGGGGTGATTTTTGGTACCTGATGAGGTCGCCCTAGCGTCGCCAAATTGTCGCCATGAAACGTTCACAGCGACCTCCACTGTGTCAATCTCTGATTGGCTGGTTTTGGAAGGAAATTTACAGAAAGGCCCCCTAGAGGGGCCAAAGTGGAATTTTGACAAATAGAGGGGGTGTTTTGGTAATTTGCCATCCGTGACCTAATTTAAAAATACTATAAATTCATCCCTCTTTTCAATTTGAATTATCAAGCCTTACCAAGCCTTTTAAGCCTATTTTTCTCCTACCAATCTCCCTTTTCTCCATTAATCATCTCCCAAACTCCTCCATTTCTATACTTGAGTATTTGATCGAACCAAAATTGGTATGATTTTGGCCCTCATTTCCTTCTCCTTTTGCTTGATTCTTGGGCATTATTTTGTGATTTAATGGTGTAAATTAAGTGTTTTCAGGAAATTATAGAGTTCAGGGGCATTGGAGTAATTTAGAGAAATTAGGGGCAAAAGTATAACAATTGACGAAAGATTGAAGATATTGTGATTACATGAGAGATTAGGGGAGCATTGTGTAATTAACCAAGCAAAGCATGCAAGTAGGCGCCACGTCAATTAAAGACACGGTGCGTTTTGGATGTGGATGGGCCTCTGAGTGAGCCCCAATCCATTCCTAAGCGCACCCCGAGTGAGACAAATCAACAAAGGCCAAGAGCACCCCAATCTTCTTCTAATTACACCCACGTGCAGCAAGCCCACACCTATTGCCCAAATCATTAAGTCCAACCTGCATGCACCCCTACCTATTCTAAATACGCCCCACATTAGACATAACAACATTGCTGCACACACCCCTTGTGCTGTCTAAATGCACCCCAATCAACAAGTAGTAGCAGCGGCTGTGTGCACCCCATGCACTTGCTAAGCGTCCCCCATCTTCACCAAACTTCATCTTCTTCCTCCAGCCGTGAACGAACCAGCAGACCCTTGTAATTCCAGTTGCTATTTCGGGTGATTCCTGAGCCATCGCCGGTCATTATCAGTGCCAAAATAACGGCAAGGACGATCGGAATCTGGTCGTACCTTTCCCGGTGCTCCAAAACGATCGGATTCCAGCCGCCAGATCTCGCCATCCTTTCCCCAAAGTCACCGGTGTCGTCCCCAATTTCCAAGCCCCAACCACGCCTATGTGGTCATCTTGGTCGCCATTTGTAGTTCAATGTCGCCATGGCGACAGGGGGTGATTTTTGGTACCTGATGAGGTCGCCCTAGCGTCGCCAAATTGTCGCCATGAAACGTTCACAGCGACCTCCACTGTGTCAATCTCTGATTGGCTGGTTTTGGAAGGAAATTTACAGAAAGGCCCCCTAGAGGGGCCAAAGTGGAATTTTGACAAATAGAGGGGGTGTTTTGGTAATTTGCCATCCGTGACCTAATTTAAAAATACTATAAATTCATCCCTCTTTTCAATTTGAATTATCAAGTCCTACCAAGTCTTTCTAAGCCTATTTTTCTCCTACCAATCTCCCTTTTCTCCATTAATCATCTCCCAAACTCCTCCATTTCTATACTTGAACTTATCTAATCCATCCAAAACCTCACACCAAATCTTGATTACTTCCCTAGACCATTCCTTCCCTACCATTTTCTCCATCACAAATCCTTTGTCACTCACCATAAGCCATCCACCTATCTAGACACATCCTCATCTTCCATTCTTTGCATCTAGGAGCATCAAAGGAGAACAAGGATCAAGCATTAAAGAAGGTGGCCTAAGGGTGATTTCCTTACCATTTACTTGTTTCTATTTGATTGCTACTATGTGTAATTAAACCCCTAATCTAGGGGATTGATTTGATAAACATTTGGTTGTGGGTTTTGCTTAAGCTTTGTAATGAATCTCTTATGTGTTCTATTTATTAATTCATTAGATTCTATTCATTCTGTGATTGACTTGTATACCCACTTGTTAATTACAATCTTGTTTAGAATAACATGTTATATAATCACTCTTGAATTGACACACTTGAGTGATTAAGAACCCAACAAATAGGATAGATTAGTGGAGGGTATATCAACCACATTAATCTAAACCTAAATTGGTTAACATGTAGAGATTGGTCCTTAAAGAGGCTTAAAAAGCAATACCCATACCTACTTGCTAATCAATCAATTCCCTAGCATCAACATTAATTGTTTATATCCATTTTTCTTATCAAGATTGTGAGTCTTCTATTTTTCATATCACCATATTTTTAGTTAGGTTAATTTTGTATGTATGTTTGATGGTTTGACAAACCATACACTCATTCATCATTTATGATTTATTTTATTGTTTCTAGATTAGCTAATTTAATCAACATATTTCTCTAATTCCCTGTGGAACGAATTCTAAGCTTACCACAATACTCGTTTTCAAAACTCAAAATATTTTGCGTAAAGATTCAATTTATAAACATTCTTTTGGTAATTTGCAATTTGGTAACGACACAAAAAGCGAGTCATCAAGAATTGAACAAGAAAATCATTCTTGAAGTAAAGATGCTTAGAGCCGAAAATGGTACTCTCAAGAAGCAAAATGGCGAAGTCTCCACCAAGATCAAAGAATTCGAGGAACAAATTGAGAGACGTGAGGCCGAAAAGAGTACAACATTGAAGGAGTTTGAAGAGATCAAGGAAGACTTTGCAAAGAGGATGCGGCTAATGCAAGCCGAAATTCAAACAAGAGACAAGGCTTTGGAGATAATGAAGACGAAGGAAGTTGACCATCTTGCGAAACTTGCAAGCTCCAAGCAAGAAAAAGAAGAAATGCCCAACTTGAGTCAAGCCTCTTCAAGTGCCAAGGTCAATGAGCCGAATCCTAGCAAAGCAAGGAGGAGAAAGGCAAAAAGGAGGAATGATGACCCTCCAACAAAGAACCACCAAGAAGGTATCATTCCTAACTCTATCACCATGTGCCATCATTGCCATAAGATAGGTCACATTAGACCAACAAACCATGAAAATGAGAGGCAAGGCACACGAGGGAATTTTAGACATAGAGAGACATATAGGCATGTTAGGAAGGTATGGGTTGAGAAGCCTAGGAATAGGAGGAGTCCACCTAGGATAAGAAAAATTTGGGTGAGGAAAGAAGCAATGAACCAAATGAGAAAGAAGGGAAAGGAAATGATGGGGAAATCATCTACATTTATTTGGGTTGTAAAGAAGAGTGAATTTCCCAACTTGATCAAACCACCCTTAGTTAATCCTCATCCCACCCCAAATGCACAACATTGAAAATATTGGTGCATGTTATTTTTATGCTTTTTATTTTGATTGTTTATTTGTTTATTTCTTTTGAATAATTGGTGTTTCAAGCTATTGTTGGCAATTGCTTGAATTGAGTATATTTTGCCGGAACTTTCTAATGAATTTTGTGAGTGTGTAGATTTTCTATTGTTTCTTGAGGAAGCAAGTGTTTGTTGCTTGTTCATAAAGAAAGGTTTCTTTATCTCTTGGAAAGAAACAAAGTCAACTTGCAAGTCTTGGAGGGACGAGCAAGCCAAGAGTGCTCATAAGAAGGGCGAGGAGCTTATCACTAAGGAAGCAACAATTTTGGAAGTTCAAAGTACGGAAGCACCATGCCACGTCTTGCCTAGACGTTAAATAGAGCGCTTGGTGGGAGGCAACCCACTTGGTATATTTCTTTCATAGTTTAATTTTTAAGTAGTCTCTTCAATTTTGATTTCCCTTATCTCTATTTCGTTTTTGCTTAGAATAAGGGTGTGAGATGAATTTTGGTAGTGGATTTAGGATGAATGTGCTTAATTGTTGATTTTTGAATTATAGGATTATTGAGGTATATGCCATACATGATTGAGCATCTTTTTAGATGATTTTGTGCATAATAGGATGAGAGGGCACTTTGCCAAAATTTTGAAAATACATTGATTATTTGTGGACATATATGCATCTTTTGTTTTGAATTTGTTGGGGTGTGCCTTTTGAAAAATTTTGCCTCCCATGAACATTGAGGACAATGTCCAATTTAGGTTTGGGGGTACATTTGCACAACACCACTTTACTCACTTTGCTTGATTTTTCAAATTTGAGCCTAATTTTTCAAATTCTTGCGATAATGCCATATTTAAGCATACTTTGCTTGTTGAGATTGTGCTTTACATGAAGTAGTGAGGAATTGTGCATCTTTGCCATTGTTTGGTTTAGATTAACATCATGCCACTTAGGGTGTCATTGAACAAAGTGCGTAAATCTTTTTCTCATAATGTTAGGGTGAATTATCAATTTTGCTTAAAGGCTAGGAATTAATAGTGGAGATTCCCGTGAGGATCACAAACACGGCCTTAAAAAGCGTATTTTGAGTTGTCAAATATTCACTCTTTAAACACTCACTCTCAAACACTCTTTTAAGCATGTATAGGTCTCATTTGCACTTAAATATTGCATATCATAGAATATTATGGACTGCTTGTGGATGCTTTGATTTGCTTGTGGACAATCCTTTAGAAATGACTTTAGGCAATGCATGTGAAAAACCGTAAATTGGCCTAAACACTTCCATACCCTCTAAATATGTGTGCTCCCAAGCCCTTTTGAAGCCAAACACATCTTAAGCTTTTCATTTTTGAACCACATCCACATGAACCATATAGCCTACATAATTGACTTACCTTAACCAAATGATTTTGCTAAGGCTTAGGATATGGTTGTAAGCTCTTTTAAGAGAAAATGTTGATACATGTACCTAGGCATGTAAAGTTGTGTTAGAGAGTATCAAAATGCAGAGTGGATAAAAAGAAAGAGAAAAAGAAAAAGAAAAAGAAAAGAAAAAGAAAAGCAAAGCAAAAGAAAAGAAAAAGATTGAAATAAAAGATGTATGCAAGAGAAAAGAAATGAAAGGGCAAAGCCAAACAAAATGAAAAAGAGAACCATGAATGAGGGACAAGTGGCCTAGATAGAGGGTTTATAATTGAATAGGCTACTCAAAGAAAAGTGAGTAGTGAATATGCAAGTGAAATGATATTGTAAGTAATGGGCGCCAAAGGCGTGAACAAATGTGTGAAAGCAATTGGGAATCATTATTAGAATGTATGTCTTAGTATGAATCATTGGGTTCCTTGTTACCTATTGCCCCATTTTATTGGCTCACCATTCACCTAAGCCCCATTACAACCTAAGAAAGACCTTCACGATCTTTAGGTTTGTCCACTTGTGAATTTTGGTTTTCGCATGTTCTTTCTAATTCATGATTTGCAATTCCATTCATGAGACCTCATTTTCAGAAATTGCGTTTTAAATAACATCATATGCAATCAATTTGATGCCCATAACATGAATTCATATTGCATATGTACTTTTGAGTGAAACCTAGGAATCAAAGAGAAGAAAAAGAGAGAATCTAGTGAGGATTAGATCGAGGCGAATTACATTCTAAACCGAATAGCACATTTGCTTTGAAGCTTTGGCATTTTGAATGTAAGGTCGCATTACGTACAATCATATCTAGAGTGGCATGTTTTTAATCTTTACTTGACATCATCTTACATGTTTAAGTCCTCACTAATGCATAATTGTGTTAATCTCTTCATTGTTGGTCTCGCATGCTAATCATTGGATAGTGGATCATTGCTTGAGTGGGTTAGAAATTTATTGAAAATATTTGAAATGGGTTGATGCATGTCTTTGGGGGTTGATTTGTGATTGTTTTGCTCGAGGACGAGCAAAAGATAGGTTTGGGGGTATTTGATCGAACCAAAATTGGTATGATTTTGGCCCTCATATCCTTCTCCTTTTGCTTGATTCTTGGGCATTATTTTGTGATTTAATGGTGTTAATTAAGTATTTTCAGGTATTTATAGAATTCAGGGGCATTGGAGTAATTTTGGTGAAAAGGGGGTAAAAGTGTAATTATTGGAGGAAGTTTTGAAGTTATCGCAAATACAGAAGAAGTCAGGGGCTGAATTGCAATTGTCCAGCATCGCTGCCACGTCAGCAGGCTAATGCGGTGCGTTTTGCTCAAAAGAAGATAGTGGGCTGCTAAGCGCACCCAGGCCCATTTCTTTGCGCACCCCAGAGGAGTCAAGCGCTGCCACGTCACCTTAAGTGAAACGGTGCGTTTAGAGGTAGGCCGGGCCTCTAAACGCACCCCACTCTCTGTCTAAACAAGCCCCAAAGAAGAAGAGGCAGGCCCGCGCCACGTATATAAGTGAAACGGTGTGTTTCACTCCCCTGATTACACCCCAGCTTGTTTCTAAATGCACCCCATTTTAGTCAAAGTGGCAGCAGCCCACTACACCCCATCTCCCTGCTAAATGAACCCCAACTGTTCACCTTCTTCTTCATGCCTCACGAGCAGCAGCCATGGCACCCCACCTTCAAACCCTTGACCGGCCGGAAAGGGACCTTCCCGGACCTATCTCCGGCCGGTTTTGGGCCCAAAATTACGGCCAACCGACCGGCTGGCCGGTCGGTCCAATTCCGGCCTCTCAATTGGCCGGAATCCGGCCACTCCAAAATCGCGCCATTTTTCCCATTTTGCCCCTAGGTCGCCATTTGGCTTTTCGAGGTCGCCATGGCGACAGGGAGTTGATTCCCACACCTGATGAGGTCGCCATTTGCATCCCCAAGGTCACCATTTGTACCAAAACCGCGACCTCCCCTGTGTTTGGCGCTGATTGGCTGTTTTTGGTAGGTAAATTACAGAAAGGCCCCCTAGAGGGGCCAAAATGGTAATTTGACAAGTACAGGGGGTGTTTTGGTAATTTACCATCCGTGACCTAATTCAAAAATACTATAAATTCATCCCTCTTTTCAATTTGAATAACCAAGCCTTACCAAGCCTTTCAAGCCTATTTCTCTCCTACCAATCTCCCTTTTTCTCCATTAATCATCTCCCAAATTCCTCCATTTCTATACTTGGACTTATCTTTTCCATCCAAAACCTCACACCAAATCTTGATTACTTCCCTAGACCATTCCTTCCCCACCATTTTCTCCATCACAAATCCTTTGTCACTCACCATAAGCCATCCACCTATCTAGACACATCCTCATCTTCCATTCTTTGCATCTAGGAGTATCAAAGGAGAACAAGGATCAAGCACTAAAGAAGGTGGCCCAAGGGTGATTTCCTTACCATTTACTTGTTTCTATTTGATTGCTACTATGTGTAATTAAACCCCTAATCTAGGGGATTGATTTGATAAACATTTGGTTGTGGGTTTTTGCTTAAGCTTTGTAATGAATCTCTATATGTGTTCTATTTATTAATTCATTAGATTCTATTCATTATGTGATTGACTTGTATACCCACTTGTTAATTACAATCTTGTTTAGAATAACATGTTATATAATCACTCTTGGATTGACACACTTGAGTGATTAAGAACCCAATAAATAGGATAGATTAGTGGAGGGTATATCAACCACATTAATCTAAACCTAAATTGGTTAACATGTAGAGATTGGTCCTTAAAGTGGCTTAAAAAGCATTACCCATACCTACTTGCTAATCAATCAATTCCCTAGCATCAACATTAATTGATTTTATCCATTTTTCTTATCAAGATTGTGAGTCTTCTATTTTTCATATCACCATATTTTTAGTTAGGTTAATTTTGTATGTTTGTTTGATGGTTTGACAAACCATACACTCATTCATCATTTATGCTTTATTTTATTGTTTCTAGATTAGCTAATTAAATCAACATATTTCTCTAATTCCCTGTGGAACGAATTCTAAGCTTACCACAATACTCATTTTCATAACTTAAAATATATTGTGTAAAGATTCATTTTGTAAACATTCTTTTGGTAATTCGCAATTTGGTAACGACACAAAAAGCAAATCATCAATATGCAATGATATCCAAATATGCAAGATAGAGCTAGGGTACTCTAGATGCTTACCTAGGATTATATGATGACAATAAAATCAATCCTAGATATGAAAATAGCTATATGACATGGCATACAATTTTAGCTAAGTAAAGGATAACCAATCCTAAATACAAAGTTATCACAAATAACCCACAAACATTCAAAGGATTAACTAGTTGATTTAAAAATAATCTATCAACCTAATTATCAATAAATCACAGAAGAATGTTTATGGCATAGCTTTTAGGCAATAATGACCTAATCAATTAAGCTATGTAAAAATTAACCCAATCAACACATAATCTCAACCATGTATGTAGAAATAAATCTAAACACATACAAGTAATAAATAAGATAAAATTAATAAGTAGAAACACTAAAATTAGATGAGATTAGTGTTCAAAAAATCATACCATGTGTGTTGAAGAAGACCCATGCTCAAATGATGTTGAATGATGCAAGATGGAGATGGGTTTTGAGTTTTGGGTTTAGAGAGTTAAAGAAGCAATCTTGGTTCTTTCTCTCTTAAGAATATGGAGCCTCTCTCTCTAGGGTTTCATTTTGTGGCTCAATCCTCAAAATGATGAGAAAGATATGTATTTATAGTGCCCAAGTGAAACTATGTCATTTTGGAAGAAATAGAAAAACAATGGGCATTTCTGCGGTACACGTGTTAGTGCAGTAGCTCAAGATTTGAGCGCTCCGAAACATGACCAAACGACATCAAAACCTTTCGTATAATATATCGTTGGAAAGGTATGGATGTATAATTTCTACTCATTTTTACAGAATGATATTTCAATGTCTGTAGAAAATGTTATGCTCAATTGAGTGACCAAAGGTTAGAAACGGACAACAATATAGTTGCCCTGTTTTGGTGGTCACTTTGGAGATTTCAAAACCGATTCAAACGGTCATGAAATATTATGAATAATATACCGTTGGAAAGATATGGGTGTCTAGTTTGTCCAGAATTTTACAAAACTCAATTTAAATCTTTTTATAAAAAGTTATGGTCACAATACCATACAAAGGTCAGTTTTGAAAAATATTTAAAACATTGAAATCCAATATTTTGAAACTAGACACTTTACTCCAAACAACCAAACCAAACCAAAACTAACACTTATCCAAGAGAAGAATGAGACCTTCTCAAGTGGTCAACCATCGTTCTAAGACATGTACACCATTGTGCAAGTGCGGACGTTTCCGATCACACAAACAGAAACTAATTACACCACACTAAAAGCTAACAAACATGAAGTGCAAGTGTGGGAATTGAATGCAACCTAATGCCTATCATGTCATGGCATTATTGATCGAACCAAAATTGGTATGATTTTGGCCCTCATTTCCTTCTCCTTTTGCCTGATTCTTGGGCATTATCCAGTGATTTAATGGTGTAAAATCAAGTGTTTCAGGTTTTATTAGGTTTCAAGAGCATTTAGGATGAAGATGAGGACTTGGGTGCAAAAAGGCTCACAAATGGGAAGAAACAGGGCATTTTCGCCACTTAGACATAAGGAGGTCGCTACATGGGCGCCATGGCGACAGAGGATTCTTCAAGTCATCAGAAGGTCGCCATTTGGTCGCCACTTGAGCGCCATGGCGACAGAGGAAATTGCAAAGCATTTCATGGTCGCCATTTGAGGTCGCCATGGCGACCTACACTTGCAAATGGCGACCACATAGGAATTCCAACGTAGGAATTCCAAAGTGGGAAGGGTCGCCACTTGGTCGCCATTTGGTCGCCATGGCGACAGAAGAACCCATGAGAGGTCGTCATTTGAGGTCACCATGGCGACCTAGAAGGACAAATGGCGACCACGTTGGAATTCCAGCGTAGGAAGTCCAGTGTTGGCATTCAAGAGGGGTATTCTTGTCATTTCATACCCATTTCATACCCCAGCTTTTCACACCTATAAATACATCACTATTTTTCCTCTTTTAGACATCTCTTGACCACCAAGAAACCTCCTTTCTGCCATTCCTAATCTCTCCATTTCTCTTCTACCTAAGCTTAAACATCTAGATTACTTCACCTAAATCATTTCTCTCCTTCCATTTTCTCCACCCCTTTCCTTTGTCACTTTCCATATGACTCCACCTATCTAGACATATCCTCAACACCCACTATTTGCACAAGATTCAAGCAAGGAAGCATCAAGGAAGGATCAAGCTTACAAGAGAGACCCAAGGGTGATTTCTCTCCATTTTACTTCCTTTTCTTGTTTGTAATTATGTAATTAAAACCCCTATTTTAGGGGATGATTTGAGAGACTTTTTGGACATGAGTATTTATTAAAGCTTTCAATATTATGTTTGCATGATTCAAGTTTTATTTACTTTTTAATTAGATCTTGCACTTATGTGATTAATTAAGTTATTGACACACTTGTTAATTACAATATGTTGTAGGATTAATTTGTGATAAAATTGATTGAGTTATTGACACACTTAATCGATTAGAGCACATAGTGAATAGGATAGGCTTTTGGAGGGGTGATCAACCTCGATTGCCTAGACCATTTGATCGTCACTAACCGATCCCGCCGTGACCCCCTTTCCTTAATCCGTTAGGCATTGCAGTGGGAAGTTGTTTAGGGTTCGTAGTGACGGTCTAAACAACACATTCGAATGAGATCGGTCCTAGATTGTGTAGATAGTGCATTAAAGAAGCCATGTATGAATTGCTCATTGTCCATTAGCTACTCTATCATTTCCTTAGAATTCCTATTAATTGTTTATTCCATATTTCTTATCTAGATTTGTTGAGCATTCCATTTCATTAGTTTTATTAGGTTTATTTTACATGTATGTTTGATGGCTTGACAACCCATTCACTCATCCATTTATCTATGATTTATGTTATCGCATTTAGATTAGCTAATTAATTCAACATATTACTCTAATTCCCTGTGGAACGAACTCTAAGCTTACCACATTACTCATTTTCAAAACTTAAAATATATAGCGTAAAGATTCATTTTATAACATTCTTTTGGTAATTCGCAATTTGGTAACGACACAAAAAGCGAGTCATCAATTATCATAGAATAAGATGCAATCAATCCAAACAAGCATGAATAAAATTCATGACTTTACATCCTGATGCCTAATCATGTTATGGTATTTCAATAAACTAGATGCAATCAAATGAACATGCATGAAGAGACATTCAACAATTAAGAATGCACACATATAAAACACACAACATACAAGAATAAGAGATATGCATGAGTTGTGTGTGTGTGTGACTAGATCTCTTCAAAGCAAGTAAGCACTAGAATATACCTTTTGTGATTCTTCTCTTGAGGTCTTGAGAGGGCCATTGGATGATCACCAATTCCTAGGCTACCCTTACTGTGGTTTGTCAACGAAACAAGCCAATCAACAAATGGGAATCCTTACAATTTGTAATTATATGTGTAACTAATTAGTTGATGTTGGGATATGGTGTACTTGTAATATTATCTATGATATTTGTTGATTATCTATGCTAAGCTTCAATTTATGTATATGTTGATTTAATTAACCAGTTGATTAACATATAATACAATTTAGATCATACATGAATGAATATTTATGTATGGGTCTTTATTCATGGTTTAAGACCAACCTATGTGCTTAATTGAAATCAAATTATTAATTAGATGATTGAACTTGTTCACCAATTTCCTATCATCTTATTTCCCATACCACTCACTCTCATTACCACTCTTGCATGAACAATACAACATTAGAGGTAATTAGTTAAGTTAGTTAGTTAATTTAGTTAATTGTTGTTGGTAAGTTTAGTGATAGGTTAGTTAATTGCCTAAGGGATTGACAACCCTTAGTTGTAGTTAAATTTAGTGTAACTTAGGTGTATTTCAATTCATGCCATCTTAGTGTAATCATTAGCCCATCAGTTAGTTAACTTGCTTACGACCATCCTCCATTTACTTTTCTTGCATGTAATTAGTGTAATTAGTGTATATATTGCATATATTATCTAAGACTAGAGTTGATTTAAGGTACCATACATCCTCGTGGGAATGATACCCTTACTTGTAACCACTATAAAAGTCTAACGATTCGTACACATGCAAAGGGTGAAAACACTCGCACGTCCTATCATTTACCATAGTTTATAGAACTATCACCGGGGCGATCACATACAAAGCTCTTGGAGTTTGTTTAAGGCTATAGAGAGCTGTTTTTAATTTAAACATATGATTAAGAGAGTATAGGTCTACAAAACCCTTAGGTTGTTCAACATACACTTCTTCTTGAAGGTATCCATTGAGAAAAGCACTTTTGACATCCATTTGAAATAATTTGATCTTCTTAACGCATGCAGTGGACAACAAAAGTCTAATGAACTCGAGATGAGCAACCAGTGCAACTGTCTCATCAAAGTCTACACTCTCAACTTGAGTGTGTAACCTTGAGTCACTAGTCTTGCTTTATTCCTCACAATCTTGCCACTTTCATCTATCGTATTCCTAAAAATCCATTTAGTGCCAATTACATTTATGTCTTTAGGTCTAGGAACTAAGGACAACACTTTATTCCTCTCAAATTTGATTAAGTTCATCTTGCATAGCTCCAACCCAATATTCATCAACAATAGCTTCATTAATATTTTTGGGTTCAATTTGAGAAGTATAGCAAGCATAAGAAATTTGGTTATCAATTTGATTTCTAGTTCTAACCCCTTCATTCAAGTCACCTTTGATGTCATCTTGATAGTGTAAGTTTCAAAGTCTAGGATGAGGAGAATTTTCAACAACTTGGTAATTTTGTTGATTATCATTTAAAGCATTTTCCAATCCTTGACTTTGAACTTCAATACAACTATATTTTTCATCATCTTGACTAGATTCACTACTAACCACATCAATAGGTTCAACAATGTCATCAAGAAGATTTTCATTTGGTTCATTGACATTATTATCAACACACAAATTAAGCATGCTAAGGTCATCTATCTTAACATTGATAGATTCCATAATAGTCTTGGTAGTCAAGTTGAACACTCTATAAGCACGACTATTAATAGCAAACCCAGGAAAGAGACAAACATCACTTTTAACATCAAATTTACCGAAGTGATCTCTATCATTCAAAATGAAACATTTACTCCCAAAAGTGTGGAAGTAACTAACATTGGGTTTCTTGCCCTTCCATAGCTCATAGGACGTTTGTTTTGTGTTGAGCCTTTTAAAAACTCTATTAGACATATAACAAGCGGTATTGACCGCCTCGGCCCATAGATTTCTAGGGACTTTCTTGCTATTGAGCATGACCCTAGCCATCTTTTGCATGACACGGTTTTTTCTCTTAACAACTCCATTTTGTTGAGGAGTTCTACGTGCCGAAAACTCATGAGAAATCCCTAAACCATCACAAAATTCACTAAATTTAGCATTTTCAAATTCCGTCCTATAATCACTCCTAATGCGACATATTTTCTTGATATCAAGACCTTTTTCATTTTGAACTTGATTACAAAACTTTTTAAAGTAATCAAAAGCCTCGGTCTTGTTTCTAAGAAAATAAATCCATGTAATCCTAGAGTAGTCATCAACGCAAACAAAAATGTACTTTTTGCCATTGATGGTCTCGGTTTGAATTGGCCCTATTAGGTCCCTGTGCACAAGCTCTAAAGGTCTCTTGGTAGCTATATAAGAGTTCTTTTTGTGAGGCATTTTGGTTTGTTTACCTAATGGGCAAGGTTCACAAACAACCTCTAGCTTTTTACCAAGATTAGGAAGACCTCTAACAATGCCATGTTTTTTAAGCCTTTTTAAGTCTTTAAAATTCATGTGACCCAAACATTGATGCCAAAAATCAAGCTTGTTGCACTCATGTGCCATGTTACATGTTAGAGGATCTATTTCAAGATAATAGCAATTGTCTATAGACCTTTTGACTCTTAGGACAACATTGCCCTTTTTATCAATTATAGTGCACACATCTTTATTGAAGCTAACTTCCTTAAAGATTTCACACAAATGAGTGATGCTTATTAGATTAGCTTGTAACCCATCAACATACAAAGTATTGCGAAGTTTAGACAATCTGAGGATACATTTAGTTCCCTTGCCAAGAACTTGCTTCTTGGTGCCATCACCAAAGTTGACCCATCCTCCATCCTTTAACACAAGATTTTTAAAGAACTTTTTGTTCCTGGTCATGTTCCTAGAGCAACCGCTATCTAGGTACCAAGAGCAAGAGGAGTTGGCATGCAAAGCATATCATGAAACTAGACATTTAGGTGTGTCTTTTCTAACCCACACACTCTTCACAATATGCTTCTCACTCTTGCCACTATCATGCTTTGACTCAATGTTAGACTTTTTAACTTGCACCTTGAGCTCATTGGTCACATTTTCAAAAATATCAAGCAAAGCATTATCAATTTTTTTATGCATAGTAGAGTGAGGCATAACACAAGATTTAGCAAGCAAGTCATCAACAAGATTCTTCACAATATGCTTTTCCAAGGTCTTCCTAGGTATAGTACTAAATCCATACATGGATGATTGCTTAGGACCATTCAAAGACATATCATGAAAGCATTATCAAGTTTGCATTTCCGAATATATTCAAAGCACCTAGGTCGAACATGTCCTATCATATTACAATGATGACAAATAGGTATGAATTTGAGAAATTTACCATTTGCATTTGCTTTCAAAGCATTTGATCTTCTCATAATTTTACCTCTTTGAAGAGCAACCTTTGATGCTCCAACTTTTGCCTTTGAGGTAGATGCTTTTTTAGTTTGATCTTGTTGTGATCTTTCATTTGAGATCCTTGTTGATGTAGAGGCACCTCCGGTAGCTTTCATTGCTTTACCTTGAGAAAGAGTACCTACATTTGATTCAACACTTGCTTTGACAAAAATAGATTTGTTAGATGAAGGAGTCTCCTTCTCATTTATATAACCCAAGCCTCTTTTGTCAAAGGGATGCTTACCACTTTTAATGAGGGATTCTACTTTGTTAGAACTAGATGATATCTTGTGAATCATCCTACTTTCCTCATAAAGCTTATCACTAAGCAACCTAATTTTAATGGCATATTTTTCTAAGATGTCATCATTTTTCCTACCATCTTCACATGATTTATTTAGCCATTGTTCATACTTTTTCTCTTGATTAAAGTGCTCACTAAATTTGGCTTTAAGTATGTTTTCTAGCCTCTTAGCACGAACAAGAGAACTATCCCTTTGCTCAGTTTCTTTATTCAAGATGCTAAGTCTATCATTGCTATCTTTTAAGTTCATTTTGAAAGAAAAAATGTTTGCACGATACCAAAAAGAGTTTAGTGTATTTTAAAATTTTTCCATATTTGAACCTTAACCCTTTAATTAATTAAACATATATACCAAAAGATATCATACCTTTGTCACGTGATTCGATTGACTATGCGTCGATGGTAATCCGTAAAATCTTCCCATCCAATCACGAACGTGAATCACCTAGGAGCGTGGTCTCCCTTCTCTTTGAATTGTGTACCTGAGAATAGATAACAAAAACTTTTCTGATATTTGTTAGTCATAATAAACTCCAAAAGATTGCAAAGAATGTTCCGGTCACTTTTGAATTCACAATCGTTAGATTGAAACTCGCGTGAACCTTATTCGAAATTATGCACAAAACCTTTTGATGTAAAAGTTAGTAGTGCACTATCGAAATAAGAACAATCTCTTCTCATAATCCCTCTTGGCCGAATTTCACACTAGTCTAAGAGTTGGATTTTATTTTTCTCTAGCAAAAGAAAAATCTCTCAATTGCAAAAACTAAGGTTACCGAAATTATACAAAGAATATATATATATTTTGTGTCCGCAAAAACTTGCTCAATAAATATTATATTGCACAATTCCTCTTGCCCATAAATTAATATATATCTAATGAATTCTTCTTGCCCATAATATATTATATATCTCAATATGTGTTGGCCATATCAATATAATATATTTGCCTAGATCTGCGAATTCCACTTGCATAATCATATATGCACGAATTCAACTTGCATTAGATCTCTATAGTCCAAACCCTAATCCAACTTTTTAGTGTATTTGTGACTATACAAAAGACTTCCTAATTTGATTAGATAAATAAATCCCTTATTTATATATTTATCAAATAAAGTCTTTTATATTTAATATATTACTACTAATAGTATAATACTAGGAAACATATTTCCTAATCAGAAAAAGATTTGATTCTTAATGAAATAATAAATTAAACAATATAATGGGCTAATAAAATTAACCTTGCTGCCCATGACCATATATTATTTTTCTTATTTTATTAAATCCATTTGGATTTTAATAACAAGCCCACATGTGAACTAGACTTATTCTTACTAAAAAAAACAAGCCCACATGCCTATCATTAATATATTAATATAATTAAACAGCCCATTAAATAAATAATGTATAAATTATATTCTTAATATATTAAATACAATTCTAGATGGACCCATAAATAGTCCAGTAGAATATATCAAGTGATTCTTGCAAGTCCGTGTGGATTGCGGATCTTGGCTGGCCTATCTAAATTTAAGCTCCAATAGACTAACCCAATCACAATCAACAAATGATTCACTTAGGTTCAATCTATTAATTTTAGTTCATTCCACTAAAGAACTAAAATTGCACTCTTAAATAAAGATGGAATAAGTAAATGATTCTCAACCATACCCTAGACAATCTTAATTTTAGTTTCTATTTGTCAACCCGAGCTTTTCACAATTCTCAACTATACACCAATAAGCCTTTTGTTTTTTTTATTTATTTATTTCTTTTAGGCTTAGAATCAAAGTTTTTTTTTTTTTTTTAATGATTCTTTTCAACTCTTCTTTGATTTTTCTAACAAAAACATATACACCTCTTGGCAGCTTTCACTCATCACAAAGGCATATCCCTTTCCAACATTGGGCGGCTTCACAACCAATGCGTGTAGCCCTTTCAAAGTGGGTGCTCGTTGAATACTATGTTGTGCCGAAGCAAAATGGATACATATCATAGGTTATTTATCATGTACTAAGCAATAGGCTACTAAATGCATCTATTATCTACACATATTCAAACACATATACTCAAAACTAAAACATATAAGAGAAGCATTAGTGCACTTTTCAAAAACAAAGTTTTCAAGCTCAAGTGCATGATCTCGAAACAATAAGAGTTATTAGTTTAAGATCATTACTTCTCAAGTGAGTAGCTCTCAAAGATATTGATATACAAATAAAGTTTTGCTCATCAAGCCACCCACATTCACACTAGCACATCAATCAACACAAATCATGCCAATAGACATTCTAATAGTTTTAAATCTCTCTTTGTCTAAGGGCTTGGTGAACAAGTCCGCAAGTTGATTTTTAGTATGCATATGCTCTAGAGTTGCAATAGATTGTTCAACAAGATCTCTAATGAAATGATGCCTAATATCAATGTGCATTGTGCATGAGTGTTGAACCGGATTTTCAGAGATGTTAATGGCACTTAAGTTAACACAATAAAGTGTCATTTTTCCTTGTTCTATCTCATAATCCTGAAGGATTTGTTTCATCCAAAGTAATTGTGTGCATGCACTTCCGGCCACAATCATACATATAATAACACACATCATGATAAGATCAATTTTGAACAATTTTTCACCAAAAGATCTTAGACTAGCAAATGTCAATGATGACCATATAGACATTATATTTGTTCGCAAGTATGGCATGCTTCATGAAGTGATAAAACAATGAGTTGATAGATGAAATATAGATAAGCAAGCAATGTAATATTAGATATACCTTCGCAAGGTATTTTCATCAAATGCAAGGCTTTCACCCTTTTTATGAGTCCTCTCGGCTTGTATGTCCTCATGACTACAAGTTATAGGTGTGTTGATTCCAAGAGACTAAAAGCTAAGCATTTCAACTCAAACAAACAAAAATGACTTTCTCTAAAAGCCTTAACAAGAATTATCACCATATAGATATCATGATATGCAACTTCTCAAAAGTTAATCAACAAATTTTGACTATCATAATAAAGAATGTAAAATAGCCAAGTTCATGTCAAGTTGTATAGATACAAAGCAACAACAAGCTAAGCTTCTTAACAACAAGACATTAATCTCAAGGCTAACTCACATGTGCAACTTACTCTATTGGTAAGAGTACTCACCCTTGACAAACTTTGTCTTGGGTGAATTAACACAAACATCATCAAGATCCTTATTGCTAGCACCATTTGCATTGTCAATATTAACAAGGTTTCTATTCTTCACATTCCGAAAATTCTTAACATGCTTTGTGTCATTAACATGCTTTCCATATTCAAAAGCTTTACTATGCTTAAATTTAAGAGCAATCTCTCTATTCCTAGATGCATTTTCCATGTTGCAATATTCAATGAATTTATAGCACTTGGGCTTAATATGACCTACGGTATTGCAAAAATGACATATGGGAACAAAAGAAGAGATTTTACCTTCCGGGATGGGAGATGCACAAGTGGAAGTTTCAAGGAGTACCTTGTTCTTCAATTTGTTCTTGGTCTTGGAACGCCTCTTCTTAGGAGCTTTCTTTTCAACTATGAACTCACTTGTAGGAGGTGATGCTTCTATGAGCTTCTCCTCAACTACCGTGTCACTTGAGCCTCCTAGAGTCAAACTAGAGATGATCTTATCTCTTTTAAGAACAATCCCTTCAACTTCTCTAAGTTTCTTGGCAATAGCATTCTTTTCACCCAAGAGCCTCCGAGTTGTTGAAACACACTCATCCACTTGTATCTTGACCAAATCATTCTTCTCATCTACCTCACTTAAGCACACTTGATGATTTATATCAACCTTGTTGTCTAATGAATCTTGACTAACATCATCTAGAGACAAGTAAGAAGCTATGAAGCCAGCAAAGTTGCTCACTAGCTCTTCTTTACTTGAAGACTCATCACTTGAGCTTTTCTTATCACTAGAGTTATCATAATTAACCCATTTGTTCTTGGGTGTACAAACACATAAATCATCATGATTATTTCTCAAGGCAATATCATAACTAGAAAATAAATCATTAGGACTATGAATATGATCATGTGAAACAACCTTTTTCAACCAAATCTTCTTGACATTCTTCTTCACATGATTATCAATATCATGCACAACATTCAAAGAGTTATCATTAGAAACATGTTTAAAAGAATGACTAGGAACATTTTTCACATCATGCTTGGATTTGGCTTTTAGAGCATATTGTGCAACTATACATTTAGGTATGTCTTTTCTAACCCACACACTCTTCACAACATTCTTCTCACTCTTAGCTTTTTCATGCTTTGACTTAAAGTTAGATTTTTTAACATGCACCTTGACCTCACTGGTCACATTCTCAAAAATATCAAAGAAAACATTATCAACTTTCTTATGCATAGTAGAGTGAGGCACAACACAAGATTTAACAAGCAAGTCATCAACAAGTTTCTTCTCAACATGCTTTTCCAAGGTCTTCCTAGGTCTAGTTCTAAATCCATACATGGATGATTGCCTAGGACCATTCAAAGACATATCATGAAAAGCATTATCAAATTTGCATTTCCAAATGTATTCAAAACACCTAGGTTGAATATGTCCTACCATATTACAATGATGACAAATAGGTATAAATTTGAGAAATTTACCATTTGCATTTGGTCTTCTCACAATTTTACCTCTTTGAAGAGCGACCCTTGATGCTTCACCTCTTCCATTTGAGGTTGATGCTTTTTGAATTTGGTCTTGTTGAGTTCTTCCATTGCACTTCCTTGTTGATGTAGAGGCACCTCCGGTAGCTTTCATTGCTTTACCTTGAGAAAGAGTACATACACTTGATTCAATACTTGCTTTGACAAAAATAGATTTGTTAGATGAAGGAGTCTCCTTCTCATTGATATAACCCAAACCTCTTTTGTCACATGGATGCTTACCACTTTTAATGAGGGATTCAACCTTGTTTGAACTAGATGACATCTTGTGAATCATCTTATTGGCCTCATTAAGTTTATCATTAAGCATCCTATTTTTAATGGCATATTTTTCTAAGATGTCATCACTTTTCCTAACATCTTCTCTTGATTTATTAAGCCATTGTTCATACTTTTTTCTCTTGAGTTAAGTGCTCACTAAGTTTGGCTTTAAGCATGTCTTCTAGCCTTTTAGCACTAACAAGAGAATTATCCCTTTGCTCAATTTCTTGCTTCAAAAGATACTAAGTCTACCATTGCTATCTTTTAAGTTCATTTCAAGACTTAGAATCTTGTCTTTAAGATCATTAAAATCTTTTGAGCATAGTCCATGATTATCTAACTTCTTATTTAGGGACATATTGACTTTGGATAAGCGTTCATTTTCAAGAGTAAGATCATTGATCTTTTTGTAGGGAAAAATATACCGTAAAAGTACACGCAGCGGAAGCGAGACTAAAAAAATAGTTTTAGTAGCTTTTAAAATTTTTCCTTTTATGAACCTTAAACCCTTTTAATCAATTAAAGATATATAATATATATAACAAAAGATGAATACCTCTTGTCGCGTGATCCGATTGACTTACGTCGATGGTAATCCGCAAGATCTTCAATCCTAGCACGAACGTGGATCACCTAGGAGCGTGGTCTCCCTCTTCTTTGAATTGCAAGCCTGTGATTGGATAAAACAAACTTTTCTCTTATTCATTAGTCACAAAAACAATCAAGAGAAACCTAAGATTATTCCGGTCACTTTTGAGTTCTCAATCTTGTGATCGAAACTCACGTGAACCTTGATCGATGTAGTATTCACAAGCTTGTTGAAGAATAAGCAACTAGAATACCATCAAAGAATAATCTATGTTTCCATTTTGTTTTTAGTAGAATAAAAGCTCTCTATCTATGAGTTTAGAAGAAGAAGAAAAATAAAATTCTGCACACCCAAACCCTAATGGCCGAAAATTATAAGACCACTAATATATGTGGCAAAATTTCTTTCTTCTTTTTAACTAGGGTGGCCGAATTCTCTAGCCAAAAAGGGGTTAGGGTTGCCGCAATCCTCAAACAAAAAGGAGATTGTATTGCACCCTAATTCCTATTTTGTTTAAGACTTCCAAACCCTAATCAAACTCATAAATCTTTTATTTTACTAAAATAAAAAGACTCCTTATTTGATTAAATAAATAAAATTAATTATTTATTTCCTTGTCAAACAAGTCTTTCAATTTAAGTATACTACTACCAATAGTATACCAATAGGAATCATATTTCCTAATCAGAAAAGATTTGTTTATTAATTAAATAAATAATTAATAAATTAATTAATTCTTATCTAATTAAAAAATGAAAACAAAATAACATTTAAGGTTAATTAATCACCTTGCCGCCCCATATAAAAATATTGGGCCAAATATTATTTTCTTATTTCATTTAATCCATAAGACTTTAAATAAAAAGCCCACATGTGAACTAGACCCATTCTTACTAAAAGAAACAAGCCCACATGTCATCCATTAATATATAAATATAATTGAGCAGCCCATTACATAAATAATGTGCAAATTATATTCTTAATATATTAAATGCAATTCTAGATGGACCCTAAATTGGTCCGGTAGAATATATCAAGTGATCCATGCAAGTCCGTGTGGATTGGGGATCTTGGCGGGCTATCTAAATTTAAGCTTCAATAGACATAACATAATCACAACCAACAAATGATTCACTTAGGTCCGATCCATTAATTTTAACTCATTCCATTAAAGAGCTAAAATTGAACTCTTAAATAAAGACAGAAAAGGAAGATGTTTCCTCATTCATACCCTAGACAATCATATTGGAGATAGTGTATCCTCGTGATTAATATCAGTAATCGCCAAGAGTTCATAGACCGCCTATAACTCTCCAAGTTACCATATTTACTCATATGACCACGTTTTGAACTTGGATATTTTGACTTGTCCAGAAGCCATGTTTTCAATAGACACTATTGAAAACTCAACGTTGAGATTTAATATCCAATTACCTCAAAACATCCATATGATGATATTATACTCTCATTTGATAAATGGAGCCACGATGTCCATATCTATAAATGAAGTCCTCTATCGATTAACAAATGAATATCACCAAATTATCGAGGATAGACTATGCTATATAATCGTACTCATTAATAACTCAAATGATATCACTTGCAACCATAAGTCCATCATTTATCTCAGGATTAAGATAGACTCTCCGATTGTCCTGATAATGAAATTACTTTTATCTACTGACGGTTATAGATAAAGTATTTCATTGTGATCCAGTTCAATGCACCCAGTGCACTAGATTCTTTTGCTCGAAGACACTCCGATGATTTTAGACTCATCATATCTCATTTGATCCCACTCAAATGCTAGCAAAAGAATTCTACAACTTTAACAAGATAAAGGTGCCCAACCTTTAACTTAAGTTGTGAACAATATTCAAGACTAACTAAAGAATTGTGTCTACCACATACATATCCAGATGTACGAACAATTCTTCTTTTCTCATAGACTTTAGACCTTATGATTATTTACTTTGACAATTATTAAACTATAAATGCTATAAGATTTGTTTAAACCAGAAATCACTTTATTAATATGAAAAAGATTGTTAATTACAATATTAAACTCTTGCTATTGAGCATAATCCTAACAATCTCCCACTTGCGCTATAGCAAATGTGTCATATCTCTCAAGCCCATATTCTCTAGGTGCCCATCGAAACTCTTCTGAGGTAGAGCCTTTGTGAAGGGATCTGCTAGATTTTCTGCTGACGCGATTTTGGTAATCGTCACGTCACCTCTTTGAACAATCTCCCTTAAAAGATGATATTTTCTTTCAATGTGTTTACCACTCTTGTGACTTCTAGGTTCTTTCGAATTAGCCACTGCTCCACTGTTGTCACAGTAGATAGTGATCTGCTTATTCGCACTAGGAACCACTTCCAAGTCAATCAAGAATTGGCGGAGCCAAACAGCCTCTTTGACAGCCTCGCATGCAGCAACATACTCAGCTTCCATGGTGGAATCAGCAATACAAGATTGCTTGATGCTCCTCCATATAACTGCTCCTCCTCCAATAGTAAACACAGCCCCTGATGTGGATTTTTTGGAGTCAGAATCTGATTGAAAATCAGAATCTGTATACCCAACGGGAATTAAATCCCCTCCAGATTATACAAGCATATTATCTCTCGTTCTCTTAAGATACTTGAAAATATGCTTGACTGCCGTCCAGTGATCAGGACCAGGTGTCGATTGAAAACTGCTAATTATGCCAACAGCAAAACAAATATCTGGTCTAGTACAGAGCATTGCATACATGAGACTTCCAACTGCCGAGGCATATGGAACTCTACTCATGAATTGCTATTCATGCTCATTCTTAGGAACTTGTTCCTTAGAAAGCTTGATTCCATGTCTGAAAGGTAACATACCTTTCTTGGAATCCTGCATGGAAAACCTAGACAAGATCTTGTCTATGTATGAAGCTTGGGATAATGCAATCGTTCTATTCTTTCTATCCCTTATTACTTGGATACCTAGAATAAAACTTGCTTCTCCTAATTCCTTCATATCAAATTGTTTTGCTAACCATTCTTTTACTGATGTCAATACACATACATCGTTTCCGATGAGTAGTATATCATCAACATAAAGAATCAGGAAAACCAACTTGTCGCCCTTAATCCTTTTGTATACACAAGGTTCGTCAAGATTCTGAATAAATCCAAAACCTTTGACAGCTTGATCGAACCTTATGTTCCAGGATCTGGATGCTTGCTTTAATCCATATATGGATGTCTGCAACTTGCATACCTTTTCCATTTGGCCCTTTTCAATGAATCCTTCTGGTTGCATCATGTAGATGCTTTCGTCAAGACTTCCATTAAGGAAAGCTGTCTTGACGTCCATTTGCCAAATCTCTAGATCTAAAGATGCTGCAATGGATAAGAGTATCCTAATGGATTTAAGCATGGCCACAGGAGAGAAGGTTTCCTCGTAATCGATACCTTCTTTCTGTGTATACCCTTTAGCTACCAATCTAGCTTTAAAGGTTTCCACCTTTCCATCCATACCTCTTTTCCTCTTGTATACCCACTTGCACCCAATGGGTTTTATCCCTTTAGGCAAGTCTACAAGGGACCAGACTTTGTTATCGAACATAGATTCAATCTCAGATTGCATTGCCTTTTGCCAATGGCGACTATCAACATCCTCCATAGCTTCCTTGTACGTGTAGGGATCATCGTCGTCCGGGAGATTCTCCACTGATTCTCCTAGACCGATGTATCTTTCGGGTTGTATTCTAACCCTCCCACTACGACGAGGAATGGTAGGTTGTTGACCTTGTGTTGGATCGGAACTTACAATTGGGTTTGGTTGTGTAACCTCTTGTGGAATTGTATCTCCTGACATTTCATTCAGGACAATTCTACTTCTAGGCACAAAATCATTCATATAGTCCTTTTCCAGAAATTTAGCATTTGTCGAAACAAATACTTTAAGATCAGAAGGACTATAAAAATAATATCCTTTAGTTTCTTTTGGATACCCTACAAATATACATGTTTCTGAACGGGACTCCATCTTTTATGTCTTTCCTTTTAACACATGCGCAGGACAACCAAATATCCTTAAGTGTTGTAAACTAGGATTGCGCCCAGTCCACAACTCATGCGGTGTTTTAGGAACAGACTTAGATAGTACATCGTTTAGAATGTATATAGCAGTTTGTAAAGCATATCCCCAGAAAGAAATAGGAAGTGTTGAATAACTCAACATAGACCTAACCATATCCAAAAGAGTTCTATTTCTCCTTTCTGCTACCCCATTTTGTTGAGGTATACCTGGTGTAGAAAACTGAGAAACTATCCCATTATCAATAAGATATTGCTGAAACTCACTAGATAGATATTCTCCACCACGATCAGATCTCAAGATTTTTATGTGTTTCTCAAGCTAATTTTCCACTTCAGCTTTAAATGCTTTGAACATGTCAAAAGCATCCGACTTATGTCGCATGAGATACACATAGCCAAATCTTGAATAATCATCTGTGAAAGTGATGAAGTACTCATATCAACCTCTAGCTTGAATGCTCATAGGTCCACATACATCAGTGTGTATCAATCCTAAACATTCAGTAGCTCTGGCACCTTTGGCAGAGAACGTCCTTTTGGTCATTTTACCTTCCAAACAAGATTCACATGTTGGTAGATCATCAACCTTTAAGTCACTCAAAGGTCCGTCACTTACCAATCTTTTAATCATATTAAGGTTAATATGACCTAGGCGTAAATGCCATAGATAGGTTTCATCTTTTGATAATTTAACTCTTTTATGATCAGGTTCCGTTATTTCTGTGTCTAACGAGTGAAAGATATTTCTATGCAAAAAGTATAGACCATTTTCCAATGTACCTTTGCAAATAACTTTGTCATTCTTACTAATAATAAAAACTTTATTAAAAGAAACCGAATATCCAAATTTATTCAAACAAGAAACTGAAATTAAATTCCTCTTGAATTGAGGTACATAATAAACGTCTATTAAATCTAAATGCCTTCTAGAATCCAAACAAACTCTAATATCTCCCTCTGCACTTGTAGACACTAACGTTCCGTTGCCCAAGCGCAAATTGATCTCATTCTTATTCAGCCTTCTCCTTTCTTGGAACCCCTGTAAGGAACAACAAACATGATTAGTGGCTCCTGAGTCTATGATCCAAGAATCTGTAGAATCAGCCAAAAAACATGTTTCAAGATAATTCAAATTACCTTCTTCCTTCTTGTTCTGGGACTTTGGGCAATTTCTCTTCCAATGTCCCTTTTCACCACAAAGGAAGCATTTCCCTTTGATCTTGGTTACTTTCTTGGTCTCCTTCTTGGTAGGCCAAAGTTGCTTTTGTTAGGATTATGCTCAATAGCAAGAGTGTAATAGTGTAATTAACAATCTTTTTCATATTAATAAAGTGATTTCTGTTTTAAACAAATCTTATAGCATTTATAGTTTAATAATTGTTAAAGTAAATAATCATAAGGTCTAAAGACTATGATAAAAGAAGAATTGTTCATACATCTGGAAATGTATGTGGTAGACACAATTCTTTAGTTAGTCTTGAATATCGTTCACAACTTAAGTTAAAGTTTGGGCACCTTTATCTTGTTAAAGTTGTAGAATTCTTTTGCTAGCATTTGAGTGGGATCAAATGAGATATGATGAGTCTAAAATCATCGGAGTGTCTTCGAGCAAAAGAATCTAGTGCACTGGGTGCATTGAACAGGATCACAATGAAATACTTTATCTATAACCGTCAGTAGATAAAAGTAATTTCATTATCAGGACAATCGGAGAGTCTATATTAATCCTGAGATAAATGATGGACTTATGGTTGCAGGTGATATCCTTTGAGCTATCAATGAGTACGATTATATCGCATAGTCTATCCTCGATAGTTTGGTGATATTCATTTGTTAATCGATAGAGGACTTCATTTATAGATATGGACATCATGGCTCCATTTATTAAATGAGAGTATAATATTATTTTGTTTTCATTATTTAATTAAATAAGAATTAATTAATTTATTAATTAATTGTTTAATTAAGTAACAAATCTTTTCTAAATAGGAAATATGATTCCTATTTGTATACTATTGGTAGTTGTATAATTAAATAGAAAGACTTGTTTGACAAGGAAATAAATAATTAATTTTATTTATTTAATCAAATAGGAAGTTTTTTTTTTTTTAGTCAAATAAGGAATAAAAGATTATTGAGTTGGATTAGGGTTTGGAAATCTTAAACAAAATAGGAATTAGGGTGCAAAACATACTCCTTTTTTGTAGGAGGATTTGCGGCAACCCTAGTGAATTTTGGGGAAAGATTTCGGTCACCCTAGGGTAAAAAGGAGAAGAAATTCGGCCACCTATATAAGGCCACTTATAGAATTCGGCCACCCCCCTAAGGCTTGTGTGCAGAATTTTCTTCTTCTTCTTCTTCTCAACTCGTAGTTAGAAATCTATTATTCTACTAAAAACAAAAGGAACATAGATTATTCTTTGATTGTATTCTAGTTGCTTATTCATCAATAAGCTTGTGAATACTATATCGATCTAGGTTCACGCGAGTTTCGATCATAAGATTGAGAACTCAAAAGTGACCGGAATAATCTTAGGTTTCTTTAGATTGTTTTTGGGACTAACGAATCAAGAAAAGTTTGTTTAATCCAATCACAGGTTTGCAATTCAAAGAAAGGGAGACCACGCTCCTAGGTGATCCACGTTCATGCTAGGATTGAAGATCTTGCGGATTACCATCGACGCAAGTCAATCGGATCACGCGACAAGAGGTATTAATCTTTTGTTTATTTTTATATATCTTTAATTAATCAAAAGGGTTTAAGGTTCATAAAATTGGAAAATTTTTAAAAGCTACTCAAACTATTTTTTTAGTCTCGCTTCCGCTGCGGGTACAATTTTTCCCTACAATTGGTATCAGAGCCTAGGATGAACCCTTTTAATTAATTAACGTATATATACGTGGATCGATTTCTTTTTATTGTGATTATGCATGTTTTAGAAAGAGATGGCACTCTAGGTATTCGCATATATAATTACATGTGATGTATGGATTTCTATATGTTTTTATGTGGATTGTTATTGCTCGATTTTGGTCCTAGATTTTCAATGTATTTTTGTTATGGAATTGTAACAAGAAGGGTGGTCTATCATCGCCATAATTCCTTCTTGGTAGTTGCTAGGTTTTATTTTTTTATATATGTGCAGTATTTTTTTTAATACTACTGCAGTTTTATTTTATTTTATTTTTAAGTGCAGTTTTTTTTTTATGTAAAAATACTGCAGTGATTAAAAAAAAAAAAAAAAAAAAAAAAAAAAGGAATACTGCAGTATTTATTATTTTATATCGCTGTAATATATTTGGGTGTTGAAGATTTGAAGACACGAAGAAAAACGAAGCAACCGAAACCGAGAACGAGCACCGTGCGCACCCTAGGAGCGGATTGGGCTGCGCATGGCAAGCCCAAACCTTGGTGGGCTGCGCATGGCAGCCTTGTGTGGTCCCATTGGCTGCGCAAGGCAGCCCCTTATGTGGGGATGTAGGCTGTGCAAGCCTAAGGGAGGAGGCCGAAGGATGAGCTTATGGTTGATGGGCCACTCGAAGATCTTGTATTTCTATTTCAATGTAATTTACTTGTTTTTCTAGGATGGGCCAAAATTGTTGCTATTTATTTTATGCTTAAATATTACAATATTTGTTATTGTATGATAACAAGTCATGTAGAATAGGAGTGCCACTCATATATCTCTTTTGATATGAACATGCATTGAATGATTTAGGTATCTAAATTGGCATCGAGATAACTTGGTAAATCATTCTATGGGATTTAATCACATGCCTTAAATAATTGAGTGGGAGAAGGTGTTTTTGTAACACCTATGGCTTCCAAGATTAGTTGAGCTTAATTATTTTTGGTAATCCCCCAAAGGGGCGTCCATGAATGGAATTAAGCAATATACTTCCTTACAAGGATAGACTAGACAATGGACTCAAACGAGATCTACTCCCAAAGGAGGGATTTTCGTGAGAGAAAATTGAGGGTCGATATCTTGGTAACACACTCAATGTAATTTTATTGATATCCTCCAAAGAGTTCTTGTCAGTAAAATTGCAAGGCTAAAATTGAAAACGCTGGTTGTTATGTTAACAATTAGGTGGGACCTAGTCTAACTAGTAAATGGTGCGAACTCCCAAAGGAGGCGTAACATTTATGGGTGTAGATCACCGTTGAATTTTTATGATTGAGTTATTCATTTAATTCAAGATAAATATTTAAAAGTGCTTTATAATGATTATTTACTTATATATGATTTGTTTTCATTCAGAAATCATGACCCCATCACTTATGAACATCCTGAAAGATAACACCTTAACTGGAGATAACTATGTAACATGGAAAAGGAAAATTGGGTTGTTGCTGCAAAGTGAAAAACATAAGTTTGTTCTAACTACTCCTAAACCACCTGCTCCTAATATTGAATCAAGCATAATGCAAAGAGATGAGTATGAGCAGTGGAAGACTTCAGATGATATGGCCAAATGTTATATCATGGCCACTATCTCCGACGTGTTACAACAGCAGCATGAAGGAATGGAGTCTGCTGCTGATATAATGATGTCTCTAGAGGAGAAGTTTGCTATGAAGTCCAGGACGACTAAGAGAGAGGCAGTGACTGCTTTTATGAATCTTAGGATGAAACCTGGACAGGCTGTGAAGGATCACATGATGAAAGTCATAGCACATCTCAACATTGCTGAACTGCATGGCGCTGAGATAGATGGTGAGACAAAAATTGATATGGTTGTCAATTCATTGTCAGATTCCTTTGATCAATTCAAATTGGACTACACTTTGAATAAAAAGGAATACACCTTACAGAGCCTGATGCAAGATGTTCAAAGTCTGGTCCCTTGTAGACTTGCCTAAAGAGATAAAACCCATTGGGTGCAAGTGGGTATACAAGAGGAAAAAAGGTATGGATGGAAAGGTGGAAACCTTTAAAGCTAGATTGGTAGCTAAAGGGTATACACAGAAAGAAGGTATCGATTACGAGGAAACCTTCTCCCCTGTGGCCATGCTTAAATCCATTAGGATACTCTTATCCATTGCAGCATCTTTAGATCTAGAGATTTGGCAAAAGGACGTCAAGACAGCTTTCCTTAATGGAAGTCTTGACGAAAGCATCTACATGATGCAACCAGAGGGATTCATTGAAAAGGGCCAAATGGAAAGGGTATGCAAGTTGCAGAAATCCATATATGGATTGAAGCAAGCATCCAGATCCTGGAACATAAGGTTCGATCAAGCTGTCAAAGGTTTTGGATTTATTCAGAATCTTGACGAACCTTGTGTATACAAAAGGATTAAGGGCGACAAGTTGGTTTTCCTGATTCTTTATGTTGATGATATACTACTCATCAGAAACGATGTAGGAGTATTGACATCAGTAAGAGAATGGTTAGCAAAACAATTTGATATGAAGGACTTAGGAGAAGCAAGTTTTATTCTAGGTATCCAAGTTATAAGGGATAGAAAGAATAGAACGATTGCATTATCCCAAACTTCATACATAGAGAAAAATCTTGTCTAGGTTTTCCATGCAGGATTCCAAGAAAGGTATGTTACCTTTCAGACATGGAATCAAGCTTTCTAAGGAACAAGTTCCTAAGAATGAGCATGAAGAGCAGTTCATGAGTAGAGTTCCATATGCCTCGGCAGTTGGAAGTCTCATGTATGCAATGCTCTGCACTAGACCAGATATTTGTTTTGCTGTTGGCATAGTTAGCAGGTTTTGAATCGAAGCCTGGTCCTGATCACTGGACGGCAGCCAAGCATATTTTCAAGTATCTCAAGAGAACGAGAGATAATATGCTTGTATACTCTGGAGGGGATTTGATTCCCGTTGGGTATACAGATTCTGATTTTCAATCAGATTCTGACTCAAGAAAATCCACATCAGGGGCTGTGTTTACTATTGGAGGAGGAGCAGTTATATGGAGGAGTATCAAGCAATCTTGTATTGCTGATTCCACCATGGAAGCTGAGTATGTTGCTGCATGCGAGGCTGCCAAAGAGGCTGTTTTGATCCGTCAATTCTTGATTGACTTAGAAGTGGTTCCTAGTGCGAATAAGCAGATCACTATCTACTGTGACAACAGTGGAGCAGTGGCTAATTCGAAAGAACCAAGAAGTCACAAGAGAGGTAAACACATTGAAAGGAAATATCATCTTTTAAGGGAGATTGTTCAAAGAGGTGACGTGACGATTACCAAAATCGCGTCAGCAGAATATCTAGCAGATCCCTTCACAAAGGCTCTACCTCAGAAGAGTTTCGATGGGCACCTAGAGAACATGGGCTTGAGAGATATGACACATTTGCTATAGCGCAAGTGGGAGATTGTTAGGATTATGCTCAATAGCAAGAGTGTAATAGTGTAATTAACAATCTTTTTCATATTAATAAAGTGATTTCTATTTTAAACAAATCTTATAGCATTTATAGTTTAATAATTGTTAAAGTAAATAATCATAAGGTCTAAAGACTATGAGAAAAGAAGAATTGTTCATACATCTGGAAATGTATGTGGTAGACACAATTCTTTAGTTAGTCTTGAATATCGATCATAACTTAAGTTAAAGGTTGGGCACCTTTATCTTGTTAAAGTTGTAGAATTCTTTTGCTAGCATTTGAGTGGGATAAAATGAGATATGATGAGTCTAAAATCATCGGAGTGTCTTCGAGCAAAAGAATCTAGTGCACTGGGTGCATTGAACAGGATCACAATGAAATACTTTATCTATAACCGTTAGTAGATAAAAGTAATTTCATTATCAGGACAATCGGAGAGTCTATCTTAATCCTGAGATAAATGATGGACTTATGGTTGCAAGTGATATCATTTGAGCTATCAATGAGTACGATTATATCGCATAGTCTATCCTCGATAGTTTGGTGATATTCATTTGTTAATCGATAGAGGACTTCATTTATAGATATGGACATCGTGGCTCCATTTATTAAATGAGAGTATAATATCATCATATGGATGTTTTGAGGTAATTGGATATTAAATCTCAACGTTGAGTTTTCAATAGTGTCTATTGAAAACATGGCTTCTGGACAAGTCAAAATATCCAAGTTCAAAATGTGGTCATATGAGTAAATATGGTAACTTGGAGAGTTATAGGCGGTCTATGAACTCTTGGCGATTACTGATATTAATCACGAGGATACACTATCTCCAATATGATTGTCTAGGGTATGAATGAGGAAGCATCTTCCTTTTCTGTCTTTATTTAAGAGTTCAATTTTAGCTCTTTAGTGGAATGAGCTAAAATTAATGGATCGGACCTAAGTGAATCATTTGTTGATTGTGATTAGGTTATGTCTATTGGAGCTTAAATTTAGATAGCCCGCCAAGATCCCCAATCCACACGGACTTGCATGGATCACTTGATATATTCTACCGGACCAATTTAAGGTCCATCTAGAATTGCAATTTAATATATTATGAATATAATTTGCACATTATTTATGTAATGGGCTGCACAATTATATTTATATATTAATGGATGACATGTGGGCTTGTTTCTTTTAGTAAGAATGGGTCTAGTTCACATGTGGGCTTTTTATTTAAAGTCCTATGGATTTAATGAAATAAGAAAAATAATATTTGGCCCAATATATACATGTGGGGCGGCAAGGTGCTAAAATAGCATTTAATATTATTTTGTTTTCATTATTTAATTAAATAAGAATTAATTAATTTATTAATTAATTGTTTAATTAAGTAACAAATCTTTTCTAAATAGGAAATATGATTCCTATTTGTATACTATTGGTAGTAGTATAATTAAATAGAAAGACTTGTTTGACAAGGAAATAAATAATTAATTTTATTTATTTAATCAAATAGGAAGTTTTTTTTTTTTTAGTCAAATAAGGAATAAAAGATTATTGAGTTGGATTAGGGTTTGGAAATCTTAAACAAAATAGGAATTAGGGTGCAAAACATACTCCTTTTTTGTAGGAGGATTTGCGGCAACCCTAGTGAATTTTGGGGAAAGATTTCGGTCACCCTAGGGTAAAAAGGAGAAGAAATTCGGCCACCTATATAAGGCCACTTATAGAATTCGGCCACCCCCTTAAGGCTTGTGTGCAGAATTTTCTTCTTCTTCTTCTTCTCAACTCATAGTTAGAAATCTATTATTCTACTAAAAACAAAAGGAACATAGATTATTCTTTGATTGTATTCTAGTTGCTTATTCATCAATAAGCTTGTGAATACTATATCGATCTAGGTTCACGCGAGTTTCGATCATAAGATTGAGAACTCAAAAGTGACCGGAATAATCTTAGGTTTCTTTAGATTGTTTTTGGGACTAACGAATCAAGAAAACACTACAAGAAATTTGGTCTATGGCAACATGCAAAATATGTTGTTAAAACCTTTTACAACGCGCGACTGTATGTTTCTGATGCGACTGTTGCCAAAAGTCCAAAAGCTTTTCGCAACGTGCAACGTGAGTTGTCTTAGCACAACAACAACATACTATGTACGTTGCGGTTGTTAGGATTATGCTCAATAGCAAGAGTGTAATAGTGTAATTAACAATCTTGTTCATATTAATAAAGTGATTTCTGGTTTAAACAAATCTTATAGCATTTATAGTTTAATAATTGTTAAAGTAAATAATCATAAGGTCTAAAGACTATGAGAAAAGAAGAATTGTTCATACATCTGGATATGTATGTGGTAGACACAATTCTTTAGTTAGTCTTGAATATCGTTCACAACTTAAGTTAAAGGTTGGGCACCTTTATCTTGTTAAAGTTGTAGAATTCTTTTGCTAGCATTTGAGTGGGATCAAATGAGATATGATGAGTCTAAAATCATCGGAGTGTCTTCGAGCAAAAGGATCTAGTGCACTGGGTGCATTGAATAGGATCACAATGAAATACTTTATCTATAACCGTCAGTAGATAAAAGTAATTTCATTATCAGGACAATCGGAGAGTCTATCTTAATCCTGAGATAAATGATGGACTTATGGTTGCAGGTGATATCATTTGAGCTATCAATGAGTACGATTATATCGCATAGTCTATCCTCGATAGTTTGGTGATATTCATTTGTTAATCGATAGAGGACTTCATTTATAGATATGGACATCGTGACTCCATTTGTTAAATGAGAGAATAATATCATCATATGGATGTTTTGAGGTAATTGGATATTAAATCTCAACGTTGAGTTTTCAATAGTGTCTATTGAAAACATGGCTTCTGGACAAGTCAAAATATCCAAGTTCAAAATGTGGTCATATGAGTAAATATGGTAACTTGGAGAGTTATAGGCGGTCTATGAACTCTTGGCTATTACTGATATTAATCACGAGGATACACTATCTCCAATATGATTGTCTAGGGTATGAATGAGGAAGCATCTTCCTTTTCTGTCTTTATTTAAGAGTTCAAGTTTAGCTCTTTAGTGGAATGAGCTAAAATTAATGGATCGGACCTAAGTGAATCATTTGTTGATTGTGATTAGGTTATGTCTATTGGAGCTTAAATTTAGATAGCCCGCCAAGATCCCCAATCCACACGGACTTGCATGGATCACTTGAAATATTCTACCGGACCAATTTAGGGTCCATCTAGAATTGCAATTTAATATATTAAGAATATAATTTGCACATTATTTATGTAATGGGCTGCACAATTATATTTATATATTAATGGATAACATGTGGGCTTGTTTCTTTTAGTAAGAATGGGTCTAGTTCACATGTGGGCTTTTTATTTAAAGTCCTATGGATTTAATGAAATAAGAAAAATAATATTTGGCCCAATACACATGTGGGGCGGCAACATGCTATAATGGCATTTAATATTATTTTGTTTCATTATTTAATTAAATAAGAATTAATTAATTGTTTAATTAAAGTAACAAATCTTTTCTAAATAGGAAATATGATTCCTATTTGTATACTATTGGTAGTAGTATAATTAAATAGAAAGACTTATTTGACAAGGAAAATAAATAATTAATTAATTTTATTTATTTAATCAAATAGGAAGTCTTTTTATTTTAGTCCAATAAGGAATAAAAGATTATTGAGTTGGATTAGGGTTTGGAAATCTTAAACTAAATAGGAATTAGGGTGCAACTAAATCTCCAATATTTTAGGAGTGAAATTGCGGCAACCCTAATTTGATTTGGTAGAGATTTCGGCCACCCTAGGGCAAAAAGGAAGAGAAAAATTCGGCCACCTATATAAGACCACATATAGATTTCGGCCACCCCCTAGTGCTAATGTGCAGAATTTTTCTTCTTCTTCTTCTTCTAAACTCATAGCTAGAAATCTATTATTCTACTAAGAACAAAAAGAACATAGATTATTCTTTGATTGTATTCTAGTTGCTTATTCATCTATGAGCTTGTGAATACTATATCGATTAAGGTTCACGCGAGTTTCGATCATTAGATTGAGAACTCAAAAGTGACCGGAATAATCTTAGGTTCTTTTAGATTGTTTTTGGGACTAACGGATCAAGAAAAGTTTGTTGAATCCAATCACAGGTTTGCAATTCAAAGAAAGGGAGACCACGCTCCTAGGTGATCCACGTTCGTGCTAGGATTGAAGATCTTGCGGATTACCATCGACGCAAGTCAATCGGATCACGCTACAAGAGGTATTAATATATTTTATTACTTTCTTATATATATATGTTTGATTAATCAAAAGGGTTTAAGGTTCATAATTGGAAAAATTTTAAAAGCTACCCAAACATTTTTTTTTGTCTCGCTTCCGCTGCGGGTACCTATATTTTTCCCTACAATTGGTATCAGAGCCCAGGTTGAACCCTTTTAATTAATTAATGTATATATACGTGGATCGATTTCTTTTTATTGTGATTATTCATGTTTTAGAAAGAGATGGCACTCTAGGTATTCGCATATATTATTACATGTGATGTATGGATTAATATATGTTTTTATGTGGATTGTTATTGCTCGATTTTGGCTCTAGATTTTCAATGTATTTTTGGTTTCGGAATTGTAACAAGAAGGGTGGTCTATCATCGCCATAATTCCTTCTTGGTAGTTGCTAGGATTTGTTTTTTTATGTATTAAAAAAAAATTGCTGCAGTTTTTAATGTATTATTTATTATAATGTGCAGTATTTTTTTTACTGTCATGAATAAAAAAAAAAAAAAAAATTTCTGCAGTAATTTTATTTGATTAAATTAAATTGTAACACGTTCTACATCGAAGTATCGAAGAAACGAAGCAACCGGAACCGAGAACGAGCACCGTGCGCACCCTAGGAGTGGATTGGGCTGCGCATGGCATGCCTGAAATACAGTGGGATGCACACGGCAGCCTTGCCACCAAAATGCAAGGCCCATGGGCTGCGCATGGCAGCCCCTTACGTGGGGTTGTGGGCCGTGCAATCCCGTGGAGGGAGGCTGGAGGATGGGCTTATGGTGATGGGCCACTCGAAGATCTTGTATTCCTATATCAATGTAATTTATTTGTTTTTCTAGGATGGGCCAAAATTGTTGCTATTTAATTTATGGTTAAATATTACAATTTTTGTTGTTGTATGATAACATGACATATAGAATAGGAGTGCCACTCATATATCTCTTTTGGTATGAACATGCATTGAATGATTTAGGTATCTAAATTGGCATCTAGATAACTTGGTAAATCATTCTATGGGATTTAATCACACGCCTTAAATAATTGAGTGGGAGAAGGTGTTTTTGTAACACCTATGGCTTCCAAGATTAGTTGAGCTTAATTATTATATGGTAATTCCCCAAAGGGACATCCATGAATGGAATTAAGCAATATACTTCCTTACAAGGATAGACTAGACAATGGACTCAACGAGATCTACTCCCAAAGGAGGGATTTTCGTGAGAGAAAATTGAGGGTCGATATCTTGGTAACACACTCAATGTAAATTTATTGATATCCTCCAAAGAGTTCTTGTCAGTAAAATTGCAAGGCTAAAAATTGAAAACGCTGGTTGTTATGTTAACAATTAGGTGGGACCTAGTCTAACTAGTAAATGGTGCGAACTCCCAAAGGAGGCGTAACATTTATGGGTGTTAGATCACCGTTGAATTTTTATGATTGAGTTATTCATTTAATTCAAGATAAATATTTAAAAGTGCTTTATAATGATTATTTACTTATATATGTTTTGTTTTCATTCAGAAATCATGACCCCATCACTTATGAACATCCTGAAAGATAACACCTTAACTGGAGATAACTATGTAACATGGAAAAGGAAAATTGGGTTGTTGCTGCAAAGTGAAAAACATAAGTTTGTTCTAACTACTCCTAAACCACCTGCTCCTAATATTGAATCAAGCATAGTGCAAAGAGATGAGTATGAGCAGTGGAAGACTTCAGATGATATGGCCAAATGTTATATTATGGCCACTATCTCCGACGTGTTGCAACAGCAGCATGAAGGAATGGAGTCTGCTGCTGATATAATGATGTCTCTAGAGGAGATGTTTGCTATGAAGTCCAGGACGACTAAGAGAGAGGCAGTGACTGCTTTTATGAATCTTAGGATGAAACCTGGACAGGCTGTGAAGGATCACATGATGAAAGTCATAGCACATCTCAACATTGCTGAACTACATGGCGCTGAGATAGATGGTGAGACAAAGATTGATATGGTTGTCAATTCATTGTCAGATTCCTTTGATCAGTTCAAATTGGACTACACTTTGAACAAAAAGGAATACACCTTACAGAGCCTGATGCAAGATGTTCAAAGTGCTGAAAAGATCCTTGTGAAAGGCAAAGGTCAAGAGATTCATATGGTTGGTAAAGTTGCTACTGTTAAGGCCCGTCAAAAGGTCAAGAAACAACAGAAGAAAAAGCAACTTGGGCCTACCAAGAAGGACACCAAGAAAGTAACCAAGATCAAAGGGAAATGCTTCCTTTGTGGTGAAAAGGGACATTGGAAGAGAAATTGCCCAAAGTCCCAGAACAAGAAGGAAGAAGGTAATTTGAATTATCTTGAAATATGTTTTTTGGCTGATTCTACAGATTCTTGGATCATAGACTCAGGAGCCACTAATCATGTTTGTTATTCCTTGCAGGGGTTCCAAGAAAGGAGAAGGCTGAATAAGAATGAGATCAATTTGCGCTTGGGCAACGGAACGTTAGTGTCTGCAAGTGCAGTGGGAGATATTAGAGTTTGTTTGGATTCTAGAAGGCATTTAGATTTGATAGACGTTTATTATGTACCTCAATTCAAGAGGAATTTAATTTCAGTTTCTTGTTTGAATAAATTTGGATATTCGGTTACTTTTAATAAAGTTTTTATTATTAGTAAGAATGACAAAGTTATTTGCAAAGGTACATTGGAAAACGGTCTATACTTCTTGCATAGAAATATCTCTCACTCGTTAGACACAGAAATAACGGAACCTGATCATAAAAGAGTTAAATTATCAAAAGATGAAACCTCCCTTTGGCATTTACGCTTAGGTCATATTAACCTTAATAGGATTAAAAGATTGGTAAGTGACGGACCTTTGAGTGACTTAAAGGTCGATGATCTACCAACTTGTGAATCTTGTTTGGAAGGTAAAATGACCAAAAGGACGTTCTCTGCCAAAGGTGCCAGAGCCACTGAATGTTTAGGATTGATACACACTGATGTATGTGGACCTATGAGCATTCAAGCTAGAGGTGGATATGAGTACTTCATCACTTTCACAGATGATTACTCAAGATTTGGATATGTGTATCTCATGCGACATAAGTCGGATGCTTTTGACATGTTCAAAGCATTTAAAGCTGAAGTGGAAAATCAGCTTGAGAAACACATAAAAATCTTGAGATCTGATCGTGGTGGAGAATATCTATCTGGTGAGTTTCAGCAATATCTTATTGATAATGGGATAGTTTCTCAGTTTTCTGCACCTGGTACACCTCAACAAAATGGGGTAGCAGAAAGGAGAAATAGAACTCTTTTGGATATGGTTAGGTCTATGTTGAGTTATTCAACACTTCCTATTTCTTTCTGGGGATATGCTTTACAAACTGCAATATACATTCTAAACCATGTACCATCTAAGTCTATTCCTAAAACACCGCATGAGTTGTGGACTGGGCGCAAGCCTAGTTTACAACACTTAAGGATATTTGGATGTCCTGCGCACGTGTTAAAAGGAAAGACAGAAAAGATGGAGTCCCGTTCAGAAACATGTATATTTGTAGGGTATCCGAAAGAAACTAAAGGATATTATTTTTATAGTCCTTCAGATCTTAAAGTATTTGTTTCGACAAATGCTAAATTTCTGGATAAGGACTGTATGAATGATTTTGTGCCTAAAAGTAGAATTGTCCTGAATGAGATGTCAGGAGATACAATTCCACGAGAGGTTACACAACCTAACCCAATTGTAAATCCCGATCCAACACAAGGTCAACAACCTACCATTCCTCGTCGTAGTGGGAGGGTTAGAACACAACCCGAAAGATACATCGGTCTGGGAGAATCTGTAGAGAATCTCCCGGACGACGATGATCCCTATACGTACAAGGAAGCTATGGAGGATGTTGATAGTCGCCATTGGCAAAAGGCAATGCAATCTGAGATTGAATCTATGTTCAATAACAAAGTCTGGTCCCTTATAGACTTGCCTAAAGGGATAAAACCCATTGGGTGCAAGTGGGTATACAAGAGGAAAAGAGGTATGGATGGAAAAGTGGAAACCTTTAAATCTAGACTGGTAGCTAAAGGGTATACACAGAAAGAAGGTATCGATTACGAGGAAACCTTCTCTCCTGTGGCCATGCTTAAATCCATTAGGATACTCTTATCCATTGCAGCATCTTTAGATCTAGAGATTTGGCAAATGGACGTCAAGACAGCTTTCCTTAATGGAAGTCTTGACGAAAGCATCTACATGATGCAACCAGAGAGATTCATTGAAAACGGCCAAATGGAAAAGGTATGCAAGTTGCAGAAATCCATATATGGATTAAAGCAAGCATCCAGATCCTGGAACATAAGGTTCGATCAAGCAGTCAAAGGTTTTGGATTTATTCAGAATCTTGACAAACCTTGTGTATACAAGAGGATTAAGGGCGACAAGTTGGTTTTCCTGATTCTTTATGTTGATGATATACTACTCATCGGAAACGATGTAGGTGTATTGACATCAGTAAAAGAATGGTTAGCAAAACAATTTGATATGAAGGACTTAGGAGAAGCAAGTTTTATTCTAGGTATCCAAGTTATAAGGGATAGAAAGAATAGAACGATTGCATTATCCCAAGCTTCATACATAGACAAAATCTTGTCTAGGTTTTCCATGCAGGATTCCAAGAAAGGTATGTTACCTTTCAGACATGGAATCAAGCTTTCTAAGGAACAAGTTCCTAAGAATGAGCATGAAGAGCAGTTCATGAGTAGAGTTCCATATGCCTCGGCAGTTGGAAGTCTCATGTATGCAATGCTCTGCACTAGACCAGATATTTGTTTTGCTGTTGGCATAGTTAGCAGGTTTCAATCGAAGCCTGGTCCTGATCACTGGACGGCAGTCAAGCATATTTTCAAGTATCTCAAGAGAACGAGAGATAATATGCTTGTATACTCTGGAGGGGATTTGATTCCCGTTGGGTATACAGATTCTGATTTTCAATCAGATTCTGACTCAAGAAAATCCACATCAGGGGCTGTGTTTACTATTGGAGGAGGAGCAGTTATATGGAGGAGTATCAAGCAATCTTGTATTGCTGATTCCACCATGGAAGCTGAGTATGTTGCTGCATGCGAGGCTGCCAAAGAGGCTGTTTGGCTCCGTCAATTCTTGATTGACTTGGAAGTGGTTCCTAGTGCGAATAAGCAGATCACTATCTACTGTGACAACAGTGGAGCAGTGGCTAATTCGAAAGAACCTAGAAGTCACAAGAGAGGTAAACACATAGAAAGGAAATATCATCTTTTAAGGGAGATTGTTCAAAGAGGTGACGTGACGATTACCAAAATCGCGTCAGCGGAAAATCTAGCAGATCCCTTCACAAAGGCTCTACCTCAGAAGAGTTTCGATGGGCACCTAGAGCATATGGGCTTGAGAGATATGACACATTTGCTATAGCGCAAGTGGGAGATTGTTAGGATTATGCTCAATAGCAAGAGTGTAATAGTGTAATTAACAATCTTATTCATATTAATAAAGTGATTTCTGGTTAAAACAAATCTTATAGCATTTATAGTTTAATAATTGTTAAAGTAAATAATCATAAGGTCTAAAGACTATGAGAAAAGAAGAATTGTTCATACATCTGGATATGTATGTGGTAGACACAATTCTTTAGTTAGTCTTGAATATTGTTCACAACTTAAGTTAAAGGTTGGGCACCTTTATCTTGTTAAAGTTGTAGAATTCTTTTGCTAGCATTTGAGTGGGATCAACTGAGATATGATGAGTCTAAAATCATCGGAGTGTCTTCGAGCAAAAGGATCTAATGCACTGGGTGCATTGAACAGGATCACAATGAAATACTTTATCTATAACCGTCAGTAGATAAAAGTAATTTCATTATCAGGACAATCGGAGAGTCTATCTTAATCCTGAGATAAATGATGAACTTATGGTTGCAGGTGATATCATTTGAGCTATCAATGAGTACGATTATATCGCATAGTCTATCCTCGATAGTTTGGTGATATTCATTTGTTAATCGATAGAGGACTTCATTTATAGATATGGACATCGTGACTCCATTTGTTAAATGAGAGAATAATATCATCATATGGATGTTTTGAGGTAATTGGATATGAAATCTCAACGTTGAGTTTTCAATAGTGTCTATTGAAAACATGGCTTCTGGACAAGTCAAAATATCCAAGTTCAAAATGTGGTCATATGAGTAAATATGGTAACTTGGAGAGTTATAGGCGGTCTATGAACTCTTGGCGATTACTGATATTAATCACGAGGATACACTATCTCCAATATGATTGTCTAGGGTATGAATGAGGAAGCATCTTCCTTTTCTGTCTTTATTTAAGAGTTCAATTTTAGCTCTTTAGTGGAATGAGCTAAAATTAATGGATCGGACCTAAGTGAATCATTTGTTGATTGTGTTTAGGTTATGTCTATTGGAGCTTAAATTTAGATAGCCCGCCAAGATCCCCAATCCACACGGACTTGCATGGATCACTTGAAATATTCTACCGGAACAATTTAGGGTCCATCTAGAATTGCAATTTAATATATTAAGAATATAATTTGCACATTATTTATGTAATGGGCTGCACAATTATATTTATATATTAATGGATAACATGTGGGCTTGTTTCTTTTAGTAAGAATGGGTCTAGTTCACATGTGGGCTTTTTATTTAAAGTCCTATGGATTTAATGAAATAAGAAAAATAATATTTGGCCCAATACACATGTGGGGCGGCAACATGCTATAATGGCATTTAATATTATTTTGTTTCATTATTTAATTAAATAAGAATTAATTAATTTATTAATTAATTGTTTAATTAAAGTAACAAATCTTTTCTAAATACGAAATATGATTCCTATTTGTATACTATTGGTAGTAGTATAATTAATTAGAAAGACTTGTTTGACAAGGAAAATAAATAATTAATTTTATTTATTTAATCAAATAGGAAGTCTTTTTATTTTAGTCCAATAAGGAATAAAAGATTATTGAGTTGGATTAGGGTTTGGAAATCTTAAACTAAATAGGAATTAGGGTGCAACTAAATCTCCAATATTTTAGGAGTGAAATTGCGGCAACCCTAATTTGATTTGGTAGAGATTTCGGCCACCCTAGGGCAAAAAGGAAGAGAAAAATTCGGCCACCTATATAAGACCACATATAGATTTCGGCCACCCCCTAGTGCTAATGTGCAGAATTTTTCTTCTTCTTCTTCTTCTAAACTCATAGCTAGAAATCTATTATTCTACTAAGAACAAAAGAACATAGATTATTCTTTGATTGTATTCTAGTTGCTTATTCATCTATGAGCTTGTGAATACTATATCGATTAAGGTTCACGCGAGTTTCGATCATTAGATTGAGAACTCAAAAGTGACCGGAATAATCTTAGGTTCTTTTAGATTGTTTTTGGGACTAACGGATCAAGAAAAGTTTGTTGAATCCAATCACAGGTTTGCAATTCAAAGAAAGGGAGACCACGCTCCTAGGTGATCCACGTTCGTGCTAGGATTGAAGATCTTGCGGATTACCATCGACGCAAGTCAATCGGATCACGCTACAAGAGGTATTAATATATTTTATTACTTTCTTATATATATATATATGTTTGATTAATCAAAAGGGTTTAAGGTTCATAATTGGAAAAATTTTAAAAGCTACCCAAACATTTTTTTTGTCTCGCTTCCGCTGCGGGTACCTATATTTTTCCCTACAGCGGTAGATAAAAGACAACACAAGTTAGACGTTGTCTTAAACATTTAAGACAACTCACTGAGTGAGTTGTTGTAAATAAAAGACAACATGCATTGACTTTGTTCGTAGATGTTGTCTTAAACATTTACAGCAACACGCACTATGTGTTGCCTTAGACAGTTACAACAACACGCACTGTGCGTTGTCGTAGCCCATGAAAAAAAAAAAAATTTGGTTCGCCTCATACACCCCACCTACTATTGGGCTTAACTACTTGGCTCGCCTCATGCACCCACGAACTACTGTTGGACCTATTGGCCCAATTGATAATGACACATTTAACTTTGCATGGGAGGAGTATTGAACCATGGTCTTGATAAATGAGAGTGGATGCCTTACCATTTTACTGCAAGCTTGACTTTGTTATTATTATAAACTTATTTATATATAACCTATATATGCTATTAAATTTGTAATAATTTTTTAAATTAATATTTGATTTAACAACTTAATATTTTTATTACTTGATAATTTAAACTCGTTCAGGTAATGAGTGATGCTAGACTATCAAAAATATTTGTTCAAAATCATGTCTAAAAGATATGACATATGAGTTGTCGAGATCATATTATACACTCGATGAGATGAAGATGGTCCAATGATATGCCTCTCACACCTGTATCATGAGGTTGCGGATTCGAGTTCTTCCACTTCTTAAAAAAAAACTCCGAATTTTTGTAATACTTCAAAAAATTGAAAGATCATATCACTCACACTATAATTTCATGATTTTCAGAATCTTGGCATCTCACATGCCTCATCATTTGCACCTTTTTTTTTCTTTTTTTTTTTGCATTCTAGCATTATTGTTCCAGTAATATTTTTGGATAAATATTGTTCTAATTTTAAAAAGTGGCCAGCTTAAATTTGTGCAGAAAATAATTTTACGAGGGATATCAATACCATTATTTTTAAAAATTAATATTTAAATAAATTTAATAATTTAGAAAACATTTGTCAATAAGAAAATAATGTTAATAATAATAAAAAATAATAATAATAAGACTTTTGACAACTTAATAAAAATGTATGTTGTCAAAAGTCACCTACCACAACGTGTAAAAAATGTGTGTTATGAAAGTGACTTACATCAATGCACAAACATTTGTTGGCAATAACAAGACACATACAACAACATCAAAATAAAATGTTCAGCTTCTAATTTCATGACTTCCTAAATGTTTATATATGTTCTGCAATAAACAAGAATACATGAGATTAAATAGATTTAAAGATCTAAAAAATCAAAATAATAAATTAGAATATAATAATTTAGTTATTGCTATATATCTTTCTATAATTGGTAATATACACATAGTTTTCTATTTATAAATGAATATCTAATTTTTAAATTAAAGTGCTCAGATTAAATTATTGTAGAAAATAATTTTATAGGTGATAACAACGCCATTATTTTTTTTTAATTAATGTTTAAATAAATTTAATAATTCAATAGACCTTTGTTAATGTGGATAAAATGTTGTTAAAAAACACTAGACTTAGTTAAAAAAAAAAAAAAATAGACTTTTGACAATATACAATTGTATGTTGCTAATGTTATCTCTACCACAACATACAAAAAATGTATGTTGTCAATTGTCACTCTACGACAACATACAAAAAAAATGCATGTTATTAAAGATATATCTACAACAACATACAAAAACGTATGATGTTAATGACATCTCTACGCCAACATACAAAAATGTATGTTGCTAAAGACATCTCTATGACAACATACAATAATAGCATGTTGCGGAATACACGACTTTTAACAACATGTGAAGATGTGTGTTGTTAAATCCTAAAGTTTTAACAACTTTCGAAGCCGTGCGTTGCTAAATACTAACTTTTTAACAACATGCAAAGATGTGTGTTGCTAAATACTAGTTTTTTAACAACTCGCAAAGATGTATGTTGCTGAATCCCAGTAATTTAACAACACACGAAGTTGCATGTTGCTAATACTTACTTTTTAACAACATGTGAAGTTTGTGCGTTGTTATATATTATGTTTTTTTTTAACAACGTGCAATGTATGTTGCAATAAATGACTTTTCACAACATCCATCGATTGTGTGTTGTCGTATGTGTCTTATTATTGACAACATACGTTTGCGTGTTGTCGTAAGTCACTTCCACAACACACATTTTCTGTGTGTTGTTGTAGGTGACTTTTCGCAACATATACCTCATGTATGTTGTTAATTGAATGTTGCCGTAGACTAAATTTCTTGTAGTGAAAGTTTGTTTAATCTAATCACAGGTTTACAATTCAAAGAAAGGGAGACCACGCTCCTAGGTGATCCACGTTCGTGCTAGGATTGAAGATCTTGCGGATTACCATCGACGCAAGTCAATCGGATCACGCGACAAGAGGTATTAATCTTTTGTTTATTTTTATATATCTTTAATTAATCAAAAGGGTTTAAGGTTCATAAAATTGGAAAAATTTTAAAAGCTACTTAAACTATTTTTTTAGTCTCGCTTCCGCTGCGGGTACAATTTTTCCCTACATTCTTCGCCTACGGCCTTGGGTCCCGGATTTTATCCCATCGCTTCAGAAGTCCACCAATGCTCAGGTTTGGGTTAGGCTCTTTAATTTATCATGGGAATATTGGCATCCAAAAATTATTTCTGACTTGGCTAGAAGGATTGGGGTGCCATTGTGGTTGGACAAGGCTACTAGTGATGGGGATTTTGGTCATTATGCTAGAGTTCTAGTTGATGTGGATGTGTCATCAGTGCTGCCTACTTCAGTGTTGCTGGAGAGGGATGAATTTCATAATTCTTTTATAGCTATTGAGTATGAGAATCTCCTAGATTTTTGCTCCACTTGCTCTTCTCTAGGTCATTTGCCTAGTTCTTGTCGTTGGAACAAGTCTTCTAAGGTTCCTCTAACTAGTTCTGTAAAATCGACCCAAGATATAGCTGGGGATTCTAGATTTTTTGGGACTAATGGTTTTCAACCTGTTCGGACCCGTTATTCTAAATCAGTTTACCGCCCTATTATTGCACCTCAAGAGGAGGTCCCGTAATCCAATGTTTTTACAGCTATTCACCAGGATATAGGTGGTCAAGATTCGGTGGTTGTTCATACTTCAGTTAGGTCTAATTTGATCTCGGGATCCATTCCGTCCGCTAGTTTGGTTCTTTCTTCGAATCCGTCTTCGTCTACTGTGTTAGCTATTTCAGAAGTGGTTTTGAATTCGGTTTCTCCTATGATTTCCCGGGCATTGCAGATTAGCAAGGGTTCATGATTTGATGACAAGGTCACTGATTCAATTTTGGTTTCTAGTTCTTCGGTTTTTGATCCTTCTATTAGTTCTGTCAGTTCGGCTGTAGGGGTGGTGAATGATTCAGCGACTATTGTTCAGGGTTCTTCGTTGGTCAATCAGATTCGTCCTATGATCTCTACCATTTTCTCTAGGTCATCTTCTCGTCCGAGTCAGACGACTCGTCGGCAAGTTAAGGTTCATGACGTATCATGCAATCAGTCATCTAAGGAGGTAGTTATGTCTTCATTTCTGAATGTCAATGTGGATCAGAGTAGTTTGCGAGATGGATCTGGTATTTCTTGTTCCTCGGTTGTAGATCCTAGGGTGCTGATTCAAAACTCTGGTCCGTTGTCAGAATCTTAGGCCGAGCTTCGCTTCATTGCAGATTCTTTATGGGCTTCCCAGATGGATGAGGGTGAGTTAACCGATGCTGAGGTTGCTTAGAGAGCTTTGAGGGTTGACGTAGGCTGGCTTCTTTAAAGTCTGGATACCAGGCTCCTCCTACCGTTTTCGATGATTAATGTTCTCTTTTGGAACTGTCGTGGGATCCGGGGCGAGCCCACGAGGCGAGTACTTAGAGAGTTGTGTCGTTTACATATACCTGCTTTGGTTTGTATTGCAGAGCCTATGGTTGATTTTTCCTCTATCTCTTCAGGTTTTTGGTCTTCACTCAATCTTCGTCTAGTGGGCATGAACGATAGGGGTGGGTTGATTCCGACTATTTGGGTTTTCGCTTGTGCTTCATTTCCTGAGGCTCAGATAGTTCATTGTCATGATCAACATCTTACTGTTTCACTTTTGATCGGTTCTTGGGTGCATTGGTACACTTTTGTTTATGCGAGCACTTCTGCAGTGGTTCGTAGGTCTCTTTGGCAGTCTCTTCGAGATATGGTTAGTTGGGTTTCTTCTTCCTGGTTGGTTGTTAGAGATTTTAATGCGGTTTTCCATATCAAAATATTATCCCATAGATTTGAATCAAGAGGTTCAATATCATCCTATGTATTCATCAACAACTCAAGAGATATAGCAAAGTAAGTTCATCAAGAGTTACCATCACAATCCATGTGGACAAAATATGTGATCATTCAAGCCTAAATCCACTATCACAAACAATTCTAACCCTTATTCTAAGAAAGAAACTAAAAAGTAAGAAATAAAACAAATTAAAAAGCAAGAAAAGAAATTGTACCTAGGTGGGGTCCGGCACTCCAAACTCCAAAATGTTGCTTTTCTTAGGATAATATGGCTCTCGCCCTTTTTATGAGCACTCTTGGCTTGCTCGTCACTCCAAGACTCACAAGTTGTTTTTGTTTCAACCCAAGAGATAAAGAAACCTTGCTTTAATGCACAAGCAACACAACACGCTTCCTTAAGAAGCAACAGAAAATCTACACATGCTCACAAGCATATTAGGAAGTTCCAGCAAGTCAAAATATACTCCATACATGCAATTGCCAACAAGAGCTTGGAACACCATTTATTGATTTAAAAGAAACAAATTTAACCAACTAAAAACACAATGTGAAAAAACATCTAAATATGGAGAACAAAATTCCAAAAACTGGTGACTTTCGAATTCGACCTATGTCCGCTCTTCAGTGCATATTTTCAAAACCTTCTCTAATTTTGGAACAGGAAAATAGACATGTAAATGTACACTTATCATTTAGAAAACATTTCAAAATTCAAGTTGGAAAAGTGTGCAAACGAAGTTCGAAAATGGTTCACGTGCAGAATTTCAAAACAGGGCATTGCCCATGACCTTTGGTCGAAGAAACGTTCATAACTTTTGAACCCCTGCCTAGAATTTTACGTTCTTTATACCGTTAGAACCATATCAAAAAATCAAAGAACACAATGTGGGAAAAATAATTGATTTCCTTGCCAATAAGTATAGTTGAAATGAAACATTTGGCCTCAGAATTTCAAAACAGGGAACTTTCGCAAAGGTCAAAGAAAAACTTGAAAAAATAAAATGTAAAATGACTCTAATAATGAATCCACACCCCTAAACCTAATCTAAACATTGTCTTCAATTTATATATGACATTGAGATGCATGGACAATTAATAAACGAAGCATGGAAGGCAAGAACTCAAAACACAAACAACTTAAATACCCTAGGCACTAAACACAACACAAACAAACCACACACTTATTCTAAACAAAGATGTAAAAACTAAAAAGAAAAATAAAATGAACAAAGAAAGAAATTATACCTAGGTGGGGTGCCTCCCACCAAGCGCTTGGTTTTACGTCCCTACACTAGACGAGTTACTTGGATCAATCAACCAAATTCCAAGGCTTCAAAGATACGCCGATGTGAGATTAGATCTTGGAAATATTTGGTGCACATCGGTGTGTTCCTAATCACAACAAGCAAAGGCAAGTAAAAGTGCACTTGAAGAAGTGGTTTTGAAAATTTAGAAAACAACCTAAACCAATTGCTTTTGTGTAGGCAGCATGAACAAGCAATGGGAGGGACATAAGGCATGGACACCTCGTACAGGAGCAATGCCTCAAAAAAGACATCATCCGCATCCTTCAGTTGTTCTTTAGTCTCCTCTTTTTCTATTTCCTCTCTTGAAACACAAGGCAATTAATTAGAAAGTTCATGGCCAACTTCAGTTTCGACATTCTCACCATTCGAAGGGACGATGGTAGCATTTTCCTTTTCTAAATTGCTCAAAGACTCTTCCTGCACCATACTTTTCATGGCTTCGGCAATAATCTCAAAGTGCCTTTCCATTCTTCTAATTGAGGCTTCCATTCTCTCATATCGTTGTTGCCACATTTGATCTTGTTGTTGCCATCCTTGTTCATTGGCTTGTATGTTTGCTTAAGATCGTTGTTGAAAGGCTTGAGCACTTTGAATAAAATCATTCAAAGTCTCCTCTTGAGATCGCACATAGGCATTAGCTTGGGTGTCTTGATCTCTCCTCCAATCCAGCTCGTACGAATCGGCACACCGTTCATAACTTGACCCCAAATTGTCGAAGTCATCACATGGTTCATGCAAAGGTAATGAATTGTAGGAATTTGGCGCTTGGGCTTGTCCTCCATCATTAGAAAGCTCTCCTCTTGAATGGCAATCCAATGTCTCATGCCCATGCATCCACAAAATGTGTAAGCTATAGCCTTCGCTTATCCTATTCCCGAAGACCTTGAAGCAAACAACTCCATTTGCCTATTAAAATTCCTCCAAGTGCATAGTGAAAGGATCCATTGCTCCAGAAAAGAAAGATAAAAGAAAAATAAAAGAAAAATGAAAACAAGACAAAAAGGAAAACAAGATTAGAAAATCTAAAAATAACAAAAATGACAAACAACTTCAAAAAAAAAAAATCTAACTATAAAAATGAATAACAAAAGAAATACGAAAATCTAATAAAAAAACTAAAAACTAGCAAAAGATAATAATTAAAAGAAAACAAATGTTATTAGGCTAGCTAATAAGATTCTAAGCTACAAAGAAAAGTTAAGTAATTCAACAATCGCTTTAATTCCCCGGCAGTGGCCCCAATTTTGATGCGGTCGTTTTGCATAACAAAATAATGTTTTAAATGTGATCATTTTGAAAATCAATTTCACCACTTAAAAATCTACTTAGATAGAAAATTAGTAAAGTGGTAAGTAAGGATTCGTTCCACAGGAAATTAGAGTAATTAGTTGAATTATTTAACTAGTCCAAAAATGCAAATAAAGTAAATCATGGTAGTTTGAATGGTGTATGGTTTAAGAACCCATCAAACATACATGGAAAATAAAAGCAATAAAATGTAAAGAGAATATGAATAGATAGGAATCTAATAACAATAACCTAGATAAGAAATTGGATTAAACAATTAATTAGAAGTCTAGGGAAATAATAGAGTAGCTAATGGACTTTGAGCAATTCATCAATGGCTTCATTAATGCACTATTCACGCAATTAAGGACCGATCTCATTCAAGAACCCTAAACAACTTCCCACTGCAATGCCTAACCGATTAAAGATAGGAGGAGGTCATGGCGGGATCGATTAGTGACGATCGAATGGCCTAGGCAATCGTGAAAGGCCGACCCTCCAAAAGCCTATCCAACTCTCTATGTGCTTTAATCAATTAAGTGTGTCAATAACTCAACCTATTTTATCACAAATAAATCCTACAACATATTGTAATCAACAAGTATGTCAATACTCAATCAATTATATAAGTGCAAGATCTAATTAAAAAGTGAATAAAACTATAATTGAATAAACATAATATTTAAAGCCTTAATAAATACTCATTGTCCAAAAGTGTCTTAAATCATCCCCTTAGAAAGGGGGTTTAATTACACATAATCACAAACAAAGAAAGGAAGTAAAATGGGGAGAAATCATCCTTGGGTCTTTCATGTAAGCTTGATCCTTCCTTGAGCTTCATTGCTTGAGTCTTGTGCAAAGATTGGGTGTTGAGGAGGTGTCTAGATAGGTGGAGTCAAATGGAAAGTGACAAAGAAAATGGATGGAGAAGATGGAAAGATATGAATGATTTATGTGGAGTAATCTAGGTGTTTATTGGAGAGGAGAAATGGTGGGATTAGGAATGGTGGAGAAAGGAGGTTTCTTGATGAACAAAAGTTGTCAAGATTTATCCATTCACAACATAAAATGGTGTACTTATATGTTAGAAAAGCTAGGGTATGAAATGGGCATGAAAGGACAAGAATACCCCTCAAAAATGGCTTGAAAAACGTCCATTTTGCTGCTTCTAGAAAGTGGTGTCGCCGTGGCGACAGGGAATGCGCAGCAGTTACTAAAATGGGCATAACTTTCTATAGAAGATATGGAATCTTAATTCGTAAAAAGCGCTAGAAAGAAGACTTCCAGGCTTTTTGATTATATGTAAACCAAAACATGATTCTGTCTGAAAAGAGAGATATACCTCTTTGAAGTTGGATGATCTGCACACACTTTTTACAATTTCAGCCCCTTTCGCCACCAATTCTCATGTCTTGCTCGAAATGTACTAAATGCTTGTAATTGACTAGAAATGAGCAATTAGACACAAAAATACAGTCGAAAAAAATCTAAAGGATATGGAATTGAGGGCCAAAATCATAACAATTTTGGTTCGATCACCCCCTGGACAGCTGCATGGGCACTTGCCTAAGGAGCAGTCCAGGGAGCGGTCCGACGCATTTTTGCAACCTTTTTTGGCAAAACGTTGTCATTGCATCTAGGGTAGCATATATACTAACCTTTTACCTCTCTTGGTCGACTAAAAGCTTCAAAGATCATATTTTAGAGAGAGGGGAAGAGCTCCCCTAGTGAGAGAAAGCAAAGCTTGCTTCTTTAACTCTCCAAACCCAAAAATCCATCTTCACCTTGCATTATTCAACATCATTTGAGCATGGGTCTTCATGGTTTCATGACTAGATAAGCTAGAACTTCATTGAATATCATTAAATGTTCTTCTTACTCTAGATTCAGTGTTTATTGCATGATTAAATACCTAGACTCTATTTATTGGATATAGTTACAAGTCTTGATAACATGATTGGGTTTGTATTATGATAGCTAGCATTTAGGGACATTTTGTCCTATGGTTAAGTCTCAATGCATTGCATTTAGACATTGATGTGTAGGACTCCTTGATTGCATTTGTTAATTGCATATGTATTGTCCTTGACATGATTATTGACAACTTGTGTTGATTTGCATTGTTTGTTGACAATTAGGGTGTTAAAAATCTCTACAACTAATTGAGACCTCATGTATGTGCATGTAGGCTTTATTGATAACTAGGATGTTGATTTACATTATAACATCTAGTTAAGCATATAGTGTTTAGTCTAGACTCATTGCATTTATGCATCATTGTGATATACACTTAGACTTTTTATTCTCTTCAAGAGTCAAAGTCTTGTGGCTTCTAGGTGAAGTTGCACAAGCATTGTACTATCTCCTTTGTAAAAGGCTTACGGGTAGATTAGGAGGTGCTCACTTGAGAGTGTAACCTTCTCATCATATAGAGGTTGTCTAGGGTTGGTCTAGGTTCTCAATAAAAGGCATGCGGGTAGTAGTGGTGGGTTAGTAACCCAGAATGATTGAGGTCAACCTAGGTTGTAAACATCATTACATATAGTGGATTCGATGATCATGTGTGGTGCACATATCTAACCGTGGTTCTTCCTTATTGAAGGTTTCCACGTAAAAATCAAGTGTTCTTTAATTTCCGCACTTTACACTTGATTTATTTTGTTGTGTGTTTTGGGTTTTTCATATGTTAACTTTGACTAATCGAAAAATTGGTAATAATTGATTAATAACCCATTCACCACCCCTTAGGTTGTTTAGACATACACGCTATATTTATTTTCAGATTAAAATATCTTTTGTTTGAAATCGGTGGTTTGGTGGCAGTCATGAAACAGTCAATGATCCCCTATTCTCTTGGGTTCAATTCGGCAGTTGAATAGGCGGTTTCAAAACTTTCAAATAAAACCGTCGATCGGTGATTTCAGGGGCATACTTGTCTTTAAACATGCCATGTTCTTTGTGTCTATAAATATACCACTTTCTTATTCTCTGAACTAGTTCTTTTGACTCTAAGAACCCTAAACTTCAAAGAGAGACACTTGAGAGAAAATCAAATCAAGAACTCATTTTTAACACTCAAAAACTATTATCATATGCATCAAAATTTCATCTAGCATATTCTAGCATATCTAGGATGCTTGCTTGCATGGGTCTTGCTCAACACACTTGCTTTGGTATGTTCTTCACTAATTTCATCTAATCTTAGTGTTTTATTTATCAAGGCATCTCTTTAATTACTTGTATGTTCTTAGATTATATTCTATTATACAAGATAGAGATTGTGTATTGTGATAGCTATACCTAGGACTGTTTAATCTAAGTTAACTAAGCTTTATGAAATGTCATTTAGCATTTGATATCTAGGAATGATTTAATTGTCATCTTATATTCCTAGATGAGCATCTAGTGTACCCTAGCTCTATTTGCATATTTGGATATCTTTGCATATTCACTTAGGGTGTTACTCTCTTTATTGAGAACTAAGTCTTGTGGCTAAGGTTGCTTTGGCCACAAGCAATTGGACTAGGTCCACTTTTACAAGTCTGTGGGTAGTAGTGGCGGGTTATAAATCGTGAGAGCTTGAGGTCAACCTAGGTTGTAAACATCATTGCAATTAGTGGATTCGAGGTTCGTGTATGGTGCACATAATAGCCCATGGTTTTTCATTGTGAAGGTTTCCACATAAAAATCAAGTGTCATTTATAATTCCACACTTATTACACTTGATTTATTGAACTGACTAGATAGGGGTATTTTCGTAAATTTGACTAATCGTGAAAATTGGTAAAAAGGGTTTAAAATCTATTCACCCCTCTCTAGATATTTTTATACACACTGTGCATTATTACTATCAAAGCTAAGAGATGAGATAGCTATAGCTAAGAGGAGTGAAGAAAGAATGGAAAAAGAGCTTGAAGAAACTAGAGAATCAATGACTAAGATGGCTTTAAGCATAGAGAAACTTGACCACATGTTGGGAGTTGGAAAAAGGCCAAGTGACAAGAGAGGTCTCGGGAACATTTATAAGAAGGAGGCATCCTCCTCAAGAAAAATGGTATTTGTCAAGAGCATGGACATCAAGGAACCTCCACCTCCACAACACCTTAGGAAGAAAATTGATCTAAGAGAGTGTTCAAGAAGTGCCCAAGTAAAGATGGCACCGAAAGGTCAAGATCAAGCTCAACAAAAGAAAGCCTCGCAAGGTAGCTTTCCTCAACCCAGGGCTCATCAAGTCAAAAGGCCAATCATGCAAGCTCAACCAAGGAAGAAACTGATGAGAATAAGGGAGCTACACCAAGGGACCCATTGCATGTTCCGGTTGGGCCAATAACAAGGGCTAGGGCTAAGAGATTCAAAGAGGCACTCAATGGCCTAATTCAAGACACTTGGGCTGATTCTAAATTGTTGAAGTCCAAGATAAGCCCACTCGAAGACCAAGGCTTAATTAATGTCATCAAGGCAATGGATTGGGCCGAATAAGAGAAGACTTGAGCGTGAAGCACAAGTTGGGTGTGTGGCACAAGTTTGGGAGGAGATTCAATTTAAGCTGATTTGTTTCCTTTTATTTAGTTTTCAAATAATAATGAGTTGATTTGTTTCCCAAATTAAGGGGCTGATTTGCTTCCTAATTTAGCCTTCCAAATAAGGAGCAAGTCAATAGTTTCTTGTTTTAGTGTTTATTTTCTTTCCTGTTTGTAAGGCAATTATTGGCCTTTTAGTTTTTCGTTTTGTAAGGCCTTAATGGCCGAATTTCTTGTTTCCTTTTTGAGATTGGCATGTTGCCTTTCTTGTCATTAGGGTTTTAGTTTAAAAGGAGCCATCTTATGTAATTTTTGGCAGATTTGAATTTTAATAAGAAATTGAGAGAATTTTCTCTTTTGTTCTTTGAGAACTAATTGGAACTTATCAGATTTTCTCTGTGGCGTTCCACCTTGACTTATCAATCAAGTATTCCATCCTTGATTGTGGCGTCTTCCTTATACCAAGGTTCACATCTCGCTATAGGTGTTGGGTCGCGGTTTCCATCCGAACCAGAGGTTAGAACGATCCTAGGCATCAACCTTGTTACAATCGATGAGGTTCGTATCAGAAACCTAGTCTTGGTCAACAACAAAAATTGAAAGAACCATTTCAACACCCAAGACAACCATAACGACATAGGAAAGCACCAATGTATTCACAAGGACATGGTATGACTCCTTACTTTACCCCTACATGTCAATTTTATGGTGTTGATGGTCACATTAGACCAAACTACTTCAAGTATATTTAAATGTGTGGAGTTGAAAGCATGATTGAAACAAAAAGGATTAGAGAAAATATGTATGTTCCTAGGAAGATTAGAGCCAATTTGCATGATCCTAGGAAATCTAGAGCCATTGTACCAAAGACAACTAGGAGGGAAAATGTATCACCTAGGTGGATTAGAAGAGATAAGTATTTTGGCTATGTTGTCAAATTGCCTTGATGGCAATGTTTCAAATCTTTGGTATTTGGATAGTGGGTGCTCTAAGCACATGACGGGAAACAAGAGTTTCTTTGAAACTCTTGTCATGGAGGAGGGTGGATTTGCCACCTTTCGTAATGGGTCTAAAAATAAATATATAGGGAAAGGAAGCATTTCCATTCCCGGTTTACCCTCCTTATCAAATGCTTTATTTGTTGATGGCTTGCAAGCCAATCTCATAAGCATTTATCATCTTAGTGGTGAGGGTCTTTCCGTATTGTTTGGTAAGATTGATTGCTCCATTTTAAAGCCAATGGACAAACCTTATTGAAAGGAAAGAGATCTAGCGACAATTGTTATTATCTTGAGGCTAGTGTCATCTATTGCCTAAACTTAACATCTAGATTTCCTTCCCCAAATCATTCCTTTCTTCCCATCTTCTCCACAAATCTACTTAGTCACTTCCCATTTGACTCCACCTATCTAGACACATCCTCATCATCCATTCTTTACACAAGGAGCATCAAAGGCAAGGAAAGGATCAAGCTTACAAAAGGAGGCCCATGGGTCATTTCCTAATCTTTTACTTGCCTTCCCTTTGTTTGTAATATGTGTAATTAAATCCCCTTTCTAGGGTTTTGATGTGATAATATTTGGATTGGGATTTGCTTAAGCTTTAATATGTTTTAATTTCTATTTGTGTTCTATTCATTTTATATTTAGATTCTTTGCATTATATAATTGACATGTATACCCACTAGTTGATTATAATCTTGCTTAGGATAATTTGTTATATAATCTTGATTGGATTGACAACCTTGATGGATTGAGAACATAGTGACTAGGATAGATTGTCGGAGGGTATTTCAACCGCGATAATCTAAACCGTTAATTGTAACAAACCGATCCCGACATGACCCCCTTTCCTCAATCGGTTAGGCATTGCGGTGGGAGGTTGTTTATGGTGCATAGTAATGGTCTAAACACATTCTTGGAATCAATTGGTTAACATTTATGAGATTCATTCACTAAAGTAGCTTGAGAAGCATTTCCCGGTAATCCACTTGTGATCCCATTAATTCCCTAGCTATTCTCTTAATTGTTAATTCCATTTATCTTATCTAGATTTGTTAAGTATTCTTTTATTATTTTCTAGGTTTATTTTTCATGTATGTTTGATGGCTTGACAACCCATTCACCCATCCATATTTTTATGATTTATTTTATTGCATATAGATTAGTTAATTTATTCAACTAATCACTCTAATTCCCTATGGAACGAATCCCACTTGCCACTTTACTAATAATCTATCTAAGTGGTGAAAAATCGGTTTTCTAAATGATCACATTTTAAATATCATTTTGTTGAGTAAAACAACGACAGCTCATCAAGGATGACAGTATGCCAAAGTTGGCCCTTAAGGTGGATTTGATGAAAGCTTTTGATATGGTTGATTGGGACTTCTTACTTGACACTCTTGCTGCATTTCAGTTTCCTTTGAAAGTCATAAATTAGATTAGAGCTTGCCTTACTACTCCTAAGTTCTCTATCTCTATTAATGGTGAGCTTGCTGGTTTCTTCTCTAGAAAGAGGGGTCTTCGACAAGGGGACCCTATGTCTCCATATCTCTTTGTTATGGCTATGGAGGTCCTCTCGAAACTTTTAGCAAATCATATTGCCGACTCTCCTAACTTCAAATACCATTGGAAGTGTGACAAGATTAAGCTTTCTCACATTTGCTTTGCTGATGATCTTATTATGCTTTGCCATGGTTCCTATCAATTAGCTCTTGTTCTCAAATCAACCCCGATGAGTTCTCCTTGTTGTCGGGTCTTGGTGCTAATCATGCTAACAACAATACCTTCATTTCTGGAGTAACCAATGCCATTAGTAAGTAGCTCATCAACATTTTTGGTTACACGGTTGGCTCCCTTCCTATTCGTTATTTGGGGATTCCTATTATCTCTTCTAAATTGAATTTGCATGATTGCTCTCCCCTTGTCGTTAAAGTTTCGAGTAGACTTTCTTCTTGGTTGAATCGGTGCCTTTCTTATGCTGGTCGTCTTCAACTTATTATATCGGTCTTAACCAGTATTCAAGTGTTTTGGGCTAGTCATCTTTGTCTTCCTAAGAAGATCTTAAAGGTTATTGAGCAAAAATTTCGTAGTTTTTTATGGAATAGGGTTGAGGGTAGCAGCAAAGGTTCTAAAATTGCTTGGTCCGATATTTGTATTCCTAAGAAAGAGGGTGGTCTTGGAATCAAGGACCTCTCTTTATGGAATAAGGCGCAAATGATTAGGCACATTTGGAATCTGGTTTATGGCACTAATAATCTTTGGACTTCTTGGATCAATGCCTACCACCTCAAAGGTTCAAGTTTGTGGGAGGTGAAAGCTCATAATACCTGTTCTTGGAGTTGGAGAAAGCTTCTTCATCTTAGGCCTTAAGTCCGTCCTTTATTTCAGCACATTATTAGTAGTGGCATGAACACTTCCTTATGGTTTGATGATTGGCACCCTGATGGCCCTATTTGTACGAAATGGAGTTCCCGTGTTATCTATGATTCTTGTCTCCCTATCAATGCTAAGGTTAATACCATTGTCCTTGGTGATATTTGGAGATGGCCTGTTGCTATGTCAATTAATCTTGCTGAAATAAAGAGTCAAATGCCTTCTTACAATCCAAACTCCATTATAGATGATATTATTCGGTGGCTCCCCTCTCCAAATGGCATTTATTCTGCTGCTTTAGCTATGGAGTCTCTACGAACCCATCACTCTCTTGTTCCCTGGTTTAATATTGTGTGGTTCCCTCAAAATATTCCGAGGATTGGTTTCATCCTTTGGTTGGCTATTAAAGGGAGGCTTTCTATCTTGGACCGTGTTCAGCGCTACAATCCTCAAGTTATTGCTACATGTGTCCTTTGCAATTCTCAGAATAAAACTCATGCCCACCTTTTCTTTGAGTGTTTGTATAGCAAAGCCATTTGGACTGAACTCTTGAACAAGTGTGGTTGTAATTGGATTGGTCTCAACTGGAATGATTTAATTGATTGGATTTCCATTCATTGGAAAGGGAACTCTCCTTCCACTGTGACTAAAAAGCTTTGTCTTGCGGTGGCTATCTATTTTATTTGGAGAGAGCGTAATTGTCGTATTTTTAAGAGCTCTAGAAGGCCTAATGCAGAGGTTGCCCGGACCATTATTGACATTGTTCGTAGTCGGCTCTGTTCTATCAATTTAAAGGATTGTCATTTGATTGCTATGAATTGGAATGTCACCTCTTGATGATCCTTATGTTGTTGGCTGTTTCTTTTGTATTTTTTTGCTTTGTTAAAGCTTTTGTTAGCTCTTGTTTTTGAGCTTGTTGTTTTGTGCTTTTGTTGAGCTTGTTTTGGGCCTTTGTGCTCTGGTTCATTTGTTTCCTGGGGTATGCCCCTTGTATTTGTACATTCTTCCTTTTTTCTATGATACTATTTATTTACCTAAAAAAACGACGGCTCATCAAGAAGGTTGTTATATTCTTGGTATCCAAGTAATAAGGGATAGAAAGAATAGAACGATTGCACTAACCTAAGCTTCATACATAGATAAAATCTTGTCTAGGTTTTCTATGCAAGATTCCAAGAAAGGTATGTTACCTTTCAGGCATGGAATCAAACTTTCTAAGGAACAAGTTCCTAAGAATGAGCATAAAGAGCAATTCATGAGTAGGGTTCCATATGCCTCGGCAGTTGGAAGTGATATGAACCAAGAGTAGTGACACCCGGAACCAATATATGGTAACGAAGGATTGTTTTCTAATTCAAGTTTACAAATAAAGAAAATAAAAAAGGACCGTGACCCATTATCTATATGGAGATAAGAACCAATGGTATCAAGAAGGTTGTAGACGCCACACTCAAGAACAAGAAAGAAGGTGAGTGATAAGTCAAGTTTGAACGCCACAAGGTATAACCCTTGATAAGTTCATAGTTCAATGAAGAACCAAGAGAAAACGTTCTCTCAAATGATATTATTTGATTCTAAAAGTCTGCTGAATAATACATCATTGAGTCCCTTAAATACTAAAATATCTAAGACCTAAAAGGTAACAAATATTCGTCAATTAATGCCTTACAATCAGGAAAATAAATGGGCAATTAATGCCTTACAATCAGGAAAGAAATTAAAGATTAAAACATGCAATTAGTTGACTTGCTCCTTATTTGATGGCTAAATTTTGGAAACAAATCAACCCCTTACTTTAGGAAACAAATCAGCTCATTATTCTTTGGAAATTAAAAAGGAAAAAGCTAAAAATTGAAACTTCTCTAACCCTAACTTGTACCACACGCCCAAGCCCTAGCTTGGTCTTCATGTGGGCCGAACTTAGACTTCAACAAATCAGATCAGCCCATTAAATGCTTCATTGATCCTCTTAGCCCCTTGTAATTGGCCCAACTGCAACATGGAGTGGATCCTTTGGTGATGCTTCTTGATTCTCATTAGGAAGTCTCATGTATGCGATGCTCTGCACTAGACCAGATATTTGTTTTGTTGTTGGCATAGTTAGCAGGTTTCAATCGAAACCTGGACTTGACTACTGGCCGGCAGTCAAGCATATTTTCAAGTATCTCAGGAGAATGAGAGACAATATGCTTGTATACTCTAGAGTGGATTTGATTCCTGTAGGGTATACAGATTATGATTTCCAGTCAGATTCTGACTCCAAAAAATCCACGTCAGGATCTGTGTTTACTCTTGGAGGAGGAGCAGTCATATGGAGGAGTATCAAGCAATCATGTATTGTTGACTCCACTATGGAAGTTGATTATGTTGCTGCATGCGAAGCTGCCAAAGAGGCTGTTTGGCTCCGCCAATTCTTGATTGACTTAGAAGTGGTTCCTAGTGCGAATAAGCAGATCACTATCTACTATGACAACAGTGGAGCAGTGGCTAATTCGAAAAAATCAAGAAGTCAAAAGAGAGGGAAACACATTGAAAGGAAGTATCATCTTCTTAGGGAGATTATGCATAGGGGTGACGTGACGATTACCAAAATCGCGTTAGCAGAAAATCTAGCGGATCCCTTCACAAAGGCTCTACCGCAAAAGAGTTTTGATGGGCACCTAGAGAACATAGGAATGAGAGATATGACACATTTGCTATAGCGCAAGTGGGAGATTGTTAGGATTATGCTCAATAGCAAGAGTGTAATGTTGTACTTGACAATCTTTTCATATTAATAAAGTGATTTATGTTTTGTTAACAAAATCTTATTGTATTTATTATTATAATTGTCAAAGTAAATAATCATAAGGTCAAAAGACTATGAGAAAAGAAGAATTGTTCGTACATCTGGATATGTATGAGGTAGACACAATTCTTTTTTTGGGTAAATAAATAGTATCATAGAAAAAAGGAAGAATGTACAAATACAAGGGGCATCCCCCAGGAAACAAATGAACCAGAGCACAAAGGCCCAAAACAAGCTCAACAAAAGCACAAAACAACAAGCTCAAAAACAAGAGCTAACAAAAGCTTTAACAAAGCAAAAAAATACAAAAGAAACAGCCAACAACATAAGGATCATCAAGAGGTGACATTCCAATTCATAGCAATCAGAGGACAATCCTTTAAATTGATAGAATAGAGCCGACTACGAACAGTGTCAATAATGGTCCGGGCAACCTCTGCATTAGGCCTTCTAGAGCTCTTAAAAATATGACAATTACGCTCTCTCCAAATAAAATAGACAGCCACCGCAAGACAAAGCATTTTAGTCACAGTGGAAGGAGAGTTCCCTTTCCAATGAATGGAAATCCAATCAATTAAATCATTCCAGCTGAGACCAATCCAATTACAAGCACACTTGTTCAAGAGTTCAGTACAAATGGCTTTGCTATACAAACACTTAAAGAAAAGGTGGGCATGAGTTTGGTTCTGAGAATTGCAAAGGACACATGTAGCAATAACTTGAGGATTGTAGCACTGAACACGGTCCAAGGTAGAAAGCCTCCCTTTAATAGCCAACCAAAGGATGAAACCCATCCTCGGAATATTTTGAGGGAACCACACAATATTAAACCAGGGAATAAGAGAGTGATGGGTTCGTAGAGACTACATAGCTGAAGCAGCAGAATAAATGCCATTTGGAGAGGGGAGCCACCGAATAATATCATCCATAATGGAGTTTGGATTGTCAGAAAGCATTCGACTCTTTATTTTAGCAAGATCAATTGACATAGCAATAGACCATCTCCAAATATCACCAAGGACAATGGTATTAACCTTAGCATTAATAGGGAGACCAGAATCATAGATAACACGGGAACTCCATTTTGTACAAATAGGGCCATCAAGGTGCCAATTATCAAACCATAAGGAAGTGTTCATGCCACCACCAATAATGTGCTGAAATAAAGGACGGACTAAAGGCCTAAGAAGAAGAAGCTTTCTCCAATTCCAAGAATAGGTATTAGGAGCTTTCACCCCCCACAAACTTGAACCTTTGAGGTGGTAGGTACTAGTTAGTCTTGAATAACGTTCACAACTTAAGTTAAAGGTTGGGCACCTTTATCTTGTTAAAGTTGTAGAATTCTTTTACTAGCATTTGAGTGGGATCAAATGTGTTGTGATGAGTCTAAAATCATCGAAGGGTCTTCGAGTAAAAGAATTTAGTGCACTAGGTGCTTTGAACTGGATCACAATGAAATACTTTTTTTCTAGAACCGTTAATAGATAAAAGTCTTTTCATTATCAGGACAATCGGAGAGTCTATCTTAATCCTGAGATAAATGATGGACTTATGGTTGCAAGTGTTATCATTTGAGCTATCAGTGAGTATGATTATATAGCATAGTCTATCCTCGATAGTTTGGTGGTATTCATTTGTTAATCAATAGAGGACTTCATTTATAGATACGGACATCATGGCTCCATTTATTAAATGTGAGTAGAATATCATCATATGGATGCTATGTGGTTTTGGATATTAAATCTTAACATTGAGTTTTCAATATTGACTATTGAAAGATGACTTCTTGACAAGTCATAATATATATCCAAGTTCAAAGTGTGGTTATAAGAGTAAATATGGTAACTTGGAGAGTTATAAGCGGTCTATGAGCTCTTGGTGATTACTGATATTCTTCACGAGGATTCACTATCTCCTATATGATTGTCTAGGGTATGAATGAGAATCGTTAACTTATTCCATCTTTATTTAAGAGTGCAATTTTAGTTCGTTAGTGGAATGAACTAAAATTTATAGATTAAACCTAAGTGAATCATTTGTTGATTGTGATTGGGTAATATCTATTGGACCTTATATTTAGATAGGCCCGCCAAGATCCCCAATCTGCACAGACTTACATGAATCAATTGATAAATTCTACCGTACTATTTGTGGGTCCATTTAGAATTGTATTTAATATATTAAGAATATAATTTGCACATTATTTATTTAATGGGCTGTTTAATTATATTATATATTAATGAAAGGTATGTGGGCTTGTTTCTTTTAGTAAGAATGAGTTTAGTTCACATGTGGGCTTTTTATTAGAGTCCAAATGGATTAAATAAAATATGAAAACAATACGTAGGCCCAAGTTTTAGTCATGGGCGGCAATGGCTATTTTTTAGCCCATTATATTGTTTTATTTTATTATTTAATTAAATGGAAATTAATTATTATATTAATTAATTATTTAATTAAAAATCAAATCTTTTTCTGATTAGAAAATATGTTTCCTAGTAGTATACTACTTTTAGTAGTATATTAAATATAAAAGACTTTATTTGTTTAGTTGATCGTACCAAAATTGGTATGATTTTGGTCCCCATTTCCTTCTCCTTTTGCTTGATTCTTGGGCATTATTCTGTGATTTAATGGTGTAAATTAAGTGTTTTCAGGAATTTATAGAATTCAGGGGCATTGGAGTAATTTTTATGAAACAGGGGCAAAAGAGTAAATTTTGAAGGAAAGAATGAAGTTATTGCAAATTAGGGAGAATTCAGGGGACCTGTTCGTAATTGTCCAAGAGTAGCAGAGAAGTGCGCCACGTGGACAGACCAAACGTTGTGTTTTGATGATAGGCGTGGGCTTCTGAGGCTGCCCCAGTTCCCTTCTAAGTGCACCCCAAATGCAAAGCCCACGCCCAAGCATCTTAAACACTGCCATTTTATTAAAGGGGAAGAACAATTGAAACTGGGCCTGATGTGTGGCCCAAAACGCAAGCCCAAACGCACGCCCAAGACAGGGCTCAAACGGACTGATCGAACCAAAATTGGTATGATTTTAGCCCTCATTTCCATCTCTTTATGCTTGATTCTCGGGCATTTTTCCCGTGTTTTAATGATGTTTATTAAGTATTTTCAGGTATTTAAAAGTTGAAGGGCATTGTTGTAATTTGGAGAAACTGGGGGCAAAAGCGTAAAATATAAGGAGAAGATTGAAGTTATTGTGATTATATGAGAGTTGAGGGGAGCGTTGTGTAAAGTAGCCAGCCAAACGCCACGTCACCTATGTGATGCGGTGCATTTTGGCTAAGTTTGCTCATCATGGGTTTCTTAGTGAACCCACATCAAGCTCTATACACGCCCAAATGGCAGCCCAAATACCCCAAGCCATTTCTTTTCTTTACCACACTTAACGCAACCAGGCCACTCCTATATACACCCACGTGCACAAGCCCAAACCTTAACCCCAATTCCCTCCAAATTGCAGCCCAAAGAAGCAAGTAGTTTAAGACCATATGCACCCCGGCCCAACACTAAATACCCCCACATGTCATCTTCACCAAACTTCATCTTCTTCCTCCAGCTTCCTCATGCCATTGACGTCCCTCCATGCTCACTGCACATCGCCGGAATTCCACATCCCGTCACTGTCACCGGCCAATTTTCGGCCCAAATCGACGGCGACCTTACCGTGAACTTGTTCGTCACTTCCTTGGCTCGCCAAATTCCTCCAATCTCCTCCGTAAATCAATGGCAGCCGTGGATGTCCCCCATCACTGTCGCTTTTTACATTCGTGAACCCACTGAAATTGGGTCAATTAATTGTCGCGGTTTGCATTCAGTTTGTCGCCAGTTTGTCGCCATGGCGACAGGGAGTCAATTCCACACCTGATTGCGTTGCAATTTGGTCGCCACGAGAGGTCGCCATTTGAAGCAAAACCGCGAACCTCATTGTCTCTTCTCTGATTGGTGGGTTTTGGAGGGAAAATTACAAGAAGGCCCCCTAGAGGGGCCAAAGTGGAAATTTGAGCCATCCGTGACCTAATTCAAAAATACTATAAATTCATCCCTCTTTTCAATTTGAAAACCAAGCCTATTCTCCCCTACCAATCTCCCTTTCCCCCATTAATCACCTCCAAAACTCCTCCATTTCTATACTTGGACTTATCTTTTCCATCCAAAACCTCACACCAAATCTTGATTACTTCCCTAGACCATTCCTTCCCTACCATTTCTCCACCAATTCCTTAGTCACTTTCCATAGACACCCACACATCTAGACATATCCTCATCTTCCATTCTTTGCACTAGGAGCATCAAAGGAGAACAAGGATCAAGCACTAAAGAAGGTGGCCCAAGGGTAATTTCCTTACCATTTACTTGTTTTCTATTTGATTGCTACCATGTGTAATTAAACCCCTAATCTAGGGGATTGATTTGATAAACATTTGGTTTGTAGGGAAAAAAATACGTGCACGCAGCGGAAGCGAGACTAAAAAGAGTTTAGTATATTTCAAAAAAATTTCCATATTGAACCTTAACCCTTTAATTAATAAACATATACATTAAAAGATATCGTACCTTTGTCGCGTGATCCGATTGACTATGCGTCGATGGTAATCCACAAGATCTTCCAATCCGATCATGAATGTGAATCACCTAGGAGCGTGGTCTCCCTTCTCTTTGAATTGTATACCTGAGAATGGACAACAAACCTTTTCTGATTTCTGTTAGTCACAAAAATTCCAATAGATTGTTAAGAATGTCCTGGTCACTTTTGAATTCACAATCGTTAGATTGAAACTCGCATGACCCTTATTCGAAATTGTGCACAAGACCTCTTGATGTAAAGATCACTAGTGCACTATCGAAATAAGAACAATTCTTCTCACAATCTCTCTTGGCCGAATTTCACACTAATCTAAGAGTTGGATTTTATTTTTCTCTAGCAAAAGAAAAATCTCTCAATTCCAAAACCTTAGGGTTGCCGATTCCAAAGTTACAAAAACTATGGTGGCTGGATCCATAGTTACAAAAACTATGGAACCGAATTCTTTCCCAAAAACTATGGTTCCGAATTTTTTACCAAAAACTATGGTTCTGAATTCTTTCCCGAAACTATGGTTCCGAATTCTTTCCCAAAAACTATGGTTCCGAATTCTTTCCCGCAACTATGGTTCCGAATTCTTTCCCGAAACTATGGTTCCGAATTCTTTCCCAAAAACTATGATTCCGAATTCTTTCCCAAAAACTATAGTTCCGAATTCTAACCCTAAACCTATGGTTCCTTAGTGTATTTGTGACTATATAAAAGACTTCCTAATTTGACTAAACAAATAAAGTCTTTTATATTTAGTATAATACTAATAGTAGTATACTACTAGGAAACATATTTCCTAATTAGAAAAAGATTTGATTTTTAATTAAATAATTAATTAACACATTAATTAATTTCCATTAAATTAAATAATAAAATAAAACAATATAATGGGCTAAAAATTAGCCATTGCCGCCCATGACTAGAACTTGGGCCTACATATTGTTTTCTTATTTTATTTAATCCATTTGGACTTTAATAAAAAAGCCCACATGTGAACTAGACCCATTCTTACTAAAAGAAACAAGCCCACATGTCTTTCATTAATATATTAATATAATTAAACAGCCCATTAAATAAATAATGTGCAAATTATATTCTTAATATATTAAATACAATTCTAAATGGACCCACAAATAGTCCGGTAGAATATATCAAGTGATTCATGCAAGCTCGTGCGGATTGGGGATCTTGGCGGGCCTATCTAAATTTAAGCTCCAATAGACATAACCCAATCACAATCAACAAATGATTCACTTAGGTTCAATCTATTAATTTTAGTTCATTCTACTAAAGAACTAAAATTGCAATCTTAAATAAAGATGGAATAAGTTAAGGATACTCATTCATACCCTAGACAATCATATGAGAGATAGTGAATCCTCGTGAAGAATATCATGTTAGGATTATGCTCAATAGCAAGAGTGTAATAGTGTAATTAACAATCTTTTTCATATTAATAAAGTGATTTCTGTTTTAAACAAATCTTATAGCATTTATAGTTTAATAATTGTTAAAGTAAATAATCATAAGGTCTAAAGACTATGAGAAAAGAAGAATTGTTCATACATCTGGATATGTATGTGGTAGACACAATTCTTGAATATCGTTCACAACTTAAGTTAAAGGTTGGGCACCTTTATCTTGTTAAAGTTGTAGAATTCTTTTGCTAGCATTTGAGTGGGATCAAATGAGATATGATGAGTCTAAAATCATCGGAGTGTCTTCGAGCAAAAGAATCTAGTGCACTAGGTGCATTGAACAGGATCACAATGAAATACTTTATCTATAACCGTCAGTAGATAAAAGTAATTTCATTATCAGGACAATCGGAGAGTCTATCTCAATCCTGAGATAAATGATGGACTTATGGTTACAGGTGATATCATTTGAGCTATCAATGAGTACGATTATATCGCATAGTCTATCCTCGATAGTTTGGTGATATTCATTTGTTAATCGATAGAGGACTTCATTTATAGATATGGACATCGTGGCTCCATTTATTAAATGAGAGTATAATATCATCATATGGATGTTTTGAGGTAATTGGATATTAAATCTCAACGTTGAGTTTTCAATAGTGTCTATTGAAAACATGGCTTCTGGACAAGTCAAAATATCCAAGTTCAAAACGTGGTCATATGAGTAAATATGGTAACTTGGAGAGTTATAGGCAGTCTATGAACTTTTGGCGATTACTGATATTAATCACGAGGATACACTATCTCCAATATGATTGTCTAGGGTAAGAATGAGGAAGCATCTTCCTTTTCTGTCTTTATTTAAGAGTTCAATTTTAGCTCTTTAGTGGAATGAGCTAAAATTAATGGATCGGACCTAAGTGAATCATTTGTTGATTGTGATTAGGTTATGTCTACTGTAGCTTAAATTTAGATAGCCCGCCAAGATCCCCAATCCACACGGACTTGCATGGATCACTTGATATATTCTACCGGACCAATTTAGGGTCCATCTAGAATTGCAATTTAATATATTAAGAATATAATTTGCACATTATTTATGTAATGGGCTGCACAATTATATTTATATATTAATGGATGACATGTGGGCTTGTTTCTTTTAGTAAGATTGGGTCTAGTTCACATGTGGGCTTTTTATTTAAAGTCCTATGGATTAAATGAAATAGGAAAAATAATGTTTGGCCCAATACACATATGGGGCGGCAAGGTTATATATTAACCTAAAATATTATTTTGTTTTTATTATTTAATTAAATAAGAATTAATTAATTCATTAATTAATTATTTAATTAAGATACAAATCTTTTCTCATTAGGAAATATGTTTCCTAAAGGTATACTATTGGTAGTAGTATAATTAAATAGAAAGACTTGTTTGACAAGGAAATAAATAAGTAGTTTTATTTATTCAAACAGGAAGTCTTTTTATTTTAGTCAAATATGAGAATAAAAAGATTTATGAGTTTGATTAGGTTTTGGAAATCCTTTCTAAATAGGAATTAGGGTGCAATTCAAACTAATTAATTTTGTTTGGAAATTGCGGCAACCCTAATTAATTTAGGAAGAGAATTCGGCCAACCCTAAAAAGAAAGAAGAAAAATTTCGGCCACCTATATATGTATACATATAATTTTCGGCCAGCCCTAGTGCTAAGGTGCAGAATTTTTTCTTCTTCTTCTTCTTAACTCATAGATAGAGAATTTATTCAACTAAGACAAAAGAAAAAGGAACATAGATTATTCTTTGATGGTGTACTATTTGCTTAATCATTGATAAGCTTGTGTATACAACATCGATCAAGGTTCACGCGAGTTTCGATCATTAGATTGAGAACTCAAAAGTGACCGGAATAATCTTAGGTTTCTTTTGATTGTTTTTGTGACTAACGAACAAGAGAGAAAAGTTTGTTTAATCCAATCACAGGTTTGCAATTCAAAGAGAAGGGAGACCACGCTCCTAGGTGATCCACGTTCGTGCTAGGATTGAAGATCTTGAGGATTACCATCGACGCAAGTCAATCGGATCACGCGACAAGAGGTATTAAACTTTTATTACTTCTTTATATATCTTTAATTAATCAAAAGGGTTTAAGGTTCATAAAATTGGAAAAATTTTAAAAGCTACTTAAAAATTTTTTTTAGTCTCGCTTCTGCTGCAGTTATATTTTTTCCCTACAATTGGTATCAGAGCCATGGTTGAACCCTTTTAATTAATTGATGTATATATTGTTAGGATTATGCTCAATAGCAAGAGTGTAATAGTGTAATTAACAATCTTTTTCATATTAATAAAGTGATTTCTGTTTTAAACAAATCTTATAGCATTTATAGTTTAATAATTGTCAAAGTAAATAACCATAAGGTCTAAAGACTATGAGAAAAGAAGAATTGTTCGTACATCTGGATATGTATGTGGTAGACACAATTCTTTAGTTAGTCTTGAATATCGTTCACAACTTAAGTTAAAGGTTGGGCACCTTTATCTTGTTAAAGTTGTAGAATTCTTTTGCTAGCATTTGAGTGGGATCAAATGAGATATGATGAGTCTAAAATCATCGGAGTGTCTTCGAGCAAAAGAATCTAGTGCACTGGGTGCATTGAACAGGATCACAATGAAATACTTTATCTATAACCGTCAGTAGATAAAAGTAATTTCATTATCAGGACAATCGGAGAGTCTATCTTAATCTTGAGATAAATGATGGACTTATGGTTACAGGTGATATCATTTGAGCTATCAATGAGTACGATTATATCGCATAGTCTATCCTCGATAGTTTGGTGATATTCATTTGTTAATCGATAGAGGACTTCATTTATAGATATGGACATCGTGGCTCCATTTATTAAATGAGAGTATAATATCATCATATGGATGTTTTGAGGTAATTGGATATTAAATCTCAACGTTGAGTTTTCAATAGTGTCTATTGAAAACATGGCTTCTGGACAAGTCAAAATATCCAAGTTCAAAACGTGGTCATATGAGTAAATATGGTAACTTGGAGAGTTATAGGCGGTCTATGAACTCTTGGCTATTACTGATATTAATCACGAGGATACACTATCTCCAATATGATTGTCTAGGGTATGAATGAGGAAGCATCTTCCTTTTCTGTCTTTATTTAAGAGTTCAATTTTAGCTCTTTAGTGGAATGAGCTAAAATTAATGGATCGGACCTAAGTGAATCATTTGTTGATTGTGATTAGGTTATGTCTATTGGAGCTTAAATTTAGATAGCCCGCCAAGATCCCCAATCCACACGGACTTGCATGGATCACTTGTTATATTCTACCGGACCAATTTAGGGTCCATCTAGAATTGCAATTTAATGTATTAAGAATATAATATGCACATTATTTATATAATGGGCTGCACAATTATATTTATATATTAATGGATGACATGTGGGCTTGTTTCTTTTAGTAAGAATGGGTCTAGTTCACATGTGGGCTTTTTATTTAAAGTCCTATGGATTTAATGAAATAAGAAAAATAATATTTGGCCCAATGTATATATGTGGGGCGGCAACATGCTATAATGGCATTTAATATTATTTTGTTTCATTATTTAATTAAATAAGAATTAATTAATTTATTAATTAATTGTTTAATTAAAGTAACAAATCTTTTCTAAATAGGAAATATGATTCCTATTTGTATACTATTGGTAGTAGTATAATTAAATAGAAAGACTTGTTTGACAAGGAAAATAAATAATTAATTTTATTTATTTAATCAAATAGGAAGTCTTTTTATTTTAGTCAAATAAGGAATAAAAGATTTATGAGTTTGATTAGGTTTTGGAAATCTTTTCTAAATAGGAATTAGGGTGCAATTCAAACTAATTAATTTTGTTTGGAAATTGCTGCAACCCTAATTATTTTAGGAAGAGAATTCGGCCAACCCTAAAGAAGGAAGAAGAGAAATTACGGCCACATATATATGTACACATATAGATTTCGGCCACCACTCTAAGAACTAGGGTTTTTGGTGCAGAATTTTTCTTCTTCTTCTTCTTCTCAACTCATAGTTAGAAATATATATTATTCTACTAAAAACAAAAGGAACATTGATTATTCTTTGATTGTGTTCTAGTTGCTTGTTCATTAATAAGCTTGTGAATACTATATCGATCTAGGTTCACGCGAGTTTCGATCATACGATTGAGAACTCAAAAGTGACCGGAATAATCTTAGGTTCCTTTAGATTGTTTTTGGGACTAACGAATCAAGAAAAGTTTGTTTAAATCCAATCACAGGTTTGCAATTCAAAGAGAAGGGAGACCACGCTCCTAGGTGATCCACGTTCGTGCTAGGATTGAAGATCTTGCGGATTACCATCGACGCAAGTCAATCGGATCACGCGACAAGAGGTATTAATCTTTTATTACTTTATTATATATGTTTGATTAATCAAAAGGGTTTAAGGTTCATAAAATTGGAAAAATTTTAAAAGCTACTCAAACTAATATTTTTTAGTCTCGCTTCCGCTGCGGGTACGATTTTTCCCTACAATTGGTATCAGAGCCTAGGTTGAACCCTTTTAATTAATTAAACGTATATATACGTGGATCGATTTCTTTTTAATTGTGATTATGCATGTTTAGAAAGAGATGGCACTCTAGGTATTCGCATATATAATTACATGTGATGTATGGATTTATATATGTTTTTATGTGGATTGTTATTGCTCAATTTTGGCCCTAGATTTTCTATGTATTTTTGGTTTTGGAATTGTAACAAGAAGGGTGGTCTATCATCGCCATAATTCCTTCTTGGTAGTTGCTAGAATTTTTTTTTATGTATTAAAAATTGCTGCAGTTTTTTTAATGTATTATTTATTATAATGTGCAGTATTTTTTTACTGTCATATAAAAAAAAAAAAAAAAAAAATTCTGCAGTAATTTTATTTGATTAAATTAAATTGTAAACACGTTCTACATCGAAGAATCGAAGAAACGAAGCAACCGGAACCGAGAACGAGCACCGTGCGCACCCTAGGAGTGGATTGGGCTGCGCATGGCATGCCCGAAATCCAGTGGGCTGCACACGGCAGCCTTGCCACCAAGAGGGCTGCGCACGGCAGCCATGCAAGGCCCATGGGCTGCGCATGGCAGCCCCTTACGTGGGGTTGTGGGCCGTGCAATCCCGTGGAGAGAGGCTGGAGGATGGGCTTATGGTGATGGGCCACTCGAAGATCTTGTATTCCTATATCAATGTAATTTATTTGTTTTTCTAGGATGGGCCAAAATTGTTGCTATTTAATTTATGCTTAAATATTACAATTTTTTGTTGTTGTATGATAACATGACATATAGAATAGGAGTGCCACTCATATATCTCTTTTGGTATGAACATGCATTGAATGATTTAAGTATCTAAATTGGCATCTAGATAACTTGGTAAATCATTCTATGGGATTTAATCACACGCCTTAAATAATTGAGTGGGAGAAGGTGTTTTTGTAACACCTATGGCTTCCAAGATTAGTTGAGCTTAATTATTTTATGGTAATTCCCCAAAGGGACATCCATGAATGGAATTAAGCAATATACTTCCTTACAAGGATAGACTAGACAATGGACTCAGCGAGATCTACTCCCAAAGGAGGGATTTTCGTGAGAGAAAATTGAGGGTCGATATCTTGGTAACACACTCAATGTAATTTTATTGATATCCTCCAAAGAGTTCTTGTCAGTAAAATTGCAAGGCTAAAATTGAAAACGCTGGTTGTTATGTTAACAATTAGGTGGGACCTAGTCTAACTAGTAAATGGGGCGAACTCCCAAAGGAGGCGTAACATTTATGGGTGTTAGATCACCGTTGAATTTTTATGATTGAGTTATTCATTTAATTCAAGATAAATATTTAAAGTGCTTTATAATGATTGTTTACTTATATTAATTTTTGTTTAATTAAGAAATCATGACCCCATCACTTATGAACATCCTAAAAGATAAAACTTTAACCGGTAATAATTATGTCACATGGAAAAGGAAAATTGGGTTGTTGCTGCAAGCTGGAAAAATATAAATTTTGTTCTAACTACTCCTAAACCACCTGCTCTTACTAATGAATCTAATGCAATGAGATGAGTATGAGCAGTGGAAGACCTCTAATAAGATGGCCAAATGGCTACCATCTCCGACGTGTTGCAATAGCAGCATGAAGGAATAGGGTCTGCTGCTGATATGATGATGTCTCTAGAAGAGATTCATATGGTTGGTAAAGTTGCTACTATTAAGACTCGTCAGAAGGTCAAGGAATAATAGAAGAAAAAGCAACTTGGGCCTACCAAGAAAGAGACTAAGAAAGTAACCAAGATCAAAAGGAAGTGCTTCTTTTGTGGTGAAAAGAGACATTGGAAAAGTAATTGCCCAAAGTCTCAGAATAAGAAGGAAGAAGGTAATGCGAATTATCTTGAAACATGTTTTTCTGGCAGATTCTACAGATTCTTGGATCGTAGACTCTGGAGCCAATAATCATGTTTGTTATTCCTTATGGGGGTTCCAAGAAAGGAGAAAGCTGAGTAAGAATGAAATCAATTTGCGCTTGGGCAACAGAACGTTAGTGTCTGCAAGTGCAGTAGGAGATATTAGAGTTTGTTTGGATTCTAGAAGGCATTTAGATTTAATAGACGTTTATTATGTACCTCAATTCAAGAGGAATTTAATTTCAGTTTCTTGTTTGAATAAATTTGGATATTCGGTTACTTTTAATAAAGTTTTTATTATTAGTAAGAATGACAAAGTTATTTGCAAAGGTACATTGGAAAATGGTCTATACTTCTTGCATAGAAATATCTCTCACTCGTTAGACACAGAAATAACGGAACCTGATCATAAAAGAGTTAAATTATCAAAAGATGAAACCTACCTTTGGCATTTACGCTTAGGTCATATTAACCTTAATAGGATTAAAAGATTGGTAAGTGACGGACCTTTGAGTGACTTAAAGGTTGATGATCTACCAACTTGTGAATCTTGTTTGGAAGGTAAAATGACCAAAAGGACGTTCTCTGCCAAAGGTGCCAGAGCCACTGAATGTTTAGGATTGATACACACTGATGTATGTGGACCTATGAGCATTCAAGCTAGAGGTGGATATGAGTACTTCATCACTTTCACAGATGATTACTCAAGATTTGGCTATGTGTATCTCATGCGACATAAGTCGGATGCTTTTGACATGTTCAAAGCATTTAAAGCTGAAGTGGAAAATCAGCTTGAGAAACACATAAAAATCTTGAGATCTGATCGTGGTGGAGAATATCTACCTGGTGAGTTTCAGCAATATCTTATTGATAATGGGATAGTTTCTCAGTTTTCTGCACCAGGTACACCTCAACAAAATGGGGTAGCAGAAAGGAGAAATAGAACTCTTTTGGATATGGTTAGGTCTATGTTGAGTTATTCAACACTTCCTATTTCTTTTTGGGGATATGCTTTACAAACTGCTATATACATTCTAAACGATGTACCATTTAAGTCTGTTCCTAAAACACCGCATGAGTTGTGGACTGGGCGCAAGCCTAGTTTACAACACTTAAGGATATTTGGTTGTCCTGCGCATGTGTTAAAAGGAAAGACAGAAAAGATGGAGTCCCGTTCAGAAACATGTATATTTGTAGGGTATCCGAAAGAAACTAAAGGATATTATTTTTATAGTCCTTCAGATCTTAAAGTATTTGTTTCTACAAATGCTAAATTTCTGGAAAAGGACTATATGAATGATTTTGTACCTAAAAGTAGAATTGTCCTGAATGAAATGTCAGGAGATACAATTCCACGAGAGGTTACACAACCAAACCCAATTGTAAGTTCTGATCCAACACAAGATCAGCAACCTACCATTCCTCGTCGTAGTGGGAGGGTTAGAACACAACCCGAAAGATACATCGGTCTGGGAGAATCTGTAGAGAATCTCCCGGACGACGATGATCCCTATACGTACAAGGAAGCTATGGAGGATGTTGATAGTCGCCATTGGCAAAAGGCAATGCAATCCGAGATTGAATCTATGTTCAATAACAAAGTCTGGTCTCTTGTAGACTTGCCTAAAGGGATAAAACCCATTGGGTGCAAGTGGGTATACAAGAGGAAAAGAGGTATGGATGGAAAGGTGGAAACCTTTAAAGCTAGATTGGTAGCTAAAGGGTATACACAGAAAGAAGGTATCGATTACGAGGAAACCTTCTCTCCTGTGGCCATGCTTAAATCCATTAGGATACTCTTATCCATTGCAGCATCTTTAGATCTAGAGATTTGGCAAATGGACGTCAAGACAGCTTTCCTTAATGGAAGTCTTGACGAGAGCATCTACATGATGCAACTAGAGGGATTCATTGAAAAGGGCCAAATGGAAAAGGTATGCAAGTTGCAGAAATCCATTTATGGATTAAAGCAAGCATCCAGATCCTGGAACATAAGGTTCGATCAAGCTGTCAAAGGTTTTGGATTTATTCAGAATCTTGACGAACCTTGTGTATACAAAAGGATTAAGGGCGACAAGTTGGTTTTCCTAATTCTTTATGTTGATGATATACTACTCATCGGAAACGATGTAGGTGTATTGACATCAGTAAAAGAATGGTTAGCAAAAAAATTTGATATGAAGGACTTAGGAGAAGCAAGTTTTATTCTAGGTATCCAAGTTACAAGGGATAGAAAGAATAGAACGATTGCATTATCCCAAGCTTCATACATAGACAAGATCTTGACTAGGTTTTCCATGCAAGATTCCAAGAAAGGTATGTTACCTTTCAGACATGGAATCAAGCTTTCTAAGGAACAAGTTCCTAAGAATGAGCGTGAAGAGCAATTCATGAGCAGAGTTCGATATGCCTCGGCGGTTGGAAGTCTCATGTATGCAATGCTCTGCACTAGACCAGATATTTGTTTTGCTGTTGGCATAGTTAGCAGGTTTCAATCGAAACCTGGTCCTGATCACTGGACGGCAGTCAAGCATATTTTCAAGTATCTTAAGAGAACGAGAGATAATATGCTTGTATACTCTTGAGGGGATTTGATTCCCGTTGGGTATACAGATTCTGATTTTCAATCAGATTCTGACTCCAGAAAATCCACATCAGGGGCTGTGTTTACTATTGGAGGAGGAGCAGTTATATGGAGGAGTATCAAGCAATCTTGTATTGCTGATTCCACCATGGAGGCTGAGTATGTTGCTGCATGCGAGGCTGCCAAAGAGGCTGTTTGGCTCCGCCAATTCTTGATTGACTTGGAAGTGGTTCCTAGTGCGAATAAGCAGATCACTATCTACTGTGATAACAGTGGAGCAGTGGCTAATTCGAATGAACCAAGAAGTCACAAGAGAGGTAAACACATTGAAAGGAAATATCATCTTTTAAGGGAGATTGTTCAAAGAGGTGACGTGACGATTACCAAAATCGCGTCAGCAGAAAATCTAGCGGATCCCTTCACAAAGGCTCTACCTCAAAAGAGTTTCGATGGGCACCTAGAGAACATGGGCTTGAGAGATATGACACATTTGCTATAGCGCAAGTGGGAGATTGTTAGGATTATGCTCAATAGCAAGAGTGTAATAGTGTAATTAACAATCTTTTTCATATTAATAAAGTGATTTCTGTTTTAAACAAATCTTATAGCATTTATAATTTAGTAATTGTCAAAGTAAATAACCATAAGGTCTAAAGACTATGAGAAAAGAAGAATTGTTCGTACATCTGGATATGTATGTGGTAGACACAATTCTTTAGTTAGTCTTGAATATCGTTCACAACTTAAGTTAAAGGTTGGGCACCTTTATCTTGTTAAAGTTGTAGAATTCTTTTGCTAGCATTTGAGTGGGATCAAATGAGATATGATGAGTCTAAAATCATCGGAGTGTCTTCGAGCAAAAGAATCTAGTGCACTGGGTGCATTGAACAGGATCACAACGAAATACTTTATCTATAACCGTCAGTAGATAAAAGTAATTTCATTATCAGGACAATCGGAGAGTCTATCTTAATCTTGAGATAAATGATGGACTTATGGTTACAGGTGATATCATTTGAGCTATCAATGAGTACGATTATATCGCATAGTCTATCCTCGATAGTTTGGTGATATTCATTTGTTAATCGATAGAGGACTTCATTTATAGATATGGACATCGTGGCTCCATTTATTAAATGAGAGTATAATATCATCATATGGATGTTTTGAGGTAATTGGATATTAAATCTCAACGTTGAGTTTTCAATAGTGTCTATTGAAAACATGGCTTCTGGACAAGTCAAAATATCCAAGTTCAAAACGTGGTCATATGAGTAAATATGGTAACTTGGAGAGTTATAGGCGGTCTATGAACTCTTGGCTATTACTGATATTAATCACGAGGATACACTATCTCCAATATGATTGTCTAGGGTATGAATGAGGAAGCATCTTCCTTTTCTGTCTTTATTTAAGAGTTCAATTTTAGCTCTTTAGTGGAATGAGCTAAAATTAATGGATCGGACCTAAGTGAATCATTTGTTGATTGTGATTAGGTTATGTCTATTGGAGCTTAAATTTAGATAGCCCGCCAAGATCCCCAATCCACACGGACTTGCATGGATCACTTGTTATATTCTACCGGACCAATTTAGGGTCCATCTAGAATTGCAATTTAATGTATTAAGAATATAATATGCACATTATTTATATAATGGGCTGCACAATTATATTTATATATTAATGGATGACATGTGGGCTTGTTTCTTTTAGTAAGAATGGGTCTAGTTCACATGTGGGCTTTTTATTTAAAGTCCTATGGATTTAATGAAATAAGAAAAATAATATTTGGCCCAATGTATATATGTGGGGCGGCAACATGCTATAATGGCATTTAATATTATTTTGTTTCATTATTTAATTAAATAAGAATTAATTAATTTATTAATTAATTGTTTAATTAAAGTAACAAATCTTTTCTAAATAGGAAATATGATTCCTATTTGTATACTATTGGTAGTAGTATAATTAAATAGAAAGACTTGTTTGACAAGGAAAATAAATAATTAATTTTATTTATTTAATCAAATAGGAAGTCTTTTTATTTTAGTCAAATAAGGAATAAAAGATTTATGAGTTTGATTAGGTTTTGGAAATCTTTTCTAAATAGGAATTAGGGTGCAATTCAAACTAATTAATTTTGTTTGGAAATTGCGGCAACCCTAATTATTTTAGGAAGAGAATTCGGCCAACCCTAAAGAAGGAAGAAGAGAAATTACGGCCACATATATATGTACACATATAGATTTCGGCCACCACTCTAAGAACTAGGGTTTTTGGTGCAGAATTTTTCTTCTTCTTCTTCTTCTCAACTCATAGTTAGAAATATATATTATTCTACTAAAAACAAAAGGAACATTGATTATTCTTTGATTGTGTTCTAGTTGCTTGTTCATTAATAAGCTTGTGAATACTATATCGATCTAGGTTCACGCGAGTTTCGATCATACGATTGAGAACTCAAAAGTGACCGGAATAATCTTAGGTTCCTTTAGATTGTTTTTGGGACTAACGAATCAAGAAAAGTTTGTTTAAATCCAATCACAGGTTTGCAATTCAAAGAGAAGGGAGACCACGCTCCTAGGTGATCCACGTTCGTGCTAGGATTGAAGATCTTGCGGATTACCATCGACGCAAGTCAATCGGATCACGCGACAAGAGGTATTAATCTTTTATTACTTTATTATATATGTTTGATTAATCAAAAGGGTTTAAGGTTCATAAAATTGGAAAAATTTTAAAAGCTACTCAAACTAATATTTTTTAGTCTCGCTTCCGCTGCGGGTACGATTTTTCCCTACATATATACGTGGATCGATTTATTTTAATTGTGATTATGCATGTTTTAGAAAGAGATGGCACTCTAGGTATTCGCATATATAATTACATGTGATGTATGGATTGTAGGGAAAAATATACGTACCCGCAGCGGAAGCGAGACAAAAAAATGTTTGGGTAGCTTTTAAAATTTTTCCAATTATGAACCTTAAACCCTTTTGATTAATCAAACATATATATATAAGAAAGTAATAAATTATATTAATACCTCTTGTAGCGTGATCCGATTGACTTGCGTCGATGGTAATCCGCAAGATCTTCAATCCTAGCACGAACGTGGATCACCTAGGAGCGTGGTCTCCCTTTCTTTGAATTGCAAACCTGTGATTGGATTCAACAAACTTTTCTTGATCCGTTAGTCCCAAAAACAATCTAAAAGAACCTAAGATTATTCCGGTCACTTTTGAGTTCTCAATCTAATGATCGAAACTCGCGTGAACCTTAATCGATATAGTATTCACAAGCTCATAGATGAATAAGCAACTAGAATACAATCAAAGAATAATCTATGTTCTTTTTGTTCTTAGTAGAATAATAGATTTCTAGCTATGAGTTTAGAAGAAGAAGAAGAAGAAAAATTCTGCACATTAGCACTAAGGGTTGGCCGAAATCTATATGTGGTCTTATATAGGTGGCCGAATTTTTCTCTTCCTTTTTGCCCTAGGGTGGCCGAAATCTCTACCAAATCAAATTAGGGTTGCCGCAATTTCACTCCTAAAATATTGGAGATTTAGTTGCACCCTAATTCCTATTTAGTTTAAGATTTCCAAACCCTAATCCAACTCAATAATCTTTTATTCCTTATTGGACTAAAATAAAAAGACTTCCTATTTGATTAAATAAATAAAATTAATTATTGGGCCAAATATTATTTTTCTTATTTCATTAAATCCATAGGACTTTAAATAAAAAGCCCACATGTGAACTAGACCCATTCTTACTAAAAGAAACAAGCCCACATGTTATCCATTAATATATAAATATAATTGTGCAGCCCATTACATAAATAATGTGCAAATTATATTCTTAATATATTAAATTGCAATTCTAGATGGACCCTAAATTGGTCCGGTAGAATATTTCAAGTGATCCATGCAAGTCCGTGTGGATTGGGGATCTTGGCGGACTATCTAAATTTAAGCTCCAATAGACATAACCTAATCACAATCAACAAATGATTCACTTAGGTCCGATCCATTAATTTTAGCTCATTCCACTAAAGAGCTAAAATTGAACTCTTAAATAAAGACAGAAAAGGAAGATGCTTCCTCATTCATACCCTAGACAATCATATTGGAGATAGTGTATCCTCGTGATTAATATCAGTAATCGCCAAGAGTTCATAGACCGCTTATAACTCTCCAAGTTACCATATTTACTCATATGACCACATTTTGAACTTGGATATTTTGACTTGTCCAGAAGCCATGTTTTCAATAGACACTATTGAAAACTCAATGTTGAGATTTAATATCCAATTACCTCAAAACATCCATATGATGATATTATACTCTCATTTAACAAATGGAGTCACGATGTCCATATCTATAAATGAAGTCCTCTATCGATTAACAAATGAATATCACCAAACTATCGAGGATAGACTATGCAATATAATCGTACTCATTGATAGCTCAAATGATATCACCTGCAACCATAAGTCCATCATTTATCTCAGGATTAAGATAGACTCTCCGATTGTCCTGATAATGAAATTACTTTTATCTACTGACGGTTATAGATAAAGTATTTCATTGTGATCCTGTTCAATGCACCCAGTGCACTAGATCCTTTTGCTCGAAGACACTCCGATAATTTTAGACTCATCATATCTCATTTGATCCCACTCAAATGCTAGCAAAAGAATTCTACAACTTTAACAAGATAAAGGTGCCCAACCTTTAACTTAAGTTGTGAACGATATTCAAGACTAACTAAAGAATTGTGTCTACCACATACATATCCAGATGTATGAACAATTCTTCTTTTCTCATAGTCTTTAGACCTTATGATTATTTACTTTAACAATTATTAAACTATAAATGCTATAAGATTTGTTTAAACCAGAAATCACTTTATTAATATGAATAAGATTGTTAATTACACTATTACACTCTTGCTATTGAGCATAATCCTAACAATCTCCCACTTGCGCTATAGCAAATGTGTCATATCTCTCAAGCCCATATTCTCTAGGTGCCCATCGAAACTCTTCTGAGGTAGAGCCTTTGTGAAGGGATCTGCTAGATTTTCCGCTGACGCGATTTTGGTAATCGTCACGTCACCTCTTTGAACAATCTCCCTTAAAAGATGATATTTCCTTTCTATGTGTTTACCTCTCTTGTGACTTCTAGGTTCTTTCGAATTAGCCACTGCTCCACTGTTGTCACAGTAGATAGTGATCTTCTTATTCGCACTAGGAACCACTTCCAAGTCAATCAAGAATTGACGGAGCCAAACAGCCTCGCAGCAACATACTCAGCTTCCATGGTGGAATCAGCAATACAAGATTGCTTGATACTCCTCCATATAACTGCTCCTCCTCCAATAGTAAACACAGCCCCTGATGTGGATTTTCTGGAGTCAGAATCTGATTGAAAATCAGAATCTGTATACCCAACGGGAATCAAATCCCCTCCAGAGTATACAAGCATATTATCTCTCGTTCTCTTGAGATACTTGAAAATATGCTTGACTGCCGTCCAGTGATCAGGACTAGGCTTCGATTGAAACCTGCTAACTATGCCAACAGCAAAACAAATATCTGGTCTAGTGCAGAGCATTGCATACATGAGACTTCCAACTGCCGAGGCATATGGAACTCTACTCATGAACTGCTCTTCATGCTCATTCTTAGGAACTTGTTCCTTAGAAAGCTTGATTCCATGTCTGAAAGGTAACATACCTTTCTTGGAATCTTGCATGGAAAACCTAGACAAGATTTTGTCTATGTATGAAGCTTGGGATAATGCAATCGTTCTATTCTTTCTATCCCTTATAACTTGGATACCTAGAATAAAACTTGCTTCTCCTAAGTCCTTCATATCAAATTGTTTTGCTAACCATTCTTTTACTGATGTCAATACACCTACATCGTTTCCGATGAGTAGTATATCATCAACATAAAGAATCAGGAAAACCAACTTGTCGCCCTTAATCCTCTTGTATACACAAGGTTCGTCAAGATTCTGAATAAATCCAAAACCTTTGACTGCTTGATCGAACCTTATGTTCCAGGATCTGGATGCTTGCTTTAATCCATATATGGATTTCTGCAACTTGCATACCTTTTCCATTTGGCCCTTTTCAATGAATCCCTCTGGTTGTATCATGTAGATGCTTTCGTCAAGACTTCCATTAAGGAAAGCTGTCTTGACGTCCATTTGCCAAATCTCTAGATCTAAAGATGCTGCAATGGATAAGAGTATCCTAATGGATTTAAGCATGGCCACAGGAGAGAAGGTTTCCTCGTAATCGATACCTTCTTTCTGTGTATACTCTTTAGCTACCAGTCTAGCTTTAAAGGTTTCCACTTTTCCATCCATACCTCTTTTCCTCTTGTATACCCACTTGCACCCAATGGGTTTTATCCCTTTAGGCAAGTCTACAAGGGACCAGACTTTGTTATTGAACATAGATTCAATCTCAGATTGCATTGCCTTTTGCCAATGGCGACTATCAACATCCTCCATAGCTTCCTTGTACGTATAGGGATCATCGTCGTCCGGGAGATTCTCTACAGATTCTCCCAGAGCGATGTATCTTTCGGGTTGTGTTCTAACCCTCCCACTACGACGAGGAATGGTAGGTTGTTGACCTTGTGTTGGATCGGAATTTACAATTGGGTTAGGTTGTGTAACTTCTCGTGGAATTGTATCTCCTGACATCTCATTTAGGACAATTCTACTTTTAGGCACAAAATCATTCATATAGTCCTTATCCAGAAATTTAGCATTTGTCGAAACAAATACTTTAAGATCTGAAGGACTATAAAAATAATATCCTTTAGTTTCTTTCGGATACCCTACAAATATACATGTTTCTGAACGAGACTCCATCTTTTCTGTCTTTCCTTTTAACACGTGCGCAGGACATCCAAATATCCTTAAGTGTTGTAAACTAGGTTTGCGCCCAGTCCACAACTCATGCGGTGTTTTAGGAACAGACTTAGATGGTACATGGTTTAGAATGTATATTGCAGTTTGTAAAGCATATCCCCAGAAAGAAATAGGAAGTGTTGAATAACTCAACATAGACCTAACCATATCCAAAAGAGTTCTATTTCTCCTTTCTGCTACCCCATTTTGTTGAGGTGTACCAGGTGCAGAAAACTGAGAAACTATCCCATTATCAATAAGATAATGCTGAAACTAACCAGATAGATATTCTCCACCACGATCAGATCTCAAGATTTTTATGTGTTTCTCAAGCTGATTTTCCACTTCAGCTTTAAATGCTTTGAACATGTCAAAAGCATCCGACTTATGTCGCATGAGATACACATATCCAAATCTTGAGTAATCATCTGTGAAAGTGATGAAGTACTCATATCCACCTCTAGCTTGAATGCTCATAGGTCCACATACATCAGTCTGTATCAATCCTAAACATTCAGTGGCTCTGGCACCTTTGGCAGAGAACGTCCTTTTGGTCATTTTACCTTCCAAACAAGATTCACAAGTTGGTAGATCATCAACCTTTAAGTCACTCAAAGGTCCGTCACTTACCAATCTTTTAATCCTATTAAGGTTAATATGACCTAAGCGTAAATGCCAAAGGTAGGTTTCATCTTTTGATAATTTAACTCTTTTATGATCAGGTTCCGTTATTTCTGTGTCTAACGAGTGAGAGATATTTCTATGCAAGAAGTATAGACCGTTTTCCAATGTACCTTTGCAAATAACTTTGTCATTCTTACTAATAATAAAAACTTTATTAAAAGTAACCGAATATCCAAATTTATTCAAACAAGAAACTGAAATTAAATTCCTCTTGAATTGAGGTACATAATAAACGTCTATCAAATCTAAATGCCTTCTAGAATCCAAACAAACTCTAATATCTCCCACTGCACTTGCAGACACTAACGTTCTGATGCCCAAGCGCAAATTGATCTCATTCTTATTCAGCCTTCTCCTTTCTTGGAACCCCTGCAAGGAATAACAAACATGATTAGTGGCTCCTGAGTCTATGATCCAAGAATCTGTAGAATCAGCCAAAAAACATGTTTCAAGATAATTCAAATTACTTTCTTCCTTCTTGTTCTGGGACTTTGGGCAATTTCTCTTCCAATGTCCCTTTTCACCACAAAGGAAGCATTTCCCTTTGATCTTGGTTACTTTCTTGGTGTCCTTCTTGGTAGGCCCAAGTTGCTTTTTCTTCTGTTGTTTCTTGACCTTTTGACGGGCCTTAACAGTAGCAACTTTACCAACCACATGAATCTCTTGACCTTTGCCTTTCACAAGAATCTTTTCAGCACTTTGAACATCTTGCATCAGGCTCTGTAAGGTGTATTCCTTTTTGTTCAAAGTGTAGTCCAATTTGAACAGATCAAAGGAATCTGACAATGAATTGACAACCATATCAATCTTTGTCTCACCATCTATCTCAGCGCCATGCAGTTCAGCAATGTTGAGATGTGCTATGACTTTCATCATGTGATCCTTCACAGCCTATCCAGGTTTCATCCTAAGATTCATAAAAGCAGTCACTGCCTCTCTCTTAGTCGTCCTGGACTTCATAGCAAACATCTCCTCTAGAGACATCATTATATCAGCAGCAGACTCCATTCCTTCATGCTGCTGTTGCAACACGTCGGAGATAGTGGCCATAATATAACATTTGGCCATATCATCTGAAGTCTTCCACTGCTCATACTCATCTCTTTGCACTATGCTTGATTCAATATTAGGAGCAGGTGGTTTAGGAGTAGTTAGAACAAACTTATGTTTTTCACTTTGCAGCAACAACCCAATTTTCCTTTTCCATGTTACATAGTTATCTCCAGTTAAGGTGTTATCTTTCAGGATGTTCATAAGTGATGGGGTCATGATTTCTGAATGAAAACAAAACATATATAAGTAAATAATCATTATAAAGCACTTTTAAATATTTATCTTGAATTAAACGAATAACTCAATCATAAAAATTCAACGGTGATCTAACACCCATAAATGTTACGCCTCCTTTGGGAGTTCGCACCATTTACTAGTTAGACTAGGTCCCACCTAATTGTTAACATAACAACCAGCGTTTTCAATTTTAGCCTTACAATTTTACTGACAAGAACTCTTTGGAGGATATCAATAAAATTACATTGAGTGTGTTATCAAGATATCGACCCTCAATTTTCTCTCACGAAAATCCCTCCTTTGGGAGTAGATCTCGTTGAGTCCATTGTCTAGTCTATCCTTGTAAGGAAGGATATTGCTTAATTCCATTCATGGATGTCCCTTTGGGGAATTACCATAAAATAATTAAGCTCAACTAATCTTGGAAGCCATAGGTGTTACAAAAACACCTTCTCCCACTCAATTATTTAAGGCGTGTGATTAAATCCCATAGAATGATTTACCAAGTTATCTAGATGCCAATTTAGATACCTAAATCATTCAATGCATGTTCATACCAAAAGAGATATATGAGTGGCACTCCTATTCTATATGTCATGTTATCATACAACAACAAAAATTGTAATATTTAAGCATAAAATAAATAGCAACAATTTTGGCCCATCCTAGAAAAACAAATAAATTACATTGATATAGGAATACAAGATCTTCGAGTGGCCCATCACCATAAGCCCATCCTCCAGCCTCCCTCCACGGGATTGCACGGCCCACAACCCCACGTAAGGGGCTGCCATGCGCAGCCCATGGGCCTTGCATGGCTGCCGTGCGCAGCCCTCTTGGTGGCAAGGCTTCCGAGTGCAGCCCACTGTATTTCGGGCATGCCATGCGCAGCCCAATCCACTCCTAGGGTGCGTATGGTGCTCGTTCTCGGTTCCGGTTGCTTCGTTTCTTCGATACTTCGATGTAGAACGTGTTACAATTTAATTTAATCAAATAAAATTACTGCAGAAATTTTTATTTTTTTTTTATTCATGACAGTAAAAAAAAATACTGCACATTATAATAAATAATACATTAAAAACTGCAGCAATTTTTTAATACAAAAAAAAAAAAATCCTAGCAACTACCAAGAAGGAATTATGGCGATGATAGACCACCCTTCTTGTTACAATTCCGAAACCAAAAATACATTGAAAATCTAGAGCCAAAATCGAGCAATAACAATCCACATAAAAACATATATTAATCCATACATCACATGTAATAATATATGCGAATACCTAGAGTGTCATCTCTTTCTAAAACATGCATAATCACAATAAAAAGAAATCGATCCACGTATATATACATTAATTAATTAAAAGGGTTCAACCAGGCTTTGATACCAATTGTAGGGAAAAATATACGTACCCGCAGCGGAAGCGAGACAAAAAAATGTTTGGGTAGCTTTTAAAATTTTTCCAATTATGAACCTTAAACCCTTTTGATTAATCAAACATATATATATAAGAAAGTAATAAATTATATTAATACCTCTTGTAGCGTGATCCGATTGACTTGCGTCGATGGTAATCCGCAAGATCTTCAATCCTAGCACGAACGTGGATCACCTAGGAGCGTGGTCTCCCTTTCTTTGAATTGCAAACCTGTGATTGGATTCAACAAACTTTTCTTGATCCGTTAGTCCCAAAAACAATCTAAAAGAACCTAAGATTATTCCGGTCACTTTTGAGTTCTCAATCTAATGATCGAAACTCGCGTGAACCTTAATCGATATAGTATTCACAAGCTCATAGATGAATAAGCAACTAGAATACAATCAAAGAATAATCTATGTTCTTTTTGTTCTTAGTAGAATAATAGATTTCTAGCTATGAGTTTAGAAGAAGAAGAAGAAGAAAAATTCTGCACATTAGCACTAGGGGTTGGCCGAAATCTATATGTGGTCTTATATAGGTGGCCGAATTTTTCTCTTCCTTTTTGCCCTAGGGTGGCCGAAATCTCTACCAAATCAAATTAGGGTTGCCGCAATTTCACTCCTAAAATATTGGAGATTTAGTTGCACCCTAATTCCTATTTAGTTTAAGATTTCCAAACCCTAATCCAACTCAATAATCTTTTATTCCTTATTGGACTAAAATAAAAAGACTTCCTATTTGATTAAATAAATAAAATTAATTATTTATTTTCCTTGTCAAACAAGTCTTTCTATTTAATTATACTACAACCAATAGTATACAAATAGGAATCATATTTCCTATTTAGAAAAGATTTGTTACTTTAATTAAACAATTAATTAATAAATTAATTAATTCTTATTTAATTAAATAATGAAACAAAATAATATTAAATGCCATTATAGCATGTTGCCGCCCCATATGTGTATTGGGCCAAATATTATTTTTCTTATTTCATTAAATCCATAGGACTTTAAATAAAAAGTCCACATGTGAACTAGACCCATTCTTACTAAAAGAAACAAGCCCACATGTTATCCATTAATATATAAATATAATTGTGCAGCCCATTACATAAATAATGTGCAAATTATATTCTTAATATATTAAATTGCAATTCTAGATGGACCCTAAATTGGTCCGGTAGAATATTTCAAGTGATCCATGCAAGTCCGTGTGGATTGGGGATCTTGGCGGGCTATCTAAATTTAAACTTCAATAGACATAACCTAATCACAATCAACAAATGATTCACTTAGGTCCGATCCATTAATTTTAGCTCATTCCACTAAAGAGCTAAAATTGAACTCTTAAATAAAGACAGAAAAGGAAGATGCTTCCTCATTCATACCCTAGACAATCATATTGGAGATAATGTATCCTCGTGATTAATATCAGTAATCGCCAAGAGTTCATAGACCGCCTATAACTCTCCAAGTTACCATATTTACTCATATGACCACATTTTGAACTTGGATATTTTGACTTGTCCAGAAGCCATGTTTTCAATAGACACTATTGAAAACTCAACGTTGAGATTTAATATCCAATTACCTCAAAACATCCATATGATGATATTATACTCTCATTTAACAAATAGAGTCACGATGTCCATATCTATAAATGAAGTCCTCTATCGATTAACAAATGAATATCACCAAACTATCGAGGATAGACTATGCGATATAATCGTACTCATTGATAGCTCAAATGATATCACCTGCAACCATAAGTCCATCATTTATCTCAGGATTAAGATAGACTCTCCGATTGTCCTGATAATGAAATTACTTTTATCTACTGACGGTTATAGATAAAGTATTTCATTGTGATCCTGTTCAATGCACCCAGTGCACTAGATCCTTTTGCTCGAAGACACTCCGATAATTTTAGACTCATCATATCTCATTTGATCCCACTCAAATGCTAGCAAAAGAATTCTACAACTTTAACAAGATAAAGGTGCCCAACCTTTAACTTAAGTTGTGAACGATATTCAAGACTAACTAAAGAATTGTGTCTACCACATACATATCCAGATGTATGAACAATTCTTCTTTTCTCATAGTCTTTAGACCTTATGATTATTTACTTTAACAATTATTAAACTATAAATGCTATAAGATTTGTTTAAACCAGAAATCACTTTATTAATATGAATAAGATTGTTAATTACACTATTACACTCTTGCTATTGAGCATAATCCTAACATGGATTTATATATGTTTTATGTGGTTTGTTATTGCTCGATTTTGGTCCTAGATTTTCTATGTAATTTTGATTTCGGAATTGTAACAAGAAGGGTGGTCTTTCATCGCCATAATTCCTTCTTGGTAGTTGTTATATTTTTTTTTTATGTATTAAAGATTGCTGCAGTTTTTAATGTATTAAAAAATAAAGTGCAGTATTTTTTTACTGCTGTGAATAAAAAAAAGGTGCAGTATTTTTACTGCTGTGTATTAAAAAAAAAAAATTTGCAGTAATTTTATTTGTTTAAATTAAATTGTAACACGTTCTACATCGAAGAATCGAAGACGTGAAGCAACCGGAACCGAGAACGAGCAACGTGCGCACCCTAGGAGTGGATTGGACTGCGCATGGCAAGCCCAAAGCTTGGTGGGCTGCGCACGGCAGCCTTGCAAAGCCCAATGGGCTGCGCATGACAGCCCCTTATGTGGGGTTGTGGGCTGTGCAATCCCAAGGGTGGAGGCCGAAGGATGAGCGTATGGTTGATGGGCCACTTGAAGATCTTGTATTCCAAATTCATTGTAATTTACTTG